>OW387134.1:71174230-71813519 GCA_936440205.1 Lepidonotus clava
TTGGCTCTGGCTCACTCACTTGCTTCTTAAGCCTATATTCCAAATGCCGATTTTGATGCCGATTTAAAATCGAAAGGAGATAGGATTATGTATATGCATGTTGTTTGTTATTGTTTAATTGACCAAAGAGAAAGAAAGCAATATTCACGATTTCATCATCTACAATATTTTCAAAAAGACCAAACAAATACAAAATCGCCAGCATCAAAAATTGGCCTGTGAAATATAGGCTTGGGGCTCTGGATGGGCTCATGTCGCAAGTTGATTTTTAAACAACGCCAATGTCACATGTCTTTTTCACTTATTTATCCCAGTGTCGCATGTTGATTTTAAGAAATGTCTATATCGTATCTCACTCACCTGATGGCTTCGTTGACCACACCGTCCGGCTTCACCTCATGAAGGTGCTGGAAGTAAAGAAACAACAGTAATTATTATTTATAAATTGTAAGTATCTGCAATTCACTCACCAATTGACACGCCTGTACATGATCAACTATAATAGAAATACATGAGATTGTGTACATCCCAATCTATGTCAGGTGGTCATGGACCTAAAGGTTTTTTTTCTCACCTACCCTAGATATCTATCTATGCGCATAAATCTATGAGGGACTAAGACTCAATTTGATATTAGTATGATATTAGATATATAATATGTACATTTTATTCAATAAGATCGACAGCTGGACCTTGCAACACACCAAATTGCTCAAGGGAGAGAACAATATGAGCGGTTGAAATTATCATACATATACCTCACTGTCACAAGGGGAGAGTTAGTGTGACTTATATTGAATATATATATATATATATATATATATATATATATATATATTACATAGATGTACACACATGTAGTAGAATAATAACAATTCTGTAAAAATTAGTGAGGACATAGAGAGGAGGTGGGTGTATCCTGACGGACTTCCGGTGTCGATTAGCAGGAACCGGAACCAGAATGTGCCGGGCCTGCCAACCCGGTACAACAGTTTACCAAACACGTCACAACAAGGTTCTGTTCGCCGCCACTAGGCGTCTCTGAGAGCACGGCCTGTTTAGGTCTCACTGCAATAAATGACTCTCCCGAGAATTAGAGGGTGCGCGTCTAAAGCTGATAGGAGCCAGATGGATGCCACGCAGTCTAGGTATGGAGAGCGAAGTCAAACTTTTCTATACATAGTCTATAATCATGGTGAGTGAAGTAACATTTTACTCTCCATGCTCTAATTGTTCAGGTGGGGGTAATCGCCGGCAAGAGGTGCCAAATCTCGTCCTCGAGAATTGCCAAGAGACATAGGTTCCGGTCATGTTTTTCTATCATTCAAGTCATTTTTAAAGAGTAATTACACAAATATTAGGCAAAATAATTATTATCTATTCTGAATATGATGAAATATGTGAGGGCTATTTTCTATTTTAGTCGTTTTATTTATTAAAAGATGACAATTTGATGCGAAAACAAGCAACTTCATTGCATTAGATTATAGAAGAAATAGCCTCACCGAAGCCAGATCCCTAAAATCTGTCAAAATGCTATTAATTTCCAAAATAATATTTTAACAATCTATTTTTTTGCATATCGACAGCAGGGATAATAACTGAAATATTATATATTTTTTCAGATTTTTCCATGTCATAGAATAATATATAGAAGAGTTTTAAGTAAACAGGAACCCCTTTCGCGCTAAGCATTATGGGCTACCTCTTCCCGGCGAATGGTGGGGGTAAGTCCCAGCAGCACCTCTGGAAACCCGAATTGTCTACTAAAACAAATGAATTTGGAAAAGAAAAACAGGGGGATTGGGGGCACCTGCAGTGTGTGTTACAGGTAATAACGAATATTTTTAGGCCAAATAATGTATTGATCAGCGTCTGTGAAAAAAACGAGATATTTATGATGCCAGCTAAGCAATGGTCTGAGCTTGTACCCAAAAAAAATATTGCAAGACAATCTGTTAAGATCCAGAGCTAAAGTTGAAAAAAAAGACGAAGTTAAACTTAATGGTAAGCTCTGGTCCAGTGTGTAACTTGTTCCCGGCTGATAACACCCTGATGTTGTGACACACCAAACACCAGCGGACGTTCCCCCAGTCAGTGCTGCCCCCTACCCGCCAACGGCCGAACCTCGTCCGTCCTACACTCTCCAAACAGAGATCCCCTCAGTCCGTCCATGTTTACACCCATGTTTACCCTACCTACACTCTGCGGGGAGAGCAGTCCACGCTGAAACCATTGCGGCCGGTGTTCTGTTTATTTTAACCAAATAAACCCGATGATTAAGGGGCATTAAAGAGCGCCAACAAAAATAAGGCGAATTCTTCACAAGTGACGGGGTATGAAACGAGGCCCTGGTGGAAGCATACCTCGACAGGCTACAGGGCAACCTGATCTTAAATATGCCCGAATGTGGCCATCTATATTACTCTGTCACCGAATGTTTGGGAATGGGAAAACCTTTTTCAGCTCTTACTCTGAGACTTTTTCCGCTTGTTTCTGTAGAACAGATCCCATCTTTGGGCCAGATGGTGTGCTCAATATCCCCTAGATAGAAGCGCGGTTTTCCTCAAAACGCTAAAGGATCATCTGGTTATAATTGTTTGAGATTAACACCCTTATAAACAATTTGTCAGTTATTTATCAGCGTTGGTCTGTCTCTGTAATACCAGCCCTAGCCTGCGAAGCATCCCCTCCCCTGCTCCGCCACCTCCGCTGTGTAGGGAATGGGAAGATCCAGAGGCGAATACTTTGTCTATACCAGCCCCTGCTCGTGCTCTCCTGGTCCGTGTGGGGAACTGAAGTCTGGTCATTTGTGTATTGGGCTACCTACAGTGTTTTAATCTGTATCTGTAGACAGTCACACTGACGGTACCCAACTTTTTTCTTTTACCTTTTATGTACATCCTGATGAAGAACCTAACTTTTGAAACATGTTGATTTATAACTGATTATCTACCAATAAAGTTACTGTCCAATAAATCCTGGAGTTTGCTTTAATGTAGAAATCCACCTCTTAGAATGTTATGTATACATGTGTACAGTATGCACAATATATCTAGGCCTATAACAAAAGCTGTTTATCTAAAGTAATAGGCATATCGTATAAGCGAAGGCCCTTCATTAATTTGAACAGCATAGAGAAACTCTGTTGGGAATAACGAGTGGTGGGTGCCTTTAGACTACTAACAACTTTGGAACCAGTATGATAAATCTACGCTCAAAAAGATGAACTGAGAGTTGAGGTATGAGATGTAGAGACAGCCCCTTACCTGTAGACAGTACTTGGCGTCCACCACCGATATGATGCCTGCAAGGGAAAAACAACATGAGTTGATAAAAGTAACGATTTTGCAACTGTATCAATATGTTTAGGATATCAAGACGATTGTGAAAACAATTTCTGGGAGCAATTGATGGTGTGTCAGAACAGAAGGTCGAGCTACTTTAAGCCTGTGAAGGTGTTCCCTCTTATCTCAGACCAAAATAAATGAATAAATAAAACCACTTCACACCTCTCTACCTGCCCCCACCCCCCTTCCCGTCACGCTAGTTATCTCACAGCCCGTTGGGTGGCGCCACCCTGCCCGTTCTGCTGGTTGCTGGCGGCCCCGCCCTCCGCCGTGGTCGGTACCCGGCCGTCAGCCCCGATTATCGCCCGTTTTGTCACCGGCCGTGACCTTGTGACCTTGGAGGTAAAGGTCACCAGGCACAGTGATCACAGTTACCTGGCCACACCTGGAGGTGGGAGGTGTGTGTGTGTGTTGGGGGGGGGGGACGGTATTCACCTTGAGGTGCAGTCTCTCCCCTCCCTCCTCTATGATAAAAGTGCAAATAGGATAGATCTAACATGGACATCGGATTTGTAGGAATCAACGAACGTAGGTTCATAGAAATTGCCCTACAGTCTTGGGTTGGTGGGCTGGTGGGGGGCAACTGCTCATTTTCCCTCCCTGGATGTTGCCTAAGGATGTCCCATGGCACTGTTTGTAATTCTAATGTAACCTGTAACTATCTGAACTAGAATCTACGTACACCATGGGCGAAAAGACCACAACGGAGGATGAGGGTAAACCACTTGACCTTGACATGGGCGCAAGGTAACTGAGATCAAAGGACGAGTGACAGAGATGAAGGATAGGGGCCAGGGGTAGGGGGGTCGCCGGGTGAGGGGAAGTGGGGGGGGGGGGGAGGTGGTGGCTGATGGTGAGCAGTATGGGAAATGGGGGCTGTGCAGGTAGGAGAAACAGAAACAGACCCAATGCGGAACAAGAAATGAATAGGGCCTATACCCCATGGCTATCAAGGGTCAATATGTAAACAAGAGAGGTCAAATGTGTCTGATGCATTTTTGAGGTGTGTGAGGTGTGTGAGGTACGACAGGGTTGCTATATTTCCTCTTATCATAGGTAACTACTGGGACTAGTCCCAGGTCTAGTAGTTTAAAACTCCTGCATGGGTACAGTCGTTAAACCAACAATGTTGGAAGGAAGCTGAAGGGGAAGAACAAGTGTATCAAAAATGTCTTTGTTATATAACCTTCGGTCTCCTGCGATTCTTTGAAGAACATGTAACCGAAACATTTGCCTGGTCTTTACTTGTAGATCTAGATCTCAAAGTCAAATTCAGATCTATGTTATTCCGGAGTAGGGCGCTCGCATTTATATACCTTAAATGACATAAACATAAGTACTAGTTCCTGAGGTACCTTTCTACTGTCATAATTGGGCCTAATGACTGCAGGGTATGGAGAACCCCTGCCCGCCCTGTACCACAACATTATACCACCGGCACTCGTTTGGCGTCATCAGACTGAGGGATAACTTACACAACTATTGACGTTGGCCCACGTCCCCGAGTCTACTTTACTCACATTTTCCCGGCACCCCCCCCCCCCCCCACGTCCCCAACCACCCCCGTCTTGTAGAAACAAGATGACGGACAGCGCCATTAGTAGTCAATCTGAAAATGTCGGGGTTGTTTTGAAAAGACCAGAGAAAAACCCTGCTGCTATCATTGACGTTGACAAACAGTAACAAAATGGCGACAGGAAGCAACACGCCTTCGCCGTCCGTGCGCATGCGTCCCGCAGCGCCCCGCCGCGGGCTGTGTCGGTATTAGACGTCGGCCTCGTTCTGGACCCTTCATCACCCTGTCAGCGCCCCCAAGTGGGACGCGCCGACACTATCCCCACCGCGCATGCGTATCGAGGAGTTGGTGGAGGTTTTCACAGAGGACTACTTTATTCTGAGAGTATGTAAACTGTCGACACAAGTAAACTTAGACACCCCCCAGCCGGGAGTACTTAGTCACCAGATAGCGGCCGACGGAAAACAAAGGACGTTTTCTGTTACTAGAACGGTCACATATATATTCACTGGAGAAATATACATGTCTAACCTTTTCTTAGATACAACTACCTTCTAGGGTAGGCAATTTTATGCATGCACTTTATTGAGGCAAACACTTTTAAACTTAAATCACTACAGTATGGTCTGGGCTAACCCAAGTTATTTCAAATAAATGTTTGTAGGCTAAGTGTACATGTTTATATGCCAACACTCGTGGAAACAGTTTTTATAATAGAAAAATATAGATATACTTATATTAGTTATAATCCGGATACGACAACTAACAGATACAGGGGCTTATGCTTAAAAAGACCTAAACCTACGTGGGTTCCTCCAGGATGACCCCCCCCCCCCCCCCCACACACACACACACAAAGAGCAACGCAAAACACATTATTGGCGACCCGATAGGAGTTCTACGATCTTTCATTGTCTAAGAGAACTTGGATACCGATACATAGGCCTACAGAGATAGAAGACCTAAACCTACGTGGGTTCCTCCAGGATGACCCCCCCCCCCCCCCCCCCCCCACACACACACACAAAGAGCAACGCAAAACACATTATTGGCGACCCGATAGGAGTTCTACGATCTTTCATTGTCTAAGAGAACTTGGATACCGATACATAGGCCTACAGAGATAGAAGACCTAAACCTACGTGGGTTCCTCCAGGATGACCCCCCCCCCCCCCCCACACACACACACAAAGAGCAACGCAAAACACATTATTGGCGACCCGATAGGAGTTCTACGATCTTTCATTGTCTAAGAGAACTTGGATACCGATACATAGGCCTACAGAGATAGATGTACATCTAGTCCTCATTTGATAGCCCTGAAAGTATGTGGGTGCCTACATCGTGGTCGTCCCCCGGGCCTCCCGGGTTCTGTTTGGGGAGGTAGTAGCCCCTCTCAGGGTGGTGGTTGTCACAGATGGTAGAGTCATTGTCACCCCCTGTCCGTTAAAAGTCTACACCCCCCCTACCCCCGTCCTCCGGGAGTCATCCCCCCAATTTGAGACGACTCGAATTCCACCGCCCGACCCCGACGACGGAGCGAAAACAGGTGTTGGGGCCGTCAGGGAACGTCAGGGAAGGCCTAATTAAAACAAAGTGCTTTGATAAATAATAAGAAAACGGCCTGTGACGGGGAGTGTGAAGGGGGCGAGGGGGGCGATGTCTTACAGCTGGAGCCCGGCCTGGGGTTCTGAGCCCACTTGAAAAGACTCAAAGTGCCCCCAAAAGACCTTCTTGTTTCTCTACGCGGCCGGTAGGCATCACCGAGTAGGAAAACAGTTTGAAAAGTTTTTTTTTCAATGTTCTTCTTGATCTGGATTTGAATGACCTTCTCGTAGGGCGGACTGCATTCCTAAGTTTTTATTTTCTTTAAATTCGGAAGAAAATGTGGAAAAACTCGACACGTGAAGCCCAAGACAAGGAGAGGGTTTTGACAGAGGTGATAATGACTGGCAGATTGTTTATGCCTGCTCCCTACACATCCCACAAACCAACATGGCAGCCCGTTTTTGTGCCGCCCTTTTACGACATTCCCCGCGCCCCGAGCCGGTCGACGATAGCCCCCAGGTGACGTCACGATGGACACCACGTGACGCACCACGTGGTGTTTGCAGACGCCGGTGGTGCGCGGCGCGGCCGCTAGGTGGACACAGCTATCCCAGCATGCCCCCCGCCGACCTTTCCCGCCCAGTCGGCTTTTGTTTGCGCATGTGCGAGTCACCCGGATGGAAATAAACATGGCGGTGTCCAGGGACAACATGGCGGAGGCCGGTGGTCATGGGACGCTGGGTGGGCGATAATAAAAGGACACACTTTGCTAAGTAACCAGGGGGCCGCCAGGGGGCCGGGGCTGGGGGCCTGCTGTGGAAACACGGGCCGTCCCAGGGTCCCCCGCGCGCCGCGCACCACTTCCCGGGTAGGCCGATAGGGGGCAGGGCTGGTTGTAATGGTGTATACCTACAATAACAGACCCGTTCTGCACGCGTCCTGTCAACCTACAAAAATATCTGCGTCCACAAAAATACTAAGGCATCTCTAACAACCATATGCCTTCTTCCTCTCCGTGACGATACCATCGTCTGATAAAATGAAAAGGGTGTCTGTGAGCATAGTCCTAGTCTGACCGGCGAACGTAGAGGGGCGCGTTCGTCCTTCCCTGTTCCGGGCCCTGTTCCTAGAAAAACTGACGGGTTTTAAATGTAATTTTTATCCAAAATTCATTATGAAGGACAACATTGTTTAAAAGCGACCCCCCACCCGCTCTCCCACTTGGACGTCAGTTGGTTATCATACCACCCCTAGAGGCAACGGTCGTTTAGACCTTTATAGTGTGTAGTCTGTATGATATCTCATGATATTATCTCATGATGGTGCATACTGTTGCCCTTCTCGGAGAGGCCTAGGCATATATGATGCGTTCTGTAGAGGTTCTGTAAGCGTTCTAAATAAATTACTGGTTAGATCGAAAAATCTAAGGCCCGAACTTAGGGAAACCTATAACATTGTATAGGGGATAGCTATGACAATCCCGCCTATATTTGATTATTACAGAGATTTTATAGATACATAGATGGATATTTAGAAATATATATCGACGGCATGATAAGCCTAGTTATTGAAGTCATAGGTGGAATGAGACACCCTAGGGCTGACCCAACTCCTTATTCCATCCTCGGAATTAAAGTGCTCCAACACATGGCAGACGGAATCAGAATGGACCTAGAAAATGAAGATGAAACGTGAGCCGTAAATAGTCGGTTATTTCATTTTATAGGCCCTGTATTTATTCTTATTAAAGAAGTGGAAGATGTTAAGAAGATCCAATGGTTTCTATTGAAATCCAAGTGACTTTCTGTGCACGGTAAACCCATTGTACCGACCATGTCCTGACCAGCACACAGATGGTTCCCGTATCACTCTGATATCAAAGTGAAAGTAACACTCTCCCATGACAACAGTTCGGCATCTCATTTCCCTTGGGGATGACTTCAGTCTATTTAAAACTTAGCCCCCCCCCCCCCTCTATTGATTGTTCAGATCCGGAGGTGCTTTGGTACATGCATGATGGCGAGATAATTGTAGTGGAAAGCAGACATAGTGCATGGTATCCATGTCTGACCCAATACTGATATGGCACAGACGCTATGTTTGAATCTTTAAAGGTAAAAAATACATTACATAAGCCTAACTTGCATACGGTAAAATCGTATCCATGAAAACTGGCCATGACATAACGCTATTAGAAACACATCTTTCAAATCAAAGCTCAACAGTCAAACTCAAATCAATTATTGCTGTTCTGCAAAAATCATCGTTACTATCTCTTATGGAATTCTGCCAGTAGGCCTACTCATGGCTAATAATTTACCGCTCTCATAGTTCAATAGTTAAACTCGAGGAAATGTTTCTGTAGTAATCTCACTATCCAAAATTATATTGCATTTGGGTTCCTTTAACAATATAGAGTGAGCGACATAGCCATGTTGTAGTTGAATATTGTTCGTGTGGCACGTTCACATGAATAAGCTGTTTGTCAAAAGTCGTCGTTGGGGAAAGTCAATCCCCGTTTTAGACATGATACGGATACCCCCCGCTAGGTGTCGACATGAGAGGACGGGGGGGGGGGGTGTTCAGCCGGGGGTAGTTTCTAACTTATTACTAACCAGTCACCCCTTATCTCGCCCCTCACTCGTCTAAAAAGCCATTTAATAGGGCTGACCCGACGTTCGCCCCACGTGCGCCCGGGTATCAAGGTCGGGTACAAACGCTCGCCGCTGTCCCCATACACACAGTGCTTAAGGGGTGGGGGTTGGGCCCTTACCCCATCATTTATCTCCTGTTTTGCTGTTGTTTTTATCAATAAGGGACATCCAGCTGTTGCACAGTGAAAACCCTAATGTAAACAACCCTTCAATGTACTTATCATTATTTTAAATTTATCACACAAGTCTATTGTACACTCTTATACCAAAGAGGTAAAACAAACCAACTCTCAAAAACATGATTGGTTGGAAACTGAATCATGTTTCTTAGTAGTGAGTTGTCACTATGATGTCTCTGAATTATAGTGATCTCTGATAGTTAAGTTTGGGCATTTTGGTATCATTTAATAGGAATATCTCATATAGACTCTACAGGTTCTTACAACCTT
Organism: Lepidonotus clava; assembly: GCA_936440205.1. Taxonomy (NCBI): domain Eukaryota; kingdom Metazoa; phylum Annelida; class Polychaeta; order Phyllodocida; family Polynoidae; genus Lepidonotus; species Lepidonotus clava. Next base: position 71,183,748 of record OW387134.1, read on the forward strand.
GCATTCTCATAGATTGTCCCCTCCCTCTGGTAGGCGGCTCTTCAGAGAGATCATCAGATAAGGCCTGTGGTCACCCCCTAAATGACCCTGTTGACACTTACAGTGGCACCAACAGGGCCTGGACCTTGGCTCTGTTACTATGGTTACAGAATGGGGTCAGGGGGGTGTACAGCCAACAAAGACTGGTAGTGCAAAAAGTGAGCATAGTGTATTTCCTTTGTGTATATAAAAGTAAAAATCAAAGATTTTGTAACATGAAATTCCTCCCAAATGTTACTATTGAAAGTTATGTACTATTAGGGCATCATGCCAGTTTCAAAGTTAGTTATGTACTACAGATAACCCATAAAAGTGGGATAAGGTGGTGTGTGTACCCCAACCCCCAGGGCTAAAGTATAGGCACTGACCAAGGGGGTACATTGAGTTTGTACCCTGGAGAGGGTCCATGTGGTGACCGCAGGGCTATAAATAGAAACGTCGGGTTTCCCCTATTCCCGATAACCACCTCCGTCTGGGCCCCGCCCCTCCCCCCGTACAGAAGCGCCTCAATTTGTAGCAGTCTGTCCGGGGGGGGGGGGGGGCACTTTGGGAAGTGAAGGCCAGGCCAGAAATATCGACAAGATTAGGTATTTATAGTCTTCTCCGCCCCAGGAATTTGAATCTGTCGTAGGCAGCTTCTTCCTAAGAGGTTAAATGGCAACTAACCAATGCATTATCAGTCATATTGCATACTATAGTATGTTCTTGTTACTAGTTCTTCTAGGTTAGAAGTTGTCCCTCGTTGTACCCGATTCCTGTTTGATAGGATTCAGGTAACATTGGAATCACACTCACTGGGTATACCCATCGTACTATAGCACAGACAAAAACTGTACAAACGACATGCAAATTGTTTGGATAACTAGAAAGTAAATGAAGCCATCCCCCGACCACCATTACAAGTGGAGCGACGAGAGGGGGAGATTCGCCTATCTGCGAACGACACGCAATTTCATATTTGTAACATAAAAGGAAATACATGAAACTACTCAACATAATAAATTAGTATTTTGAGCAAGTACACCCCCACCCCCACCCCCACCCCCACTAGAGTGACGAAAGAGGACGATTCACCCATCTATGTACTGCACGCAGTTTTAAATTTGTAATTTAAAACTATTGAACGTATGAGAATTTGAGTGCCCCCCCCCCTTTTTTTTCCCTCTTTAAAGTGACCGGAGAGGACGATACATCCATCTGACGTCCCAATCAGAGTGACCAGTGGTCAATCTGGCCGGAGAAGGTTGCGACCACTCACTGACCACTCACTGACCACCCAAATCAACCTGTCACAAGTACCAATCTCCCCCACCTGGGGGCACTGCGGGGGGTCATGTGACCGTCACGTGACGGGGCGACCCCTGGTGGCCGTTCGGGGTCAGTCCTTCCGGGGGCAGGTCCCATCCGGCCCGATATATATGGGGCGATTTACGCACCTCATTCCGCCCTTATTTCATTTTAATTTGTATCATTTCGTCCCTTAACCGTCCAGTAACACCCCCGCCCCCTCGTCCCCTTACCCTTTCTCAATGCATGTATGTTTGAGTGATATAGTAGGATTCGACTGGATTCAACTTCTTTACGTTCAATATTGTTGAAGAAGAGTACCTACATTTAGACTCATTTCTTTACCCTAAACATTTCTTTTCGCGGGACAAATTAACGACTTCACACTACACGGTAGTCATTTCTCTTATACTCCACCTCCCCCCCCCCCCCCCCACCCCTCACACGGGCGGCAGCGGGTGATACAGTGTGGTTTTATACACCGTGAAGCTGTAACCGACACTTGGCAGCCAGCTACATACAGAGGGAGGACGTACGACTCAGCCTCTCTTGTAATTGTCAAGACTTAGTTAATGCTACCACGACGCAAAATTTCATTGCTAACACTTTCCAAATTTCTTATCAAATTCTTTCGTAAAAGTTGGCACAAAGCTACACATTGGTTCAATGCACTACGGTTAAGGCCAAAGCAAATGTATGCGATTATTTGCCAAAGAATACAATCAATCAGAAGTGCCAAGCTCAGGGATACAAGGAGTCGGCTCAGTAATGTGCGTCCTAAATTATAAACAAACAGATACGTCTTACTGTAAAACTACTTAGCTCAGAGACCGCAGCCCAAGTACTTTTTTACTGGCACCATTTTACCCCTCCAAAATGTATGAACCCGACATGAGGAATACTTTTCATTCGCATGATTTCCTATTCCCTTTTTACTTTTATCGTTACAACATCTACCTGTACATGTAATACGTCCATGCAGAGAGTGGGTCCAGGTGCTATGAGAACACCTGATACCACAACATCAGGACAGAGACTTGAACTGCAACCTATGGATGATGAAGCCAACACCCTAATACTGTACCACCCCCTAAATATCAACGCCCTTTATCTTATTTATCATATAGTTCTACTATCAACCAAGTTCAAATAGCGAGAGACTTGTACGTACCACATAAAAATATAGGTAGTAAAATCAGAAAAACTGTGCATTTAAGAATCACATGTGTATTTAAACTATGACACGAAAAGAAATTACATACATTTCGCCGTTCTTAATCTTGAGAGTTGTACATAAGGTTTGTGTGCAAAAACATAACATGCATAGGGGAAAAGATGAAGAGAGGGAAAGGCAGATGGTGAAAAAGAGAGAATGTCTATGAGAACACAGTCTGGAGTGATCTAAACTATTATTCTAAACTGTCAGTTAAAAACGCCCCCCAGAGGGCGCCTCAGTCTGTGAAGCGGCGAATGCTCCGAGGGCGGCGGATCTGTCCTTGTCATAATGCGTATAATCGGCACCAGGTGGCGCCACTGAGGCCGGCCGTGTTGGTGGCGCCCCCTGGTGTAAAGGCTGCCCTCTGGCGGTAAATCCCGACACCTCAGAGAGGTGTTCTGCTTGTACTTAGAGATGTTCTGAGAGTGTGGAGACATGAGGGGAGAGTTGGTGGGACTGACGGGCGAGGTGTGGGCCGGGGGAGGGGTACAGGGGCCGACATGACAGGGTCTAACTCACATCAAACGTGTATTTAGTGCGCGCGGTGAACCATCTCCCCCCTCTCTCCCCCTCCCCGCTCCCATCATATTGAGACTGAATCTAATCAGATTAAGATGAAACATGTCGCTCCTGATTGACTCGTACAACCAGCGCCACCGCCGGGACGCGCCCAAACTACAGCCACATGTATGCGCACGCCGAGATCAGAAAAACGCCCCCCTCTCCAAGCAGAGATAGCGTCCAAGAAAGATAGCAGAGATAGCGTCCAAGAAAGACAACTACTTATCGATCCTAGGTTCCTAAAGGCCTCGAACACCTTAAGCATGGAGGCTCTATTCACAAGCCTGAACCCAGTAGTCTTATCGAATCTATCCAAATTCTGTAGAGCTATCATGGATAGATTTAGGCAAACCAAATACCCTAAACATCAGAAAAAAAAATGCAGCAAAACAAAAAGTAAAGAAATTAACAACTATAACAAACGCGAAATCACCAGAATTGAGAAACTTAACAACCGCATCCAACTACGAAAGACCAGCAAAACAAAGATGCGACTGGAAAAGCCAAAAACAAAAGTTGTAAACTAAACTGTGCATTGATGCTAAAATTTAACTCCCTAGTCCTCCAAAAATTGTTAGTTAGCTGTGTGTCTAAGAAGTCATACTGTAAACACTAAGTCAATGAATCCTGCCAGCATTATCTGTAAGGTGCTACCCACGTCAACTAGTCACAAATGCCAATTATCAAAGTGGGCTCACAGATATTGTCATTGTATATATAACCTATAAAGTGTTTTCTAAGTGGTGCTGCTGCCTAACCCCGGGGGGGGGCACTCACTCTTTGAAGGTAGATACCAACTGCGAAACTACAGCCCCCCCTTTTTGGGGATGGGAATATTCTGACAGCCCCCCCTTTTCAGGCTATGTCAGGGACAGCCCCCCTTTTTTGGGATGGAATACTCTGACAGCCCCCCTTTTTCAGGCTATGTCAGGGACGGCCCGTCCAAAAAAGCATTTTGTTGACAAATTCTGTGGCCATCATTTGATTTTGGGAGTGAATAATTTGTTTGCAATAACCAGTTAATATAGTATAATGGATAATACATCATTAATAGCTCCCCTTGATTATTTGACAGCCCCCCTTTTTTTAGCCAAATTGGCGATTCACAGCTACAGCCCCCGGAGGTTCCGACCGCAGTTGGTACCCATTTCCGGACCGAGTGCCCCCCCCCGGGTGCCTAACTAATGGCGCATAGTCTACGCGCATAACCGGAACACTACTTTTCAGACTTGGAGGTGCTGCCACCTAGCAGTAGCCTCACTGTTTTACCTGCACATTATTCTTGTTAAACCCAACACCTGAAAACCTTTCTATTGTGAGTTGGTGATGCCATGTAACCCTATCGGCTACACCCGACCTCTTTCCTTTGCCCTTAACAGGGTTGTGAATAAAAGTATTGTATTGTATTGTATTGTAGTCATGCTGAACAGACAACACATCTGGGCGGAGAGTGTGACTTGTATATGACGAGCGGCCCAGCAGCGCCGCGGTCGGCGAAGGGAGGCATTAAATGGCGGACTGATAGAGATTCGTCCCACGTGCGGACTGTAGCCAGCTCTGGTTTTCAAATCACTTTCCCGTCTCAAGTCTCCCCTCCTCTCCCCTCAACCCCTGTCGACTCCCTGCTAACATTTTCCTTACCGCCGGCGGCCCCGCAAGGCCCCCTAAGCTGGCAACAATTGGCCCTATTTCGGCGGTTTGTAGACGGCCATTTCCCCCAAAGTAAATACACGGGACGCAGGGGGGACGCTGGGGGGACGCTGGGCGGGCGTCTGATGGCCCCCACATGGATCCCGGCTGGGGTCTATCACCCCCTCCCCCCACATGGGGCCAGGCTGGCATCACTCCCCGCTCACACTTTATACACCGTGAGGCCAGATTAAACATACAAAGTGAGCAATTTGTATCCTGATAAAGTCGGCCGCTGGGGTATAGGCTATCCCACCACCGGAGGGAATTACTGTACTTAGACTTTTTCAAACACCAAGTTAAACCGATGTTTAATACACATACAGTCGCATGATTATGATAATTTGAAAAATTGATAAAATAAATGGGGACTATGTCTAGCCATCACTTTTGGTCCACGTTACAATGTTCAATTTCTCAAATGTTGGGTGGGGTGTCGTTCATAGGAAAACGATAAGGTGTGATAGCAACTTACCTATAAATCAAAATGTTATCTGAATATATATATATTACCAGGGATGGATTTTGTGAGGGGATATCTCCAGACATAGCCTTAAAAATGATGATGCGATTATAAGGGTTGTGTCACATCAACATGTTTCGATGGACCACCTGATGTATTTTGGTTGGCAAGGGTTTTTGCTCGGAAATGTACAGTTGTTAGTTTGATAATATGTTGGTTGGCGGGTAGTAGGGTAGCTTTATATTGGTATGTTGATGAGTATTTGGTGAGCAAATTGTCAGGTCACAGTACCTGGGTAAGCAGTAGGTGAGCAGGTAGTCAGGAAACAGTACATGAGCAGTAGGTGAGCAGGTAGTCAGGTAACAGTAAGCAAGCAGTAGGTGAGCAGGTAGTCAGGTTACAGTACACGGGTGAGCAGTAGGTGAGCAGGTAGTCAGGTAACAGTACATGGGTGAGCAGTAGGTGAGCAGGCAGTCAGGTAACAGTACATGAGCAGTACGTGAGCAGGTTGTCAGGTAACAGTATGTGGGTGAGCAGTAGGTGAGCGGGGTAGTGAGGTAACAGTACGTGGGTGAGCAGTAGGTGAGCAGGTAGTCAGGTAACAGTACATGGGTGAGCAGTAGGTGAGCAGGTAGTCAGGTAACAGTACGTGGGTGAGCAGTAGGTGAGCAGGCAGTCAGGTTACAGTACACGGGTGAGCAGTAGGTGAGCAGGTAGTCAGGTAACAGTATGTGGGTGAGCAGTAGGTGAGCAGGCAGTCAGGTAACAGTACATGGGTGAGCAGTAGGTGAGCAGGTAGTCAGGTAACAGTACATGGGTGAGCAGTAGGTGAGCAGGTAGTCAGGTTACAGTACACGGGTGAGCAGTAGGTCAGCGGGTATTCAGGTAACAGTACATGGGTGAGCAGTAGGTGAGCAGGTAGTCAGGTAACAGTACGTGGGTGAGCAGTAGGTGAGCAAGCAGTCAGGTAACAGTACATGGGTGAGCAGTAGGTCAGCAGGTAGTCAGGTAACAGTATGTGGGTGAGCAGTAGATCAGCAGATAGTCAGGTAACAGTACATGGGTGAGCAGTAGGTGAGCAGGTAGTCAGGTAACAGTACGTGGGTGAGCAGTAGGTGAGCTCGTAGTCAAGTAACAGTATGTGGGTGAGCAGTAGGTGAGCTCGTAGTCAAGTAACAGTACATGGGTGAGCAGTAGATGAGCTCGTAGTCAAGTAACAGTATGTGGGTGAGTGGGTAGTCATGTAACAGTATGTGGGTGAGCAGTAGGTGAGCAGGTAGTCAGGTAACAGTACATGGGTGAGCAGTAGGTGAGCAGGTAGTCAGATAACAGTATGTGGGTGAGCAGTAGGTGAGCAGGTAGTCAGGTAACAGTGAATGAGCAGTAGGTGAGCAGGTAGTCAGGTAACAGTACATGAGCAGTACGTGAGCAGGTAGTCAGGTAACAGTACATGGGTGAGCAGTAGGTGAGCAGGTAGTCAGGTAACAGTACATGGATGAGCAGTAGGTGAGCAGGTAGTCAGGTAACAGTACGTGGGTGAGCAGTAGGTGAGCAGGTAGTCAGGTAATAGTATGGGGGTGAGTAGGTGAGCATGTATTCAGGTAACAGTACGTGAGCAGGAGGTGAGCAGTAGGTGAGCAGGTAGTCAGGGAACAGTTTGCCATGCGCAGGTAACCAGGTAACAGTTTGCTATGGTAACCAGGTATGTGTGGGCCAGTAACAACCCCTCCCCATCCTCCACCACACGCCGCCTGTCCCCGGTCGGTAATTGAGCCCAATGACTTACAGGCCGAGAACCAGCCAACATCCGGGGAATGCGCCCGCCTTTTGAAGCCTAACGACCCGCCAAGTCACGTGATCACCTCCAGGCCCGGCCCGCCGCCTCGGGTTACCATGGCAACACGTTAGTCTCCTTGTCAATACAGTAATTACCGCTAGTTCCCGCCGCCGCCGACAGGGGGCCAGACCACGTGATCAAAGCGGAAACACGTCACGCGTCAGGGGGAGACGCGCCTGTCCCAAACGGCCCTCCGACGGGGGAGAGTTCCACTTCTTTAAACTTGGTGAATAAATAGCCATGACGTTTCCGCTAAGCAGACAGCTGGATAAAGGAGGGTGAATTATGGAGGTGGGGTCGGCAAACGACAAGTTCTTCACCTTGAACGTTCCACATGGTCTTTAGATGATGTTTTATGAGAAAAACTAAAAGTCACGATAAGGTGGGCATTTCCTTTGAGATTCACTTCTAATATATCTATTTTCTAGGAGCTAAGGAATCTTTCTAATGTTTCTCTATCATAAAGGTATGCATGTACCTTCCTGGTGAGAACGAGATGTCCCAGATCGTTATAACTGTCAAAGATTTCTTTCCTCTGCTTATTTCTCAAGCACTAGACGATCTTTAAATGGCCCCCCTCGCGGTATTTCTTTCTGTGTGTTTTTGTGCTGGTTATTTTGAGAATTGAAAACCTACTCACCGTCTAGGAAAATATCACTGCAGAGCTCCTCGTCCAACCAAAACATGGAGGCGATGGGTCCTGAGGGAGGAGGACGGGTGAGTTAGAGCGGCCGGTTAGAGTACATGTATCAACAAACTCACCCACTCCACGCACCGAGCGGTACGGGCTGGGCGCAAACCACACTCAATCTGACTTTTAACAAGAACATTTTTCACTGTACGAAGTACCAGAAATGTTGTGGTAACAATTTAGATTATATGTAAGATTTGTATTTATATACAGAAACTAACTGAAATATTTTTATATGGTTTCAATTCATTTTCAAAGTATAAAAACATAACATGTCATCATGACTGAGATAGTTTGACAGAACGTTGAAATATCTCTATCATCGTTGACCGGTAATTTAGGGGCAGTTGTGTACTTCAATCCCTCTAAGGAAATAGATATCTAATCTAAATATTTAACAACAACTTGCTCTTAGCAAGTAATGGTACATGCTTTATACTAGTCTATTAAGAATTACTTGAAAATGTAAGTGATAATTCAACATTAGATTCAGCCAAATTGTGATACTCGCTCACATAGAGGTGGAACTAAACTGGACTCAAAATCTGATTTAATCTGTGGTCAGTCTCTGTATACAACTCGGGGTTATATTTCTTGTTATCAAGCTCAGACTTCTACGACCAGATACTTGTAGACAAGACATTCAAAGACTGCACAAGCGTGATATCTAATTTTTCTCCTCACTCCCCTCACGGGCCCCAGCTAGTGCTTCCCCCTAGTGGTATTGAGTTAAACTAGTTGCGGTGTTAGGTGGCGCCGCCTGGTGTCAGAGATGCCACTATATGGACACATAAAAGGAAGATTGTTGAAATACTTTCCGGATTTTAAAAAGGAATTTTTTTTCCCATTTAATGTATTTCAGGGTTTTTTTAAGGTTTTTTTTTCATGTAAGGCTTGCTAATCTTAGTGTGGCATGTAAACTACTCTCAATATCTTGTATAGATAATGTTATAACCTGAGTGCAGTACCCTGAACTTTAAATGTGTGATACCTACATGGAAGATCATTTGTAATGAATGTGGTTACATACATTTAAAAAAAAAGAAAAATTACTTATATATGAAAGAATATGCCACAGCCAAAAATCCGGAAAAAGAAGGAAAAGGCATCTCTGTGGCGTTACCTGGATCAGCGAGGCCCGTCGTCTCCAGCAGGATGTAGTCAAACTTTCCCTTCTTCTGCATCAGGTTTTCTATGGCCTTCACTCCCACGTCCCTGTAACAGCGGGAAAGGACGGTCAGAAATCAAGATCTCTTTACTGCACTTGTATTAGGATGGAATATACGGCAAGCATAAATTGATATGAAAGACCTTTTTATAGCTGGTTATTTAAAAGGCTTGTTTTCTTTTACAAAAACCTTCCAAGGCACTCTCTGTGTAAATAAACATGACAAATGAATTGCTAATCAAAGTGTTAATCTCCAATAGTGGTTAAAAATTAAGAAAAAATATAATCTATTCAATTAAACGGATACGATGTAAAACAAAAAAAAACAAAGTTACACTGTAGTGAATTAAAATCATGCCAAAGACTTACTTGACGGAGCAGCAGAGACATCCGTTTCTCAGCTCGAGCCACTCCTCAAACAGTTCGCCCGACTGGCCCACTGACATGGACTTCTCTATTGAGCTACCTGAAACAACACCAGGAAAACTTAATTACTATATATGAGCAAAATCTATCTTTTCAATATTCTAAAAGGTTGGAATTGAACGATAATAACTATAATAAATATACGACAAAATGTATTGGAATGTCAGGTAGATGTATATTCCCCCCGCTTATAAGTATATGTAATCAAGGTAATATGAGAACAGAAAAATCGGTATGATTTATAATTACGTTGTACTGCTGAGTAATACATCTCTACTTACCTTCCCCAAACTCGTTGAGAATGACGGCGATCCTCTTCCCGTGTTGTTCGGTCAGAATGTAGTTCATGAGGGTGGTTTTACCGGCGCCTGTTGGAGAATAAGGGAGTATAGAAAGAAAAAAACAAATGATATCGTTACAAATGTGATAAAAAAAACTATATTAGGTTAAACTTATCAAAAGTGAGACCCACTGCTACACAGCAAAATATCTGTGGAAAGCAAAGGGGCCGTCCATAAATGAAGTCATGCTATTTTTGAACACCCCCCCCCCCCCCCAATCATGTTTTTACTATAGAAATGTAGATAGGGAACTGGACCCCCCCCCCCCCCCCCCCCTTTCCCAGCTGCACGACGTCATTCACGGACGGCCCCAAACCCTGGTTGTTCTCATTTGATAAAAAGACATACAATTTTGATCTAAATGATATAGATGGTATGTAGCACTAGCAGCCCATTATAACTAATTCTATAGATGTAGAGGTTAAAATGAAACTATGAAGAGAAGATGATGATAAGTTCTCCACTCAGCAAGTTTTTCAGCTTTATTGAGACCAACTCACGGATGGCCGAACCCACTTAACCAACAATCTCCTCTAAACGACAGTGGATCTATCTGGGCAAATATATATGATAAACTCTATGATAAATAAGGCCAAACAGCAACCAAAATACAAGCCCTGTGCGTCTATATATTGTTCCATGCTATTCCATGTATTTCTTGTCAATTCTTTTTTATTAAAAAAAATGAACAAAAAATCATTAAAAAAAAGTCAGGGAAGGGCCAGAAATTTCGGGTAGGTTGGGTTACCTGAATATAACAATTATTTTTATTTTAGGCCTGAGAGAGAAACCCTATTTGCGACTCACCTAAGAAGCCGGTGATGATGGTGATGGGGACACGGCTGATCTCGGCCGGCACCAACTCCGGGATGTCCTCGTCGTCAGACATGGCTTCTTCTTTGATTGGGAACTGAAGGCAAGAAAATGTCATATATGATCGTATTAGAATTATCTACTCATCTGAAAATTTGTAGATGGGGATGAGGGGAATCCACTTTGCATGACGTCATATTTAATTAAGGGGATGGGGGGCGGGGAAGCTACGAGTTGCGCGACCAAGCATGTCAAGGGGAAGAGGGGGTCCAAAAGGGTTATGATTAGCATCACGTCACTTATGAGCGGCACCTCAAAGTCTATGTATCTGAAAACGTATTTATGTTTTCTCCATTCTAATAAGTAATCATGAATTTTTTGACAATAATTAAAAAAAGAATTAACAAAAATCACGATTCAATATGAAATGTATTGAACAATGGAAACGAAATAACATATCTAATGGAAAAGGTGCAGTATTTCAAGGTAGATTATGATACTGTCCACCAAGGAAGTTGAGATTAGGGGAGGGGCCAGTTGGCAGTTACTCTGACATCACAATAACGTCATAAGTCTGAAAATGTATTGAACAATGGAAACAAATAACATGACCAATGGAAAGTGTGCTGTATTTCAAAGTAGATGATGATAATGTCCACTGCGTTGTCAGTGCAAGGAAGTTGAGATAGGCCATCATAGCCATAGGGGAGGGGCCAGTTTAAGTTTTGGCAGTTATTCTGACCGGCCGAGGACAGATGTCAAACTAACAACTCTCGTGGTTTGAGCGATAATAGGTGTAATCAACGTTATTTATCCCCGTTTCGACAGAGATATTGCACTAAATGTGAATCTAAATGGTGCAAATGTGTAATCTAATGATATATGTTTTAAATCCGAGGTAGACAACATTTGAATTTGTGAAATAATCAACATACTTTGATGACGGATTCTCTGTTTTCTCCTGAAGTGTTTGTCAATGTCTCAGATATATTTTAGGAACGAAATTTAGAGAATTAAATAAATATTTTAGAGCTGAAAATTAAACTTATATATTGAATAAAGAATTTATATGTTATCAAATATTTACACCCAAATTGGGTCACAATTATAAAGCACTACGATGAATAATTGGATAATATATTAGGGATATTTCTTTCTTGATACATCGTCTGAAGCTGATTCCCGGGCACCTGCTCTTACACCCATCACTCACCGCTGAAAACCAGCGGTGTAAGACAACATGGCGTCCAAAGTCATGCTTTCCGTTCAGAGATGTCAAAATATACTTAAATCCCTGTCTTTAGGGCGTCGAACAGTAAAACTAACACAATATAACCATGTATCGGGTCGGAATGCAACGGGGAGACATTATTCCACGGCGCAAGAGCAGGATTCGGCGGAGCAGGCGGAGGAAATGATGGAGGAGGACGAGGAAGAGCGGCTTCGGGTGGAGGAGAAACGCGACGTGAGCCGCCTGCCGGACATGGCCCGGCGGAGACTGGAGCACAGGCTGGAAGCGCCAGAGGTGAGGAAGCCCCTGCTGACAGAGATGCTATTTTTCTTACTTTTGTATGATTTCCTACTTTTTCTTGATTTTGGATTGGACAACAGATCTTTCCTACATCATTTTAGCATCTGTTCCAGAGTATTATGTAGATCTAGGCTATTAGTTTCGAGCTATTCAAACACAGATTCAATGTCAGGTCTCTATTTCTAAACTAAAGGTTGTTTCCCTCCTGGTTACTTCTAGAAAAAAGAGTAGAAAGGTGTTTGCTTTTTTTCCTTCTTTTTCATCAGTGAGGGGTGGCATCTATGAGCTGATCGTAAAAGGTGACTATACTATTTATGAGGGTCTCAAAAACAGACATCGCGCACCACTATTTCCGCGAAATAGCGACCGGCAAAGGTGGGGTCTTTTACTATGGCAATGTACTGAGAAAAAGCAGTTATTTCGCTCTAGAATTTAAAAAATGGGTCCAATCTTGAAACAGTAAGCGAGAAAAAGTTTGGCATTGACCCCCACATGTGATAGGTGGCTTCAAATTTCTGTGGAATCCCTGGATATACCAGAATCCCCGGGGATTCCCTTTTCCCCCATAGGCACCAATGCTAAAGGACCCCAGCATTTCCCGTCGTGATCTTCACAGCGCGATGCGTAAATGGCCGGGGATTCCCCCCCAATCCTCAGACTCGCATTTTCCGTATAGCCTAGTATAGGGCGCACTGACCAAGTGGTTCATTGGGTTCAATCCTGGTTGGTGTCTGGGTTCACTAAGGGATGAGGTACAGTAAAAATGATTTCCATGTTTTGATCCCCAGCTATTTGCCCACCCTGTCACCTTCATCTAATAGACGGACCAAATCAAAACGTGTTTGAAAAAGTCAGAATTCGTCCTAAATTGTTTTCGCTGTGAAAATGACCCTGGCTCTCAGTACGGCGTAAAACCTCCATCACTCACCCACTTAATGCTGACATCCCTCCCCTTATGGAAACCCTGCATCAGCCCCAGGACGTTAGTTCCAGGCTGGAGCCCCAAAACTTGAGAAGCCACTCCCAAAATTCCTCGAGGTTATAAAATATAACGTTACCCAGATCAGGGACAGAGTGATCACGTCACAGAGGAAGTGACAAAAGAAAATCACAGTGTCAGAGAGAATGAAGGGAATTTGGAAACATTCCCAAAACAGATGAACATTTAATAGTCATCCTGACAGATTCAAAGACAAAGTAAGGGGGTGGGGGTGGGTGGGTTGAAATACTTGGAAATAATACATCCCTGTATAAAACTGCATAAAACTAATGCGTATGTCAGGACAGAATTTAAGAAAAGTTGCAGAAAATTTGAGAGTGTCAATCTGTGAGGACCACCCTGCCTCTGAATTGAGAAAAGATCAGTCGTTACTTAATAAAAGGATAGTTACATTTAAATTAGAGATACTTTAAAAGAACCATATTACTGTATATTGTCTTAGAAACATGTCCTGTAAAATCAAAGATGGACATGGAAAAGTAATCATAATCGAAGCTAAAGTCTCAGAGAACGTTATGTATGATATTAGAGTTTCTATTTATTAAAAATCGACATTTTTTAGGGACGACAAGTAGTCTTACAAAGATGAAGCAAACATAATCACAGATCTTTTGAGAGTCAATGTGCTTGTCTTGTTTCAGATTCCATCTCATACTAAGAACCCGGTACGCCTCGCCCGTAAGTTGTACAGTTACTACGGCCAGGCCTCGGGCTTTGACCCCCGGGTCGCCTGGCCCACGCCCGAGGAGCTGCAGGAGGAGATGGAGTTTGAGCGCGAGTTTGAGCAGACACTACAGGAGCGCTGGGCGACTCTGAAGGAGAAGAAGGAGGCCGAAGTCGCAAAGCAGCGAGCGACGTGAGTTTTCATCTGTTTTAGAGGTTATGTTTTTAAAGCTATCTCAGTAGTAGTAGGGGCTGTGGTTAGCCTAACCCAAACGTCAGGGCTTAAAAAAGTATACTTATCAAATACAGAAATGGGTACATATGTGCTGTAAGTATCTAATGTGTTTCGTATTTCTCTGTATGTCAGGTAAAATGCCTCCCTACCTATGAATAACCAGTTGCCTTACATATTTCACAGAGATTCTCAATAATCAGGGATATGCCTAGACCTGCGGGATGGGCTTTCCCCACATAAAGAAACCGATTCTCACTCTGAGTGGACTCTGAAGGGGGCCATTGCCGCATAAATATTTTTCTAAAAAGAAACTCCAACGTGTCAAATGCCCACTGATTTTAGGAAAGTGACACAATTGAAATTTTCCGATGGATGTTTTTGATACTCGAAATTTGTTCCTGGGAATATCCCTGATAATGTCTATTACTAGTCTCATGCGATCACCATTGGTCATTCACAAAAAAAACTTGCATGTTTCAGAGATGAGCGTGTAGAGAAGCAGATGGCGCGGATGCCGGAGTACATCGCCCAGTTCAAGGCCCGGATCGCTAAGGGCGAGGCCGCAGAGAGGAAACAGGAGGACAAACGCAAGGTACGACAGGGTTTGACATCCTTAAAGAGATTGCAGATTACTTTCTGCATAATTTCACAAATATTTACCTATAGCTCCGGCAGACGTAAATTTTAAAGCTCTATCGTAAGTAGAATTCCATTAAAAACTAGCTGGAGAAAAAGTAAGAAACAAATAGTCTGATTCCTGCACAGAGAGTTGTTTCCCAGGACATGAACGTAACGGGTCTGAGGTTTTTACACCGTTTATTTTACCCAAAAAAATTAATATGGTCAGGAGATATTTTTCAACACCTTTATATCTTTTTAGATTAAACAAATTATTATGATACATGCATTACTGTTTGAAATGTCCCCTCTTTTAGGCCCTCATGGAAGAGGCCCGCGACTACTTCGGCTTCCACATTGACCCGCGAGACCCACGCTTTAAGGAGATGCAGGAGATGAAGGCGGAGGAGGAGCTTAAGATGAAGAAGAAGCGGAAGAAGGAGGAGAAGGAGCAGCGCGTTGAGTCGGCCATCAAACGGATGCAGGAGGAGGCCCAGCGGGCCAAGGATAAAGAAGACGGCCAGGGGGCGTAGGGTGGCTGGGCAGTACTTTATGTATATATGTATCAATAAACTGGGAATAAAGAGTATGTTATTCATAAAGACTGGTGTTTCTTTTGACTGGAGGGCGACAGCCTCACCCATCTTCAGGGATGCAAGTTTTCCGATTCGTGTCGGATTTCCAATTTCTTTCTCTCCAGCACACAAATTTGTTCCAAAATTTAATATTTAGACCACGTTTCACAACATTTTATGATACATTCTAATTCCCTACTGTTATCTCCGATTTTTTCACTATCCCCAACTTGTATCGCTGCACCTATACTAACCATTTCAGGGGCTACTGGTTGCTGGTGTCCTTTTGTCTTTGTTTACCACCATGACAGGCACTAGAGTAGATTTGTCAACAAATGCTTACAGAAAATCTGTTATCTTTTTCCCTTGACCTTAAATCTTATTTATTTTTTCCAGCATTGCTCTGTCGATGCCGTACCATTGGTTCCATTCAAACTTGAATAGGTATTATTATTCCTCAATATGTTTGTAGTGAGGTCTAGTTTCTGTTGTGGTTTGTGGCAAACTGTTGACCTAGTGGGGGACCAAACACCTGCCGGCCCTAACACCAGGGGGCAGCAACTGCTTTCACAATTATATAGCCATATATCTTACACACTAATACCAAAACATTTACTATAAAAATTGATTTGTTGCATTGCACGCCCCCCCCCCCCCCCCCCCCAATCCACTGTTTTGGTTGTTTTTTTTATGTAATATAAAATATTGAAAAGTATAGACATTGAAAAAACAGTGACCCTTTTCGATGAAACGATCTAACAGATTTCGTTATACCCGCATTAGATTTTTCTGATAAGGCCGAATGCCGGTATTATAATCGGATTTCTAGTTATCAGGAGGTTGGGAAACTTGGTATTTTACCTCATTATTCGAGCATCATTACAAATATAATATTCACTGCCTACAAGTGCTTTTCTTTATTTGTGTGCAACGCCAGGAACCATTTGTAGAGCCTCCCGGAATCATGGAATCAAAATCTTTCTTGTAATCTTGCAAATTACTCTGTGAATGTCTTGATTGAATTTTGAACTGAGGAAAAAAACAGCGGTTGCTATTCTGATTCAATGGATTGGTTGGCCGCCCCGATTCCAATGTTACCAGCCTAGGGCCCCAGGCCCTGCAGATGCTGTAAACATCACGTTAAACATCAACCGTGTACTCACAACCAGTTTAACAACGAACTTAAAATGGGTACTTGCTCTGAGTACTTCTTGTTAAACTTTCAAAATATGTGTATATAAATACGTGTTTTTTATTCTTTGTTCTGTATTACGCTATTTTCAAACTTTACAAGAACAGCCTTAAATTAAAACACAAACTCTTAATACAGAGATGAAGTAAATCATAAAGTAGAAAAATTGGCAAGGTACTTATTTGGATGGAATTAACTTAGCCTTCAGGGATCATGCAAAGATGCAATTTTTCCTACTTTTGTAGGATTTCCTACTTGTTTGGCGATTCTGGATTGGACCACTGATTTTTCCTGCATCACTTTAATATCTGTTTTAGAGAATTTTCATGTAGTTTTAAACTATTCAAGTACAAATTCAGTGTCCGATCTCTATTCGTTAAGGTTATTTTCCCCTCCTAGTTGCTTCTAGAAAACAAGTAGGAAATGTGTTTCCTACTTTTTCATCAGTTGGGAGTGGCATCTCTGGGGATGTCGGTTATTGGAGAAAAACTTTATTAACGACACTTCAGAGAATTTTATCGCAATATAATTCTTTTCAAAGTCATTTTGTACACAATTAGTTATGCCTTTTCCTTGTATAAAAAGTGCGGAAATTATTCAGGTCAAATAAGAAATCAAGAACTTCAGAGGTAATACTGTTTCTAGTTGCTTTAATAAGTTACACCACGTATGTATTATACAGCACGCGCTCCCCACTCACACCGCACTCCCTGCCCGGCCCGTGAGAGGCCCGCGCCACCACACGAGATCAAACTGTGGCCGCACACACATTATTATGCCGAGAGATAATGGGCCGTAACTTACAACAGCCATCGAACCCTGTGTTACTACAATTTCACTGGACTGTATCTTCAGACTTTTTGTTTCTTAGTTTATTTTGACAAGTACGGACACTGTAAGACGTTTCCCTTGGTATATATAAACTCAACAAAATACAGGTGAAATATTTTCAAGTAAAACTTATTACAAATAATTTTCATGTCATTTTAAAATGTAAAACAGTATTACCTAACATGTCAGATAAATGCAATGTGACCTAAAACAGCATAAGACAACGCCACCATGCTTTTCCGTCTTTACTTAAACTGTCGAGCTGCTGGCCACTTCCACGAGGTGCCTTCCATACAAACCACATTGGAATGTCTACGTTTACTTATCTGTGCCAGATCTGTGAGTTAGGTGTGGGGTGAAAAGTCAAATCACAACAACGCACCTTATCCAGACTTAATAAGAAGTAAAAATGGCTGATGAAATGAGAATATAATATATTTTCCATACACACCCATAAAAACAAAACCACGCAAAACATGTAGACAGTACGGAGTCCCCAATGAATAAATTATATGAAAAGAGGTCTGGAAAAGTGTCATGATTAAGTTATAAACACTTAGCATGCTTCCTCTACACGCCTCTCTCGCAGGTCCCCATGACGATTTCGGGTCTGGGAACTCGACAACTTCACACAGTTACATTTTGTCACTTAACACAAACCTTTGTTCAATAATAGAAATACATCGTAAAACATTTGAGGTTTTTAACCTTAAAATTACTCATGTTACCAGTCATGGCCCTAATGTCCTTCTAACCACAATAAAAGATCGTTTCTGTAATTACAGAGATTGCCCCCCTTCCCTCCTGCCTTATTTAGCCTAACCCATGTTCTTCATTAATGTGAGGCGCATTGTACGCGGGGCCCGGGCCCATCACCGTCCTCGTCATCATTGTACGCCTCACGGTGTGACCGGCGCCGGTTGGTCTCGGGGTCGTACTTGACCAGGTCGCACTCCTCGGCCCCGTCGGGCACAATGACCTCGGTACGCGGGGTCAGGAGTTTCTCCAGCTGTGGGAGCTGTTCAGGTGAGAGGAAGCCCTCCTCGGGGAACTTGACGGAGAAGACCACGATGAGCCGGCCTTTGACGAACGGCTGTCGGTACGTGGGCATGCCTTCGTTTTGTATGCACTTTGTTTCCTTGTGTTTGATTACCTCCCCTGTAAATAAAGAGTAAAAATTATTAATAACCCACGCTTATAGAATTCATCGATAGTCAACTCAAACATAAGGATACCAGTTAATAACCAATGGAAATTTGGAAATTGACAGTCATTGTGAGGAACGATTTAATTTCATGTAAACCTGTTCAATGTCATTTGATACACGGAAGTTGAAATAGGAAATGTTACATTACTGTAGCAATTACGTTTTTCATCTTAAGATTTGTGTGAATTTACTGCATTTACAGATATTACCACTTTGAGTCATGTATGTGAAAACACTCATTCTCCCCCAAAGATAGATGACCGAAATTGTTGCCCGTCTTCTCGCTTGTGGGAAAAAATTGTGCACAATTCAAGAAATTAATTTTTTCTTTTACATTTCTTAGGGATTTGATTTTGTTCGAAACGTAAGATGGGGTTATGAATGGTGTCTTACCCGGTGGACTTGTGATGACTAGTGTACGGTTGTCGAGGGTTTCGATGGTTCGCTGGAAGCCGCAGAGTGCTTCTACCAGTCCGATGTCCATGACCATGGCCAGGTCACCCTGATTCCGCTGGAAGCGGTCGTGGGGCCTCTCGTCTAGTACGATGATGATGTCGCCCGGCTCTCGCCCAGGCTCCTGATCACCTTCCCCACCGAACCGGATCTGTTGACCATCGGTCATACCTGATAAACAAACAAGGATACGCATTAGTGATGCTTTAACATTCACGTCGGCCATTTTGTCCATATTCAAATTCAAAACGTTATTATTTTTTTTTAAATTAACATAATCATTTGTCTGTGAGATGTCCGCTATGGGATGGAAATGTCCGATGTAACCCCCCTTAAATGTGGGATATTATGTCCGCTATTTTAGAAAGTTTTTGGGGTGCTCTTTACATGCAATATCTTATCATTATCTATTCATTGATGTTGACTTTAGTCACAAGAAACGATTTCTTACAAAGGTTGATACATTTTTGAAACAATATATGTGGCGTACACTCACCAAGTTCTCAATATATTCAAGAAGTTTTAGGCTACTTTCAGTTATAATCACTTTTAGACACGTTCAAGGTTTACACTTCAAGATGTGTTACATACCTTTGTCGATGTTGACCTCCAGAATCTTGCGCTCGCGGACCACCTTGCGTGCCTGGCAGTGCTTGCAGCGGTCCTTGGGGTTGATTCGCTCGCCCTGTCCCTGACACTCGTCACACATGGAGTGGATCTGTTGGACCATGCCCGGCCCGATCTGCTGTATGCGTATCTGCATCCCGCTGCCCCGGCATGGCGAGCACGTCTCCACCGCACCCTGCTTACCGCCCCGACCTGCGAAAAAGACCACCAGGATTAATATATGAAGAAAGGCTGTTAACAACTAGGAACTTTAGGAAACCATCATGTTATTATGTATATTAGCTCTATTTATGTGTCTTAGTTTTTATACTCTTATTAGAAAATTGAGATTTAAAATAAACAACAGCATAACAAGGATCAGAGTTAAGGAGTGTCTTGTAGCTTATGTTTTATTCTGTTTAGATTCATAATAAAGGTTTGAAGGGAACGGAACTTTCCTATGTGTTACCCAACTCAAAGTTGTTTAATTACGCACATGTTGAGCATCAAAAGTTTCCAAATAAAATTTTCACATTTTAAAACATTTGATATAAATTATCTTCACTGTTTAATAGCGAAAACAACGACGCGTCAATAGATAAAAATTTAAGAACAGCCTAAAGTTGTATAAGAACGAACAGTCACGATTCTATATATTTGAAAGACTCTTTTTTCCTTTTTGTGAGAAAAGAACTTTCCTGGGTTTAGTGCCCAGTTGGACAATCGTCCACACAGTTTTGTTAGGCTAGCATTACTCATGTACCAGACTTGTGACAGTAGGGGTACACTCTAACCCCGTACGAGTTGTCCGAGAGCCTACCTTCGCACTTGCTGCAGATGACGCTCTTCTGCAGGGCCAGTTTGCGCACGGCCCCGTTGTACAGGTCGTCCAGGGAGACCTTCAGCTGGTGAATCACGTCTTTGCCCTTCGTCGGGCCCTCCGACCGCCGGCTGCCTCCTCCCATCCCAAAGAACATGTCGAAGATGTCCATGGGTGACCGCATGCCGCCCCCACCGGTGCCCCCTTCGCGGATGGCCTGCTCCCCGCCCCGGTCATAGATCTCCCGCTTCTTGGCGTCCGACAGGACATCGTACGCTTGTGAGATGGCCTTAAACTGTGAACAAATAGGCAATTGTTTAGCCGGGATTGGCAAGATATTTGATATGTGAGACCATGCCATTTAGGAGTGACTGTTTTTGGGATGCATATAATTCTTTAGATCTCGAGTGAAATTTAATTCCTTTCTTCATTGGAGCCGTTAGGGTATTAAATCTGAAGTAGAGTGTTGCCGTCGTGTGGGACAGACCCCCTCGTCAACACATAAATCTGAAGTAGAAGTGGCGGCTCTCTAATTTACAAACCGGGTAGGCAAGATGCAGGAAACATACTTCCTAAATATTTCTATGGTAGAACGTTTCTTTAATATGTTGTTACAAATCAGCTACTCATTCAGATCATCGATGGAATAAATGTACTACTAGTCTACCACTAAGCTGGTTGTTTCTTGTATTATTTGATTTGTGTCACAACCAGAGTATAAAATATACATGTGGATTATAGACAGGCAGGGCCACCTTACTTAAATTGGTAATTCTCATTACTTATTATTCACGAAGGGTTTCCTGTTAAAGCTGTTGCAAACTAAACCAACTACAATCGCACATGGTCCGGGCAAAGTGCCAACGTCCACGTTTGGACGGATTTATACAGTAAAACCGTAAAAACCCTGATTTCACAACTTGACACTACAATGTTTTCCCAGTGTTCGAAATTAAGGGCGCACCCTGCACCCAGGGTGCACAATATGGCAGCAGGGGCATGAATATAAGAGCTGTGCACACGGCGGGTGCACACTTTTTTGACAAAATAATTAGCCTTATATACCTCTGTGTGCATGGGAGTGTTCCAGGGTGTACATATTTGAGAGCTGTGCACCCGGCATGTGCACGTTTTAAAAGCTTAATTTCGAACACTGTTTTCCTATGGTCCACCGGCAGTTTGTATCAGTCACTGTGCAGGTTTTGAAATACAAGTACTTCAAATACGAATCAAGTATCATAACCACGAAAATCATTATAGTAAATGTTATAAATTGCGGAGACAAATTAATATTCAGTGCTTATAACATTCAACATATCTACGCAACCTTAGCTCGGTTTGGGTACGCTGTTTTATGGTAACCTCATTTCACACCGTGCCAAGAAGGTAAGTAAACTGTTTTGATAAATTATAGCCCACAATAATACACGACATTACAATCACAGACCACTGACAAGGGCCTGACCTGAACCACGGTTTACCACCGCATGCATGCACAACGGCTTGGAATGGTGTATAACAAGAGAATTAAGTTATATCAGGTACTATTTTAGCAACAAAGGATTAACGATTGTTTCTTTCGTTAATTTTTCACCAATATGTTTTAGGTGAGCACTGGTCAACGCGCTCAGAGTAAAAGTTCTAGTTTCTCATTTAAGATTTTTTTTTTTTTCCAAATATAAAAACGGAAGGGGATTAAAATTAGGGTAGGTCAGGTTACCCGAACACAACTTCACATACTTTCTCAGGGATATTCCTTGGCATGGGGGATGACACCTTCCCGAATGATAAAATTAATTCCCTGACTTACTTTAAATGGGCCATTCCCGGACTGACATTTTCTTATGAAAAACATTTTGTTCACGTTGCCAACACATTTCAAAATAACGGCCTCCTGATAAACTGTCTCGTTTTGGCCTTTTAATAAAGACATTTTCCTAGGAATCTCCCTGTTCCTTGGTAACCTGTGAGCATACTACAAAGATGGCGTACCTTCTCGGGCTCGTCCGGGTTCTTGTCCGGGTGGTACTTGAGGGCGAGCTTGCGGTAGGCCTTTTTCAGCTCGTCGGGCGTGGACGTGGGCTTCACCCCCAGCAGGTCGTAGTAACCCGTCTCCTTCACCATAATGCTGCAACGACAACCAATAGGGTCATGAAAAATAAGTTTAACCTAACAGAAACTAAAAATTAATCCCTTCATAGTAGTCTTACTTTGCAGTGCTCTCTCACTATTACAGGATTTCACGGATCCTTTATTCAGGGTGCCCACGCTTTTTCAGAAATCAAAATAAGACCTTTATAATACCTTGCCAGGTACCAAAATAAGACCTTTTTGAGACATTTTTAAGAACATTTTATGATCTTTTTACATTCTACCAAAAAGAGGTGAACATAGAAATGACAGGATGAAAAATTACATTTTGTAATAAATTAAGGTTGACCCAAAATAAGACCTTTTTAAAGACCTCTGGACCCAAAATAAGACCTTTCTAATAGCCTTATAAATGACAAAACCAAAATAAGACCTTTTAAGACCTTATGATACCTGTGTGGGCAACCTGTTATTTACCCGTTCACCCGCAATAACAGACCTTTTATTTACCCGTTTTTGAGAGGGCAGGACAATACTGAAGGTATAGGGGTTGAAAACCTGATGGAGAATTAAAAGAAAAAATTCTTCTGTTGTATTAAACAATCAATGCCAACATTTTCAAAGTATAGCTTTTCTACTTCATACTTGAAGTGGCGTAATTTATGTATCGTCCTTTAATTGGCAGGTGTTTGATTAACATTTATTACCCTTTAGTTTACTGAAAGGACTAAAGCAATTGGGAGTTACGTAATAACGTTACATTAGTCATAGCATGGTTTTTGGACCTCGCTCCGTTCAACTTCCCTGTCTTAGAGTCAGGAATTGGTAGCAGTGCCAGTGGTGTCGATGGCTCTGCTGTCTCGAACTCTCTCTATATTTTGTAATTATTTTGCCTTCCTGTAGAGTATATTTGTCCAGAAATGAAGGAAAAAAGACTTAGCCCAATGTTTGTATAGGCTTTATACTTTTAAGCCTAAAGCAAGGTACGAACCATTTCAAATTCCCTGTGTTTTTCCTGAGATTTCCCTGTCCTGAGGCAATTTTTTCATGTGCCATATCCAGTAAGTCGTTCTAATTTTAAAGCCTCTGTGTGCAGAAAAAAGACCACCGAACAACAAGAAGTCAATCCTTAATTATAAGTTAATAATATCTTGAGAATCAGGAATTTCAGAACCTGGCAAAATGAACTTTGACAAAATTTGCAAATTCCCTGTGTTTTCCCTGTCAGATTTTTCTCTCTCCCATTTTCCCTGTTTTCCCTGTGATATTGGTACCCTGCCAAAGGCTAAACTGTGAAGAAACCACTGTGAGTGTGATCAAATCTGAGACTGTGAGAGTGACTGAGTGAGAGCGACAACAAAAGCAAGAACGGGATCTAGTACTTCAATGGCTTTGAATATTAACTAAAATGTATGACAGATATACCTAACCTCGACGAGGCACTTTAATTAAAGCACGTTTCAACAGGTCTTAGCTTGAAACACAAAAGGCCTCGGCCTGGCACAACAGAACGCCTCAGTCTCAGAAGACGACGGCCATTCATTCATTCTCACCGACGCCGACTCACGAGGACCCACAATTTAAATGACTTAAAAACTCACCTGTTTCGGTTTTAAACGTGAAATTCCTTAATGATCCTGTTTCACAACGTTTATACGTTTACACGATCCTTTCTATAAGACTTCTGTGGCCGATTCCCTTTTTTATGGCCTTTATAAACCGCACCTTGTCGAGAAACTTCTCGACTGAAATCCTCGCGTTTTTCCTTTGACCCCGGAAG
This sequence comes from Lepidonotus clava, assembly GCA_936440205.1. Lineage (NCBI taxonomy): Eukaryota > Metazoa > Annelida > Polychaeta > Phyllodocida > Polynoidae > Lepidonotus > Lepidonotus clava. The sequence goes on from OW387134.1 coordinate 71,207,881, forward strand.
CGGAAGTCGTCCCCGCGCGGGGCCTGCTGGGACGGGGCGCCATTTTGAAAGTTTGTTTACCTCGCGATGTGAGATGTTGTCAACGATTTAAACGCCGATTGTGGATTATTTACCAGTGTTTTGGACTCATCTAGGTAAGGATAGAAGCTAGTAACAAACCTGCACGCTCTGTGTTAATTTCAGTGTTGGTTGTCCACGTAAAGTGAGTAAAAACTATCTTTGTTTCCCCCGACAACCCGTTCCCCGGCCGAGGATGGAGGATTCCCCGCGAAAATCAAGTCGGTGCACGTCGGTCGGCCTGAAACCCGTCTGATTTGGGACTTTTGGCAATGTCGGCAGCTAGTAAAGGAGTGGACCAGTGAAAGCAGTGGTCCTGGTTGTGCTTGAATACGTATTAGGTATTGTGACGCGGAGAGATCAGTTGATGATATGTTGACAGAGTAGGGTCCAGAGTGACAGCTGAACACAACTCACTGCCGACTGTCACTCACACAAGTCACAATCAGCTGTCAAAATCAAGGAGTAACACTGCCTGAGCCCTGACCTGTCAGGCTTACCTGTCGGCCCCCAGACCCCTACTGGCCTTGGGTTTCGTCACTTAGGGTCCCCAGGGAAGAGACACTTACTTTGGACCAAAGTTTTGTGTTAAAATTGAAAAGTGTAGTAAGGTAAATCAATTGTTGAGACTTTCTAGCTGTGGATAAAGATTAACGTCTTACTTACAGTAGGCTAACTTGTCTCAGTTATCGTTAACGTTACAAGTAAACTACAACTTCAGCAAACAGTCGAGCACTCCCCCCCCCCCCCTACCAACAAAAGGAAATGAAATTATCATGAAGAATCTTATCTAAGTATCTACCCCCCCCCCCATATTAGGCATATACCCTATTCTTTCTTTCGACGATTTTTGGTGGAATAGGGGTTTATCAGGAATCGGATTACTTTTTAAATGTTATTATTTCCTATAATTTAATTAATTGATTGAGTTAATCCATTAAATTCATGCCTAGTCAGTAGTGGTGTAATGTTGGATAGACGAAGCATCCAATGTCTTTCTTCCCTGTCCCTGGAAAGCTTGGCTTCGCAGCTATCCAGAGTAGCTTGAATAAGCTAAGAACCGATATTTTGAAATTTGTAAGATGTGAGACATGATCTGTGGGGCACTGGTTAAAGTGTCTTACCACAGTAATCAGACCGTTTCCAGCCTCTTCTTTCTTATGAGAAGTAACCAGTCTCATTGGCAGTGCGGTGGTTCAGGTTCTCATTGAAATAATCACAACGTTTTTAAGGTGGGGGGGGGGGGTTAAATATTGGTTCAATCTTCAGCATACCCTTCTAATTCTTTTCATTATCAAGAGTCAAATGTCAAAAGAGCAAGAACAATCTCTCACTCGGTACCACACAGTGCTTTATATGGTATGAAAAAATGTCCTCAGAGATGTAGTTTTTGTGGCGGTGGCCTATTCTGTATGGAGAAAAAGAGCAAGGCCACCAAAGTTATACCGTCAGATGTTCTGTGGGACCAACGTTTAACCAGGCATGGAATTTTGTGGTAATTTCTGTCAAATCTTTGTGCCTAGCATGTTCTTCATTTAGATCCAATTTGTAACAATTATGTCTCAACTGGTGCAGATGCTATCCTGAATCTAGGGCCTTGACACCTGTCAGTCCCTCCTAATACATGCCTTCTCAATGGCTAGCTGCCAGTGGGGGTCAGTACTAGCTCCAGGGCCTGTGGGCCGGACTGATGTACCCTGATTGACAAGTACCCCCTCTCACCCCTACCTGTATACCTGTGGTTCCTTGCAGTAGCAGTATACTTGAGGTGCTATTTAGTCATAGTGAAAATGTAGAGACTCTAGCCAGTTTGGCTAAAAGGAATTCAATTCTAGCGTGATCCTATATTTGATTATCCCTTTAAATGCTTGTTATTCCCAATGCTGAATGGTCTGTCTTTTTGCAGGTAGTGTTACGGCAGCAGGATGATTGAGAGCGTGGCGGTCCGGCAGCAGGGGGCGTACGACTTCGAGACGCACTACAACAACCTGTGCGCCCTGCAGAGCTCGTGTCCCAGCCCGGCCGTCAAGGCCCACCTCAGCGAGGGCGTCTTGGACGTCAATGGCGACAGGATCAGGTACGTGAATGAGGACAAATTATGTGTAAAACTATTTAAAAAAAAACTTCTCCAGACAATTGTGGTTGACGTTCAGGCCATCCTTGAAAAAATATTTCCTTCCAGTGGGCTACCCAGCTGAATCCTTTTTGCTGGCTTACAATTTCTTCCTCAATTTCTTTTTCATAATATTCATAAATATTACTTCTTGCAAACTCTTCATAAAAATACAAAAACAAATCTTCGTTCTAGTACTTGTATCAGATTTTTGGGTAATACTTATGCACACTGGAATGCCAATCCGTTTGAGAGGGGGTGTAGGTCCTCGCCCAGAGGGTTGACGGTCTTGTCACATCCAGTCTAGGGCTAACTACATCAAAAACAGTTTAAAGCCAGGATATCGTCTGTGAGACAGATGTACTTTGCTAAGTTGTAACTCCCATGTATACCTTAGCGCCAAATTCATGACACAACTAATAACGTTGCCGGATTACGTTCAAACGTCGCGAAACACATCGCCAGCCACGACATCGCTAGGCTTAGGGGTGGAGCCCCTAACCTTCACAACAGACGGACAATACCCTGGCTTTATAAAGGGAACAAGTTCTATTAGTGAAAATTAAATATTTTGTAAGTAACTATTATTTGATGTTATTTCAGATCTACCTCACTGAGAAAAAATCCTAGGTACACTAAATTTACCCAAGTTAAGGCATGAGTACTTTAAATTTTATTGGTGCTGTGATATTTCTGCAGACACTGTGTGCAATTAGCTGACGTGACCACCAAAAAGTAAATGTCACTAAGAAAAGATAGCTGGATTTGTTCGAATTACTTCGGATTGGAATACATGTTTATATTCCATTAGCTAAACGAGCTGATTAATTCTTATGGTGAATAATTCTTTAGCTGGAAGTGATTTCATCCCGATCCACAAGTTACATGTTTTATGATTACATTGACAAAATCCTTCGAATCACAGTATGTAGGTCAGGGGTTTTCCTTAACTATTTTGTCCACTAGTCCACCTGGCTAGTGGTCCTCCCTTTGTCCTAGCCCGAATCAATGTTCCTCTAGTCCATATACTAAAGTATAACTTCAATTTCAAATCTTTTCACTAGCCCATCGTACTAGCTGCTCAAAATTTTTTACCAGCCGGCAAGATTTTTACTACTACTAGTACCCGGTACTAGTAACTGTGTTAAGGTCAAACCCTGTAGGTCTTATCGGTTTAGTCAAGTAGAATTTAGCGTTATGGTTAGACTAGAGGTCGTGTTCGTATGATCAAACGTGATTGCATTGTTATGATTCTGATCCCAATAGATACAAGGGATAAGATAATTAAGTTTCTTTTCAACAAGATTCCAATTTTTTAGAGAATCGCCGGGTGTCAGGGGAATCAGTAAAAAATAACATTTAATTGTTCTCGGTATCAGCTATGCATAAAGATGTAGAGTAAAGACCAGCATTGAACCCATCTCAATCTAACTGTTGGATCTTCAGCTGAGGTGTCCTCAAATGAGAAACGCATAATATGATGTCAATTGAGAGAAATAGGTCCGTGTTATCAAATAAAGTTCTTTTATAGTAAAAAGAGTGACAACAACATAAAAGATTGAAAATGTTTTTAATGATTTAAGAGAAAAATTTATTGATATTAAAGGTATATCTCTTTAAAAAGAAAACTGGTATCTGGTATGGTTGGTCTTTCCAAGGTTCACTGCAAACTGGTCCAGGAGGGATAAATCAGCCAAGTTTATGCTGAAAAAATAAAGGAATGATATTAGTAAAATGAAACAACTCTCAGCTTTGGTACTGAGAAAAGAACTACTATTTTATAACAATCTATACCTCAGTTTTATGTATCAAGGAAGACTGAACATAAAGTTATCCAAAACTATCCCTTTACTATCCCACTTATACCAAAGAAAAACTGGCAAAGTTTATACCTTCAGCAAAATGGTGCTCAGGCAGTGGAACTCTGTAGCCCTGTAGGAGGAGGAGGTGGTGCCTTGTGTGGTCTGGAGTAGAGCCTCCGGCAGAGAGGGAGAGGGTACCTGTGAGCTGTAGTCCTCTCCTACACACCTCACAGGGAGAATGAATTCTGACTGGAGCCTCCCACAGCCGGCCTTTTATACCCAGCCAGCCCCTGGGGTCGTTGAGGGTGGTCGTTGAGGGCGACCTAAAGGAGTCCACTCAAGTGAGGTGAAGTGGTTGAGGTGTTAGTGCAGTTTCAATTGGTAAGGTCAAGGTCCTTTGAGGTGGCAAAGAGTACATATGCACCTGAGAGCTTTAGGTCTCACTCAACCAAATAATTCTCTAGTACAGTGAAAAAGCAAGAAATATGAATCAGATACTTTATCAGACTATGAAACATAAATCTGAGGTGTAAATTAGGCACCAATATGTGCTGGATATAATAATGTTTGAAAATAAAAACCAGTTTCTATACCTTTTCAGACCAACCATATAATATTAATATGGAAATCATTTTATTCAAATATAATATGAACAAATTTCTGGGATCTGTAACACCCCCTTCCTTTAAGAGAAGAAAATTTATGTAATTCTTCTAGAAACAATAAATTTTCTGATCACATGATTGTAACTATATACAAAGGTAAATGAACAAATTATACTTTATACCCGTGAGAGGGAGTCGGCGTTGGTGTTCTTATTTCCAGAGCGATGGACAACCTCGAAGTCGTAGGCCTGGAGAGTCAAGCTCCAATTAAAGAGCTTCCGGTTCTTATCTTTAACTTGGTTCAACCAAACTAGTGAGTTGTGATCTGTCTCAATAACGAACTTCCGTCCAAATACATAGGGTCTAAAATACTCAACTGCCCAAACCAAGGCTAAACATTCTTTCTCCACTGTCGATAATCTACACTCACGAGGTAGGAGTTTTCGACTAGCATAAGCTAATGGATGTTCTTCACCATTCTCCTTTTGACAAAGGACTGCACCCATTCCTCTCTCTGAGGCATCCACTTGTACATAAAATGGCAAGTCAAAGTTTGGGAGTGTGAGAACTGGGCACTTAATCAAAGCACGTTTCAAAGCTTGAAAGGCATCTTCACACTCCTGGGTCCAAACTACATTGTTGGGCATTTTCTTCTTAATGGCATCTGTCAGGGGCACTGCTATAGTAGAGTAGTTCTCAATGTACTTGTTGTAGTACCCTGTAAGTCCTAAGAAAGACCTAACCTCTCTTTTAGTCTGTGGTTGAGGAAACAACCGTACTGCCTCCAGCTTACTTTCAAGCGGTTTCATTGACTTTGCACCAACAAGGTGGCCCAAATAAGGGACTTTCGCATCACCCAACTGGCATTTACTAGGCTTTGCCACCAAGTTTGCCTCTGACAATTTCTCAAAGACAATTTGAAGATGCTTGAGGTGATCTTCAAAAGTTGCACTGTAGATGACCACATCATCTAAATATGCAGCTGCAAAGCCCTCAGTGCCTTTCAACACTGTATCCATCATTCGGGTGAATGTCACTCCTGCAGTTTTCAACCCAAAGGGAAGAACTGTAAACTCGTATAAGCCATGAGGAGTTCTGAAAGCCGATTTGTCTCTAGACTCGGGAGACAAGGGAATTTGCCAATAACCCTTCGTAAGATCCAGCTTACTAATGTATTCAGCTGATCCTAGGTTTTCAATCAAGTCCTCAATTCGAGGTAGAGGATATGCGTCAAATTTCGTGAGTGCATTAACCTTTTTAAAATCAATGCATACTCGAATGCCAATCTGTTTCCCATTTTGCTTTTTTGGTACAAGAACCACAGGGGAGGCCCACTCACTTGAGGACTCAACAATAACTCCCTCATCAATCATCTGATTGATTTCTTTTGCATAGTCCTCCTTCCACACCTGTGGGATGCGGTATGGATTTTGACGGATGGGCTCCGCTCCTTGGACATCAATATGATGTACTGCAATGTGTGTGGTCTTGGGTTTGTCAGAGAATATCTGACTATGCCCTCTCATAAGAGCTTGTAACTTAGCTACTTCACTTTGACTAAGATTTTCTGACAACTTGACATCTTCCCAAGTTTCTGTCTGGTTCAGTACACACGTTGACAGGCCTTCAGCAGTGGAAGGATCATCTTCACACAACTGATCAACATATAGAACTACCTCCTCCCTATTCTTCCACCTTTTCATTAGATTTACGTGATAAACACACAACTTCTTTCTTGTCCGACTGACATCTAATTCGTAGTTCAAGTTTGACACCTTTCTGACAACTCTGTACGGCCCCTGCCATTTAGCTTCTAGGGACTTGTTAGAAGTGGGTAGGAGTAATAAGACCTCTTCCCCAACTTCAAAGTTCTGGTCTCTGGCTTTCTGGTCATACCAGGCTTTTGTCTCAGCCTGAGAGTCAAGTAAATTCTGCTGAGCCATTTCAACCGATTTAAACAACCAGGATCTACTCTGGACAACATAGTCAATCAGGTTTCCAGGATCATCCCTGTCCACCCATGCTTCCTTTACCACAGAAAGGGGGCCTCTAACGGGCCAACCATACACAAGCTCAAAGGGTGAGAACCCTGTACTTGCTTCTGGTACTTCTCGGTATGCAAACAAGACATAAGGCAGAAGTCTGTCCCAACTATTGGGATCGTCATGAGTCATGCGTCGAAGCATGTTCTTCATGGTTTGGTTCCATCTCTCTACTAGACCATTCGCTGCTTGGTGGTAGGGAGTGGTCGAGACCTGTTCAATTTGTAACTGTTTACAAAGCTCCTTTACTAATTGCGATATAAAGTTGGTACCCTGATCACTTGAGATCTCTTGGGGAATACCTACTCTTGCAAAAATAGACACCAGAGCATCAGCAACTGTCTCAGCACTCTGATTTCTAAGGGGTACTGCTTCTGGATACCTAGTATCTAAGTCAACAACAGATAATATATATTTGTACCCTTCTTTGGTTCTAGGCAATGGACCTACAATGTCCATGAAAATCTTCCGAAATGGAAGTCCCATTGGGGGAATTGGCTGCAACTTAGCCGGAGGATCTGACACACGACCGGTTGCTTTCTGGCAGTCAGGACAAGTTTCACAAAAATGTTGAACATCTTTATAAATACCTGGCCAAAAGAAATGGGCCAACAACCGTTCCTGTGTCTTCTCCACTCTGAGGTGGCCTGCCAACGGAATTGAATGAGCCATAATCAAGAGATCTTTCCGACAAGATTCGGGGACAACTAACTGATCTATTTCGCGATCTCCTTGATCTTTACAAATCCACTTCCTGTGAATTAATCCATTTTTGAGAAAGAAACTCCCGTCTCCTTGACTATTCTGAGTCACTTTCTTCCTTACACTTTCGAGTGTTTCATCACTCTTCTGATACTCAATCAGCTTCTCCCTACTCAGGGATAGAGGGATACTGTCTGACCCTAGATTTGACTCTACTAGTGGTGTAGTTTTAGTCCCTAATCTGTCAACCTCATCCTGTACTACTTTTTCTTTTTGCTCTCTAGTGATCTTTGATGCCCTAGTCTCTACCGGATAGGAATCCTCACACACTACAGGGTCATCTGAACTTTGGAGTAAGGGGGCAAACATTGCCTTGATGTCTACATCAAACACCTTCTCCATGTCATCATATCCTAGAATGAGATCTGGTGCCTCTGAGTCTGAGCGAACACCGGCAATTATCTCATGCTGCTTCCCAGTTGGTGATAAACCAACCACTATTTTGGCCAACAAATAATTTGCTGGGCCTACACCGGCTCCCTTTACTTTGACTTTCACACCTGTGTAATCAGAGGGAGAAACAAATCTCTCATTCACCAATGAACAAGTGCTCGCGGTGTCTAACACCATTTCTGTGGGTTGATCATTTACCCAAGCTAACCTTGTAAGCTTCAACTTGCCTACATTCCCTGCCTTTTCAGAAATAAGACTTTCTTTTTCTATCTCTGTCTCCATGGGCAATTTGCCTCTCTTTTTCCCACATTGCTAATTTCTTTTGTTTCAACTGAAGTCTCAAAGATCCTGTGCTAACTGCACTCATTTCTCTAAGCTTTACTTCTTTTATACTCCCTAAGAGCATTTTAGTTTAGTTTCGTAGAAGGTCTTAGTTCAGTTTTGTAGAAGCTGCCCAGAACCCTTTGGCAAATCTAATTTGGCAATTTTCACTCTTTCCATCTTTACTCTTTCCAATGTCACTATATACAACAGGGTTGACAACCTTGTCTAACTAACCCCTGCCTATACCTCTGTGACAGTCATACTTACTAAACTTCCATCCTGTACTCAATCCTTACCTCTACTGTCAACCAAACAAACGAGTCTACCTGACCCTAATGTAAAAATGACATTCTAACTAAGAGTCCCTCTCTAAGTAAGAGGTATGAGTACTAAAGGTAAAGTAAGGCTCCCAAATAAAGCAAAGTAAGATGAAATCTGACCAAAACTCTCAAACTCAAAGTCCTACTACATCCACTTCTACTACTTCTACTTTTTCTTCTCTTTTTAGTTCTTCTACTCCCCCAGGGCTATCTGTGGGATCAATATCCCTTGAGAGACATTCTTCTCTCAAAGTCTCCACATTCATTTGCCAGAAACCCTTTGGCAAAGCCATCTTTCCTAACAATTCCTATGTCACAATGTATAATAGGGCTGACAAAATAGTCTCTGACACCTATCCAAGTACACCTGTGACAGTCAAATAGTCAACAACCTCCATAACTATCTACCTAAACCTGACTGTATACATTAAACTCATTTCTACCCCCACTGTCAAACACTGTCACACACCTAATGTCTACCTGACACCTGTGACTAAATTAACATTCTAACTTAGATTCTTTCCTAAGTCTGAGGTATGAGTTACAATTCAAGGTCAAATCTCACCAAACTCTCCAAGTCCTACTTCTGGGCTGCACCACCACTCTGAAACAGTGAAAAACACAGAAAATGTAAGTTACAAATCAAATACAAAAAAAACAGTTGTTGTCACAGAATTACTATCCTGCCGACTGCGCCATGTTATCAAATAAAGTTCTTTTATAGTAAAAAGAGTGACAACAACATAAAAGATTGAAAATGTTTTTAATGATTTAAGAGAAAAATTTATTGATATTAAAGGTATATCTCTTTAAAAAGAAAACTGGTATCTGGTATGGTTGGTCTTTCCAAGGTTCACTGCAAACTGGTCCAGGAGGGATAAATCAGCCAAGTTTATGCTGAAAAAATAAAGGAATGATATTAGTAAAATGAAACAACTCTCAGCTTTGGTACTGAGAAAAGAACTACTATTTTATAACAATCTATACCTCAGTTTTATGTATCAAGGAAGACTGAACATAAAGTTATCCAAAACTATCCCTTTACTATCCCACTTATACCAAAGAAAAACTGGCAAAGTTTATACCTTCAGCAAAATGGTGCTCAGGCAGTGGAACTCTGTAGCCCTGTAGGAGGAGGAGGTGGTGCCTTGTGTGGTCTGGAGTAGAGCCTCCGGCAGAGAGGGAGAGGGTACCTGTGAGCTGTAGTCCTCTCCTACACACCTCACAGGGAGAATGAATTCTGACTGGAGCCTCCCACAGCCGGCCTTTTATACCCAGCCAGCCCCTGGGGTCGTTGAGGGTGGTCGTTGAGGGCGACCTAAAGGAGTCCACTCAAGTGAGGTGAAGTGGTTGAGGTGTTAGTGCAGTTTCAATTGGTAAGGTCAAGGTCCTTTGAGGTGGCAAAGAGTACATATGCACCTGAGAGCTTTAGGTCTCACTCAACCAAATAATTCTCTAGTACAGTGAAAAAGCAAGAAATATGAATCAGATACTTTATCAGACTATGAAACATAAATCTGAGGTGTAAATTAGGCACCAATATGTGCTGGATATAATAATGTTTGAAAATAAAAACCAGTTTCTATACCTTTTCAGACCAACCATATAATATTAATATGGAAATCATTTTATTCAAATATAATATGAACAAATTTCTGGGATCTGTAACAGTCCGTTACTTAATATATAGAAAAAATAGTAATATTTCGTTGGTGACTTCCCTGGCCATATCATCACTTATGATAAATGATAAATTAAAATTTATTTTTAGCACAAAAACCATGTAAAAACGAAGCATGATATATATTACTTGTTCAGTGAATTATCGTTAAGTAATGGATGTGTTTCTTCAAGTTGACTTTCAATTGATGCAAATCTTTCTAGAAAATTGCCACACCGAACTTTGAACATAAAAAAATCTCATGACCATCTCATAATGTTGTACGGTACCATATGGTGATAGTCTGGTTACCTTTGTCCAACTTTAAGCATTGAACTTTACATGACCATCACCTAATGTCTAGTAGCACCATCTAACGAGGTCTCCTAATGTCTCATAAAGGGTGACTGACTGGGTGCCTATGGCCAACTTTGAACATTGAACGTGTCATGATGTCTCATCTCTCTTACTGTAGGGTGACCGACTGGGTGCCCATCCTTAACTCGATCCGCATCAACAAGACGCTGACCTTCGTGGCCGTCCGCAGCTACTTCCACTCCCAGGACGATGACGGTAAGCCAGCATACATTTCAATTTAACATTTTATACCTGGTTTTCTGCAGCAGCACCCTTCACGTCTGCAGTTTGATAGCCACTTAGTTACATCAGGTTATATTCCCTCAGTCTTTACCGAGTGTACGGAAAATAAGAAATGAATAATAAATCCTAAAGCCAGCTTTTAATGCTTAGTCAACGCGTTTATAACTTAAGATTTAAGCTTGAAAAATGGCCAAGATGGTGATTAATGTCTGAAGAAGCATGAGAGGTATTGCTGTTTTTTTAAAAAAATGAATCCGTATTTTCTATGTACACAATAAAGTTATTCTATGTAAAGTTTTCATCCTGTGACGAACTATTTATTTCTTAGTAAAAAAATAAACATTGTGAAATTTAAACTGGCTGGAAGAACATATTGTAATGTTTTGTGTGAATTAAAAAAAAAGATGATAATAAAAGATAAAATCGACTATGAGGTTCTAAATTGAAAGCTGTTGATGCCCTTACAAACGTGTAGAAATTTCAAATTTTAAATTTACCCACTAAAACATAATTCAGACAAGCGTGTTGGGGTGCGTAAGAAGACACCAGCGATCCGGTCCAAGGAGATCACGTACCGACTGTGTAAGTCGCTGAAGGAGTGTCTGGCAGTGACCCCGACCCTCACCTGTATCGAGCTGCAGGGGCTGCCACTCCGTGAGAGGGACCTCGCCACGCTGTCCAAGGTAAATGGCCATGAAAAAATTTGATAGTTTCCTCTTTTGATTCTGAAAAATAAAGTTTTGAAAAAGTTTTTTCCTTAAATTGTAGCACATAATTGACAGATTTAGCAAAAAGAGACAGAGTATATAAGTGAAAGGTTGGTAAGGAAATGGGTGATTTTAATCAGAAATCTTTAAGTTTAATTCGAGTTCCTCCGTGAAGGAATTTATGGGCATGACTCATTTTGAGCCCCTGGCTCATACATATACAAGCTCAGACTACGGAAATTTTATTCAAACTTCAGTATCCTCCGTTTTCAAAAACACTTCTTGAAAAATAGTTACCAAATGAAATGGAATCAAACAGAATTCTGGGCTATTGCAAGGTAATTTGGAAAACCTCATTGACCTATAAAGATAAAAGCCCTCAGTATTCAGGCAAGTATGTGTTTTATAATGATTCTTCTCCACCGCAGGGCCTGACGGCCAACGCCACTCTCACCCACCTGTCGCTGGAGTACAGTAACATCGGGGATGACGGACTCGACGGTAAGGGTCTCTTCTCCTTTGTAAGGCCACGTCACTAATTGACAAACCAAAAGTTAATCTCTTCTTCTATAGTGCCACAAGCATTCATGAGGTGCAATACTAAGTCAAAAATATGCATCTCGTCCAAAATGCTTCAATCCCTCATATCATAGTCATTTCAGAAACAAAATTCTCTTTAAATCTTTAGGCCTGATTCAGAAAAATCGTGATGGTAGAATTTTGATTGTTGTCTACAATTAAAAAGCAGTGTATTTTCTAGATAAAAATCTACTAACAAAATGACACATTTTACACAGGTCTTACCCTCTTGTATGATTTCATGGAGAAGTTGGTAAATTGTGAAATTTCCTTCGTTTTTATGAGAATCTTATTTAAGTGACTGACTGTTGTCCCTATGTTTCAGTGATCTGTAAGGGAGTGAAGAACTCGCCCTCGGTGACTTTGACTGTTGTCCCTGTGTTTCAGTGATCTGTAAGGGAGTGAAGAACTCGCCCTCGGTGACTCTGACTGTTGTCCCTGTGTTTCAGTGATCTGTAAGGGAGTGAAGAACTCGCCCTCGGTGACTCTGACTGTTGTCCCTATGTTTCAGTGATCTGTAAGGGAGTGAAGAACTCGCCCTCGGTGACTCTGACTGTTGTCCCTGTGTTTCAGTGATCTGTAAGGGAGTGAAGAACTCGCCCTCGGTGACTCTGACTGTTGTCCCTGTGTTTCAGTGATCTGTAAGGGAGTGAAGAACTCGCCCTCGGTGACTCTGACTGTTGTCCCTGTGTTTCAGTGATCTGTAAGGGAGTGAAGAACTCGCCCTCGGTGACTCTGACTGTTGTCCCTGTGTTTCAGTGATCTGTAAGGGAGTGAAGAACTCGCCCTCGGTGACTCTGACTGTTGTCCCTGTGTTTCAGTGATCTGTAAGGGAGTGAAGAACTCGCCCTCGGTGACTCTGACTGTTGTCCCTATGTTTCAGTGATCTGTAAGGGAGTGAAGAACTCGCCCTCGGTGACGTCGCTAAACTTCACGGGCTGCGGCTTATCATGGAAAGGTGCCGGTGTGCTTGCGACTGTGATTAAGGTAGGACCAGTTTGGATAATTTCTTTTTTTAATTTTTGATTTAAACTCATAGAACACTGCAGTTTGAGAAGCGTAAAAGACAGGGAATTAGCAAACTTTGCCAAAACACAGGGAAAACATTTTATTTGGCCAGTTTCTGAAATGCCTGATTCTCAAAATATTAGGGATTTGACTTTTTGTTGTTGTGTTTTCCAATTTTTTTCTGCATGAAGAGGTTTTAAAATTTGAAGAATTTACTGGATATGACACAGGGAAAAATTGTCACAGGACAGGGAAAACACAGGGAATTTGAAAATGGAATTTGCATTGGGACCCTGTTTTGAACAGGCAGTTGGAACTTCTGTTTCTGATGTCGTTCTGTGATGTCTGATAGGTGGCGCCACCTGAGGCCCTAACCTGTCGGGGCTGCCCCCTGGTGGTGCAGCTCCGAGTTAGTATACAATACAGCAGTTTGATTTTTCCCTAAAAAACAGTGATGCCTTAATAAGGTAGCTTTGTTACACTCTTGTCATCTCTTTTTCTTATGTCATCATAGTCGTCCTTAATAGTTTCTTCAGGGCTTGACAAATCAATTTGAAACCTGGTTGCCCACTGGGCAACTTCAGGCCAGAAAGGGGTTGCCCAGCTACAAAATGTGGTTGCCCAGTGAGGTTTGTAGAGAATGTCATACATAGATGGCAAATAACTTAGAATTTAGATCAATAGATGTGGTTAATTCCATGGATTTAGGGGTAAAAAGTTGATATTCTTAATTTTCTAACCCAAATTTTAGACCTTGACTCTGGTTACCCACTGGGCAACTCAGGCACTCATTTAAGTGGCCCAGTATGACTTTTTGGTGGTCCTGGGCCACTGGACAACCGATTTGTCAAGCCCTGATTCTTACACGACTGGCTATCATAGAACTTTGTTAGATGTGATGTGAGAATTTGTGATAGGTAAGATATGATTGACCCATGAATAAGTAATTTATTTATCCTTGATGAAGAATTGATAGGGCTATAATTTAGTGTTTAGATTGGCATGCCAGGGTTCATGGAATTCCATGTTTTTTGAAACATTATGGGTCATCTTTTAGATTTGCCCAAATCCGTGTAGACATTTTTTTTTATGTACACTGATAGATTTTGATGACAAAAATGAAAGATGTGATAAATTTTATGAGGGATTTCTTGCTAATGTAATGAGAAATAGTTATTGGGGACTTCCTAATGCAAAACTTGGTGTATTTCTACATTAAAATGGGGTTTAAATGTGCATTTATTGAATTTTATGATTTTCTGCGTAAATGACGATCGGTGACTGTCATGCCTGCTTTAGATAAAATGTTACTTTACTCATTTCCTTTGGAATATACATCATACCATAAATGTTATGTGCATCAACGCAGCTCCGCATGTATACATGTAGTAAGATCAGCAACCTTCATTTACTTATCACACATGACTTGAGGAAATTTAAAAAGGTTTAGACACAAAACACACGTCAGGGGTATACGAAAAACGAGTATTTTATTTCAGCAATCTGCATTGAGTTCAGCATGCTCGCGTCTCTTGGCGTAGGGCGGGCTTACATCAGAGGTCTTCGGGCATCTGGCGTTAGACATGAATAACACCTAGTGTTGTCACTAGTTTTGAATCAGTTACTATAGCAGCTCTTGCACAAGTCAGTTTAAAATTGAGGTTTTTGTTTTCTGTGTGGGAGCCAGTGGCGTTCGTTTGTGATAACACTTGCATCTATATTTCGTATAATAAGTACATTCAGGTTAACATATTACATGATAAAACCTTTTTAACATAAACATTCAGATTTGCTATATTGTTTTAAAACAAAAATAATAAATACCTCTTAGACTGAAAACATCGTACATTTGTATTTGATCTCAACATCGTAAGCATTAGGCTTTTAAATGATATTTTCTTGATTTTGATTACAAATATTTCTGTCAAAGTTGATAATAAGTACCCCACAACCTTAGGGTCTGTCTCTGTCTGTGGGACCTGGTGACCTTTTTAAGTCTGAAAGACTAAAGCTCTGTTGCTCAATGGGCTCTAGTGAAATGGGACCTATTAATTTGTACTATAAGATGGTAGATGTACAGAAATAGTGCTCGTGGGTCAGCTATGGGAAATGATTAAGCGTAAGTTGATAGTTTTTTCCACTGTTGCAAACCACTTTTGATTATACCTTATACATTTTGGATTGACCAGTGTATGGCAAAATAAGAACCTGATGTACATGAAGTGCGAATTTATTGTTGCTGTAAGCAAATCATTTAGATATTTAAAATTATTCCAAAATAAGCTTTTCCTCAGAAGAATGGCTGCCAGGAATATATTGCTATAAAAATGAATTTCCCATAACACAGAATTACTCCTAGATTAAGTACTATTTGGGCAAATCCATGTCGTTACTGATCCCAGGAGAAAAAAGTTTACCATTGCAGGGATTTTCCTTAATATAGAATTACTAGTACAGGGTACTCATAAAAACCCTGCCAGGCTAGTGAAATCTGTTAACATCTAGTCCAATGGACCAGGGAAAATCTTTAAAATTGTAAATGATAACTTCAAATGGGCTTGTGAAACTTTAATCGGAGCCAGTGCAAAGATATGACCACTAGGCCAGTGAACAAAATAGTTTAGGAAAACCCCTGCGTTGAATTTGCCTGTCTTTTTTTACGCAGCTACACACCGATTGTGGGTGAGGCGCCCTACGCGCGTAGATACTCGGCCGACAGTAACACAGCCACGTTTTGCATACCTGCCTTAGTCTCCGCCAGGGGGCACCACTGGGCTGCCGTCCGGGCTGGGTGGAAGAGGGGAAAGGGTCGCGGTCGTCTTACGCATGTCTATGAATACAGTTACCCACTCATAACCCATGTTTGCTCCATGCGCTTATTTACATTCACACCTCATATACACCTATTTACACTTTCTTTTCTATACCTTTCACACTTCTTAAGTATTAGTGGATGCCAATACATAATCATAAATTTCTTAAAAAGGATAAAGTTTCTGTTCTGTTTTTCATCCTAGCTGGAAAAACATTAAAAACAATATGAAGTCTTTTTCTCTTATATAAAATAGTTGTAATCTATTTACATTTGAGTTCTTTTGTTTGTTTTGTTTGTTTTAACATTGACTGCTTCAAACCCACTCATATTCATTATATAACACTCATACCAATCAACAGCCATAACATTGTCATTGGGATCGGACTAGGCATATAAATGCCAAATCTAACACCATAATTATTAGAAATGGAAGTAGATAAAATGACATAAAAACAATCAGGTAATTACAGGAAGCCAAAACAATGACTGGCAGCTCTGTTTCTCATATAATATGTTCTGAAAACAAAATAATTCTCTTCTAGTATTCCTTTGCAGGACGTCATTCTATACAAAATTCAGTAGTCACAAAAATACCTTTTTACATCAAATTCCATTGTGTGGGCCTTAGCGCACCAGGTTACACTAATAGCGCCTAGCGGCTTCGTTTGTCAGCATTTCTCGTTGTGTACATTGTATCATCGTAGAGGCTATGCATGGTAAAAACATCTTCTGTCTATACTGTTAGAAGTAAGCTTCACTCATAAAAGATACATTAGTACATCAAATCCTCTTTGTCAAGTAAAAAGAGCTGATTTAAAATCTACAGCTTTGTCAAGTTCAGCTGGTCACTAGCCATGGTACATGTATGTATAAACAGTCTAGGAGGTCTGTATTTGGTAATACACCACTATCACAATGGCGGGGTTAACAGCGGCTAAAAGGGAGTGTCGGTAGAAGTGGGGGGTATGATGCAGCCTTGGGCTTTTGAGTATATACAGTTTGGATTCTTTCTGTAAGAGAACAATAATATGCCGATGTCTCTATGTATGAAGTTATTCGATAAACATAATAGCAGGTTGGTGACAACAGATTAGTCTTTAATAAATCAATTGTATTCTATATTAAGCAGTAACTTGGGTTGAGCAGCACATCTACACAGTTTAGACTGCATTAAACCACCTACTTCCACCTGCATCTCCCCATTGGAAACTTGGATTTGGGAAGGGTTGGGGCTCAACTTTGTAAAATGTTCCGGGGACTCTACTGTTTGGGTTCATACAGGGGGATGCAGGGCTATTCTGGCACTGTCTGCTGTTTTGGGGTGGGGCTTGTGTGGTTGGGCGTGTCCTCAGAGACTGTCTGTAGCCGGCAGTAGGCGGGGCTGTAGCGTCGCGGGGGACAGGGGGGTGGAGTCTCGTCTCTGGGCTCCTCCTCGTCCCCACCAGACTCCACCTCCTCCTCCTCCTGTTCGTCGGCTGGGCTCATGCTGACCATTCCCATCATGCTGAGACCTATGCCCATTACCCCACCAGTTGGGGTCGAGGGCGGGGCTAACGGGGTGGTGGGCGTGTTGGGCATTGATGTCGGCTGGATGGATTTGGGCAGCGGAGGTGGAGGTGGAGGCAGTTCACCCTTAGGGCTGGGCTCAGGGGCAGAGGAGGGCTCCATATTAACATTACAAGAGTCTGGTTTGGGAGGGAGGTCGACGTACTCAACACGTGGCCAGGGAAGCTTGTTGTCCTTTGGTGGAAGCTCAACAAATACAACAGCAGCATGGTTAGCAGGGAAGACGCCGCTTTTCTCCGTCTGGACTTGGGAGTCGCGGTATGGCAAGTTTTCATAGTGCACCTCTGCTGAATGGCTTGTCGTTGTTAAAGGGACTTCTGAAGGAAGGGGAAGCGGAGGTGGAAGCGGAAAATGGGGATGAGCATAATCTTCCACATCCGCTGTCACAATGTGTTTGTTGTTGGCTGAATAGTAGTCCAGACTGTCATAGGCTGGTGGGTCATCAGCGTAAGTAACATTAATAGCTGGGGGCTTGCCACTACCATTCGCACCAGGATCAGCATCGATATCTGGTGGCAGTCCAGCATAGCCTGAGTAGTAAATCCGAGGGTCCAGTTTCTGAATATAGTGAGTCCGGTGCACTGCATCCACACCCAAGTCATCGTCACTTCCTGTGTGAGACACAATGGATGAAGGACGGTGCGGCTTTTCCAGAACTGCCGTGACCACCATTCGCTGGTATTGTCCACGAGGGTCCGTTCCACCACAGCGACATGTGTGTTGCCGGCGCACCGGGGAGTCCTCAGCCTCACTGTCGCCCTGTAGTGTATGCCCAACAAGAGGCCTGCGTGCTGGGCTGTTCTCATAGTCACTGTCCCCCCCACCTGCTGCAGCCCCCCCAAACCCACTGCCCCCTGCCCCAGCCCCTAGTCCAGACCCTCCAGCCACCGGCGACGAGGCTGAGGCCTGACTTATGGACTTTCTGGGTCGGATGCTCTCAGTCTCGCTCTCAAACTCAGTCTCAGTATACTCAACATCAGTGTTGATGTCATCCAGTTCATAATCCACTGCATCTTCCTGCTCGCTCTTCTGGAACGCAAAGACTGAGTTGCGCTTTCGACAGAACACGACGACGGCGGCTGTGATGGTCATGGTGAGAAATAAAAATATGCTGGCTATCACGACAACCGTAGTGAAGGACTGGGCCCGGACACTACTGGGGTTGACGAGATCCGTCATGATCTTTGATTTCTTCAGGAACTGGTTCTCGGCATACCGGGCGGACTGGTTGCCGGTTTGGTTGGTGGAGAGGAAGGCATCGGTCCAGTAGTACTTGTGGGCAGTGAGCTTGTACTCGGTGTAGTTGTACTGGTTGTAGATGGTGTAGTTCAGCGGGCGGTTCTTCACCTTCACCCACTTGTGCTCCAGGGTCTTACCCCAGTGCAGGTTCATCTTGGTGAATCCATGCGCGTCAGCTGCGCATGCTGTTTGCTAAGGAAAGTCTGCTGCGCATTCATTTATGCAGGTCACTGTAGAGGCTCTTATGCCTCTTTTGTAGCAGGTGGTCTGTCCGAGCCCCTAGTGGTGGGTAGGGCAGTGCTGCTGGACCCCAGTTTGTCAGACCTTGACTTGGTTCAGTCATCAGTGAGAGAGCCTCTAGTTATCCTGCAAAGTCTGCAAAGAAAGAAAAATCAAAAGTTAGTTTGATATAAAAGATTGATGAAGCAACACTATTTATTTGTGTATGTAGCATGTAGTTTAAATGACACACCAATAGATCCATGTAAGTAAAGGTAACAGAAGTGAACCAAGTAGAAAAATATACCCAAGTAACCCAGAATGAAAGGATGTCAACATATAGATAACATCCTATAAGATTAATCATAATCTGAAATAAAATCTCTTATGAATCGTTTCTGTAAGATATAGTTTGTAGTTGCCCTGGCTTCAAAGCTGCTCTTATCCTGTGTGTGCAAACACTGTAGCCTTAGCCTAACCAGGGCTTGGATACTGCTGAATTGCAGCCTTTGTCAATTAGTTTACTTACTTCGCTTAAAGTACCACTGTCGGTTAGTGCAGTATTGCCTTACACTCATTGTGGTATCGGGTTTCTACCAGTAAAGCCAATCTCAGTGGTACAAAGAATTGTTTGGCATTTCAGTACAAAGCCTTTAAGCTGACCCCTTTCTGAAATCCTGGATTCCCTCCCGAGTTTTTAATTTGGAAAAGAATAGGTCTTGTTATCCATGATAAGGCTAAGAAATAGACCAACAGAAGGCAGATTTTAGTCAGCGGGTAGGTGGAATAGTCAGAGTGTGAGAAGCCCATTGGTGGTGAGAAGAAACGAACCATGAGTGATCTCCACTCGATCCTTTAATACGTTAACTGCCCGCCCCCAGCTGCACATCAGCCTTATTGGTACAAGCCGACAGCAGCTAGAACATTATTGACACGGCTTGCACTGTATTGATTCCTGCACTCCTTATTTATAGCCACCGAACATTAGCCTGCCTCAAACTGGGTACTAGAATTGCTGTATACTGTCTTCATATTTCTTCAAGGAAGTTGAGTACATGTAGAGAAGAGCAATATGTTTAGGCTAGAAGTAAACCAGCTTGTTTGTAGACTTTTTTGTGCTCCTTCCTGTGAAATGAAGGATTTTTTTGTAATATGAGGTATGACCAACAGTAATATTAATGCCTTGGTGGTCAGTGAATGTTAGTAAGAACATGAACATGAATCCCAGGTAGAGCTTTCTGTTGGTTTGGGTTACCTGCAGATTGACATACATGCATTCTGGGAAATAAATGACAATTCCAATTGCATGTTTATTATTCAGTTTTGAGTATTAAGTTTTTTGTGTGTGTGTTGGAGAGAAACATTTTATCATAAAGACTTTGACAATAACTTGGGACCTCCTAATTTGAAGGTCCTACCTTAGATGTAGTGTGAGCACACATGAGTGGTGCAGTGGTGGACATAAGTCTAAAAATCCAGGGGCCAGTAGGGCCCCTGGCTTTCCAAACCTAGGGGCCCGAACCAAAATCTAGGGGCCCTCACATATATATAGTCAGATTGTCTTTAAAACCACTGTTATATCTTAAAATAAATAGAAATCTGTAATTGTTATCCATAGTTTTCTAGGGGCCAGTCGGGCCCCTAGGCTGGAAAATCTAGGGGCCCGACCAGCTTTTTAAGGGCCTCGGGTCCCCGGGCCCGTGGTTATGTCCACCCCTGCCAGTCTATTCATTGCTTGTGTCAATAAAGTGTTGCTGGAGAGTGACACTTAATGAAGCTATTCATCTTGAAATGGTCCTTAACAGGGACCTGGACAATGTCCGGTCACCCCTGCCACTCACTGTTCTCCCTGTACTTTCCCTACAAGCTCCCCCATAGTAAAGTAAAACCACTGTCTTCTCAATCTGTACTGCCTTCATGCAGCCTACACCAGAAATAGTAGACCCACTCCAGGTATAGACCTTTTTCAATAGTGCAGAGCCCTGCCAGTGCCATAGGCCCAAACAAACGTATTGGGATGTGGTTTCCTATGGGCCCAGGCTAAAAGTGTTAGGATCAATGCATCTAGGGGACGGTTTACTGCACAAACTCGTGAAAAAGGTGTGTAGAATGACAACTAGATCTAATACGCTCCTTTCTCATTTGACCGAATGACCCATTTGGGAAAAGACTTTCTACTCAGAGAGTCAGAGTCAGAGCGCAATATTGAGTTCAATGGTTGCAGTTGTAAAAGCTATAATCCCCTTATACTCATTTTAATCGTATTAATATGCATCAGGTATGTTGTGTTGCTTTTTGATGTTCTCTTGAAACTTCCTAGTCATATTTTCAGAATGCTTACAATTCTTCTATAGCCTCCCACATTACAGATCTCCCTTACAAGGCCTTTGACCTACAAGGTCTCAGAGTGGTCCTATTACTGTGTGCTATTATGTGGGACGAATTGCTGTAACAGTTTCTCTGTTTCTATATAGATGGGACTTTGCCAGGAGGTTACACTAAACCCATGTTGCATCCATGTCTAATACAGAATAATATAATAATAAAATCTCCAAATGAAACAAGAAAAAACAAGAAGTGTTATGCTGAGTGCCTAGCTCCATGCCACTAAATGACTCCCTAGAGCCTCATTTAGAAGAACAGCAGTGTCTGTAGAATGGTGTTTCTGAGTGTTTGTCTACAGATTATACCCTATGTCCTGGGTCCATAGGGGACAGTGGCTTGCCCCTAGCCTGCTTACAGAACCCATCAATCATGTAACTGCTTTAGCTCATATATAATAAGATGTGGGTGATGTTATGGTGATGTATTAGGGCTGCACATGTGGCAATGCTTGTGTGGGAAATTAGCGCCGTACTTATTATTGGGCACAGAACATGGCTGACGACTGAGAGGGCATCGTATGTAGCTGTTATGTGATTCGGTCTCAAAAGTCATCGCTTTGGCCTAGGTAACTTCTCAAAAGGGGAATGTTGTGTAATATCCTAGGGCTGGGTGGTCTGGTAAAGTGTTATGCAGATGAGGTCTGCTGAAAAGGTTGGAAAGAATTTTGACCCGGGGTTGGAGATGTCCCATTTTAACCTATGGGGGCAAGTATTCAAAGGAGATTTATTCATGAAAATTCAGCAAAAATAAAGGTCACACAAAAAGAACAAATTATTTCTTTCCTGACTCTGAGTGGATTGCATTTCCTATGCAGACAAATTGAACTTTTTGAATAATTCGTTCGTCTTTTTCAGTTCAGCAATGTATCAAATAAGGACCTACCATGGCATTAAATTGCATTTTTATCATTATAATGCCACAAATGATGTGGGTGTATTGTAACAATGACCATCAAAACAATTATCTCCCCCAATAGTTAAATGTAGGGGATATATTTTCATTGGGAAAGTGAGAATGTGTCCTTGAGGGATGAGAGAAGTGTCCTTTATTCGCCTCTTTCCCACCAAGCCCTATAATACACCCATTTGTTACTTCCCTTTCCAACGGCTGCTCACTCTGTAACCCTCCGCCAAGATAAATAGTGCCCCGCGAACCGGAAATAATCCACCGCTGGTACCTGGTGACAGGATTAGTAGCAGCACATGGCGGGCGACACGTGATGACAGGACCGGGGAGGTGGGTGGGTCTCAGTGTCAATGCACTCAGGAGGTGTACCATAGGGGAAGTGAAATACTCAGACCTTAATCCAATTGTCCAATGTAACTTTCATCAAAATAAAAATGAGGAAAGGAAATCAGGGTACATTTGTTATTTTCAAATCCAAGTATATTTTACGGTATATTGGGAGATATTACCCTATGTATAGAAAGAGAGGTTTTTAAAAATTCCAAGCAAAAAAGGAAAGGATTGGGTGTTTCAATTCCATGCCATGTAGAGTTGAGGTTTGATTTATTGTCTGTCCACTTTGGATAGTGGATGGTCAGTCACGGTGCGGGGTAAATCGATACCCTGTCGTTGGTCAGAGGACGGAATGAGGAATGGAGCAGAGGACAGTTAGGTGAGCGGGGTTCTGGGGTGGGACGGCTGGACACCCTGAGCAGGTCGGAGTGATTCAGGGTGGTCGGCCGAGCAGAAGAACGACTCAATCCGGGCTTACTGAGTGGGGATGGGGTCCGATGGGAGGGACGGTGGCAGAGTGGGGTGAGGGGAGAGGCTTCTCTGTGCTGGAGGTGTGAAGCGTCCCTCAGCCCTTAGGGCTTTAGATTTTACATCTGGGTTTGATGTACATGTAGGTCAAAGTCAGGATAAATGCAGAAAAAGGAGTTGTGCTAATTTGAGCACCATTTATCATAAATGCCATCAGATTTTTTTCAGATTTGATTAATGTATTAAGGAAAAATCAATGGCATAGCTATAGCGACACTAACACAGAATCAAAATTATAAGTGATATCTAAAATAAGTAAGCATCATTGGCAGAACAATGGCAGAACAATGCTGTCGCAAACACGTGCATATATATTTAAATTGTTCATTTAAGCTTGATTATTGATAGGTCATAATACATTCACATCCTTAAAAACAACAAATGGACCAAGTTTTCTAAATATAGGATACCCTGAGGTCAGATAGAAAGGCCTGTTTCTAATTCTGTGGTATGTGCTCGTGGATATTTGCTCACACGCCTGGCTCGCCATGGGCTCCTCCATTACCTCCGGGACCTAATCGGCCTCCGACACCTGGGATCCAGGCAAAGCCATACCAGTTTTCAATTCTATTTGCTGGGGCTCAAGTGAAAGTGAAACCAAATTGGAAGCTTACCAAATGGTGAGTTGGATGTAGAAAGGTATTATGTCTGAAGGAGGGAATGAAAAGAAGTAATTGGGTTGTGAAAGTATTATGGATGTTCAGATTTGAAATTCTTAAACAACCAGCTGTTACCTGCTTAACTATTCTCAAGTCTTTTTTCCCCCAACTTTCCAACATGTGAAGACTTTTATTACAATGAAAATAATCAAGGTGACTGTGCCACAGGACCCATTCAACTGAGTGCAAAATGCAGATATTTTGAGTATGCGCCTCTGTAAGAGAGCGTGTTGAGTGTAAACAGACCCATATCAGTGAGTGCTGAAACCTATAACATCGCAGATGAGTGGAAATGTAAGATGTGTAAAAACTCGATTCTCAGCTTCAGTATCTATTACCCTCTGACAAAGATTCGTTTCTAGTGCCGTTTTGCTTTTAGTGCCGTTTTACATTGGAGTGTTAAGTAACAGTGTGTCCTTGAGGGTTAAAACTTCCTGTTTGGCACCTATTACAATTACTCAAACTTTACTTTCTTTTTTTTAAATTTCTTTTTTTTAAACAAGTACTAGTTTTTATCAAATACCTATATTAAATCTCAATGTTTAATATGGAGGAATTTTCAAATAGTTTGATTTTGTATTGAACCAAAACCCCCTCCTTTAACCTCTTCGCTTTCCAACCCTTCCTCATTTGCTCTCACCTTGTATACCTAAAACTCTTAGACCACATGTCCTTGAAGACTACTTGTCCTTGAAATTCACAGACAAATACTTGCCCATAAATCAATGACAAATTCTGGCCTTCTACACTTTATCTGTAACCAAGGAAAGCGAGGAAAGTGTCCACCTATTACCAATATGTTTGTGCAATCACTTCTCCGCTTCCTCCCCCAATTTTACATTGCGGACCGTCTCTGGCCAGTATTGAGTGGTGGCAATCAAGTCGTGGCATTGATGGCAGGGACAAATCAGGGCCGCTTTGACGCAGCGGGTTTCTCAAAGTTTGCCTATTGATGAGTGTGAGCCCTTCTTGCCTGGCCAATACCCCACAGCTATAGCACTGAGTGTTGGTGGAAAAACTTTAGGTCCACCCCAGGACCAACAGAGAGCGAAAGGAAGGGAGCGAGCAAATGACATTTTTCTGAAGTGAAGCATTGACGTGCTGCATCATCGACTTTAGCCGTTGGCAGTCTGCAGAGGGGAAGTGCAGCACCAGGTCCACTCGTCCTGTGCCCGCGAACCATGGATTGGGAACAACTCAATAAGGTCTGGACATGCTGCGCTAAATGTGTTCCAGGAGGACACCTTGGTTTGGGATGAAGCAAGGTCAAAACAAGGTCATGGGGACAAGGAGGGAACAGAAGCCACTTTTGCCATGCATGAAGCCACTTCTCATACACAGGAAGCCACTTTGGACCATCTTGAAGTTGTGTCATCCCAGCTTCAAGCCAATTCAAAATACATGTTTTTAAATGTTTTTTTCCTGTCAACTTGATACCAATGTCAAATCCTTGGAACTATAAACTTTGAAGTTGCAGTTAACTTGTTGCAAAATCTTCTCAAATTCACCAAACTTTCGGTCTACTTGAAGCCACTTCAAGTCAACTGGAAGCCACTTCTGGTTAATCTTATTTCAAGAGGATCAGGTCAAATTCAAACAGATGCCACGACAGCCACACTTTAATCAATTGTCAAGTTCTGTCTGTTTTTCCTCAAACTTTCCCTTGATTAAGGACAGGGCCAATGCACACCTTTCTAAGTGTTTATTTTGTGTCTGAGTGTGGTGGCCCTGGTAGTGGATTGCAGGAGTAATCGGATGTGACAGTCGGCAGGCGATTGAGGACCCGGGGTGAAAACAGCGCCTTTCGCTAACCGTGTTAAGACACCCACACAGGGGCAGGGTTTGGTTTCCCCGGCTGGCCCGCAGGGAGGGCTGTTGGACATGGGTGGGGTACGCTAGAACTGATCCAATTTTTTAGTGTCCGGCCCGAGGGCTGTGAAGTGAGCGGGGCACATAGGGGCAGGGAGAGGGATGGATCGGGCAGGGCGCAGGGCACAGGGCCAGCTGAGTGGCTGTATTGTAGCTTGCAGTGGGTTCGGGGATGTCTCCTACTCACCACTGCTTCTGCTGTTGGACCTTTATGCTGTAGAAGCAGTGTACAAATTAAGCTTTAGTTTTGTGCCTGGAAATCTGGTTCACTGCAGGTAGTAATGACAGACTCTGAATATGATATACACTAGAAGCAGTATCTGAAATAAGTAGTGTGCAATAAATGATACATTACCCTGAGCCCACATCATTAGAACAATTTTCATATCAATATTTTGAAGAATTATGCTTCGATGGTAAAGGAAATGAAGCATGCATTGAAACTACATGTCCAAGATATTCCTGTAACTGTTGTTGCATCGGATTTCTGTTCATCAGTAATAGGTCATGCGAGTATAGTATTGGACCAGTTGAAATCCTTGATGAGGATTTTTATCACCAACATACATAAATATTAAAACTACAGAAAGAAGTGCAGGATAAGGTTATATGTTATTAAGTGTTCAAAGGACTAATAGTCGTATTTAGCGACAGTCCTGAGCTGTTGGTTGTCCCTTCAGGGGAGCATACCAAGGACACATCTCAACTAGAACAGATCTCAGGGGAAGTTTGAAGTTTCAGCTTATGTAAGTGAAGTCTAATTGAGTGACCCTCCACCTGTCACTGTCTCACCAGTGTGGGTTATGGTGGTTACTGCTGGTCCCCGCGGGGGGATCCTGTAGCCTGAGATGTCGTAACTTCTTATGCCGATCTGTAATGCTCTCATCAAAGGGGTTTATCGGAGGTGTTGCATACAGACCACCCCCTCTGTCACCAGGGACACAGGGTTATGCGCATCTATGATGACTAGGAATTTTAAAACTGAGATAGTAGAATTAGTTTTTGGAAAAAGTTTCTTTTTTTTTTTAGTTTGCTGTTCATTTCTCAAACTCTTTCAGGAAATTTCCATATTTTGTTTCAAGTCACTGCCCAATCCCAGCCTGAAGTCCTTTTCCTCCCTCTTCAGTTTCTCATGCAATTTATTTTTGTTGATGGGGGTGGGACCGGCCCCTAAAAAGGAAGGCCTTATTGACAACCCCAAATGAAATTCCGTCCGTCGGTTTCTTTGTGGAAAAGTTGGATTGCTCATCAATCAAAGAGTGGGGGGTTTTTGGTGGTCAGAGCCGCATGGAAGAAGGTCTTCAGGGAAACGGGTGACACACGATTAAGGTCCAGTCGGGATTCGCGGGGAGGGTGTTTGCTGTATTTGATGGTGTCGTTTGAAATCATGTATATTTTCTGTAATTATTTTAACAACTCTAGGATGTGAATATTTTTCAGGTATTTTGTGGACCTTATTATTAAAGAATGAACAGAAGAAGCACAGATAAATTTACCTACAGCAAAGAATAAAGACTGTACTGATCTTGAATTAGCATAGAATTAAAGTTAATATTTCAAGACCAAGATATAAGAATAGTATAATTTTACGTCTAAGAAGTCCAATGTGAAATAATCACTTTACAGTAATACTCTTGAAGTTAAAGAGATTATTAAGAATGGCAAAAATGAATTCTATGAGAAGTTTCAGAGTCTGAATACTATCGCTGCTGCGGTCTAGCCCATCCTTCCCTGTTCCCCGGTGGGTCCAATACATCATAGTACCCGCTCACCAGCAACAAGCTCAATCCCTTTCGGGAAACAACTTCTACTTTGAATAGTTTTTTCGCTGAAATAAATTTCATCGGAGGCGTCTATTCCCCAAACCTCTGTGGACAAGCATCCTCCCTATCCCACTGGTCATCACACTTTTTACTCCTTTGTTGTATCGATAAATTCTGTAAATTACCTAGGGAAATACCTGGTAACTCGTATCCTTGTCTGACTGATGAGCCCCCAGATACCTCACACTTGTTGAAAGTGGAGAAAATATAAAGAACTATGAAGCCATTTCCTGTGTCAATGTTAGAGGTGGTTTTATACGTCACGCATGACATTGAATGTTTTTGCACTTCTAAGGATCCACGCAGTTGTCGTTGGTCATTTCAGTAACACTTCATAGTAAATAGTGTTGTGATATAATAAATAGGCACTGGACTTCCCACAGATAGCCATAATTAGGTTTCACCTTAGTAGATGTGGGCATAAAATGTCTTCCCATCGGTGGATATAACTTGTACCCTTTTCGCTCTATCCCCTACCCACACATCCTCCACGCTGCCTACAGGTTCCCAGTAAAGACCTTAATCTAACACCTACACAACCTGTGAAATGCCACCCACCTCTCCTTGTGTTAATATCATAAAGTGAGTCCCACGACCGCCCAATATAACCCAATAAGGCTGAGTGTTTTCACCGTGACGGGTTCTCAGGAGCAGGCTCATTTCTCAGTGGTGCTGTATTTGTTGCTTTGGGATAAGTGCAGTGAGGGACAGCCCTGAAGTTCTTCTTTGACCTCTCTAAAGATGACCTTGCTGCTATTATAAAAAGAAGGACCACTGGGCATACATCCAAGGGTAGCCATACAACCCATAGGGGATCGTCATGGACTGAGGTCAAAGCCCGAGGTTTGAACGATTCCCACGGGTTGTATGGCCACCCGAGGACGACCCCAAATGTTCTTCTTTGACCTTAATATATCACCCAAGCAATATTCAAAGTAGGTTAAGTTTACTGAGAAAGATGAGCAGTATGTGTGGCCCACCAATACCCACTGCACCCAATACGCACCGCTTGTTGGCCTAGCTGGTGATAAAGTGGGAAGTGATATGAATCACAGGTGTAATGTCCACCCTTCTACATGGTTTCTCCTTGAAGTGACAGGTCAGAGATTATTTTGTGGCTCAGCAACCAAAGGCAAGATGCCACATTTTAAAACTGTAAGAGTCATAGTTACCATTAATTTTGTCAGGACATATACACATGGATGTCTTAACCCAACCCCACTTTCTACTAGTACCGAGCTTTATTTGTGATGATAACCTTTTCTAAGGTGTATATGAGTTACATGGTATTACAAAGGTATTACAACCCAATTAACATCTGTGAACCACAGTTCTTGGTCTTACTTTTCTTATCAAATAGCTAAGCTTTGCATTCATTCTTTTTCTCCCTAAAGGGTATCAATTATTTGTGAAATAAGCCCATATATGTAGTATCACCTATAGACTGCTTCTGGCCAAGCCCTGCCCTGGCTGGCTGTGCTCCGGCCACTGCCTGCTGGTCAGCCCTGACCTCTGACCTCTGCCCGGCCCACAATGACCCCGGCCGACCTCTGTCTGACCTTGGCTGACCCTGGAGGGGTGACATTGTCTGAGGGGCTCAGAGGATGGCTGGAGGTACAGCGGACAGAGGGGGCTGTTATAACAGACGCTTGTTGTGTGAGCAGTGTGCCTTATATACACAGCAGGCAGCTGGAGGTACAGAAGACAGAGGGGGCTGATATAACAGAAGTGTGTTGTGTGAGCAGTGAGCCTTATATACACAGCAGGCAGCTGGAGTTACAGTAGACAGGGTGGGCTGATATAACAGACGCGTGTTGTGTGGGCAGCGTGCCTTATATACACAGCAGGCAGCTGGAGGTACAGTGGACAGAGGGGGCTGATATAACAGACGCGTGTTGTGTGGGCAGTGTGCCTTATATACACAGCAGGCAGCTGGAGGTACAGTAGACAGAGGGGGCTGATATAACAGACACGTGTTGTGTGGGCAGTGAGCCTTATATACACAGCAGGCAGCTGGAGGTACAGTAGACAGAGGGGGCTGATATAACAGACGCGTGTTGTGTGGGCAGTGTGCCTTATATACACAGCAGGCAGCTGGAGGTACAGTAGACAGAGGGGGCTGATATAACAGACGTGTGTTGTGTGGGCAGTGTGCCTTATATACACAGCAGGCAGCTGGAGGTACAGTGGACAGAGGGGGCTGATATAACAGACGCGTGTTGTGTGGGCAGTGTGCCTTATATACACAGCAGGCAGCTGGAGGTACAGTAGACAGAGGGGGCTGATATAACAGATGCGTGTTGTGTGGGCAGTGTGCCTTATATACACAGCAGGCAGCTGGAGGTACAGTAGACAGAGGGGGCTGATATAACAGACGCGTGTTGTGTGGGCAGTGTATATACACAGCAGTCAGCTGGAGGTACAGTAGACAGAGGGGGCTGATATAACAGACGCGTGTTGTGTGGGCAGTGTGCCTTATATACACAGCAGGCAGCTGGAGGTACAGTAGACAGAGGGGGCTGATATAACAGACGCTTGTTGTGTGGGCAGTGTGCCTTATATACACAGCAGGTAGCTGGAGGTATAGTAGACAGAAGGGCTGATATAACAGACGCGTGTTGTGTGGGCAGTGTATATACACAGCAGTCAGCTGGAGGTACAGTAGACAGAGGGGGCCGATATAACAGACGCGTGTTGTGTGGGCAGTGTGCCTTATATACACAGCAGGCAGCTGGAGGTATAGTAGACAGGGTGGGCTGATATAACAGACGCGTGTTGTGTGGGCAGTGTGCCTTATGTACACAGCAGGCAGCTGGAGGTACAGTAGACAGGGTGGGCTGATATAACAGACGCGTGTTGTGTGGGCAGTGTGCCTTATATACACAGCAGGTAGCTGGAGGTATAGTAGACAGAAGGGCTGATATAACAGATGCGTGTTGTGTGGGCAGTGTATATACACAGCAGGCAGCTGGAGGTACAGTAGACAGAGCGGGCTGATATAACAGATGCGTGTTGTGTGGGCCGTGTGCCTTTTATACACAGCAGGCAGCTGGAGGTACAGTAGACAGAGGGGGCTGATATAACAGATGCGTGTTGTGTTACCAGTGTATATACACAGCAGTCAGCTGGAGGTACAGTAGACAGAGGGGGCTGATATAACAGACGCATGTTGTGTGGGCAGTGTGCCTTATATACACAGCAGGTAGCTGGAGGTACAGTAGACAGAGGGGGCTGATATAACAGACGCATGTTGTGTGGGCTGTGTGCCTTATATACACAGCAGGCAGCTGGAGGTACAGTAGACAGCGTGGGCTGATATAACAGACGCTTGTTGTGTGGGCTGTGTGCCTTATATACACGGCAGGCAGCTGGAGGTACAGTAGACAGCAGGCTGATATAACAGACGCGTGTTGTGTGGGCAGTGTGCCTTATATACACAGCAGACAGCTGGAGGTACAGTAGACAGAGCAGGCTGATATAACAGACGCGTGTTGTGTGGGCAGTGTGCCTTATATACACAGCAGGTAGCTGGAGGTACAGTAGACAGAGGGGGCTGATATAACAGACGCATGTTGTGTGGGCTGTGTGCCTTATATACACAGCAGGCAGCTGGAGGTACAGTAGACAGCGTGGGCTGATATAACAGACGCTTGTTGTGTGGGCTGTGTGCCTTATATACACGGCAGGCAGCTGGAGGTACAGTAGACAGCAGGCTGATATAACAGACGCGTGTTGTGTGGGCTGTGTGCCTTATATACACAGCAGACAGATGGAAGTTCAGTAGACAGAGCGGGCTGATATAACAGACGCGTGTTGTGTGGGCAGTGTGCCATATATATACATAGCATTCATACAACATGATATCCCTGTATAACAAAAGGTGGTTGTGGTTGTATTACAGTATTCAAGTATACGTATTGCCGAAACAAATGTTGCTGCAGATGTTGATTTTGTATTGTTTTCTGTACCATGGAAGAACTAACTGTGTTAGAATTGGTCGAAATAAATAGGAACAAATGCAAGCAGTATTGATGCCTACTTTTTGCTTTGATATAAAGTATATTCTTTGAGTGTTATGTTATAGATACTTTTGAGCTATCTCTCAGAGGTAAATAATTCAATATTGATGCAAAGTGTAAATCTATCTACTCCAGTAAGAATAAGTTTATAAAAAAGAAAAGAACACACAGAAAAACTGCCAAGGAGGTTTTACCCTTCATAATAAGTGTCTATGAATAGTAGAGTACCAATCATTGGCTTGTGGAGGAATGTGCTAGAGCCTTGTATTTGACTTCATGAAATATACAAGCAGCTGACCGCAGCATTCATCGATTCATAGAGTGATATTCATCATATGAGAAATTACCTAGATAACACCTCTAAAACTCATGATGATAAATTCTGCTGAATAGATCCAATAAATCATAGAATACATGCCTTTAGTCCAGTGCAATGGTCACATAGAATTGCCTGACATCAAATTCAGCGCGGTGTAAAGCAGGCATCAGTCACGAGGGAGTAGATAAAGCGCTTGGTTAATTGATATCAATTGCCATGCTGGCATGACATTGCACATTATCCTGATCAGCAAGTCCAAATGGCATTTTATGTTTACCCAAAATTTCTATTTCTATTTCAGGTCAGTGGGTTGTTCAGTGTGTTAAGCTAACAGTCACATTATGCCTGTTTAGTTGATAGATGCGGCTGGTCCTAATGTCATTCGGGGAGACTTATACAGAATGAGTAGACCCACTTTGACTCTAACCCTGAATTATAGTACTCCCAGTATATTTAAAGGGGAAGAATTTGTTACGGTCCTAAAGAATCCCTCCTACTGGGGGTATTATGACCCTAATGAGGTCATCTTGGGGTCAGGGGATTCATTTGGTGCGCCCAGATCCCCTGACATAACAGCCTCAATTGGTAAGAGGTGTAAGACTAGATAGGGAACAGCCCCAACTAACAAATTTTACTGACATATACTCAGAAGGAATTTTCTGCTGTCTCTAGTTACAGGGGGATATTTCCACAATAATGATGCTTGATGTGTTCATAAGCCTGACTGACTACAAATCAGAATATTGGAGTAATTCTTTACTAGGATATTTGAAATGTATCCAGGAGCCCTTTGAACTGTCGGAATGATGACCCCCCCCCCCCCCCCCCCCCATCGGGGTTATGGCTGTTCTGCCCTTTATATACACCCCCTTCCCCATTAAAGACGTAAACATGTTTGTCATGTACTGTGGAGTGGAGTAGGTAATTTGTTTTCCAAACTGACTCTTAGAAATAACCTCTTTTAGCTATGAGGAATATATTCAATATAGCATAAATACATGCCTGATGGATATGGAATACACAAGTGGGAAAAATATCTCTTGGCTTTGGGATATTCTGTGTCAAATTATACTCAGCCTATTTGAATAATGCCAATTTAGTTTGAGGCAGGATCTAGTTTGGCCGTGTAGTAATGTCTATGATTGAATTACCCGATCTGCCATTGCCGCTAAGTACACGTCGCGGTTATTTGATTTTGTCAGTCAAGTAAGTTAATGCTGTCTGAAAGATCCACTTTCTGAGTAAAGAAAGGCCATTTCCGTAGGATCAGTCGATATTTTAGACATATCGTGGACTCTTCAGAAGCAGTGCTTGATAATACACTGAGAATACTCTTGTTGAATCAGCTTACTGCTGTATTAAATTCTGACAGGAATGAATCCTTTGATGATATTCTCCAGAAGTAGAAGTGTTTTACCCTGAACCTTGTCTCAAAGGCAGAATTAGGTTACAGCTCTATCAGTCAGTTGGAAAGCATTGCAGAATGTTTCTGCAGAATGTTTCTTCACTGAAGCTTTGTTCACCTCAGACCAATAGTAGTCCACAACATGCCAAAATACTTCTGTCCACAAAATGTGGCTTGATATCATTAGAAAGAAACTGATATTGTACAGATCTGATTAGGCGATTTTGCTTGTCTCAACATCAGCTATTAGCATAGAAATTTTAGAATTTTAGGTAGGAGTTGGGCAGGTTTGCATATGTGATAGACTTTAAAAAAACCTCAAAAGTGTGAATTCTGAAGGCAATGCATGTTAAGACTTATCCGAAATTGAGAATACCACTCCATTGAACCCAAGTGTGTAATGTAAGATCAGAGTGACTTTTTTAAAAGTGGTTTACCTGTGTATAGACAAAAAGTCAGGGAAAAGTTTTATTTTTTTCAAGGTCAGGGAAAAGTCAGGGAATTTGTGAATTGATCAGGGAAAACTTTTTTTATAATAGGTCAGGGAACCTTGACCCTGGTCAGGGAAAAAATGTCCAAACCCATGAGTGAGCAGCTGGACAACTTTGACACTCTCAAAATCTTCTTTTATCTGGTTGTCATGAAAACTGACCTCCTGATAGGCATGTTGGGATTTTAAGGGGCATTGATGTGAGCGTGGAGCACAGCCTTGGCTACAGGAGTTGCCAAGAAAAAATTAAGGTATCGTGTTTTATAGGTTCCAGCCTAAATTGACGGAAACGACTGTTCTATAGGTATTTCAAGGCTGTATATTGAAAGGATTTCAGGGAAATGTCTCTGGTAAGTGGCAACCCTGGTTGTGATGGTGGGAATGGATGTAGGATCCTGTTGACTGTTGTTTCTATTTCTTTAAACCAGTCTGGAAAGAACCCATAAGGGTTGGCCGGACGTTAAACTACCCCAACAAACAAACAAACTATTTCTTTAAGAAAGGTGCCGTAAACACACAAGACATGAAAATATCTCTTTGGAAAGCACCGTTATTCAAACTAAGGGTAATATTAAGCCATTGCCCGTTCAATCCTGCAATTCCCTAGCGATGGGATGAAGACACCCCGCTCTTGGCATTAAGTATGCAGTGCTGTCTTTTCATAGTGAGAGTGAGTGTGTTAATCCATGCGGCTGTACCTACATGTGTATACCCCGCCATACCCTAATCCCCACCTGTACATACACAACCACAGATCAGGGACTACTCTTTAGGGGATTGCTTTAATCCACTGCCTGTCTCCAAAGTGCTACCTTACATAGGGTTGCCATATAGGGTTTACTGTTGGTACCGAAATAGAGCCAGCAATTTTTTGATTTAATGGATAAAAGCAAATATCTAAATTCTTGATAGAAAATGACTTAAATGTCCAATACCCTACCATCACAAAATATCATTATGTCATCTCAGCTATTCATTCTTTGATTGAAATACATCTCAGACCTTTTCGAACAAATCAAGTGCGGGACCTGTTTGCTGTAGGGATGAGACTGCATGATAACCGTTGTGTTCTCACCCTCAATAATAGGTCTCTAAGGATATGTTCAGTCTATTAGATGATCAGGGTATGATAAATGCTCAAGGAAACGAATAGGAAATGTTTTTTTAAATTTAAGTAGACCTAGAAATATCAGCTGAGATTAGGAGCAAAATGTCACCAAAAGATTACCAGTTGGGTGCACTGACCCCTCAGGTCATCCCACCTTATTTTCGTATTCATTGAGTTTTTTTAAAACAGTTTTGAAGCTTCAGCAAACCTTTTAGTTGCCTTAAGAACACTCTGCTATCTCAGGAGGGACAATCATCTCAAAATCATCACTATGGAAGCCATGTATGATGCAGGAATCTTGAATATCAAATCAAGAACAAGTTATTGGCTGAATATCAAACTGCGCCTTTTGTCGCTGTTCTCCGTCTACGGCTGTAACCGTGTTAAGGCGGCTGCAGCCGTATGAAGCCAGCCTCCGGGAGTTTGAATATTTCATCAGCGCCTTGATTGGAGCGCCAAATGAAATTCAGATCAGTCTATTTAATTCCCGATAGATCTAACGCTTGCCTTCAGCTGAGGATGTTGCATGAGATTCCATCATAACAGGTTCTGAGGTAATGTTAGGTAGAGCGTTTTTTTCTAAGGTAAAGTTATGTAGAGCAGTTTATGGAGGAATGCCCAAGAGAAATAAATCAGTATCCTCTTAATCAGGCTTCAGTAAATTCAGTCATGAAAAACAAAGTATGATATGACAATAAAGGATTGTCACTCTGGTACATGTATCAAGTGAAATTACGATTACTAATGTCAGTAGTGATATCAATATTAAAGCATGTCGCTATTTTATTTGTATTTTAATCTTTTCTGCGGTGCAATTACAGTTACACAGTTACATTAAAGTGTCAAGGAACACCCTTCCCATGATGTTTCAGCCGAAAAAGTAATGCTGTACAGAGAATTGCAATTGAGAATTCAGTTAACGTTGACTAGGCTATTGAAACTTCTGCGGATGTCAACTAGCCAATCAATCTAACATGCCATACACGGTCAATAGCAACCAATCATTTGAGTGTTGAATTGCTTTTGTTCCAATGCCAACTACAAAGATATAATGACTACTTTCTTTTCACAGGTTATTATGCTATTGATTGAAGAATAAGCTATTTGATGATTTAAAGTTTTTTGAGTGACCTAAATTCCACTTTCACTACAATATATAGGCAGAGGCAAGTCAAATAGTAAAGCCTTTGGAGCATTTTTTACGAAAAACACTCAATCAGCGCGCTATGTATATGAACACGGCTGTTGGGTGACCGGCGACAATACAGCGGAGTGCGAACACATTAAGGGAGAGCAATGTGGTATTAATTGATCTACTTCATTGATCAGTATGGAATGGAGGGGCGCGGGGAGTGATGGAGAGAGGCAAACACGGGGGCGGCCGGGCTGTATCCAATGGTCGCGACTCGGTGTGAAGCCCTAATTGAAAAGGCACTTGAGGCAGGCAGGGTTTAAAGTGGGACTGATGGGGCGGGTCGTTAGGAATAGGGGAGTTTCTGTACCACACCATCTGGTGAGAGAATGGTGCAAACCCTCGTTTTTTTGCAGCATTGTGGTATTTGAATCAATCATGACTCAGGTGATCATTGACGCATAGATAATCAAAGTTTAGTGGTTTAGTGAATAAACTAATACAATTTTGCATATCAACAACGATGTTTTATAGTATGTTTCATACCCAAAAATAAACCTTGTACCTTCATAGACTAACCGATATGCATTCTAGAATTCAGTTCCTTTCAGACATCACCCAGAAAGCGTCTTGAAGTTGTAAAGGGTATAATACCCATTACAGACTAGCCTCAAAATGCACTCATAATGATAGTTCAGTAAGGCATTCTGGGACTAGCCTTAAAGAGTATAAGACAAAGGCCTTGAGTAAACCCAGCTGATGGCGGAGGGAGGTGGTTGGTCTGTGTAAACAGGCGCTGATCGAGTTGGAGGCCACTCAGTGTGAGTCCCTTTGAAACTCCACGGCTCCTACTGATGGTCATCAGGCAGATTGTAGCATGTTTTGCCGGAAGAGATCTTGACCTGGTTTTATACAATTAGGTTATGTTGGCTGTGATTAGAAAATCTGGTTTGGGCGGGTGGGTGGGGAAGGGGGGGATTGGTTGCAGTAGCATGACCCTGTCCTCACACACCACCTCCACTGTTGAAAGAGTGTTTACTTAAACATTTTCTTCCTATTTGTTCCAGTTATGTCATGTGGGCCTGTCATATTGTGGGCTCTAAATTCCCCCTAGCTCGGTAAACATGGAAATCATATGATCGCCCGATATAAAGAAAGCATGAGTGTTTAGCAAGAACTACGAGAAAGAAATCAGATCAAACAAACAGTTCTCAAGAAGCTTACAAATACCTGTTCCAACCATTAAGCCTTCACATTTCAAGTTCCACAGAAGCACTATGTATACCTGTTTTGCTCCCCTTTGATTGGTTTCAGTGAAAACAGAGGTCAGTCAATTACTAAGACAGCTTTCACTGATGGCTGGTCAAACCCACACCTGCCCGTCCACCTACCCACACCCGCTGGACAGGAAACATTTATTTCTAAGGGTGACCTCAGAGTTGTTACTGTACCTATCAAGGTACAGTAACATGATTCTGATTGTTCTTTTCTCATATTTTTTCCTACGTCCCTACAGCATATAACAATAAGGCATGTGTAGAAATAACATTCCGTGTTTCTCTTACTCACGAAAGTTTTTTTATGGTTACCTAATATGAGTTACTTGTGTCAGTAGAGCACATGTCTTAAAGGCTAGTCCCGGATATAATAGTATATAAAACGGGCAACCTGCGAGGTGCTACACCCAGCCCTGACACATGAGTTGGCCTGGGGAGTAGTATATAAAACGGGTGTGTGGAGAAGACCCCAACATTCACCTAGTATATAAACAAGCACCCCCTGAGGTGCTCCACCCAGCCCTGACACAATGGTTTGGCCCTGGGTAGTAGTATATAAAACGGGCACCCCTGAGGTGCTACACCCAGCCCCGACACATCGGGTTGGCCCAGGTAGTAGTATATAAAACGGGCACCCCTGAGGTGTTACACTCAGACCCGACACATCGGGTTGGCCCGTGTAGTAGTATATAAAACGGGCACCCCCTGAGGTGCTACACCCAGCCCGGACACATCGGATTGGCCTGTGTAGTAGTATGTAAAACGGGCATCCCCTGAGATGCTACACTCAGCCCTGACACATCGGGTTGGCCCGGGTAGTAGTATATAAAACAGGCACCCTCTGAGGTGCTACACTCAGCCCTGACACATCGGGTTGGCCCGGGTAGTAGTATATAAAACGGGCATCCCCTGAGGTGCTACACTCAGCCCCGACACATCGGGTTGGCCCATGTAGTAGTATATAAAACGGGCATCCCCTGAGGTGCTACACTCAGCCCCGACACATCGGGTTGGCCCATGTAGTAGTATATAAAACGGGCATCCCCTGAGGTGCTACACTCAGCCCCGACACATCGAGTTGGCCCATGTAGTAGTATAAAAAACGGGCATCCTCTGAGGTGCTACACCCAGCCCCGACACATTGAGTTGGCCCGTGTAGTAGTATATAAAACGGGCATCCCCTGAGGTGCTACACCCAGCCCCAACACATTGAGTTGGCCCGTGTAGTAGTATATAAAACGGGCATCCCCTGAGGTGCTACACCCAGCCCCGACACATTGAGTTGGCCCGTGTAGTAGTATATAAAACGGGCATTCCCTGAGGTACAACAACCAGCCCTGACACATCGAGTGGGCCCGGGTAGTAGTATATAAAACGGGCATCCCCCGAGGTGCTACAATCAGACTGGACACATCGGGTTGGCCCGAGTAGTTTGTAAAAAGGGCACATCGATCCTGGCTCAGGGGTGTGCCGCATTGAGTAGGGGTGAAGGTACTATTGCACTACATGACATGAGCTGTGATATGACGATGTCAAAGAGAAATTGTACATATTAGAGACAAATCCTGTGTTACACATGTAAAGTACTCCAACTTAGCAATTTTAATCTATCATATAGGCCCTGCATGCGCATATTTCCCATAATATCATCATATTATTCCAATATTGTAGCTCAAAGTCGGTTAGTATAATACCCCCTTGAAGGGCAGGCGCGACCAACCGACAGGCTGCCAATCGACGGGTACATTGATCAACACTTTGTCTTGGGACCCCGCGGTGTCTAACGCAACACCCTCAGTGGAATGTGGGGGGTTGGGGTGGAGAGGGGGACATCAAAGGAAAGGGGCTGGCATTGTTGGAACTCAATCTGTGCCGTTATTCTGTGTCGATTTCTGGTGCTTTGTTATAAGGATTATTCCTGTTTTATAACGTTTCAGGTGTTTGTTGGATAGGTTAACATCTGTGCTGGTTATTACAAATTTCAGAATGACTGGTAGTCAAAGCGAGGAGTATAGGATACTCATTGTTATAAGTAAAAATTATGAATAGGCACACCAGCAGTGCCGGAAAATAGGGGTTCATGGATTTAGAATACTATGCAGCCTGATACGCTTAGATTTTCCGAGCATTACACAAGGTACATAAGAGGGAATGCTTGAATAAAAGCTGGTTGCACACCTTTTAGGACCATGCACACCATGAACCTCTTTAGTGCATTCAATTGTTGCTTAAACCAGAACAAAAAGCAGTGGTAAAACAGTGTATACTGAGTAAAGAATCAGTGTCATCTTGCAGTAGTATTTCAGTGTTAAATCAATGGAAATACAATGGCTGAGCAGTGGTCAATCAGTATGTCCGAAATATTTGAATGAGCTGTCAGTAAAAATCAGTGTACAATCACTAGTGTATCAGAAGCTCATTTAAATATTTCGGACATACTCATTCAGGAAGTATCCACTTCCGTTTGTTCCGGGAATATCTAACACTTCACTACAGTGTTATAAGTATATATGTAGGGATTTTTCGGTTAACTTTTTCCTTGTGTATGTTCCATTCTCTAGACCTTCAGAACCAGCTAATACATCTTTTGTTTGTGTACAAAACAAAGCCTATTCCAGCCCTACTGAGCTGGTAAACTGAGCCCTAGGACAGGTGGAGTTTGGTATTGAGTGTTAAGGGATGGTCACATATAGAAACTCAACTCAACAGTCAACTCTTAAGAATTTGTGACTGGATAAAGGCAAACTAACCAGTCTTAATGAAAAAAAAAACTGACCTGTGGTCTTGCCCCTGCCTATAAGCTAAATGACATGGGCAAAAGAGGTGTTTCTATTTGTAATCATCTTATTGGATAAGGGACTCGAGACAGTTTAGTTTTAAGCTATGTCACATATAAAGATCGGGCCATAAAACTGCTTGAGACTGAAGACTTTCCAGTCTTAGGGCCAGTCACATATTGAGACTGGGTCCCAAGACTACTAAAGACTCAAGATTATCGAGTCCTAAATCTTCAACATCTCAAGATTAGAGACCAGACTGATCAATCTTGAGAAAACCTAAAGCTCCAGTTTTAACCCTGTCTCACATATCAAGAATATAGAGACCCAACTCAACTCAACTTTTGAGTTGGGTTCAGTCTCTATATGTGACTGGGCCTTCACTGGGGGGCCACATCATCTAACAGACCAACAGTGGGGTACAGGCGTAGATAGGCTCACGTTACTGACACCTATGGGTGTACGGTCTGAAGAGGCGCGTATTACAGCGCTATACAAACAACGTTCAATGTATAACCGACCAATGAAAACACTTCCCAATTCATGGTGCGCTGAAATGTTCTGTATAGTATGTGCCACAGCTGTGTGGGTTAGACAGGAGACCCTGTATATTTGGTGTTTGTGAATCTCTGTATACTGTCCAGGGTACCAACCACACGTGGAAAACATGGAAAATGGCAAAATAAAATCCCTGACAGGGAAAACACAGGGAATTTGCAAATTTTGCAAAAACACAGGGAAAACACAGGGAATTTATTTGGCCAGGTTCTAAAATTCCTGATTCTCAAGATATTAGGGATTCGAGTTTTTGTTGTCAGGTTGTCCACATTTTTTCTGCATGCAGAGGCTTTTAAATTTGAACAACTTGCTGGATATGACACAGGGAAAAATTGCCGCAGGACAGGGAAAACTCAGGGAAAACACAGGAAATTTGAAAATGGAATTGGGAATCTCCGCATTCTGTCTTTATAGTTCACAGTTGTCTCCTTCCTGGATCCGCCGCGTTGCATTGTTGGATAGTGGCGCACGCCGGCGCATTACCCCAAAAAATAACGGTGAATTGATTTCCAGGTTTGTAAGGTGAGGTGGCTGTCCAATAATACGCCGTCTTTCAGAGTTTCCATGTCTCTGTGTGGGATGACAGAGAGGAATAAGTAGGCCGAGTTTTTAGTCCCTAAACAACTTCTGGTTGACGACATTGAAAGGTCGCAGGTTTTCAATTCTGTGTTTCATATGAAAGCATTGGGATTGCAGTCGTTTGAATGGATATTCTTTTTATTGTAAGACACTAAGAATGGTTTTCAAATATCCTGTAATATTGTTTTTAAACATCGTGCAATACTGTTTTGACATTTTGGTTCATGGTTTCTTTGGTCCACTGAACTTTAATTTTCATTGATGTAAACCTTTTCAGTATATTTCCATAAAAACCTGTATCTAGTCATATCACTTCAGTCTTTTCATATCTTTGTGGTCCTCCTCTATATATGAAGCAATTGGATGAGATATGGATAATTGCCTACAGTAAGGATATATCAGGCATATCCAGTTACATAGGCTTTTACCTGTTGACAATACGTTGATGGTTAGAGAAAGTCTAGGCAGTTTAGCAACCACAACGCATCTCAATACGTTGACGTATCTCAAAACTTTTGAGCCTTATTAGTGAATTCCTGTGCTAGAATTCTGAAAACCAAACAGCCATTAATTTATAACTTGGGGGAAAAAATGTACCTCAAATGGCCTAATGGTGGTACCTGTTATTAAAGCAAAGATAAAGAGATACGCTGCGTTTGCGTTAGGGGATGCGTTGGAATTGATAAAACTCCCTGATATATTCCCAACTAGTGCATCACATAATGGCAATGTTAAAGTATGGAGCATCATACAGTAGCCAAAATAAAGGGTGTACTCTATGCCCAAGATACATGCATTTGCCAACAGGAGTAAACATTTCTTTTGTTGTGTACCCGGATGTGCACGGCCTTTTCTGTGCATCAGATACCTTATACAATGTCAAGAGGGGGGAGTAGGGTTTTGTGGTCGGACGCACCCTTTTTCAGGGCTTTGTAAGGTCACAGGTTTTCAGTTCCGAAGCTCATATAAAAGGATCAAGTTCGCACTTGTTTTAATGGATAGTCTTTCTTATTGTGAGACATTGATATTGAGTTTTATGCAATCAGTGGCGGATCCAGGATTTTGAAAAAGGGGGGGGGGTTATTAGATTTTTTTTTTTTTTTTGGTTAAATTACTTTTTGGCCGAATTTTACATTCAAAAAATCTAAATTTGGCTTTAAAAAAAAAGGAGGGGGGGGATGCACCCCCGCGCCCCCCCCCCCCCTCTAAATCCGCCACTGGCAATATTGTTTTAAAACATAATGCAATAGTGTTTTGACATTTTGGTTCTTGCCCTCTTTGGTCCACTTTATTTTTTAAGTAAAGCTTTACAGTTTATTTCCATAAAACTCTGTATCTAGGCAAATTACTTCAATCTTTTCATAACTTTGTGGCTTTGCGCCCGATGTGTGCATGAAAAAATCCTTCGTTTCTCACACTTAGTTACATCACCTATGACCTGACTCCACACCTGGAGTGGGTTCCAGTGTCCATGTGGGCAGCGGTTCGTGTCTTTATGGGTGCCCACTCGTGTCTTGGTGGTTTCCTGATCGTGTGGCTTGTGTCGCTGTGGGCGACTGCTCGTGTTGCCAGGGACAGTCTCTCGTGCTGCTGTGGCGCATGGCTCGTGTTGCTATGGCCGGTCATTCATGCCAATGTGGCTGATCGCTCTCGTTGTGTGGCTGACTGCTCATGTTGCTTCGGGTGACCGCTCCACTGAGTGCCTCCCACCTGGAGGCCTGAACCGCCACGAGCTGCTCTGAGCATATGACCAACTGAGGTGAAGAAACAGTTCGATGGTTGGGTTCTACACGTGTTTCTGACTTTCTGTGTGAGGGTTGGGACTTTGAGGTGAACTCTGAGATAACAATGAAGGTGTTTGACCATCGGCAATATCATATTGACACGTTTTCATCAGTGCAAAGTGAATAAATTTCCCTGCTGAAAGACTGCAAAAATCAGGGTCGGGGAGCAACTCAAGGTGTGTCAAGAGTAGCTCAGGGGTAAACTACCTGACAGGTCACCCAGTCGTGTTGAGTATGTCACCGCTCATCTCTTTCTTCATCTCAGTTTGAAGTAGAACTTTTAAAGACTATCCCCGAGGCCTTACCTTTTCCCCACACCGCCTCCCTCTGGGCCCATATAATACCTACAGCTGACGTAATCACCCCCCTCCTCCTACCCCTCTCCCCTTCTCCTCCCCACCCCCTATCCCCACTCCCCCAACCCATCTGCCCCACCCATCCCTCCTTTGTCAGTCCATCAATAAGTAATACCTCCCCTGGCCCCCCGCCACACCCAGCCCATAGTCAACCCTCCGGTAGCTTGGTTGTGTTGTTTTTTCCTCTCACAAAATGCACGAGTCAGAAAGTTCCCCACCTATTACTCATAGGAAACCCTTGAGATATCTATACATGTAACCATTAATTTTTCAGTGAGTTCGATAAATAAAGCTTTATGATCCTATGAGTGCAATCTATACCACTCAGCTGTAAATATAAATTCCCATAGTCAAATCTGGCTGTGTTGGATTCATTCAGAGGTATCGACTTGTAGAAGGCTCGCTTATTGTTCGTGGGTAATTAAATATCATCGTTTTTGTATGATATCCCGTAGATAATTGGGGTGTCATGGCCGACTGTTTTACCCCGCGGCCTGGTAACCGTGGTGTCCCTGGTTGTTCGCGGAAAGACACAAAAAGGACCGGTCTAATATTGGTTGTTTTTTTGGGGGAAACGTCGATTTGATTTCAATAAGAAATGATCCCTGTCTAAACCCCAGCAGACTCTAATGGGACAGTTAGACTATTTGTTTAGGGGGATGTGTATGGGTGGTTCAGGGGGGGGGGGGACGAACACAGCCTTGTCTTTTTGTCGTTTTGTCTTGTACAATAAATTATCATCTTTCAACAGGCTAATGGCAACAGAAACCCCTGTCATTGGGAAACCGATACAGAACAGGTGAGGTAAGGAGAATATTGGATAATCCCAGCCAGAGCTAATCTGCCCCGCTCACTTCTCACCCAGGGCACCCTCCCAAGACGTCCTAGGACAGTCGGCTAACTCTGTATGAACCCATGACTAAGGACAGAGAAGTACTGGTGGGAATTTGAAAGAAGTCGGCATAGTTTCTACCCTCTACTCTCTCCAGACCCCTACCCTCACCCTGTGAGATGGGAGATTATCGGATAATCCTGCCTGGAGCAGGCTAATCCGCCCCACTCACTTCTTACCCCGGGCACCCACCCGAGACGTCCCAGCATGGTCTGCTAACTGTGTATGAACCCACGACTACTGACAGAGAAGTGGTGGGAATTTGAAAGAAGTTGGTATAGCTTTTACCCTCCACCCTCTCCTGACCCTTACCCTCATCCG
This sequence comes from Lepidonotus clava, assembly GCA_936440205.1. NCBI lineage: Eukaryota > Metazoa > Annelida > Polychaeta > Phyllodocida > Polynoidae > Lepidonotus > Lepidonotus clava. The sequence continues at coordinate 71,252,212 of OW387134.1, forward strand.
GTGTGGTGGGAGATTATCAGATAATCCCGCCCGTAGCGGGCTAATCCACTTCTCACCCCGGGCTCCCACCCAAGACATCCTAGCATGGTCGACTAACTGTGTATGGACCCACGACTACAGACATGGTCGGCTAAATGTGTATGAACCCACAACTACGGACAGAGAAGTGATTGGAATGTGAAATAAGTTAGTATAGTTTTTATCCTCCACTCTCTCCCGACCCATACCGTCACCCGGTGAGACGGGAGATTATCGGATAATCCTGCCCGAAACTTTTTACCTGGGCACCCACCCACCTGGGACGGTTGGCTAACTGTGCATGAACCCACGACTTCGGACAGGGAATTAGTGGAAATTTGAAAGAAGTTGGTATAGTTTTTACCCTCTACTCTCTCCCGACCCGTACCCTCACCCGGTGAGGCACGAGATTATCGGATAATCCCGGCCAGAGCGGGTTAATCTGCCCCGCTCACTTCTCACCCCAGGCACCCTCCCGAGACGGCCCATCAATACAGAGATGCCAGTTTACCTTCTTTTTCCGGATTTCCAGAATTGTGGTTGATCCATAGCTTTTCACAAGTCCGTAGTAACGAGTAGAAAAAATTGCGATATTGATAATACTTGTTACAGATGATCGAGTATCTCAGATTAATTTTTTGTTTGGAAGTACATTTGTACGTTAAATTGAGTATTTGTTTTTTAATGTCAGAATGTACATGCTATTAGATTGTCTTTCTTACTTTATGAAATTATCGGTTTAAATCCTTGATGCCGGTTCACAACTTTCCGGATTTGTCATGTTTTGAGTGGCCTCGCTGCATCAGGGTCGGCAATCTGATTCAGAACCCTCTACCACGAACACATAAGGGGTGGTCGACGGGGATTGACTTGATGAAATTTAAGTGCATGTACGTTCTCAAATATTTTTACCTAAAATAAGGGAAAACAATCGATGGCCGTATCCCGCATGTCCTGACTTGTTTCTCCTAATTAACTTAGTTTTTGATGGCATCTTTTCGGTGGGAATCCCTAAGACTTACGTGCCTGAGTTGATGGTTTCACCGGGGTCCTTCGCCCGTAGGTACCTCAGGTATCCAGTCATGTTATCAGGGAGATGCTCGCCCCAGAACGTAATGTCCAAACTGTAGACTCCATCATACTGCAGTAGTCCCCGTCCAGATTCCCGGCACCTCACCCCTAACCTGAGGGGTGGTGGTAGGAAACTTCATTCACTTAAAGGGGTGGTCCCGTACTTAAAGCCTTGGTCCCCGTCTGTGCTTGGAGCTTTACCAGTGATTGGAGCTGTGTCTGTGCTCGGAGTCTCAGTACCTGTGCTTGGAGCTGCTCGCCTGAGTCCCCCAAGTCCCTCTCCCTGTAAGTCAGTGAGTTGGAGTGGCGTGGTGTAAAGTCCGTCAGGTAGATATATCCTCTGATCCCAGACTGAGTCAAACTTGCCTGCTCTGCGCATGCGCGGCCCGAGCTGCTCTGAGCTGCTCCCTGAGTCTACTGAGGGACTCAGTGCGGGACGCTGCCACTGGGGGGAGCCACCGGGGGGGAGGGGGGGGGGGGGGCAGTAAGGATGGGGTGGGAGGAGGGGGGCAGTGGGGGTGGGGGGGGGGGGGGGGTAGGAGGTTGTAGGGCGATGTATCTCATCAGCCGAGAGAGGCGCCAATTGACGGTCGTATTGATTAAGCAACACTCAATTGTGGACTTGGCTTCTGCGCCGCCACCCGCCCTTACCACCCGCCACCCGTCCTTTAAACTGCCACCACCCCCACCCTCCCAACCCTGCCCGCCCGCCCTTACGGCGTGCCTCCCGTGGCCCACCGCCCCGTGCCGCCCCTACTGTGGTTTGACTCTTTAACTGACCAGAACCTGACCGCTCTCTCCTTTTGCGCTTGCTGTCTCTGGTTTCTCAGTCTTCTTTGGGCCTTGCCATCCCCCCCCCCCCCCCCACACTTTCTTACTTCAACCTTAGTTTCATGGGCTTTATTTCCAGGTTCGTATTCCTGACTTCTCCCTCATCATCACTCCATCCACTGTTGCCCCCTCGGATTTTTCTTTCCTTCCTCAATCTGACTCTTCATTTCACTTTCTACTTCCAACCCGCGCCCAATAGTGTTATTTACCACTTTCATATCAACATATTTTTTTTTAACGTTCAATGTAGGTTTTATAAACAAACAAAAAAGGCAATTCTCTTTTCCCTAAGCCTACGGGTCTCCCCCATCCCGCTCCTTTCCCCACCCTTCCCCGTTGCTCCTTTTTCTTGTCTCGTCTCCCATCCCCTTCACAGTCCTGCACCCCCACCCCCCAATCTCCCCTCTCCCCTGCCCCGCCCGGTGGTTGATTTGATGAAGTCCGGCGGTGAATCAGCATGCCCGTCGGGCGCCCGGGCTGCCAAATTGTTCTAACGGGATTAGGTGAGGTAGTCGGGGAGGTGAGGGTGTGTAGGGGGAGTAGAGAGGTCTACTTAGTACTAGCCCCGACACTCTTTAGAAGATGTATGTGAGAGGTCTACCTAGTAAGGTTTGTTTACATTAGGGGGTCACATATTAAGAAGTCTTCCACATCTTATTCCACTTGTGAGGCAAAAGCTTATGATATGAATATGAAATAATCCAAAAATTAGAATTTTTCAAACTCAAAATATAGTATAAATACACCTACAAATTTAAAACCATTGAATCAGTTTACCCGGCTCAATATGGCGGCTCTCATAAGAACACAGCGCCCTCTATGTGATCTTATGAGGGTTGAGTGAATGAATGGCGCTTCAGCCGAAGGAAAGGGTTTAGTTTTAAGGGACGGTTAGTTGTGTATGTGGAAGGAGAGCTTTTATCACATGCAGATGCCTCCCAAACAACACGGTGCTGCCTTTTACATAGAACTACTTTGAAACGCAGAAAACAAAAATAAGGCATTTATTCTGGGCACATTTTATCCCAAATGTGGAGGTGAGGGGACCTGGGGAGAGAATGATAGGATGAGGAGATGGGGTGAGTGGAGAGAAGGGGGTAGGGTAAGAGGTGAGAGGGGCTTCCCTCTTCCCCAGTGCTCACTATTCAGACCACGGACCAATACAACCCCCCTTCCCCTCCACCCTGTCAGTACTGTAATAACCCCCGTCCCCTGGGCCCTATACCTCAGCCCTCTCCGTCTCCTGCCCGACCCATCCCGCGCCCTGATTCAAACACATTTACCAGGAACAAATAACACCCTCCTCCTCCTCTGGGCATGCCCGGTAAGGGACGGGACGACCCGGGAATACAAACCGTCTAATGTTCCTGTTAACGCTCTATGTCGGGCAAGAGTTCCGTCAGCTGTGTTCACATATAATAATTATGAATGATGTGCAAAGAAACTACCTAGCTATAACCAAAATTCAAATGGAGAACTTAACAAATAAGACCCTCCTCCGGGCATGTCCGGTATGGGACGGGACGACCCAGGAATACAAACCATCTACTCTAATGTTCCCTTTAACACTTTGGTGGATGAGCGTTCCTGCAGTTCCTGCAGTATGTGATAGGCACAAATGACTTGCCAATATGACTTTTAAAGAAACTACCTGGTTATAGGCAAATTTCAAATAGGGAAAACCTAATCAAATCTCCTATTAGTAAAGAAAGAAAAGTTTACATAATCTTTGTGTACCTCAGATTTTCTGCTTTCCTGCAACTCATCAGTCTGTTTAGGCAGTGGCCAAAGTGCACCGCTAAAGCAGAGATACCAGAATTCTCCTCTTTTTCCAGATTTCATTAATTTATCTATACCATAATTCCTTTGAAAAATCTTTCTTCGGGAAGGTAATGTATTTAATTTTAGGTAACCAGTTAGATTTCCACTGAAAATAGAGAACATTGTTTCACGGTTCTCATGGCTGGAGACATTTCTGTCATTTAAAAAGTCAGTCCCATCCATCTCATATTTCTGACCTATTTCCATTGCTCTTCTACTCTTGTTTCTCTTTGCTTTGGCTGTTTGATCGCCCGCTCTGTCTCAGAACCCGCTCTCTGGAGGGAAACCGTCATTCTTTAAGGCTCAGGATAGCTGAGCAAATTGCTTGGAAGGAAAAAAGTGAGAAATGTATCAGAAAGGATACGGTGTATAAAACCGTAGAGGGAGCATGCTACGAGCAGGGATCGGGGGATGCTGTGATCTGAGGGACGGCCGCGATGAAAGAGACTCGCATGATTATTTGACGTACTCCTGCCTGTCAGAGAGGTGTCTCATCGAGTGTCGATACTCTTTTTTTTCTGCTCTGCTGCAATTATGTCATTTACTTGTATTTGCCTGCATGGTTGTATTTCCTTCTCCCTGCCCACCTCACTCTGCCTACCTCTACCCTATCCTACTGTTTACTCAACCTAACCTAACCTCTGCTTCCCTGCCTGTCTCCCTACCTTCCCTGTCTGACTGCCCAGTTATCTCACTTCTTCTACCCTTCCTGCTCTCAATGCTTTCCTACCCTACCCCTCCCTACCCCTTACATTTCCCCCTGCCACCTTCCTCCCTAATTGCCCCAATTACCTCCCCACATTTCTCATTATATGAATTTTTCTTCTCCTTCACAGTTATGCTCATATTTGTTTAGTAGTCCAATAGTTTTGAGTTCCTTTCTGGTTTAGAAGAGTAATGTGATCAGGAGTATGGGCCTCACGTACCCCCCAATCAGGCCTCCCCCAAATGTTTTCCATTGCGGTCTTTGATGTCTTGACTGTGCCTCATGTTTGTTGTGTAATCACCGAACCGCGACACAGAGACACACCTACACAGGCAGAATTAATACCCCGTTCAATGACCAGCATGTCGGAATGAAAAATGACAAACCTTTCATGTGTTTAATCCTGAATTCCTGTTTTCGTTTCAGGTGAGTCGCGTACTGTTACCAGTCAAGAATGTATAATTGGTGAGTTGTTCTACTTGTCAGTTACTGCACAACTGAGTTAGTTCTTTAGGGAAAATTAAGAAATCATCACCTCAGTTGTTAGGGTATCTGTATCATAGAATACTGTATATGAACTGATACCCTATGGTTACCCTCTATAATTATAAGTTATGCATGTGGTTTCATGACTAGTACCAATACAGAGGTTTAACATAGGCTAGAGGAACTATCTGTAACATCAGATTTTTTATCCATTCCGATAGCTTTGGATACCACTCACAATCGATCAATATACATTTTTCAGCGTTGCAGAGCAATCAATGAGAGAAAGAACTGAATTAAGGGATTGATGTTTTGATGGTTTCTATGACAACATAGCCGTGGATCATTTCAGACTGAAATGAAGTGAGCCTCAGTAAGAGGGCATATGGGATTAAAGTGATACCTTTAGGGAGCGTCGCCGTTCCAAGATTTACATTATTGCATCAATAAACCACAAGTTAATCAGAGAAAGCCTCCGCGGAGTTGTACCAACGTTGGTTTTTCCACGCTCCGGCGGGGTGTTAGGGAGGGAGTGTTTTTTCCCTTTTTTAAAAAATCGATGTAACTTTGCCTGCATGTCTGGCTGTGGGGTAGTGGTGTGTTTTGCCTGTCCCTAGTGTGCATGAGTCCTATTTGTACACAGGTCGGCTGTCGCCTATTGGCGTCAAGGGACCATGACTCGTATCAATCGCAAATAGGTTTACCACTGATGCTGTAGATATGGAAATTTGGTTAGTGGTTGAAATCCCAGCAACAAATCTGCTTTGCATGGACTGGTCAGTTTTACTGTATATGACAGAAAACATCAGGATTTATTATTGAGTTTGGTAGGACTGTAGATCATTCAATTAGGTATAAAGGCAAATGCGTGTTGTCCTAGATGGTTATTCTAAATTAAATCAAACTCAACAAGTATGAAGTTGGGTCACTCACAGAAGAATCCAGTGATGTTAATGTATTGTCGTTTTTCCCATTAATGTCCTTTGAAGATTTCCCTCTGAGACGTATAAAACAAACCATGACAGTCACTGTGTCCCACACGTGCCAAACCAGCGTAAACAGATGAAGCAGTCGCTGAGGCGCAGACACACGCTTCCGCCCGTGTCTCTCACCGAGCCAGCAATGCCCAGGCCACTGATGCATCACAAGTGTGTCGCTAATTTCCTTTATCCTAGCACAGATATAATTGCATCACACATTCTCCCATTTCGATTGAAACCATAGTCGACTGTGTTTTGTCATCCTACTCAGTGTTCCCTGAGACTGGAACGCTGGAACGTAGACTTTGATCGCACATCAATATTCCTCTTCCCTTCTCCCCCAACCCTCATCTCCCCTTTCCCTATTGGGCTCATTTACTCGCTAGCCCTAGTTTACGCAGGCTCTGTCGCACTCAATGTAATTGTCGTTGATTTCTGATGGAATCCTGCCCGTGCGCGCCATCAGCACCAGCTCTGAGGATTTCACACCTCGAAGGATCCACTCACGAGTGGCTCATGAACTAATGGAGGCGACTGCCCCGAGAGCAGCGAGCTGCCGGGGAAAGGGAGGGAAACGGGGGCAAAAAAGAAGACACGCACACAGGGCGATGATGATGAAAGACGCACCCCGTTGTCTTTTTACCCATGGCAATTACCAAGATGAAAGGATATGTCCTGTCTTCCCCCTTTGCATAGCCCTGCTGTTATCGCTTTGTACTGAAACGTAGGGTGAGACGTGATACAACAACGAGGCAATACCCATGCTCATGTAATGTATAACGACAATGTTCTATTCAGATAAACTTACACATAGCCTATACTGATACAGTTTTGAAAACAATTTCAAGCTACAAAAATTACTTAGGCTTTATACTATGCCAAAATAAAATGAACAATATTTTCATGGCGATGTCATAATAAATTTGTTCCTAACACTTCACATCCCACCTAGTAAAAGGTGGTCTCAGAAGGTGTAGAAAATCCCCCTGATGTAATTCTGTATGATATAGGAAATGATAGGAGAACACCTATGTTGTATTTCCAAAATTCCAAAAAGGCAGGGAAATACCTCTGAAAATGCCACATTGACCTTTACCTCACTTAACATACCTTCGCCTGTGTGCTATTAAATAAGCCTCCATCATAGAACTTTTCCATATACTGCTATATAGGTGTGTAGCATTAAAGAAGAGGGACAAAAGAGACTGGAAAGCTGCCTCAGTGCTGGCTGCTATAGGTCCCTGCAGAATGCAATAGCTACAGTCGCTGATTTCATCGCAATATTGGGGCCTAAAAGCCCAGCAGCAGTAGAGTGGGGCTGCCTTGGGAAGGCGGCTGCCTGGAAAATACCCTGCATGGAAGTAGATTGCTCTGACACAACCAACCCTCAGAATAGACTTGTATAGGAGACACGCTGTCGGGCTTCCGTTCACTCAATAGGGGCAAATGAGACATTAGCATAATGGGCTGTTGGGGAAAGAGGTGGCATTGTATGCCTGCAAGAAATGGGAAATGGGCTCCGTGGGAGGTGCGGGGAGGGGGATCCAGGGGTTTGGCCTCATACAGGGGATGAGCAACAATAATGCAATAATGCAAAGCGTTTGGAGCGATCGAAGCAGACACCAATGGCTTAATGAGACTATTGGGGATCCTGGTCGCCAATGGGCAAAGACCCAGCTCAGGTCCGCCACAGTATCTATAGACCTAATGTGATTCAGCGCCATCTATTGGTTCCTTAAAGAGCACATAAAAAGGCTGCGTGACAAAAATGTTTCAGAAATTGTTTTAGGCAACCTGGCTTACTGAGAAATCTCTGTGGAATTCTTTGTTTTTCGTTTTCATTTTCAATACTACATAGGTTTGTGGACGCTTATATTGACAAAAGTCACATGAGGGTAATTTAGTCTTTCTCCTATCTTTTCTTGAATAAAGAACTGAAGATGTTTTGAGAGCTTGCCAGTCTATCACCACACATATTGAACCACTGTCTGGTCAAGAATATTTGTTTTTCCTGATTTATTATTGTCTCAGAAATTGGTTTCACACTTTATCTCTCGTAGTTCCCAAGGTTTTACGCTAAAAGCCAAATGACTCCAAATTCCATGTTGGGGTTTCATTTCTCAAAGCCCTATTGGATTTCTTCAGTCACTCAGAATCCTGCTCCCCCAAATGTGGCTACTTACTTTTAGTAAAAGCGGCTCATTTCTTCGGACGTGCTTTATTGGTCACATGGAAAAAGAACCGCAATCACTACAGCTTCCGATGTTTAATAACAAACACAGGAAGTGATTTGGGAAAGAATCCCACCAAGACCCTGAGGGGCAGAGCTGCATTGAACCAATCAGGGCCCGCGAGGCCCAGCAGTGGACCTCTTGTTAGTGGGTTATAATTAGCCGAGCCCTAGCAGTGCCCGCGGGCTCGGGGAGGACATCAACCAGTTAGAGCAACTTAGTGTCTGAACTCTACTGGCATTTTAGGGGTCAGGAAATTTAGCTGGGAATAAAGCTTATCACCAGCTGATATGAAAAGACTTTTGAAAGAGATCAGAGTAATATTTTTGGTGACTCCTCTGAAAAAATGAGGCAATAATAGTAATTGGGTGATGTGATTCACGCCCCTCCAGTATTAGCAATCATACCTTCTGAAATGTGTTACCTTTGTACAAAGGTTTATTCCCCTAAAAGAGAATGAAATTTACTGTCAACCGCAGGCTTAGTTCCTTGATTGAAATCAGTGCCCTTTTGCAGAGAAGAACTGGGTATGATTGTAATTATACTTGCTAGTATTTTTACCCTAGCAAAATAATTATTCTAAAACAATTTAGGTTGCAGTCATAGCCTCATATCTATATATTTCAGTACATTTACTGTCACCATTAATTATTAACTAATAATAACTTTGCCCTACCCTTTGTGATCATTGACAAACTAATAAAATTATAGACCTATTGCAGACATGGTCACATGACCACTTTTTGGTGATCACCATGTGGTGATCATGACCACGTGGTTATGAATTTTATCTATAGTTATCAATTTCTGACTGAAAATAATTGTTGGTAATGTAATAGTGAGCTTGTCTTAGATAAATTGTGAATGAAAATGTGATATAGAGGTTTTTAATTTTGAATGATAACAATTCTAAATTGATCACGAATATGGATTCCATCACATTTTTCGGAGTTGTGACATCATCTGCACAACGTCTATAAATCCTGAGAAAGTTGAAATTAATAGTAGTCACTATTTCTACCATGTGATGTGATATGTGACTCTCTAAGTGGCCCAGTAAGTGGCCAGTAGTTAGTTCGCTGGTCGGGCAGCACTATCCCGGTCAGGGGCTAATTGACAATTAGCGGATCACAGATTGACTGGTTACGTTCCGATAGTGGCTTCCCTCTCTAACACTGCCCCGGGCAGTGTGCTGGCCTCTGGTTGGCTGCCCTCAGGGTGGAATGTAACGAGGGCTGTGATTGGTGCCATTTGACCCCGCATGACCCCTGGTGGCACAAAGAGGAAGCGTGTGTCAGGTGATAGGTTTGAGTGTCATGGTAACGGTCCCACGACAGTCACGTCGTGGTCACAGCAGGGCACCGCCTCATTAGGACGAGTCATTCTGACAGAGCCTGATCTACTACCTTCAGGTTACGTCAAAAGCCAACCATACTAACTACCCAGACTGGGTTTTGGCAGAGACTGATATTCTGATTGGTAGACTTCTGATGTGACCAACACGTATGGTCGCCAAAAACTTTGAAACTTCCTTTATTATGGAGGAGAGGGAATCTGTATTAGCTGCCATTAACTGTAGTAGGTTGGAGGGGAATATGAAGAATAAAGGTAGGCAGGACTAAGTGTAAAGAGAGGGTGGCTGCAACAGGGGCAAAGACTTACAGGGGATTTCCATTTAGGAAATAATGAGAAGTGGGTAGTTGGGGGGGGGGGGGGGGGTTCAAGAACCACAAGAGAAACGGTTAGGGGCCTTCCATTAAGTATGTAGGCATCAAGGGGGGACAGGAGTACAAGATTTTTGAAATTATGCGTGTTCTAGTACATATCCTATGTGTATTTTTGCCATGGGGCTGGGGCGGTGGCCATGGGGGTCTGAGGTTTTTGAAAATGTGTGTACTTACTAATGGAAGGCCCCTTAAACAGTAAGAAGAACGAGTTGGGAAGAAAACAAGTATCTTAAGGCAAAAATGAATGTAGAAAAATGAACGGAAACGAGGAATCATTGGAAGGGTACAGGTTGAGGAGAGCACTAAAAGGACAAAGGGAGCCGGAGAAGTATTTCGGGGAATAGAAATGGCCAAAAGACAGAAGAAGCTGGCATGGGAAAGCACTGTGAGCTAATCAGGACCCGCTCATTCATAACCCGCGCAAAACGAGCCGCTCTTCAGGGGGACGAGCGGCTCAGTCAGCCTGCTGTTTGATGAGGGGACCTGCTGTCATGTAAGAAATGCCCGTAAAACGGCCAGCGGTCATGTCCGGCCCGGGGTACCTGGCACGCAACACGGCATGCACACCGCAAACAGCACGAGGCTTTGAAGTCAGCCAGCTTCTGATGGTTGGAGAACGAGCCAAAAATTGGTCAAAGAGGAGCACAATTTTTTGGTTAATTTGGGCTGTTTTTGATGGAGGGAACGAACTGAAAATATTTGCTGGTTGGCCTTAGTTCGCTGGGGAGTTTCACATTGAAAATGACAAACATTTCATATATACAGATTAGGTATTATGATTGAGCATGGAAATTAATTATTTTCATTCTAATTGCTTTTGTGCAGGGCTCTGAATTAGTGGCCAATTTACAAAGAAGGTATTTTCTTTGTATGACACTGGGTAACTTAAATTCTAGTGGTTGGCTTATGGTTTTTTAATAGAAGTGGTACATTTCTCTGGAAGTGAGTTTTGTAACTAGTTCTATGTTTTTTTTAAAAAAAGAATTGGTACTTTTTCCTGGAAGTCTGAGTTTCTGGGCCTAAACAAGGTAGTGTGGCATGACCTGTAAGACAAGCCATGTCCCGTGGGGGAGCAGACCCAGGGCACGTTTGGTGGGGGCAGACAGTCTAATGGTACCATAGGCCTGACCACCGCTCTGATCCGTCTCCCTGTGCTGACAGTTGGCTGGGCCGTGGTGTGCCAAATAAGACAAGGACTGACAGACATTATATACTCCCCTTACATCTAGTTCTTCCTATGACCTCATGTCTTAGGGCAGAGGGGTATGTCACAGTTTCATAGTGAACTACAAATTTTCCAGATAAATTAGTGAGTAATGAGCAAATATGTATAAATTTTGATAAACTTTCTTAGGTCAGCTGTCAAAAGGAGTGCTATGGACTGAATAGATCCTCATTTTGATTTCCAAGGTCTCAACCTGCTTTTCTTTTAACTGGAAGCTAAAGCTGCATAAGGAGGTTATAGAGCAAGCCTGGCTTGAACACTAAAACTGTGAATTATCTTTCCTGTATTATGTGCTTATTTGTTTCCCACCCCTACATTTCCATTAGTCTAATGAAGAGAGGTCTCAGGGGGTATTATAAGAAAGGGTCAAACTCAGTGTAGATGAGACAACAAATCAATGGTCAGTACTGGAGCCATATCATAGGTCTTTATCTCCCTGTGTAAAAGCAGCCTTTTACGAAGGTCAATACGGTCAGTCTAATGATGCCGGTTCAGTCCATGGAGATTCCCGTTCCCTGCTCTGACTTAAGATGTCTCATCTCCGCCCCGGCCCACCACTGCCCGGAGCCCAGGGTCCCGTGTGAGTAGGCTAAGGAAATGGGTCCCGCCGGCCATCCCGCCCGCTGTAACTGCCCATACAGACCGCCTTCCAGGCCGCCACCAATGGACCACGTAAACTCTTAAGGAGGGACAGACACCGAATCCTTAGTGGGTTTGTGAACACTTTGCATGCCTCCTAAAAATAGCACTAAGATCATATTTCATGTAAGTCGGTCGGTTATTTCCATCTTTTCCTGTGTTGATGGAGTATATATGAATAGCCGAGCGTGCCCGGCAGGGGCTGGCAGTTGTTCGCTGCACCTAATAATGGGAGTCTGTACAGCGGAAAGGGGAGACTGTCGCATGAGGCTGGTTAACATGCAGATGTGCCCCCCGCGGGACCCGCACACACATCATTCACTCGGGTCTCATTTGTAAGTCCTCACTTCCCCAGGGCAGCAGTAAAGCCCCACTCCCTCCCCACCTCCCCAACCACCCGCGTACCAGCCCGGCCGATTGGGGTATTTGGTATTAGGCCTGGCTGGTGAAGAAGAGGGATGTCTGCGGCTGGTGTAAGCTATCGTATTACGTGACAATGTACCCTGATGATGTCGTGACCTCTGAGCCGCGCTGTTCACCATGACCACCCCCTGACCTTCTGGTGGGAGGCTGCAGGATCGAGCTTCTTAGCTGCAACCCAATGCCTATAGACCAGCATAGATATATGGTTTCTTCCCTATTGTTGATAGTATCAGGGCAACAAAATTGACAAAATAAAACAGGTAGTACGTTTTGTCAGAAAAGAAGCACATTACTTTTTTTGAATGGAAGTAAGGCATCTTGTTTTAACAAAGATTACGGAATCCTTGATAAATCTTGCTGACAAGAGAATAACTGATCCATCAATTGCAATCTATGCCAAACTTTAATCATACTGGGGAAGTAAGTAAATCTCAGGGAAGAACCAATGAAATGTTTGAAATACTTTTCTACTAGGAAGTCACTTTTAAGAAGGACAAGATGATTTTCCTCATGCTGGTATCTGTAATCAATGCACTGCAGGTAACTGGAATTTCCGTTGTATAAGCAAAACCCATAGGCAGCCCAACAGTCCCCACCTTTTCCCTGTATGGTAGACCATGTAGTACATACACCCCAGGCCTAACATTATTGGTCATTGGTGAGTGGACAATTCCCACCCTGGTTCTGTGATGTTAGCGGGGCAGGGCGGGAATGGGCATGACCCGAGTCACAGCGGGTAATCAGGAGACGCGACTCGTTAGACGCTATTGTCAGAGCGGGCTGGCTGATCGGGGTAAGTATACAGCTGTAAGGTCCTGTCATCAGGAAAATAGCCCGCTGAGGCAGTTTGACTGTGCTGGCAGGCCGAAATGGTGCAGAGGGAGTGGTAACGAGGGGGTCGGTGAGTTAGATAGCTAACAAATTTGACAATCAAGAAAGCCTCATCCAAACAATTGATCTGCATGGCCATTTTTATTATGTATGATGTTCTGAAACAGCAACCCTTCAATAAACATTGGGGCTTCTTAGTTCTAGTGTTTTCACCCAAGTGATATTTCTGATGATATGTGGCATACTTTTTTTCTCACTCAGGTACTTTGAGCCAACTGGGCTATTTTTCTGTTTATTGGACATATTTCTGACGATAGTTGTATCACTGCTATTCATAATTGAATCCCCTTTCCATTGGCTGGTCACACAAGGTATCAAATGAGAAACCACAATCTGAAAATATCCTTCCTTGGCCTCTGGCAAACTGATTCTGATATGGATACGGTTCAGTGTATTGTCTTACTTAATGAGCACATGTCATTCCTTAATTATACTGAAACCCCACTCGAGTCATTTACTCTGTTCACCTTCTGGGAATAGAATAGAAGCTGGGCCAAGTATTCGCACTCGCTCGTCAGACTATAAAAGGAACTCTAGGAGGAATTCAATTATCTCAGTCAAGGACTTCTATTAGCTAAACTGTACTCAGATATAGAGCAAACCAGTGCATTTATTATTCTAACATTGTCTTGCCTTTGCATATTTTAAATGACTAGATTTCTGTTACAGTTAAAGTTGGTTTAAGAAAATAGTACCAATCACCGTCACTAATACCACGTAAAACAAAGGACACTTAAAGCAGATTGCCCTGGGACATTTCTTTGTCAAAACAATTTACCAGTTCCCTTTATGAAAAAAGGAAACAACAAAGGAAACGTGTCTTTTTTAAGAGATCACTTTCAATGAGTCAGATTTATCTCCTGGAGATCAGCCCTATTACTCGGGTCACCAGTTAAGATTCAATGCAGTAACAGGAACAAGTTTGATACTTGCTATTTGGGAGTTACTATAACAGAGACAAAAGGGCTCAATTGTACTGGGTACATGTGGAATATGGGATTTACCCGATGGTCCTGTTGGGTTACAGAGGTATATTAAAGTAAAATGACCGTACATAAGAGTAGCTTTAATCTTTAATCTAAGCTCTAATTTTGGAAAATATATTTGAAATATAACGTTTTTCTGAATAATAATATGTCATACACATTTTAGGTATGACAGCAGAATATAAAGTATTAGACATAAGACATAAGACTGGCAAATATGTATTATTTGACAGTAATCTGACATTTTGTCGCATCAGAAAATGTGGATAGTTTGGACTTTCATTATCCCAACTTAAATATCACCTTTTGTTAGAATAGAATGCGCAAGGTGGGCGCAGAGCGAATATACTGAAAGACATGGGCTTAACAGGAGATACTAGCAATTGGTCTTATAGGTAGTCTCGGGGTCTTTTAGCTTTGCTGATTACTATAGATCTGGTCAGCAAGAAACAGCTCATTTTGTGTTCCTTTTATTGTGACATAGCAAAGTTAAGAGTTCTGGCTAGATATTATCTACTTATTTTATATGAAGTGCTGTACAGCAACAGGACACATATTTTCATTACACTTTGAATATGCCATTAGAGTTGCATTTTAGTGAATTTTCTAGAACATAGGAAAAGACAAACTTATAGGAGGTGACAGAAAATGTTAAGAATTTTGAGTTGTTTCTTATGTCCCAGATCTATAGTGTCTCCATTTTTATTGGATGCCAGAAGGTCGGACGTCAGTAGGCCAGAGAATGCAATATGTTTGATATGTTTTGCACATATCCCCAACCACATGTTATATCTGTCGTTACCAGGGCTGATATTCCCATAATAAGTTATTGTGTCATTCCTCGGATCTAGCATAATGAATGTCCAACCTTCGGCTGTTCTTGACAACCGTTGATATCTGTTCCGGAAATTGAGAGTAATTACTATAAACTAAATTGCTAATTTATTAGTCAGGTTAGAGGTTGTTAGAGATGATATTTCATATCTACGTAAAACAATGAAATATTTGTACTTTAGATGTACCTTCTGAGGAGGGAAGGCATGATACCTACTTTAATTAGTTGGTGTGCATCCTGTAATGTACCGGTAAGGTCGCATGCATGGTTCGCTGATGGGTTTTCTGAAAAAAGAGAAACATCAGGCCGAATGAGTGAATATCAGGTTACAAAGTGTACGCGACTCTGTGCTGTGCAGTATGGTTTTTGGGCTCTGTGGGAGTCGGAAAGTGACTCTCTCGGCGCAGGTCAATTGCATGTTGGGGAAGGAAGCAATGCTCAGTTTGCGTGAGTATCGGGGTTCGGTGGCATTCAGTGTTGCAATATGGGATGAAGCTTTGTGACCAGACTATGGGATGGCTTTACATATAAAGTGTGGTAGAGCGAAATTGTATCATTTCCTTCAGAGAGTGATGATATTGTTTCTATAATGAACCTCAACTGTTAAATGTGTTTACTCTGATGAAATGATTAGTGGGTTTGATTCTAGGTCAATGAAAACTTTGATGAAAGGGATATAGGAAATGAAGAGCATTATTAATCCAAGCCTGAATGTGACAACTACAGAATTATGTTAATCAAAAAAGAGAAATTCTCATTTGTATTCATAATGGGGTCAACGGTTTTCGAAAGAAAATATTTCGAAACAGGACTTAAACTATGAAATAAATCAGCCAAAAAGACACTTACCACATGCAACAATATCCAGGACACTAACACCAACCAAACCCCAAAGCACTTGAGGAGCCAAACACCCCTAACCAAAGAGCGATTGTTGATAAAAACACAGCGACAAAGCCACAAGGCGAAGTTATTACGCCAAGCCTCCAAGCTAATTAGCAGTCAGCCGGCTTTGTTTCCCATTTCCCCCTGCGCCCCGTCTCGACCGTCACGGGGGCGATGACAGCGCGGCCCTTCGGTGATCTGGTTCCCCCGTTCACAGTGCCAAACAAGTTAATTAACAGCCCACAGCAATTAGCGATCCACCAATCAGAACCCTGTGAAAAATTAGCCCCAGAGCTATTCTCCGCTACTCGTAATACATGTGGGAGGAAGCCTATACTTAAGAATAATGGCTGTTTTCGCTCTCAAGACGATTGGATATTGGGCTCAAGGGGCTGATGAGGAAACATTGTGTACTAACGCAGAAGCGATATTGTCCCGGAAGAGGAGGAAGAAATTGAGACACATGTTTGGAACATGGAGCAGACCCAGTATTCAGCACACATCATGATAAACACAATGATCTGAGGATGAATGCTTCTGAAATGCACACAGCTTTCTATGCCTACTTTTCATCCCAATGTAGAAATGGGCTTGGGCGAATATTCTGAGTTTCATGAATTGAACCTGGCACAATAAAATATTAATTTCTTGTTGTGGTACTTGTGGCAGGAAAGTTTTATGTAAGGAGGTATTATGACACACCAGCTGTTTTCCCTTAATGCTTTCTTGAGGCAGTTCATTTCTAGGTTTCCCCTTAAGGAAAGACTGCATTGTGGAGAGCTGTTATTATAGGTTTGCATCAGAAAAGATGTAAGGGCAATTTTGGAAAGCTAATTCAGGGCTAGACAGAATGTAAACAGATTCTGCATTATCTGTTACCATGCAAAGAACAAAGGCTCACCCTCTTCATAACATTAGATGCCCTTCCTTAAAGACAGATCATCACCCTATTAGAAGACGGTTAAGCCGCCTTAAATTTCCCCTATTGAAAAGTGCATGCCGTGGGCAGCAGAGGAATGGGGAAGAAACTGGAGAGTTGCAGTAAAGACAGGTGTGGAGGAATGGGAGAACGATAAAAACAAGAGTCGTCCTCGTGTTACTCTGTCGTTTAGTGCCAAGTTGCATCAGACATCCACTATCGACTGTTCACACTGTGGAAATAGCTGCATTGTAATACTAGTATGGTGCATCTTGTCCAAGGGGTTATTTTGGATTGAAGAAATGCTTTTGCCAGCTAATATCATTTATTTTGTGTGCCAGTACAGCCATGAAATTGAAGCCCCAGACCACGCACACACTCAACAGTATGCAGAGATGCCATTTTTCCTTCTTTTGTAGGATTTCCTACTTTTTGGTGATTTTGGATTGCACAACTGATTTTTCCTGCATCTTCTTACATTTTTTTTAGAGTATTTTTGGGACTTTCATGCTTTTGAAATACATCTTTTATGTCAGGACTTTTCCTTAAGGTTTTTTCTTTCTTTTTTATCGGTTGGTTGTTTTGGAAAATAAAGTGTTTCCTACTTTCTCATCAGTTTTGAAATGACAAATTGTGTGCAGTTGCAGAGAAACCCTTAATTTGAAACACGTTTTTTTTTTCGTATGGAGGCACAAAAAATATCTTGACAAAGGCTCACAATGTCCAACAGGTCAATTCAACATTGGGAAATCATTAGAGCTTAAAGCGATTCAGGTGGTCAAATTACCTGGTTATAAAATTACTTTTCAATTAGGGAAATTTGATACAACCATTATGTTTTTTCTATCCCCACCTGCACCTGGACCCCTGTCTTAATTCATCGCAGAAAGTACAAATCGACAAATTGACCCAGTTCATTGACAGAAAAACAATCTCATTCCCTTAAAGAATATGGGTATCTTTTGATTAACCTAGCTGAATAGGACTTATCATTTGCCTCTTTCTACCCGTCTCATCAATTTCTGCCTTTAACCCGTTAACATGAAAGTCTTATTTCTCGCGGGACTGCGTTCATGAATAACCGAATGAATAACCAAAGACCTGATGGCTCATGGCTGCGAGATGTTGTTGCTTACGAAGCACGCTATGGTAAAACCAATGTCTCTTTGGGACTCTTTAATTAAGAAGAGCCTTAGTTAATTCACCAAAGTGGTGGAGCTTCATTTCTAAACTAAATTAAATTGGGTTTTAGACAAATACTATATTCCTTGTTTTACTTTCTGCTGATGCCAGGATAATGTCAAGTTATCGTCTGAATAGCTCTTTTGACGGAACATTTCCCTTTCTTTGAGAAAAAATATAATTTTTGATTTCTTATTCCGTTTCTTTGTCATATTGATTATTTATGATTATGCATAAGCCATATTTTTTAACAAAAGGATGTTTGTCAAGTAATCTTATAGGTTTACTTATCCGATGAAGGGGTTTCTTTGGCTTTACTTGACCGCATTCAGTGCGTGGGTGGTGTTTTCTCCATATCACAAAAGCACGTAGGTCGCAGGGCAAAGTAATCATACCAACTGTCAAGTGAACCTTTGATGCCGCAGAACAGATCATAGGCCGTGACACGACATGTCATGTCGATTCATTGCTCTGTTTTCTCAACCCACGTATCCTGACCCTTCACTCTTCATCATAGGTCAAGAAGGGGCAGGAAAATACTGGTGATAATCTAAGACCGAGTCTTGTCAGATTGAGACTGTTTTGTTCGCTTAGTTGGCCATAGTCCAGTAGTCCTAAGGCCATAGACCTTTTTCATTAGGGTGTGGCGCCCCATGGTAAAGTAAATGGTACCAATGGTTTAGGTCATTTCCTATAGTTAGCCTATATGAAGTGAAGCATATAGGTTAACTATGGGAAATGACCTAAACCATTGGTTCCATTTACTTCACAAGGGGGCACAACACTCTTAATGAAAAAGGTCTATAGGGCACCAGATCTTGAAACAAGAGGATATGGTTGCTGTTTGGTTGAAGAAAACTGTCTTTCAATTAGAATTGGAGCAGACTGGTTGACATGTTATGTATGAACAAGTACCCCAAACCATTATTTTCTGGAAAAAGAACCATTGGCACGGACTTACATAGATAAACTGTTCTCATTTGAAAGTAATTGTGAATGATTTAGGTGGAGGCAGCTACATGTGAGCCAAGTTCTATAAGTACTCAGAAAAAGAAGGAACTAGCATTTACTGTTAACCCAGATCTTCCGACAATTGGCCTCACCTGCCTGTGGCACCCCAACCTAGTGGTGAAGACATGCATGTGACACAGAGTCCCATGTCCCACGTGATTTATCACGCATGGTTCAATGTGACCAGAAGCAGTCTCTTCAGCATGATGCGTTCTACATCGGACACCAACCTGAAAGCATCTCCCAAAGGATCTGTAGTTAGCCACTTCTTTGCCCTCTCAGGCCCTGCCCATGAGACATGACTGGTTGGCCCATTATCAATATAATGTGACTGGGTGGGTATTGTGTGGGTCTATGACATGGTATCTCAGTGTGGCAGCACTATAAAAAGAGCATTGTGTCCCGCTGCTACAAATAGGCATCTCATCTCATAGATTCGGTCACTGCCCATGTGGCGCAAACTTAGCTGCAAAGCTTTACCTTGTGCAGTCTGGTAAAAGAACCCTAAAGGGTTGGCTGGATGTTAAACTAACCCAACAAACAATCTCAGGCCCTGCCACAAGCAGGGAACAGGGGTTCACAGATAATAATAGTGACAAAAGCTAACATGGTTGTTTTGGGGTTTTTTTGGTCACACTGTTTTTGTGAGCCCTAAATTATAGTTTTTAGTATTGTAGCTTATGGGAAGGGCTCACTCAATCAGTCAAGTCTTTTGTAGGTATTTGGGCTTTGATCTGATTGCCCGGTTACACAATCTTACATACAAGTAGCTACAGGCCTTTGTCCACCGGCATGCATTTGTAAGCAAGGACAATTAGTGTGCATCAAGTGTTATTGAGTGGGCAGGCCTCTCCCCTGCACCCTCCCCCACCCTCACTCCTTGAACTCAGCTCCAGGAGTGGGGGTGGGGGAGGGTGCAGTTTGAGAAGCCAGAAGTGGGTTACATAACCAGTACTTGAGCCACCCTCTGGGTGGGTGGGTGCAGGGACCTAGCACTGGTAGTAGGAGCCCCTTTCCTAAGCCCCTCCCTGAGTTGTGTGTGACAGCAGGACTGGTGGTGGTGATCACTACTCATAGCCCATATAGCCTTCAGGTTGTAGGAAGGCCTTCAGTTGATTGAGGGACGACCATTGCTATAGATTACATACATTAGATATATTGACATTTCGTTCAATTACCTTTCAAACACAATGAAATGTCCATTGTTATGTTAAGGGCGAACGTCGATCGTTCCAACGATCGGAACTTTGATAGTCATTTGCTTCTTGTTTAGTTTTGATATAATTTCTACTCTTATTAAGTCCTAAAACATCCTTAAGTGTTGACCAGTCCATCCCTATGCAACATGCATGCTATTCTTCCCACACTCTCTGTACCCTTTGATAAGGGCCATCATGCTGATTATGTACCCTAGTGACCAGGACTCGCAGATCACCACGCCTCGCTTGGGGCCTGATTGCCTCCAATACTTGATGTTTATGGCATTTGAGGTGTGGCTACAGGCAGGCCAAAGCAGCAGGTTTTATGTCTTGTTGCTTCACTTTTCGTTGGAAGTATTCATAACAAATGGCAGTGGACAATTCTGAATCAGTCTGAAATATCAAAATGAGCTACTGAAATGCTACTGATTGCACACCCTATTTCATTTTAATATTTTGGACATACGGATTTACCACTGCTCAGCCACTGATTTACCACTGAAAAGCTACTGCAAGCTTACACTGATTCTGTACTCAATAGACACTGATTTACCACTGTTTTGTTCTGGATGTCATTGATATTTAGGCTAATAATATCCTTTTGAAGGAGAGTAGAATTATTGGTATTGGTATTTCCATTTTTAAATCATTTCTCTTCATGGGGCAATCCGGGATTTACCTCCTGCCGTCCCTAGTATGATTACAAACCATCCGGACAATGAAACAAACAATGAACTATTACTTTTTTAGGTCATATACATAGCATCCAATCCCTATACCCACACTCACCGTTGATCATATTGTATCAGCAAAGTCCTATCATTATACTACTACAGTCCTTCCCACCAATGAGGATTGCTTGCCAAGGCTGATAAATTGAGTGTCCATAATGAATAATTTTCAATTCAAGACATGAGCATAGCCTACTCAGAACAAATTGGACACCCACAGAGCTGCTCAGTGATGTATGTATAGCTTTACGCCCCGCTTTGTTCTACCGACAAAGAAGTCCATTGATGTGACACCCGTGTATTCACCAATAGGCGTTAGCATACATCTCTGGTGTCGGGCCGGCCCAATGCTCCATAGGGAGTCGGTATATTTCCATCCTCTCCGCTCACGCTGAGTGGCAGTATTGCGATAGACCTGGTTATAAGTTCTGTTGGTATGCAAAGCAGGTGGCAGATGCTCAGACCCATAACAATGTTCACACATCTCGGATTAGAACTGATGCCTCAGAACAAAAGGGGTAGATTCAGAAATATAGGCAGAAGTGAGTAGAATATGCATCAGGCCTGTGGAAGGTGCTGTAAATGGTCTTCAATATACTGAGATATAATTTCTTTCGGTATGTGAGGGTGGGGTAGACACCTCAAGTTATAACGAAACAAATCCGTAACAACTGACATATCGGAAAAGGAGAGGTACTTCCAGACATAGAACCTGTCAGAAGTGGGGGGTGGGTGTAGGCCCTGGGCCTGCAGTGGGTGAGGTGGGAGGTATTCGTCGAATGCCAGTATCTCTCCCAGCAGGCAGTGGGTAGGACAATGGCCTGTCATGGGACGGTCTCAATAGACAGACTTGGGTCAGACAGCACGTAACAGCCAGGCTACCAGGGTGCGATTTAGTGCGACTTTCTGCGATTTAGTGAAATTCAGCAAAAATGTTAGTGCCATACTGTGCGCATTGAAAAAAAAAGCATATTTAAAGTGTAGACGGTGCGGCAATGGATCATTTATGATTTTAAGAGGCAGTTGAATGTACAAAATTGGTGAATTTGTGAATTTATATCTCACATAATTCAGTGAGAAGTCTAGTGTTGTGTCATTTTTTCTGACAAAACAGTAAAAGTTACATGTTCACCTACATTCAGCAGTTTTGGGAATCACATTGACAATACCAAAAGAATAGAGCACTGAGCCTCTATGTCTTGTTTCCTCCTTTTGCAAGATGTTTGTTTTACTGTTGCAGTGAGTGAGTTGTCCTTCAGGCAGCTGTAAGCTGCAGAGTACCATTGTCAGGCATTGTTAGTATGCGTCAAGAGCTGTTACATCGCCTCATATAATATTATCTTGTGTTGTCATGGGTGTCTATTTTAGAAGCACAATTTCTGGAATTGTGTGTCTGAAATGTGCACATATGGCAAACTTCCAGGCATGCACTCATATTTGGTACACAAAGTAAAACCTGAATCTCAAACACAGATGAGCCAATCAATTTGTTTACTGATATTTTTTATTCGGGCTATATTGTCACCATGTCAGAATGTATCTGTAACTGCCCTGTTTGAATCAGCCTATACTGTTGCAGCGGACAGCCCCCTGCCTAGGGAGATTACCGCCTCAACAGACACATATTATAGAGACGGGGAGCGCTTTACAGTCCCGGCTGAACGGACTATAGTCACAAAGCAATGGTCGCCAACCCACAGGGGACATGCTGCCAATAGAACATGTCAACCAATTTGGGGGCGGATATTTCAGAGCGCCCCACAGCAGCAGTGGGATATAGGTGGTGAATAAGCTATGCTCTGGAGTTATAGAAAAGGCAGTATGCCCTAAAGTTTATTGTTGCACTTACTTTGAACTATCTGAATCAAATTCAGTACTTTTTATACAAATGCTGGTGTGTTTCAGGAAGTTAAGGGTGGCATGGTATTTGTTTTAAATGATATTAATTTTGTTCTCGGGGGCCCTATTGTCCCCCCCACTTCTAAAGACTGTCCTCCCTACTTTTATAGGTCAGGAAGGGTAACCCTGTGACAGAATGACATTCCCCTGTAATACTCAACCATGAAAATCGATGTCTTCCAGGTAGCCAAAAGACCGATGACCTTTATCATGACCTTATGTCTTTTGTATAATACTGAAGGAGAAGATGTTACATGAAAAAAGAGAGGTTTTCAAAGAGGCAGGTAGGAATGCATGATTGAATGGTTTGGAAGTTGTTGACAGGAGAGCGAAAGTGACAGCAGGGAGACCGGTCGGGAAAGCGAGCATTGGGGCAATGGAAGCACTGGGGGAAGGAGGCATTAAAGTGAGAAATAGAGGCAGCAAGAGTAAAGGTGTCCTAAGGATCACAGAGCGAAGGAAAATGAAAGGAAATGGCTGCTGTAAACACGCCTTGTGTTTACGTCAGATGAAAGGCGTCAGCTCCTCACCCCAGCCGACCCCGGCCGTCACCGTGCCAGTCTTCACAGGCCCCACCCCCCATCTATCTGTCACCGTTGTCCCCTCCGCCCCCTGTCACCACCTCCTGTTCACAGGCATCTCTCAACGACTCTCCGGGGCTTCCAGAAAGGTTGCCGGAGATGTCTTTTGGTATTGGCTTTGGACATTGTTTCAGTAATGAATTGTTTTGCATTTAGGGCCTTTCGTCAAGCATGCAAGCCTTTGGGGAGGGGGGGAGGGGTGAGTAGGTTAGAAATTCCAATATTCAGTAAAAATGCATATGCTTCTCCATAAATCCAATACTTACTTTAAAACAGGGGGGTTCAGGGTCTAAAATTCAGGGAGAAATGCTTACATACTTTTTGGACGGCCATCTCCTATCTCTCTATCACTTGTCTCTCTCCCTATGTTCATGCCTGTTCCAACCCTCTGTCCCTCTCCTATGTTCCTCACTCACTCTTCCTCCCTCTGTCACTTTCTTTCCCTCCCTCTGTCCTGTTCTGGCCTATCCCTCTCTCTATCCCTCCCTCTGTCCCTCCCTTCCCTCCCTGTCCCTGCGTCTCCCTTCCTCTGTCCTTCCCTCTATCCCTTCCTGTCCCTTCCCGTCCCGCCCCAACCCCGCTCCCTAGGCGGCCCACACTCTCCCTTCCCTGGCTGCCAATTGCCTCTACCCCGCTGCTGCCTGCATCTGGCGGTCCCGCGGGACGCGTCCCGTTTCTCCGCTGATTAGCTCTACACCTGTCATTTACATACATTACGCCTGTCTCGCCTGCAATTGCCCGGCCTACAGCTCTAATGAAGTAGGGAGTAAAAGACTAGTCTACAGTCTCCCAGGCCCCTGACAAGCTACATCAATGCTGGCTGCATAGCCTACTCTGACGAATGCGGAAGGGGCAGAGGCGACAGAAAGAGGTAGTTAGCTGAGTAGGTATTGCACTGGTCTTAGATTTCAGGTCATAGATATTATGAGATATTTGTCATGTATCTCACAAATAGTATCAGGCCTTATTCATCTTGATATACAACGACAGGTTCTAAGAAAGAGTCCTGAACTGTTTATGGACCTTGTTATGAATGAAGATAGTATGGAATTACCATCTCACATTCCAGGTTCAAAATAACAGTGTTATGATCATGGTTTCATAATAACGCCCACACATGCTCTAACCTTAGTGGGTGTTCTTGAGCAACTCTGAGTGCTTCATACTTTTTTCAGATTGTACTTCACGGATCAAAACACAGTGGAAATACAGTGTGTTAAGACTATAGAAGCAGTGTTAGCTTTTAAAGCATTTCAGTACCAAATCAGTTGAAGTAAGTCGAAAAACAGTGGTTGAACAGTCGTAAATCGGTATATCTTACATATTCAAATGAGCTAAACTGTCAGTAATAAGTCAGTGAAAAAAATCAGTAGCTTATTTAGATATTTCCGACATACTGATTACTGAGGAAGTAGGCACTGCCATTTGTTCCAGGTTCATTTTGTTTGATTACATCTATTGGGCTGGAAATTGGGCTTTAAGCTTGGTACATTAGGCTTTTAGTTTACCATATCGAAACAATAAGAAAAATCCTGATGACCTCATACAGTAGATGCAGATAAGGGAATGGACTGGCTTATCCATATAGTATGTAAATAAAGAAAAATGAGAGAATTCTGAATGGACATTGAAAAAGGCATCAGTTTCTAGCCAAGTCTAATAATGTTAAGTGCTGAAAGGCCAGTAAGAACACCTATTATATTGTGATTAAATATAGGAAAATATGTGATAAAGCTATATCAGTATGCGCTATATAGTGAACAAGCCCATTCAATTAGACCATAGCTCAAATATACAGCATACAGCAGATACCATTCCACTTTCATTTATGCTGATATTGTTTTCCATCATTACAGTGTAAATAATGAATGAACAGTTCCTAGAAGTATGCTAGATGATGTTAGCTGGATGGTTCATAGACATTCTGGTAGCATTACGCATATTGTTGCTGGAAGCAAGAGACAGACAAGGTAATTAGATAACAATCTGGAAGAATTACATTCTGCATTCACTTCCACAGGAATTATCCAGTCTTTTTGTATTATTATTCAATCTTTTCTCCTTTGACACTGTGGAATTTGATTCTGTGTCGCAGAGCTGATTTACGGCAGCTTGCTGACTTGGCGTTTAGACTTGCAGATAAGGCTTTCGTTAAGCAATGGAAGCATCTGTCTTATTTAGTGGCAAAAGCATTAAATACTTGAAACAGCTAACATATGGAGGAAAGCAATCTAGGAGGATTTGGCCCTAATGGATGCATAACGAATAGACGGTTCTCAGAACCCAATTGGAAGAGGAGAGAAGCCAGTCGCTTTTTCTGTAGGAATTGAACTTGCCTACTCATTTCTTGCAATGTCCTTTCAATATCTTTTACATACTTATATATATAAATTTGGCATATGTTTATGAATATTACCAAGAATCATAAGAAGGCCCCCTGTAATGATAAATCATGTAAGGTGATTTGGCAAAAGAGGAGCATATTGTACAATTCAGGATACAACAAAAGGTATTTATTGAGTGCACCTGCCTTACCCCCGCCCACCCAACCTTACAGTACAAGCTGATACCTGAGTATATCATTACTGTATAGTCTTACTGTCACCCTGTAAGATTGCTATGGTGTCCTATAGTATTCATAAATATGCTGTTAGGGCAAAACACTTCTGTACGATTGATACACTTAAAAACAAGGATTTTAGTCATGTATCCTTTAAGTCAGTCAAGCTATGTGTTGTTTTCCTGAAATCAGCACTCGTTTTTCCTAGTATTATTGATTATGGCTTAGTTCCTATGTATTTCCCAAAAACTGCAGTTTAATTAGTTTCCCAAGAAAGACCTGTGAGATCCATGGGCACGTTTTAAAGACATGTCGTCAAATAAAAGCATTGATGGATGTCATGATAGGTGCCGCCGTTATTGGTTTTCTCGGCAGCAGCCGGCTGCGGTTACAGTATTGCTTGGCAGGCTGGGAACATGGCACCTCCCTCGGCCCATAACGATCAGGGCCCGCTTTTCCCCAGTTCCCTGCGGCACGGCAGGGCTTAAACAGCTTGGTTCTGCGGTTTAAGACAAGGATTGTTTGAGATAATTATTTATCACTCGGAAAGGATCCGTTCTGGTAACTTCTAGATATCCCCGTATGGTTTAGTGGTGTGAGTGCCTTTTTATTGATAGTTATTGAGGCAGTTGGGATCTTGCCTTGGCTGATTTTGACACTTTCACAATATTGCCTGGCTGTTTTGTACTAATGGCTTGTTAATAGGGGACAAATGTCAGTGAGGTTCGCGCCATATTTTAAGTGGCTTCTGGAGGTAGTGAAATTGTTTGAGCGATAAAAAAGCTAATGGCTGTGTAACCAGCGGCTCATTAGGGAGCGTCTGAAGCCGCATTCTGTACTCACGGTCTCTTCTTCTCGAAGAAGGTTTAATTGCTTTGCGTCTGGTCTCACCTGAATGTTATCATAGGAAAATTGCCTACTAAAATCCTTCCGCATACTAGTTAATGGCTTTGAGAAATTATCAGTAAATCATCTCAGATAATTCTATGAAATGCTGGTTAAAGCATACCAGCTAAAGGTGCCCAAGCCACTCGGTCAGTGAGGAACAATGCATTGGTCAGTGAGAAACAATGCATCGGTCAGGGAGGAACAATGCATCAGTCACTGGGAAACAATGCCTCAATCAGCAAGAAACAATGCCATAGCAAGAAACAATGCATCAGTCAATGAGAAACAATGCATTGGTCAGCAAGAAACAATGCATCGGTCAGTGGGAAACAATGCATCAGTCACTGGGAAACAATGCATCGGTCACCAAGAAACAATGCCATAGCAAGAAACAATGCATCAGTTAATGAGAAACAATGCATTGGTCAGTGAGAAACTATGCGTCAGTCAATGAGAAACAATGCATCAGTCAGTGGGAAACAATGCCTCGGTCAATGAGAAATAATGCATCGGTCAGTGAGAGACAGTTCATCAGTTAATGAGAAACAATGTATCGGTCAGCAGGAAAATATGCATCAGTCAGTCGGAAACAATGCCAATTCCATAGTCTGTAAGTCATTTACGCATAGGAAACAGCGCCAAGCTGCAGGCATAATAAAACTGTTTGTCCTGGCTCAGTCAGCTGGTTCGTGTATTAGGGCCATCTTGTCATGTCTTTGGGGTGACACCACCCTCACCTCAGCAAGACGGTTTGCATGACAAGCCCATTCTCCGTTTATGTCTTTGGCTATGGAGAAGGCACCAGGCATGCAGTGTGGGGAAAGGGGGGTCCACACGCACAGTGACAATGTAGCCGCTCTCTGAGAGCCAGGCACAGTCTACAAGGCACACTCTGAGGGCCTGGTCTGGAGTAGGATTGTGGGTCCCTTTATTTGCCTACTGATTTCAATGTGAATATGTATGTTTGCTAAATAATTTATGTAGTATAGCTTAATTTTTCATGGATGTATTAGGAATAGGAATATATAATGAGCTAAAAAAGGAAAATGGAAGGGTTAGATTATACCAAGACAACATCTTGATTAAATTAGTTAAAAATGACTGATTTAAGGGCATCTTATCTTGCAGTTTTGGATGTTTTGCATTCTGCTCTGGATGTGTGTACTGCTAGCCTTCGAGAAGGTGCATAGTGAAGACAGTGTGATTAGAAACCATCTGTCTCATCCTTTATCCCCGCCCAACCGCCCCATGCATTAACCAAAGGGACCTGCTGTCAGGGCCACAAATGATGCCACTTCAAAAGACTCGCTGTCCTGGCGAGAATCAACAGTGGCCGAGTCGGTTAGGACAGGCCAAGGTGGTTAGTAAAGCAGTCGCTGAAGACCGAGAGGGTTTGTGGGGCATGGGACCATCAGGGGATTAAGCCAAGGACTCATGGAAAGATTGATGTGTTTACATGTATATGAAAAACACCAAAATCCAACTCTGTACTAGTACTACTACTGTACTACTTATAAGATTTTAATTCTCGTCACATCCTTTTAGTGACCAACCCTAGGTATCAAATGCCCTTAATGTATGTCAGTTTGCTTATGGCGACAATTTCTAAAATTGTCCTTAGTTTTATCAATGTTAGCAGATCTCCCTGCCAGTGCACCCATCAATGGAGACATATTGCAAAAAGTAAGACCTAAATAAATCTGGCACAGAATCCAGGGAATATTGGACACACTGGTAGAACTTTACTTGCCAACAGACACCGTTCATATTTGACACAGGGCAACTGAAGGTAGGTAAATACAGTTTATAGAGAGAGTAAAGGACATCTTGAGGGAGATTACCTACTTCAATATCTTATGGATATCAATGCCCCTAGGCACTACATAGATTTTAAAGTCTTTCTTTCACTAAGGTACTGAAACAATTTCCTATACTGGCTCAGTCTTTTCAAAGTAATTTGGGTAGCTGTGTAAGAGTGAACCCTGCTGTAAATCACCTTAAGGCCGCGGTAACCCGTTCCTGTCCCACAACAACACCCGTGGCTCTCCTTACCTTAACGAGATTCGCCCACTCGACACCAGGGAGAGCGCCAATTCGTTTGGGGACAGCTCCGGACGGGGGAAAAAAGAGGAGCAATTGATTAAGTGGTGGACGGAGGGAAGCGACTGTCGGCCGCAGGAGGGGTGGGTGTTGAATGGATAAAAGGGAGGGGGACTTCAGGGTTTTGGTTGGTTGGTTAAGAAATGTCAGGTGTAAATTAACTTTTTTTGTGATGAATTTTCCCATTGTCTCGAAGAGTTCTTATTGAAACTGATATTTGATTATTGTACCTCCAATTATGATTATTTCCTCAAAGCATGAAGTCCAGTTAAGAAATTTCTTGGTAGCAAAAGGTATCTTTCAGAAATTGTAATGGTATTTTGTATCTCACAGATTGGACATACATCCTAGTATTAAGTCAACTATCCTTATGAGTATGAAATTTGAATCTTCAGTATTTACACTCGGCAAACCATAGGTGGCGATCGGTCATGGAAGGCAAGAAGGTTGGCGGGAGTGGTAAAGCGTTTGGGTGACGGGTGAAGGGCGATGGAGGAAGTAGGAAACAGGCAATTGAGGCGTGGGCCCCAGAAGTGACCGTTTTGTATGGGCTTCTGTAGGCAAAGAGTCTGGTCTCCTCTACCAAAGGGGAGCGGAGAAAGGGCAGTGTCAGGAGGTGGTGGTAAGTCTGAAAAGGCTTTTCTAGAGGAGGCAGCATAAGACCTTTGAGTCAATCTGCAACTACATCACTCTCCATTCAGGTATCATCTGTGCTATGTACACATATGGGAAAGCTTGCTGGTTACTGCTTGATGTCTCCATAGTAAGAACCAGCAGAACTTGCTGGTATATGATGACCTGCTTTTAACCTAACTGCTTATAATAAAAGTTGCAATCATGGGATATACTGATGTTGGTTTACCGAAGAATGCCTACAAAAGAAGGCTGAGGACAATGGCCCAAAGCACAGGGTTCAGCTGTCAATCAAGTTTCAGATAATGTTTTAAGTCTGGATAAAGAACATATATACAGGTGTTTTGTGATTTGGATACTAAAATGATTTCCAAGAAGTGAAGACCCTATCTGAATTAATATTATAAAGGGCAGTACAGAAAGTCATCCTTAAGGTAATCCTACAGAATAATACCTTTCAGAAGGTAATTCAATCATGAAACTGGCTTTGTCTAAATAGAAGCAACATGGATTTCCTAGTTATTCAACCCACAGTGAGAAAGGCGAAGACCTTAAGCTTTAAACGCTTAAATGATTGAATGCATACTACAGACGGGACAGGTCAATAACCTTTACTGCCCCTTTTCAGGTATTAATTAACTGACCGTATTCCAGTCCTAAAGGTTCTTCATCCCATTCAGAATAATCG
Organism: Lepidonotus clava; assembly: GCA_936440205.1. Lineage (NCBI taxonomy): Eukaryota > Metazoa > Annelida > Polychaeta > Phyllodocida > Polynoidae > Lepidonotus > Lepidonotus clava. The sequence continues at coordinate 71,282,358 of OW387134.1, forward strand.
AATCCTTCAATAGACATTAGGTGAATGTATGTGCAACCTCTATCTGATATGTCAAATGTGAAATGACTTTTTCCATTGTCTAAGCTTCACTGAAAATAGCCAAAGTAGGCAATGAATGTTTGTTTATGGACAATAAACAGAGCAATATATATTTCTGACCAACACCAGAAGGCGCTCGTAAAGACAACCCTGCGAACCAAGGCGCGTGACTTCTGGTTGCCAGTTTGGGGCTGAGACATGTTCCCAAACAAGGTCTCGGCTGAACACAGGGATCAATGCTATGAATAAGACATTGGGCGCGGAAGTCGGAACCGACCTTAAAAGGCCTTATAGCCTCTCAGTGAGACAGGGCAAACGGGCAACACAAATCACTGCGGCCCAAAGGAACCGCAGCGAGTGGAGGGGGAGCGCATTATTTAACACTTGTGGACAGTGTGGACAAGTTACTGCGGTCATAGCTCTGCCACTTTTGGCCGTGTCGGGGCTGACAACTCAGATTTATTCGCGTTACCTAGCCCATTATTGGAGGGGTAAGGGGATTGTTTGCGACAGTTAGCCAGTCGATAATTCAGGGGTTTACTTGCTTTTGTTACTCAGTCTGGCTACTTCATGCATTTAACATGACTTTCTGTAAGAAGTTCTTTTCATTTATAGCAATGATTTTAAGAAGGTCACAACAAAAAAAGAATATTAATTCACACAAATAATCCTGACCTGCTGGATTGCTTGACAACAGATCAGTAACGAATGGCAGAAAGGAACATCTGCTGATATTACCTTGTTTCTTACATGGACATGAGCAGTAAGTGAGCATGTCATGAGTTGGTCTTGAGTCAGTCACCCTCAGGCCATAAGCTCTCTGCACCTGAGACCACTCACTTCAGGCCCACCCAAACCTTATCCCGAGTTCAATGGAGCCAAACCCCCACCATTCTCCCTGTAACAATGTAATGCTGCAAGTCATACTTGGTTATTTTGAGACCTCAATATATTGTTCACATATGGCATGTACCATGCACATTAAAGAACACCTACCTCGGTAAATGTGTAGGGGTTCATTCCATAGATACAATCATCAAAGACAGAATTGTCAAATCCTGTTCTCACCGTGATATGACCTTAGATGTTGCTATGGCGTTAAACCCCAATAACCAACCAACCAACCATATGGCATGTTTCAATAACATAACAGTGTGGGACTTTGGTCACTGGCAGACCTATGGAAATGTGGTTCCACCAGGGTCAAGTTCTGTGAAATATTGATGTTTGAACCAGTACACTTTCCCAGGCCAGTGATTATAGAAAATGACAGTTTTGCTACCTGATTTGTTTTTGTCTTTCATATAGTTTTCACTGGTTTTGCAAATTATTTGTTTTAGATGCACTGCCTTTGTTGATGAGAAGAAACTTTGCAAAAGTGCGTTTGCTTTCCCAACAGTTCCATAACTTTCTGAAATGACTGAAAAGTTATGGCCTCAGATGTTGCTAAGGCGTTGGAACTCCCTCCCCCCACCTTCCCACCCACCCACCCAACTTTGGGCTATATACTCTATAGCTTAACCCCTTCCCTGGGGGCACCATGTAATGTCTCTGTCCACCACCTGGGGTCAGCACCAACAGCCTGCAGGGCATCATGGGACATCACATAACCACCTTTTCTGTATCATTTGCCATGTGTGCCCGGTGTGCCGAGTAACCAGAAGCCAGTCATCACCAAGCTATTGGGCCACAGTTCGGTTCCCGATCAGAAGTATTTCTGGCTTTAATCTAAGGGGTGTCCTACTCAGAGTGCAGTATAGGCTTTGTGCATGTGTAAAATTCACTTCCATCTTTATAATCTTTAATTATTGTATCTATTACATGAGCAAACATGATGGACCGCAAACGTTACCATATTACAATCGAAGCCATTGAAACATGCCAAGGAGGGCAAAGGGATCAGTTAGTGTGACTAGATGGCAAGCTTTTCTCAGACTTTTAACTTATCATGTCACTGAAAAAAGAGCCGATAGGGATTTAATTTATAGCACCCCGAGCCGGATCGAAATGCATGGTGTCGCCCTACCAAAACCCTGTTAGTCTTCTTGATGGGCAGCGATTAAAAGGGCGTCGGGGGATTAGAAATCAGGGAGGATTAAAGTAATCCCTGTCACCTTTTTATGTTTGAGAAGGCAGAGACTCCTCAAACTGTTTTTACCTGAAGTTAGGACTGTCAGAGTAGACCTCCCGGGAGAACGATTGAATCATTGATGGTAAGATTGTTTAAATCGTATTGCGACAATCCAAACTTGGAAGCTGTTTAACACTGTCAGATCTAGTAATGACTTTCTGGTGATTCCATCTCAAACTGGGACTATCGCATGGTGATATTAGAATAATTAAACAGTTAAGCCAGTTAATGTGACTTATTTTATCACGAGAGTCGACACACTTTTGAGATTAGACAAGGACCTGCGAATGTCAATTAGAAGGAATATTGAATAGGAAAAAGGATTATTGGAAAACCATTAAGGGATCATAGATTCGGCCCCATCTTGTGTTGCTATCTCTGTATCACTTTTGGTTTAGTAAAAACTTTGTTCTCAGAACTTTACTTTAGATGTATTTCAGGTCAGTCTGGTTATAAACTTTGAATGAACTTGATAAGTAGTTAAATGAAGTTAAAGGAAAACCATAAATTCACAAAATGCCGAACTTGCACATAAATTTAATAAATGCCGAATTTCCTATATATCACTTCACTTATTGATTTTAAAAATGTTTCAAATGAAAAATCCACTTAAAAATATCCATCCTGTTGTTATATGCAAGGTTTCCTTTAAATTGAACTCTACAGATTCAAGACTGGCCCTTCAGAAACGAATGGGTTTCTAGCTCAGCTCAATCTCATAATATATATGAACTTTGAATATCAAAGCCAGTGTATCGTCCGTAAGGTGAACGTAATTTGCTATGTTGTTACTCCAGTGTGGCCGCATCAAATTCATGATGTGACCAATAACATCACCGGATTATGTTCTAACATTGCAAAACACTTCGCCAGCCGCGACGTTGTTATGCTAATCTTTGTGCCCCTAATGTTAGAAACACACGGACGATACCCCAGATTCAAAACTGGTTGTTCAGAAACAGATGGGGTTTCTTTGTAACCCAACTCGCTGTAACATATTATGGCTCATTGTTCGTCGAATAACCCCCAGAGATCACATTGTCACTATGAACAGTTCAGCTGACACTGCCGCATTGTGTAATGGACTTTCTGAGAAAGTCTGCCCTATCTGAATACAATGATTGCCTGAGAAAGGATATGTTATTAGCAGTTCACTTCAGGTGGAAAATGGGTACAATAGGGTTTATAGGGAGAGGCATTATTTATGAAGCATATTATTAACTTGACTCAGACTTAATGCATACAGCTATATAAGTACATGCATGGTTATGGAATACAGGATCACTGACATTGGTTGTTAATTGCCATGTAAGACGATATCATGACCTGCTTTTATCATTTTCTAATTTTCATACCTCTGTTTTTACATGTATTCATTTGATATGAACTGCTATACTTACATTGCATTGCCCCTCACTCACTTTAGCACAAACCCAATGTTGTTCTAATTCTGTATCATTAGGGCAGCTATACTTACATCACATTGTCTCTCGCCCACTTAGCGCAAACCCAATATTGTTCTGATACAGTATCATTGGGATCCATATACTTACATCACATTGTCTCTTATTCACTCACCATACACTCTATATTGTTCTAATACCATAACATTAGGGCAGACTGCCCCCTCTTCACACCGCGTGTGATTCCTGCCGCCTGCCACCAGATGGCATCAAAGTGCCGCCTCGTGGCATGCACCCAGGGACTGTTTGCTTTTTATGGCCGATGTCGTGAATGATGAATGACGGCTTCGGGAATTAGCGTCAGCCGGACCAGGATTAGTCCCTCAGCGTATTATCACACAGCTATCGAGGAGCCCGCGATGTGCAGGGGGGAATTTAGGGACGGGATTCTGCATATTCAGCACCTTGAACTTTTAAATGTTTTAATATGAAGGGGAAAGCCTTAGAAAACCTTTATGGTGATATAGAATAAATATCCTGATTTTGATGGTATTTCCAGAAAGTCAGTTCTTCTGTCATCATCTTTGAAAAAGAAAAAATATGAAAGCTAGATTTCAGTCATCATGTGTTGTTTTCACATGCCCTGTATGAACTGTGCTCTAATATAAAGTATTGTTCAATGAATGGGTGTTGAGCTGTGAAGTTCTTCAGTTTAGATCAGAATTCTTTCTAGATCATAGGAGGACAGAGTTTCAGGGGCTGGGATGGTTTTCTGTGTTCAAATGAAAAAAGTATCAGTTTAACCAGCCTTTGCCGTGTGTATTTTCAAAGTAGACAGTTCTTGCCTACATTTGATATAGTAATTTTATAGGCCAGAAATGTAGAACAGACTAAGTGATTGACATACCTGTCTTGTGGGTGTCGTTGGAATTGGCCATCCTCTCGTAAAGCACGAAGGGGTTCCGACCCTTCTCCCTGACCAGTTACGATTCCTGCATAACCACCACTGCTCAGACTGATACAAAGTGGATCGCACTTAATCCTCATCCGCACCCGCTGGGGCGTTACTGATGATGCTTAGTTCGGCTTGACCGGTCATTGGTCGCCGTCAGACACAACCAGCCCGTAACCGTCAACGAGCCTTGACTGATCGGCACGTGACGACGATCACAGACACCCCAATTCCAAATCACCACTGTCATTGCCCAATGAATAATTAGGAGAATGTGAAATTTCTGTTGGTGCGGAATTTCTGTTAACAGATCTCTAATGTGTTTGCTCAAGTTTCATTCATAAATATCTTAACAGAATTGGTAAAGTGCAATATTCATAACATAGGCAACAAAGAATTGTTCATTTTAATACTGCAAGTTTGATGTTGAGCAACCCTTGAATCATCATAGCTCCGAGGTCTAGTCACAACCTCTACCTGATTATTGTTCCCAGGCCTAGTTACAAGTATTATGCAATTTTCACTCCCTAGTTTGGTCACAACCTCATGTGATCATTGCTTGCAGGTCTAGTTACGAGTCTTATGTAACCATTGCTTCCGAGTCTAGTCATGACCTTTATGTGATCAATGCTCAAAGGTCAAGTCATAAGCCTTACATGATCGTTTCTCCTAGGTCTAATCACAAGCCCGAGCCTGACCCTTATACCAGAATGTCTTACTCTAAACTCCAGCCCTACAGGCCCAAGATCCCAAGACTCCCTAGCTACCAGTAGAACCATCCTGCAGCCCACACCCTTGAGTTGGTCCTAGTCGTAGCCTCCAGGCTTCTTCAGTATTCAGTGTACAGAATCCTACCCCACAAACCAACCTCAGTCCCCAGTCTGTGAGTGTCTGAAAACCTGGTCCCCAAACCCCCCTTACCAACTGCCAGCACTCGGTCCAATTAAGGCCTCAAGATCTCAAACAAAGACTCAAATCCCTGTCTCATGACTTTCAGTAACCAAACTTTCTGACACATGTAACATTTATTTCCTTACTTTGCCCTTCTCTAAGAAAGTAATTTTTGAATGCAAGACATTAGGTTTGAGACATATTTGTATTTGATTGTTCCATCATTCTGGTTTCTGAAATTTCACTATTTAGTGTGTCTCTCTGAGAGAAACTTTAACATTTCCCTGGTCTCAAACGCCCAGTCCCATGTACCCAGTTTTGTATCTAAACTACCATTTCCCAAATTTAGTTTCCAAACCACAGTCCCAAGTTCCCAACCTCGCTCGCCGTACCCCCAGATCCTTATTCCCAGGCCCAAATCCCAGTCCCCCTTTTCCCTTAGGCTATTTCATCTATTATCCCCTCCCCCCCCCCCCCCCACCTTCCCAGTTGGTCATAGAAGACCTGGGGGCTGCTATAACTGTCAGCCTCTGCCCGCTAATCCTCATACACCGCGCCCCGCCCCGCCCCTCGGCCTGCCATAGAAAGCTGCCGCCTGTCGCAGCCTTCCTATTCAGACTAATCTCATTGCTACAAGGCCCACATATTTTTCCTCTCAGTCGCTTTTGAGAGTGAGCAAATGTATGGAGCCGGGAGGATTAGTACGAGTTTTTGTACTCAGCGGATTACCAATTGAACTATAGACCTGGCCTTTTGGAAGGCCGAGATCTAGATTGCTTACGGTAATAAAGGACACATAAATAGCTTCATATTATATATGGAATACTATTCAATGGTTTTCAATCTGTTTCCTCTGCCATTCCTGTCTAGCTGTTGTGTGGGAGGCTTATATTTGATTACTTGATATGGATGAGGAGTTGGGTATAGCTGTTCTCAGCAATAAAATAGTTTGCTCATTCACCAGTCTACCAGGATTTTATGTCAAAACCCCTGAAAGATGGACAGTGTCAATAGTTAAAAGGTCCTAGGTTTGACCCAGCCCGGTGTCGCAGACATTACCCGTAACCAAGTGGGCATAGGTGCTTGACCTTTGCTCTGTCACTCGTCAGCCGACTGATGTCACGTGACTTCCACGAGCTGGTCCCACACCTGTGCCCACTCCCTTACAGGGCGTGCAGTCAGTTCGGGTCTCGGGCCTAATTAATTTCAAGCACAAGCATGCCTTCATACTTAGATTGGTCAAATAATGAATTGGTGATCAACCATATCAGTAACTGCAATCTCCCATAACCCAGTAAATATTTCTATTTAGTTGGATCTTGGGGATGCTCACTTATAAGTTATATGATATGCACTCAGTTCTTGTCTAAGTTGCATTAAAGCACAGGTGTAGAACGTGAATCAGGACAGCTTATACCCAACTACAATAGGGCAGGGTCAAGGGTCTATGAATTATACAACTATCAAATACTATACTACAAACAATATTCTCCCAAAAGCAAGTAAGACCAAGAGATGTCTTTCCAGAAAAATCCTTTTATAAAAGAAGTAAGTTTACCATCAGACACCATTCCTGAAAGTTATTTTCCCCTAGTTGCTTCTAGAAAAATATAGAAAACATCTTTACTACTTTTCATACTTTTTCATCAGTCATCAATGGCATCTCTGTATTGAGAAAAATCCTTTTTAAAGAAGTAAGTCCACATCAGCTTTGTTACTACCCACAGGCAGCGAGTGCTGGGGATGGGGCTGATTGAGGTGCAGGCGTGTAACTGATACCTCCATGACCTGCGGGTGTCGCCGGCCTCGGGGCCAGAGGTGGGCACGAGTCGCGACCTCAGGCATTATTCACGAACCCTTCCTTTGGGGTAGGCAGCTTCCTGGCCGACCCGGAAGTAAGACATGCAGTCTGCTCCGCAGTCCATGGACCGGGGAATGAGGGGGGGGGGAAGGTGTTGGAAATTGAGTCGACTCGGCTGTCACCTGGGTGACCTCATAAACTGGGCACAATAAAGGTAGTGTAGAGAGCAGGAAGGTCTATGAAAGCACCAAAGTGCCATCAAAATGAAAGCATCCTAAATTATTTAGGGCCCTTTTTTTAGGGTGAATAGAGAAGTGGCGAATTGCTTTCGGCCTGCTTATATGAGACTGCCGCCTTATGCGGGTCGCTCTATTAAAGGTCATGACCCATAGAAGGTGTTATTAGCTTCCCAAAGGGCCCCAATTTCTCAGGTTCTATCAAGGCTTTTCATTTGGCGCGAGTGGGAGGCGGCCTTTCGTGGCCCGGGGCACAGCGTACCATCTGTTTTCTTTTATACAGGCTGAACCTGCCTTATGGGCCCTGCAGGAAAGTGGAGGTCTGCGGACTGCTCTGTTTCAAGGCAGGTTTTTCATTTCTTTGTCAAAGCAGGCTTCCATCTTGTGCCCTGCTTTGAACAGGTCCAGACTGGGTGACCCTGTCACAAAGCAGTCCCACGGTACACAAAAGCCGGGTTTCTGGTCTCATCTATAGTGTACGGTGGTGCTATAGGACATATCCTATGGGAGATGTAGGAGACCTCATGTCAAAAACTGCCTATATATAAATCTAATGTAGTGCAAGTATACTGAGCATTTAAGAAATGAATGCAAGGTTCATAGATAGAAATATATATCTGTGATATGATTAAATACAGTCAATTGACCTTATGGCATAGTCAATAAGACCTTCAAATTGACAGTTTTTTTGAAGAACTGAATAATACTAATACATACCAACAATACTCAACTATGTTCTAATGATCCTTTGCTTATTTCATACCAAGAAGTCTTTAAACATTACCAATATCAATGAAACAATACAAGTAGCTGAAGAAGTAGTTGACACCCAATACTATGACATCCCCCCCCCCTCCACCAATAATCTGCTAAGAATGTGAGGCCTAGACTGCCCTGGAGCAAGTCTGGACACTGGGCAGCAGGGTCAACGAATGGTCAGCGAGTGGTCACGTGGACAGAGCAGCCCGCGAGCCCTGGTGAGCCGATATAACCAGGTCAGTCCTGCTTCTACATGACTGGCCACTTGTAGAGTTCATGGAGGGAGCCTTCAAGGAATGGTGGAGAGGGGTGGAGGAGGCTACTCGCTATCCGTATAAGTTTGCTCACACCTGAATTACAGCCTGAATATGGCATACATTTTTTTCCTACTACCATTAGCAGGTGAAGTTTAAGTCAGTCAGAAAGTCAGTTCTTCTGTCATCATCTTTGAAAAAGAAAAAATATGAAAGCTAGATTTCAGTCATCATGTGTTGTTTTCACATGCCCTGTATGAACTGTGCTCTAATATAAAGTATTGTTCAATGAATGGGTGTTGAGCTGTGAAGTTCTTCAGTTTAGATCAGAATTCTTTCTAGATCATAGGAGGACAGAGTTTCAGGGGCTGGGATGGTTTTCTGTGTTCAAATGAAAAAAGTATCAGTTTAACCAGCCTTTGCCGTGTGTATTTTCAAAGTAGACAGTTCTTGCCTACATTTGATATAGTAATTTTATAGGCCAGAAATGTAGAACAGACTAAGTGATTGACATACCTGTCTTGTGGGTGTCGTTGGAATTGGCCATCCTCTCGTAAAGCACGAAGGGGTTCCGACCCTTCTCCCTGACCAGTTACGATTCCTGCATAACCACCACTGCTCAGACTGATACAAAGTGGATCGCACTTAATCCTCATCCGCACCCGCTGGGGCGTTACTGATGATGCTTAGTTCGGCTTGACCGGTCATTGGTCGCCGTCAGACACAACCAGCCCGTAACCGTCAACGAGCCTTGACTGATCGGCACGTGACGACGATCACAGACACCCCAATTCCAAATCACCACTGTCATTGCCCAATGAATAATTAGGAGAATGTGAAATTTCTGTTGGTGCGGAATTTCTGTTAACAGATCTCTAATGTGTTTGCTCAAGTTTCATTCATAAATATCTTAACAGAATTGGTAAAGTGCAATATTCATAACATAGGCAACAAAGAATTGTTCATTTTAATACTGCAAGTTTGATGTTGAGCAACCCTTGAATCATCATAGCTCCGAGGTCTAGTCACAACCTCTACCTGATTATTGTTCCCAGGCCTAGTTACAAGTATTATGCAATTTTCACTCCCTAGTTTGGTCACAACCTCATGTGATCATTGCTTGCAGGTCTAGTTACGAGTCTTATGTAACCATTGCTTCCGAGTCTAGTCATGACCTTTATGTGATCAATGCTCAAAGGTCAAGTCATAAGCCTTACATGATCGTTTCTCCTAGGTCTAATCACAAGCCCGAGCCTGACCCTTATACCAGAATGTCTTACTCTAAACTCCAGCCCTACAGGCCCAAGATCCCAAGACTCCCTAGCTACCAGTAGAACCATCCTGCAGCCCACACCCTTGAGTTGGTCCTAGTCGTAGCCTCCAGGCTTCTTCAGTATTCAGTGTACAGAATCCTACCCCACAAACCAACCTCAGTCCCCAGTCTGTGAGTGTCTGAAAACCTGGTCCCCAAACCCCCCTTACCAACTGCCAGCACTCGGTCCAATTAAGGCCTCAAGATCTCAAACAAAGACTCAAATCCCTGTCTCATGACTTTCAGTAACCAAACTTTCTGACACATGTAACATTTATTTCCTTACTTTGCCCTTCTCTAAGAAAGTAATTTTTGAATGCAAGACATTAGGTTTGAGACATATTTGTATTTGATTGTTCCATCATTCTGGTTTCTGAAATTTCACTATTTAGTGTGTCTCTCTGAGAGAAACTTTAACATTTCCCTGGTCTCAAACGCCCAGTCCCATGTACCCAGTTTTGTATCTAAACTACCATTTCCCAAATTTAGTTTCCAAACCACAGTCCCAAGTTCCCAACCTCGCTCGCCGTACCCCCAGATCCTTATTCCCAGGCCCAAATCCCAGTCCCCCTTTTCCCTTAGGCTATTTCATCTATTATCCCCTCCCCCCCCCCCCCCACCTTCCCAGTTGGTCATAGAAGACCTGGGGGCTGCTATAACTGTCAGCCTCTGCCCGCTAATCCTCATACACCGCGCCCCGCCCCGCCCCTCGGCCTGCCATAGAAAGCTGCCGCCTGTCGCAGCCTTCCTATTCAGACTAATCTCATTGCTACAAGGCCCACATATTTTTCCTCTCAGTCGCTTTTGAGAGTGAGCAAATGTATGGAGCCGGGAGGATTAGTACGAGTTTTTGTACTCAGCGGATTACCAATTGAACTATAGACCTGGCCTTTTGGAAGGCCGAGATCTAGATTGCTTACGGTAATAAAGGACACATAAATAGCTTCATATTATATATGGAATACTATTCAATGGTTTTCAATCTGTTTCCTCTGCCATTCCTGTCTAGCTGTTGTGTGGGAGGCTTATATTTGATTACTTGATATGGATGAGGAGTTGGGTATAGCTGTTCTCAGCAATAAAATAGTTTGCTCATTCACCAGTCTACCAGGATTTTATGTCAAAACCCCTGAAAGATGGACAGTGTCAATAGTTAAAAGGTCCTAGGTTTGACCCAGCCCGGTGTCGCAGACATTACCCGTAACCAAGTGGGCATAGGTGCTTGACCTTTGCTCTGTCACTCGTCAGCCGACTGATGTCACGTGACTTCCACGAGCTGGTCCCACACCTGTGCCCACTCCCTTACAGGGCGTGCAGTCAGTTCGGGTCTCGGGCCTAATTAATTTCAAGCACAAGCATGCCTTCATACTTAGATTGGTCAAATAATGAATTGGTGATCAACCATATCAGTAACTGCAATCTCCCATAACCCAGTAAATATTTCTATTTAGTTGGATCTTGGGGATGCTCACTTATAAGTTATATGATATGCACTCAGTTCTTGTCTAAGTTGCATTAAAGCACAGGTGTAGAACGTGAATCAGGACAGCTTATACCCAACTACAATAGGGCAGGGTCAAGGGTCTATGAATTATACAACTATCAAATACTATACTACAAACAATATTCTCCCAAAAGCAAGTAAGACCAAGAGATGTCTTTCCAGAAAAATCCTTTTATAAAAGAAGTAAGTTTACCATCAGACACCATTCCTGAAAGTTATTTTCCCCTAGTTGCTTCTAGAAAAATATAGAAAACATCTTTACTACTTTTCATACTTTTTCATCAGTCATCAATGGCATCTCTGTATTGAGAAAAATCCTTTTTAAAGAAGTAAGTCCACATCAGCTTTGTTACTACCCACAGGCAGCGAGTGCTGGGGATGGGGCTGATTGAGGTGCAGGCGTGTAACTGATACCTCCATGACCTGCGGGTGTCGCCGGCCTCGGGGCCAGAGGTGGGCACGAGTCGCGACCTCAGGCATTATTCACGAACCCTTCCTTTGGGGTAGGCAGCTTCCTGGCCGACCCGGAAGTAAGACATGCAGTCTGCTCCGCAGTCCATGGACCGGGGAATGAGGGGGGGGGGAAGGTGTTGGAAATTGAGTCGACTCGGCTGTCACCTGGGTGACCTCATAAACTGGGCACAATAAAGGTAGTGTAGAGAGCAGGAAGGTCTATGAAAGCACCAAAGTGCCATCAAAATGAAAGCATCCTAAATTATTTAGGGCCCTTTTTTTAGGGTGAATAGAGAAGTGGCGAATTGCTTTCGGCCTGCTTATATGAGACTGCCGCCTTATGCGGGTCGCTCTATTAAAGGTCATGACCCATAGAAGGTGTTATTAGCTTCCCAAAGGGCCCCAATTTCTCAGGTTCTATCAAGGCTTTTCATTTGGCGCGAGTGGGAGGCGGCCTTTCGTGGCCCGGGGCACAGCGTACCATCTGTTTTCTTTTATACAGGCTGAACCTGCCTTATGGGCCCTGCAGGAAAGTGGAGGTCTGCGGACTGCTCTGTTTCAAGGCAGGTTTTTCATTTCTTTGTCAAAGCAGGCTTCCATCTTGTGCCCTGCTTTGAACAGGTCCAGACTGGGTGACCCTGTCACAAAGCAGTCCCACGGTACACAAAAGCCGGGTTTCTGGTCTCATCTATAGTGTACGGTGGTGCTATAGGACATATCCTATGGGAGATGTAGGAGACCTCATGTCAAAAACTGCCTATATATAAATCTAATGTAGTGCAAGTATACTGAGCATTTAAGAAATGAATGCAAGGTTCATAGATAGAAATATATATCTGTGATATGATTAAATACAGTCAATTGACCTTATGGCATAGTCAATAAGACCTTCAAATTGACAGTTTTTTTGAAGAACTGAATAATACTAATACATACCAACAATACTCAACTATGTTCTAATGATCCTTTGCTTATTTCATACCAAGAAGTCTTTAAACATTACCAATATCAATGAAACAATACAAGTAGCTGAAGAAGTAGTTGACACCCAATACTATGACATCCCCCCCCCCTCCACCAATAATCTGCTAAGAATGTGAGGCCTAGACTGCCCTGGAGCAAGTCTGGACACTGGGCAGCAGGGTCAACGAATGGTCAGCGAGTGGTCACGTGGACAGAGCAGCCCGCGAGCCCTGGTGAGCCGATATAACCAGGTCAGTCCTGCTTCTACATGACTGGCCACTTGTAGAGTTCATGGAGGGAGCCTTCAAGGAATGGTGGAGAGGGGTGGAGGAGGCTACTCGCTATCCGTATAAGTTTGCTCACACCTGAATTACAGCCTGAATATGGCATACATTTTTTTCCTACTACCATTAGCAGGTGAAGTTTAAGGTTAAAGGTTCAGGAGACATTCAGCTTTAAAACCTATTAAAAGAACCAATTCCAGCTTAATAATGCAAGGGGACCTGCTATATAAGATCAAAGTGCCCCCTGCCTCTCCTCTCCCAACCAAACCCATGATAGTCTCTGTCATGCAGCAGGCCCCTGGATACGCTATGTAACCGCTTTACCCAGACCCGGGCCGAGACCGGCCGGGTGACTCCGCAGTGAGCAGCTCACCAGACCTGACCCACATTATGAGCTGCTCGCTCGGGTTCAAAGAACTGCTCATCTCAGAAACAATAAGCAGCTTTCACAGCAAATAGGTCATGCCTTGAGGTCTAATAGGAATAAGTCTGATGTAGAAGTACAAAAACTTGTCTTGTGTGTTTGAACATAGAATGAGTCTGGCCTAGAGGCCTTAAAGAACTGACATATTTGTTCTAACATGGAATAAGTCCAACCTTTAGGCACAATAACTTGCTGGGTTTGTTATAACAGGGTTAGAGTCTAGAGTCAATGGCTGGGTCTACTGTAAGAGGCTAAAAGGTGTGCCACTCACCTGTATATGACTGGTTGCAGGGTCCCAGTAACTCCTACAGAACCACCCTTAATCCCCGTACCCACTAGGCGAATTTGATCAATCGGCGTTAGAATCAGCCAATATTTCTCATAGAATCTAGTGCTGATTGAGATAACCAGTCAGTATGTTATATTGAAACATAGAGTTTAATATGAGTCTGCAGTAACATTGGCTAGAAGAGTCAGCCGATTCTAGGGCCAATCAGTCAGCTGACTCTGGTCAAAATTTCCTAGTGGATATGGGGCTTTTTACAGGCCCCACCTCACACACCCTGCACCTGAGGCACTGTGAGGCATGGCGATCTGTCTCCAGCGCACCGCTAGACGTATTCAGTAGAGATGCAATACCTAGATCCAGGTAGGTACATCTATACAAGACTGTCTGAGTGGCACTCTATTCTGAGATTTTATTTTTGGTTGGCTGAAAAGATGCGATATGAAATTAAACCTAAATAGCTATTCAGTATATTTAAAAGTGTATGTCCAGATATTCACAGGCTGAAGCGTTTACGAAAACTAGGACTTTATGGATATATCATAATATAAGTGACTAAAGACAACGTTACGAACCTCTATTAATAGATTAGTTGATGTAGAAGTTGTTATCAAAGTTATTATCAAAGAGATATGCTGATTTAAGCTTGTCTACAGTTAATTCATGAAGTCAAATAATGCGGTGTGTATTTTTAGATATGGCTGAATGGGGAATACTTCTCTGAAACCCGGAAGTCTGCCAAATAAAACATTTATCGATTCCCCCTTGGAATACGCTTCATTCAAGATTAAGTCTCGCGTACAGTTGAGACTAATGAGAGGCGGCGTCCCTCTGGGAAATTCCTCTATACTGCTCATTGAAAGAGAAACGCTTTCTTAGTATTCGCCCGATCAATTAGAACCAAGCGTCAACCATTTATTCACACAATATAATTATTTCTCGAAGGCTCCTCTCCCGTACAGTATTCTACTTGGCAGGTCGAGTTTTTAAAAGATATTTTTGCAAGTGGCAGCATAGTTGCTATTGTTCGGAGTAATCTTTACTTTTCTCCTTGGAGCTGGGGCGAGCCCATAAAAATACACTTTCTGCCTTCAGTCGCTCTAGTCATTAACAGGGACACTGATTTCTTCGCCAATTAATTAAGGTTCATCCAATTAATTCTGATTTCATTGTATGGCTTTTTCCAATCGCTTTCAATCACGGCTGTAATCCGGCCCCAGTGGTTAACACGGACTGAGCTGCTCGCTCGAGAAGCTCGAGGTGTCCCAAAAGACCGGTTTCCTTGGTAACACCCCACTACCTCAGCCCTCCTGCCCGGAGGAGGGGGAGGTGGGGGTGGAGGGGGCAGACAAACAGAGCTAGTTCCTGGCAAACTGCCTTCTTAGGATGCCAGGCAGAATCCCATAGGCTGAAAACCAGCGAAAGTGGCTGTAATGATAACCACCCACTCCGGTTGGCGCGGTTTTATGACCCGAAGAAAAGCCCGCCTAATTTGTAATTGGTTGGTAAGGAATCCTTAAATGTCATTAAACCGTACAAGTTTCACTTAAGACTGCTGCGTGTTGGTCCTCCCAGGAGAAAGATTATTTGGGTTTAACTCCAAATTGTAGGGTTTTCAACTAGTCAAATAACGATCTGTATGCCCAAAACATCATACAATCCCAGAAATATACCTGAGAAAAGAAGGCATTATCCCTGTTATTTACTATCTGTTCAATATCTATAAGATGAGGCTGGAATAGTGTTCAACTGTTTTGATGTCATGACTTGTGGAAGAAAGGGAAAAAGTCGTTATCTGTTCAATACATGTTTCACAAACCAAAATCATAGAAAAGTCAAGTCCTAGGATTATTAAACTCGAAGAAAAGGGAATAAATATGAATAATGATTAAAACAGTAAAGGCTAACGTCAATATGTGAAGGGATATTACTGTATGATACTCATAAACTGAGCGTGAAGGTCTCATTAAAAGAAAAACAACTATTAGTTTAAATGAATAAAACGCATATTTTCCTGTTGGCATTTGGCAATGGCTGTATTTGAAAGGGTCTAAGAGAAAAGGGCCTTATGGTTAACAAAAACAGTTATACAACTTGTTTGAGCGAGGGCCTTAGGATCTGGTCATGCAGCTGGTGTGAGCGAGAGCCTTCCGATTTAGTCATGCGGCTTTTGATTTCATGTTTGTATTTTAGCAGTCAGTTCTCAGAGGTCTGTATTCCCCAGATAGGGAAGAGGGTCCTAGCTTCACCTACTCAGTCTGGTGGGGGTCATGCATGCTAAACAATATCTGATTATGTGTTGTAGAAAAGTAAGTTTTCCAATAAACTCTTGTTTTACTATTTTGTCTCCACTTGTAAGCAGTTGTATTGAAGAAGCCTTATGAAGCGGGTCGGTCTGAAGGTTATGTCGATTATGTCCACCGACCTCCGTCTATATTCATAATCTAGCAGAAAACACCTGCTTCCATACTCAACATTTACATGAAAGGCGCTAGTTCCTAACAACATTTTCTTAATGCTCCTTGACGCGTCTTGTATGAAGGTAGTAATAGTTTTATAGAGTTTTAGCCAGCCTGATGGGATTCGGTATTTTGTCGGGTTAAATGCATTAACCTTTTCATGAAGCCTGGCGCTAAAGTGTAAGCCTTGCATCAATACATCACCACACACACTATCGAAAGAGGGGTCAGCATACAGACTAAGTACTGAAACCGCATGCAATGGCATGTACACGAGGGGCATTTTCCATTCTTTTTGTAGTTTAGGGGTCCACCAAAACAGGGGGGTCGGGACACCCACCCCCTGCCCCACCTCAATGACAGACACCCCATTTCATTCATACATCAGAACATTCAGAAGACCTGTAGGTACCTGGCCTGATGTTGTTACAAGAAACCCTATATGTATATGAAGAGATGCCATTTTCGCTTCTTTTTCCAGATTTCCAGATTTTTTGCCATTTTACTACAAAATGAAAATCATATTTTTCTTTACCTAAACATTAATTTTGCTTTTCAGAGTAATTCAATATCCTTTCTTAGCCATCCAAACCATTAATTTAGGTTTTCTGGTAAATATTTCCAATCTTTTAGTGTCTAAACTGAACATTCAGGAATCCTTCCTATTTTTCAGGATTTTTCAGCACTCCTGAGTGGCATCTCTGTATATGTGTAAAATGTACCTGACTGTAACGCACTGACTCTCTACGTTTTACCTTTCCAGGTGAGTGCAATGGCGGTGAGAGGAAACTGGTCTCAGCTGGTGGGTAAGACTTCGCCTTTACCCCGCGCCAAAATCCACATGACATCCCACACACCAAACACAATACCAGGATCAGGGACCCTGCTGCCCAAACCCACCCTCTGCCCTCTTTTATGGGCATACTCATACATATAGCAAGCTAAAAAGCTAGTCATAATACAGATCTGATACAAAAGCAATAAGCTATACTATATGTTTGTGCTCCACATATCTCTCAAACATACCCTACCCTTTTATGTCCCTTGCCCTCCCCTCTGTACATAGTCTCTCGGTTTCTAGCTGAATTCCCATCTGGTGCTTTGATCAGGACTTGGAGTTAGACATCGGGTATAAGTCAAATGGTCAGTAGGCTTTATCAGTGACTGATATCTTTATGAGGCTCACCACATTTATAATTAGATATAAAAAGATTTTAAACATATTTCCAAAAAAATCTTAACATATTTCTTATGTCATATAAAAGACTGTAAAACATTATTTCACACCTGTTTAATTTTGCTGTCGCATATACCATTTAATATTTTTCTTAATATTTAAATGGAATTTTGGTCATTTGAATCAATTTTTAACGTTAGATTAAATTTTTCGATAATGACTAGATATGTTTTGCTAAGTAGACAGTAATTTAGTAAGGCAGGCAAAAGGTACGGAGACCAAAGACGAGAGGGATGCAGGCTGTGCAGTCAGTGGAAGGCAGGCAGGTGGGCAAGGAGGCAGGCGGGCAGCGGGGAGACGTACGGCCAATCATGCAGGCAGATTGACACACAAACCATCTCGGCCAATCCCGCCCAGCCTGTGATTGCTTCCCGCTGCCTCCTCGCCTATTTACCTTCCTGTGTTATTCCTGCCATGTTATTACTGGCCTAACGACTCGCGGGAACACGCCCAGAGCGATGTGCTTTCAATGCCGACTCACGCGTGCCGGGCTACATTGATCCAGGTCCCACCGGCCCGGTTTGGGCCAATGGGCTGCTATTTTTACCCCAGACTCCTCTTTTGGAGCCTTTCCAATGATTCGCTTGCTCTGATTAATAATAACAGGCCCCATATGGGACGGGCGAAGATCTGGCCCGGAGATGTCTGTGTGTTCGTTTGATTCTGTGAGGCCGGGGTGGCTGCAGATGGAACCATACAAATGAGGGGTGTTACGCTGGACAATCAAAGGGGCAGCTTTACAAAATGACTTGGTTCGCATCTACGAGTCTTTCTGAAGATGTGTTCTGTGTAAACCCCAGCTGTCGCGGCCCATACAAAGGTAACTGGTCTAAGGGTAAGAAGGAATTGGAAATAATATGTAGATAATGCCAAAAATGCTCCAGATTTCTAATTGGTAGCCAGATGAAAAGTCTGGTGCTAAACCTTACATCCCTACTGTAATGGATGAAGCAATAGGTCCTTATGGCAGGAAAACCCTTACTTTATAGTGTACAGTAGTCTTTACAATAAGAATACAAAAATATAGTATTTCTGTTACCGCATTGTTTAGATCAGTGAAGAACTTTGGCTGATATTCAGTAGAAAGTAGGGATGCTGGGTCTATTGAGTAGGCAAATTTACAGATATCGTAATGCTGTATTCACATAGTAATCTTGGAAATAATAAACATTTTCCCCAGCTAGATTTTGAATGGAGAGAAGCCTAAGCACCAGGATTGCAGTATCTTACTTTAGAAGCCTTCACTCAAGAAGCCCTACATTTTCTTTCTCAGGACAGGATGATCCCTTGATGGTATTCCTGACATATATGCCGAGCTGATAATGCAAAAAGTCCAATATAATGATACTGAAAAAAATACATATAAAATCTAGGGGCCAGCATCCCGATATCAAAGGAGATGTGGGTTTTTCAGCCTGTGTTACGTCTTACATTAGCCAGGTGCTGCTGTGTGTGTGCAGACCCTGCCTCCTACACTGCCTCCTTCCCCGCCTCCTCCCCTGCCTTCTCCCTGCCACCTTCATCCCATTACCCACCCCTCCCCGCCCCACCCTGCTCCCCCTGTGTCGCGGAGGTATTGTCGTCCCAGATACTCTATCAGGGTACGGCAGCAGCCAGCTATCCCAGCTAATTTGCTCCGACAGGCGGCCGGCGGAACCGGAAGGAGGCAGCGATTTCTAAGCCAGGCTGCGAGACGACGATGTCACATACATCATAGTAACCCAGAACATCGGTCATAAGGAACTGACAAAGCAGCTGACTGGAAAAGACTAGACTCAACCAGCTTTCATTCACACCCAATTAATTCCTGCAAATGCTCCAGAACCAGTCCTTTTTCCTTCCCCCTCCCCTGTCACATCTTCTTTGTGTCAATAAACAGGCTTTATTTCTCCCCTAGTCTATTTATAGTGAACAGTATGAGCTTAGAAACCTCCCAGTTTAGAGTTTGGTGATTAATTAGCGGGTGTAATCTCTGCAGATAGATGATAGGTGGTGGGTGAGTAATAGACCCCGCTGTTCGGTAATCCGTGAGTGGGATGATCCGTCAACAATACTCAAAGCAGGGTGGGAGGTATGCAAGCCCAGATTTTCTCAGTGCACCTGGTAGGTTATTTATATGAATTATTATGTAGTTTTCACTGAGCTACTGACACTGCCCCCAAAGGTTACTTTGCAAGGATCTTCCGCCCCTGAAATTCAAGAAATTCAGGGAGACACGGTGCCTATTTTCCTGTGTTTTTGGAGTCACTTTTTAGGTTTATAGCTTTTTTAGATAATATAGGACTCCCTCGCCTTTGCCCCTATTGTTGTCGAACTGCTGGTTACCTCATGCCCCATAAGGGTGGGTCTTCAGATTTGCTGTTGAAACCAGTCTGTGATATTTAATTATCAAAGATATAAGGTAGATGTGTAAAGTTGATACAATAATGATTTAATAATAGGAATGCCATTTGACTGCCTGGTATTTGGCCCCAACCTGTAGATTGCCTGTGATTGTTGTCAGAGGCAGTAGAGGTGTGAGTGAGTGATGTAATGTGTGTGATCAGGGTATACAGCAACTGTGGAGGCACATGGCCTAGAATCCTAATACCATGTGCAGGAATATCAATTTACAGAACATATAAATCATGTTTATGGAAATAATGATGGAAGTTTGACTTCTTAATCATAAAAGTAGAAACCTTGATGTGAATGGCAATCAGGTTAGAAACTGTTTGTTACAGTTAGCTTTTCAGCTCTGTCCCAGTTGCTAAACAGGAGCTTCAAGACTGTATGGGTTCTGCGGGCAACTAGTTATAGGAATATGATATCGCAAAAAGTTCCTCCCCCTACCAACACAAGGGGAAACCAGGGGTGCAACCTCCCCATTGCTTGTCAGGGGCCAAGGCAAGAAGCACCTATATTGAGCTCACCTGTACTGTGAAATAAAAAAAACTTGACTGAAAACATCCCGGGGCCCTATGTGACTGAAGGAGCTCCCCTCCGTATCCCTGTCCTACTGACATAGGACTCTACCCGTCACCCCGGCTGGCTTCAGGACGGTCAGGGTCAAAGTTAATTAGCACCCGTATTGAGCTTACCTATTCTGTAAAATAAATAACTTTAAAACAACTTGACTGAAAACATTGGTACCTATGTGACTGTGGGAGCTTCCCTCCTTATTCCTGTCCTATTGACATGGGACTCTACCCCTGTCACCCCGGCCGGCCGCGGGGACGGTCCGGGCTTTACTCCCTGCCGGCCGCCAATTTATTCTACACTTAGTCGGCTGATTGCCCGGCCGTCCCCCAGCCCGCGGGGGATGGCCAGCTTAGGGACGTGGGGGAGGAAGGCAAATAGAGATGTTAATTCAGTCTATAAAGTTGGCCTCAGGGTTTGGTGAGTGGTGTGTGGTATAATAGTTCTGGTGGCTCTCTCACCTTTTAGAAGTGGAGGGTAACACAGTTCCAGATATGACATTTCTATTCCATACCTTGAATTTTTTTCATACATTCCATACACATATCATAGTTTCATGTTGGTATATTAAACCTTGAACTTTTTTCCCATTTGTTCAACAAATTATAATTGAACATTCCCATCCCATACTTGAACCTTTTAATTCACCGTCATGGGGTTCCACAAATTAAATTCCACATTCCTGTTCTTAACCGTGAACGTTTTTCATACATGCTATGGATCTCAATCTCATGTTCCTATGAACCTTGGACTTTTTGTTTTTTCAATTCTCTATGACTAATCTGAATTACATGCTGTAGAATGTTTTGTCAATAAACGTATGTTTTGATGGAAATTCTAGAGATGCCAATTGTAGTTAGTTCAGCGAAAGCTTACAAGTACAAAAATACATTATTGGAAACGGAAATGAAAGATATACATGTGGGATTATTGATATCACTCAGCGATATGCCGAAATACAAAACATACCAAACTTTTCAATGTGGGAAGTTATTAATAGCCGGACTAGTTCAGTAAGTTCACTCTGTTATATCCACCCCCGAGTGACATGAGGGGATTTTTGTATTAGAGAGTGGGTGGTGGAGTTCATTAAGTAATGGAACCTGAGGCATTAGTTGGCATTGTCCGTTCGCCTATTGATGCATTTGTCATGGATGATATTGGATATGTTCGCTTATTGTAGTGCGGGGGTGCTGCTAATGTCCCATGTGATTTTTAGTATCATGGCCCACAACACCAATGTAAATAGGCTTTAGCATAGAAACTGAGTCTGTCCTTGTCCTAGTTAATGGACATAGGAGTACCTGTCTTTGTATTGTGCACATGTTATACATGTTTCCGCCAACTCATGAATTCGGATTTCAAAAACAACATGCCGTAGGTAGCTGTTAATGATCTAGTGAATAATAATTATTGTCAAATTCTGACTTCATCTCTAAGCCCTTAGGAGTTCAGGAAATATTTGGATAATTTCATCCAGTTTTTATGGGTGAGAGGCGGTAAGGAAAGGAGTGCAGTCTGACGGGTCTTCCTCCTTATATCCCCTTAACCATCCTTAATGACACCCTAGGGCCCTATGTGTCATGTTTTACCTCTTTTTGCCTTTGGAATCATTCCTAACCGCCACAGATATTCAAACCGTATACCCCATTTAGCAACATGTAGGTGGAGTCTCCATACACTATATTCCAGGCCACCACTGGTCACTGACCCTTCCCCACGCGTCCTTACCTCTCCCCGCAGACTGACCCTGGTAACACCCCTCCCGCGCCCTATAGGCCAGGTCCCCGGTCGCCATGTCAATATTGGTCAGTCCCCCTGCACATATTAAGGCCGGCATTTAGCCACATTAGGGTCCGTTTGTCGGCCAGGGTCGGGCTCGGGGCTCGGTCCATTAGTGTGGGGCAGGCGGGTGTCGGTCGGGGGGTTGTCGGGCGGGGCGGGGTGGGGGCGGGGGGCTTTATATAGGCTGTTTTTGTTGTCTTGTCAGGGGCTGCTGGCTCCCTAGATGTGGTGGCCTATATACCCAGTTGTGCTCAGTTATAGGCAGGTCCTGTGTGACCGTGATAGCAGCATCCTAGGTACAGGGTACCAACAGCACAGGGAAAACACAGGGAATATTCCCTGACAGGGAAAATACAGGGAAAATTCCCTGACAAGGAAAACACAGGGAATTTGTAAATTTTTCCTAAAGACAGGAAAAACACAGGTGATTTAATTTACCAAAGTATAGGGAATAAGCAGGGAATTTCGTTTGGCCAGGTTCTTAAATTCATGATTCTCAAAAGAGTAAGGATTCGACTTCTTGTTGTTGGGTCCAAATTTTTACTTCATGCAAAGGCTTTTAAATTTGAACAACTTGCTCAAAATGTCAAAGAGAAAAATTGTCACAAGACATGGAAATCTCAGGGAAAACACAGGGAATTTGAAAATGGATTTTGTGTTGCTACCCTGTATCAATAAAAATAAAAATGCCAATGGCCCTACTACATGACTATTGGTTTAGCATTGACATCAAACCCTCATAACTGATCAAGCCCAAACTGCTCATAAATACTCGCCTTCACGGGATCAAATCCCAAACAGCGAGAACAAAGAGGCAGAAGGCGGTCTGTATAACGGTCAAATATGCACGCACTATATTCTGCTGATTCTATATGTATACTGATATCATGTATATGAAGCTTTCTGATGGTATATCAAATGCTGCATCCACATCATGGTATAAATATATACAGAGTCTATGGCACTGCATATTATAGGTAGTTGGGGTTTAAAGTACACTAACAAAAATAAGGTTTCAAGCATGAAGGAAATTTTGATTTTTCTTTCATAATCATGTCCTGAATCAAGCTAGGCTTCTTATACATATGTTTTTAGCTTATTAACAAAAACAAGTTTGTAAGGCTGCATGTCACTTCGATCCGTTAACCAGTTACTTACAGATTTCATGTTCATAAACCCCAATAAAACATTCCCCAAATTATAGTCCTAGGTCGGTCCACTACTTCTGCTACTAAACAGTGTCAGTGCCTGGAACGTAGTCCCAGTTCTATGTACTTCTAACACTAGAACTTCCGACAGTGCCAGTGTCTATGACTAAGTCCCAGTTCTACATACTACTAACACTAGTAGAACTATAAACAGTGTTAGTGCCTGGCACTAAGTCCCACTTCCATGTACTACTAACATTTGTAGAACTAAGTTCCAATTCTGTGGTCTTCTAATAGTAGTAGATTATAGACAGTGTCACCATGCTGGAAATAGCCCCAGTTTCATGTACTACTAATGCCAGTAGAACTGTAGAGGTTGTCAGTGCCTGGGCCATAGTCCCAGTGCTATGTACCACTGATACTAGTAGAACTATAGACTGTGTCTGTGCCGGAGTACCACTAACAATATATGCATACGTACCTGATGCATACTTTAGTCCAAGGGGGGTGGGGGGGGGGGTCAGAATTGTTTTGAAAATTTATGTATGTACTTAATGGCAGGCCCCTTAGAGCCAGTGAAATTGTGCGGTTTTTTTCTTGTATTACCGACAAAGAATGGAGTCCTATTTCCTCCTATTCTTTCAGGTTGTCGTAGGAAGGAATATTACCATAGAATATTGCAGGCATAGACGTTTACAACAAAGTTCCTCAGTACTTAATGTCAGTGCAGTATTTAACATTCAAAGTCTCAATTTCTGAGTCTACTGGTTACTGTTTCACTAAGAAAATTTAAAAGATAACTGTCGCCTAGGTAACACTAGCATCACATGTGGCCGTGTTATATATCTTCGAGCATCAGATGGCAATATCTAATGTTTCACAATATATTACACATCGTCAAGAACAATAAAGGATCATATCAGGATGGGTTGATGTCTCATGACCTCCACCTATTCGTTACAAGTAGCTTGACAGACAAATATCAGAAGACGGAGACTTTTTTCATTTCACTCATTCTCATCTCAGGTTTCAGGTAGATATCCAGTATAACAGAAAACTATAAACAATTTCCTCCCAGACAAAAGGTCTTGACATTTAAACTTCATGTATTAAATAGAAAACTTTTCCTCTATAGGCCCAATGTATTTCATTAAAGGTCTCAATAAGCATCATTAATCTGGAGACCTGAATGAATGTAACCAGGCTTTTTTAAAGCCCTACAAAGCAAATGTTATTAATACTAGAGTCTTTGCAATGGCACTGTCCTATATGGCTTTTGTATTCTGTTGATGCAACTGTTTCCTTTTCCTGACATTTCCTATGTTTCAAAGGCCATGTAAAGCAAAGATTAAATTATATAACCATGCTTGGTAATCTCTTTTCTCACTGACATTGAGAACAGTTTGTTTGTTCTGAAGGATGTTAGAGGTATCATATTTATCATAGGTTAATTTCTGAACATATTGAGATTATCATCAACCTCTTGAATGAAGCACATAACCTCTGAAATTGTCCCTTACACCTGCTGTCAAGGTTCCTCACCCCACAACATAAGTCATCGTTTCCTGTTATTGAGTGAAATGGGTAATTTGATAACATAATGAAACTAGCATGTTCTACACCCTGATATTAACACCACTGTATTATTTCTCCAGCACCAAAGGGGAGGGGGAACCGTTTGTGTGGGTGTCCACGACCTCCAGCAGAGTACGAAAATATCCGTGCTGACTTTATAGGTGATGAATGAGTTTAGCCAATATACTTAGCGAAGTACTGATAAACATATTTACTCTTTTAAGACCACAGGAGAGGGTTGGCCTTGATGAATAGGGCCTATTGCACTACACGACTTTGAGCGGCAATACTGTAGGGATGTGATAATAATACAGAAAATTCACAGACAAGACTGATAAAGTTGTTTGAAATGGGAATTTAAAGCATTTTACACTTGTGTAACAAAGAATTTTGTCTCTAATATGTGTGATTTCTCTATGACATTGTCATATCACAGCCCATGTTGTGTAGTGTAATAGGGCCTTTCATATTAAAGGTGTCAAACCAAGTCACCGTGGGTGGCACTCATCAACATCAACACCCACACACTTCTCTCTCCCCGCTGCCCGGAATCCAATCACTTATTAGCGCAATTTAATGACATTGACATATCTTATTTACCTAATTATTTCTATGGACTGAAGCTCAGGGAGTGATATCAAGTTGAAGGACAACTATAATAATGAAAACTGACCTTCTCAAATTTTGTGAATTACTGAGACTCTGTAAACAACCATTTTAATGTGTCATTTATATATAAGAGTCTTTAATTAATCAATATGATACCAATAATAAACAGACATTCCATAAAGTAGTGATGTACGTTCTGTCATTCTAATTGTGTTGACGGAATCGGCTTTTCTGAGAAACTGCAAACACAAAATGGAAATTAGGGAGAAAAAGATCTAAAAAATATAAATATATGCTAAGAACCGACATTGTTATATTTTCCAGTATATGATCTCATACCATAATGTTTTCAAATTTCCTGTTTCTTAGGACAAGATTGTAACTGATTTCAGCCGGTAGGTTGTGTTTCTAAATGTTCTTTTCTAAAGTAAAACATTTGTATGCCAGTTTAAATTTGCTGATGGGATTGTCACTAACCAAAGGCCAAAAACTGATGGTATGGCCCAAGGTCTGTACGATTGCCATAGGCTGTTTCCCGTAGTCGTATGGCTGCCCTTTTACACCCCATATGATGTATCTATATTACATTATGCAGACAATATCCAAAATATGTGGAAAATCTGGAAACCCAACAGCGGTATATATGACGCATCTTTACTAACCGCCCACAATATGCACCAATCGACACGCAATGTGGGAATGATTTTACAAGAAAGCGATGTCTGTTGAACCCTACTTGGGACCATTGCCTGTGCCAGCTAGTTGCAGTGTGCCTCTAATTGGTTTGGCAGTGGGTGTTGGTCTAAGTGAGTCTCTGTGTCCCTGTAGCCTATCAGAACCGTCCCTGTCATGGGCCGCGGCCCGCTGCAGAGGCCAGATTCGTATAACTACATTGACATGCCACGGGGAAACCGGACACCCTTCCCAGGGGCCCCCGCGCTGCAGTTAAGTCCGGCAGTAAAGGGGCAGCAGTGGCTGAGGTAGGGATGCCGGTCGGAGAAAAAGAGGCATTATCTGCTGCCTATCGCCCAGGCCTGTCACTGTGACAAACGCTTTAGTTTTAGATGCCGGGACACAAAAACTGGCCATTCAGTCTCGCCATAGCCGACCGGGGAAAAAGACCCGGCCGTCCATATTGATAAACCCAAGTGTTTCTTTACTCAGGGAAGGAAGGCGGTGGTGCAGGGAACAATTAGGACGGGACTGGCTGGGGCTCGTTTTGTACAGGCATTGAAATGATACAGGTAGCAATCTGATGGTGTAGGAAGCATTACATAACATTGTACAATTAGGAGTAGAAACATTTAGCTTGTTTTCAATTACCACCTAGTTCATGCTGTAACCACGAATCCTTTAGCATACACAATGAGTGTCTTGTCTCAAACTGCAGACTAGAAAGAACCATGAAGGGTTTGCTGGAGGTTAAACTACCCCAACAAACAAACAAATGTCTCTAGTTGGACTCAAATTACAAATTGCTAGAAGGTGGGAAGACTGGAGCAAATTGTGTATGGATTTCCCCAACTCCAATTTACCATTTTTGCACCAATCCAGATGTATGAAAATAGTCTGCTTGTATCCCTAGGTTAAAAAGGTGAAGCATGAAAACAGAATCAAGGTAAGTAGTGCAGCCATGTAGACAGGTATTAGTTATAAGGTGCTATCTTAATGGTATTGGCTATAAGGTGGTATCTTAATGGTATTGGCTATAAGGTGCTATCTTGATGCACCTCCTAGGCCATCTTAAGGGGATATTTCCAGGTACCTCCGTCTGGCTGAATCAGCCGTTGTAAAATCAGACAGCAAGGAAAGGTAGTGCGATGCCATCAGATAATGACATGGCTGGTATCTTTCTGGCTAGACGATGTTATCTGTGTAAGGACAGAGAGGCCACCGACCTACCCTGGGTCTGTATCGGGGGGTTCCAACGATATCATAGACTTGTCCATATAGCACGCACACATAGCACTGGACTGGTTCAATAGACACCTAGATTTTAGAACAAAAACTGAACAACATCATACAGGATTCAGAAGACTAAAGGCATTCTATTTACTATCTTTGTATTGAGGGGCGTGAAGGGCCAAGAAACTTCCTCAGGTCTGTACTGGGGGTCACGGTCAAAGTCTGTTTGAATAAAGGCTCCTTGGTGAGAAGGGATATTCACTTTAAGCAGGGGCAGTAGTACCACATCACCCTTCTGATGCAAATCTGAGTTGAAAACAATACACGCTCTAGCCCTCAAAATCTGAACTATTTAATTTTCTTGCAAATCAAATAATTGACAACCCCCATTTTGTATTTTTAAACTTTTTATAGAAATAAGTCAATACATCTTCTCCCTGGTAAATATAGTATTTGGGTAGTGAGAAATGCAGTGCTGCAGTACGTGTCGGTGGACTATTTATAGCTGTAGCATTACTTGTCTTCTTAGTAGCAGCCAGGATTTTCACATACAGAGAAATGTGTCAGTTCAGCCTGATGTCCAAGACTATGTATATATCCCATAACAGGCATAACATGCCAAGCCGACAGGTCTGAGTCTGTCACTGTAGGTGGCCATGGGGGCCCGAGTTCTCCGTTCTCTCTGTTCTCTCCCCACAGTATGGCAAGAACAGTAAACATATATCTACAGATATGTGTATGCATACAATCTGTAGGCCTATAGAGAGGATATTAATTTACAGTAAGGCCCGACTTACTTTCTATACACCACCCGACCCTCGTGTGTCTCACAAGGAATTTATATGATATGAGTCAATTAAAATTAGCTGCCTGACATTTTGATATACAATGGTACCTCTTCTTACATCTAGTAATACCTTTTTTAAAATCACATGGAGGGACACAGTCTATAAACTATTTCTGTAAATGACATCCTATATTTACTATAGACATAGTTGGAAGAAAATTGTCAATGTGATTGTGGTTTATTGATATAAAAGAAAGTGTGCATTGATTTATATAAGGATTTATATATATATATTTTCTCAAGTTTCTTACCCCTTCACCTCTGACCCCACCCCCTTAATGCAAAGATAGGAAACAAAATGCTTTTAGTCTTCTGAATCCCAGTAGATGTTGTGCAGTTTTTATTCAGAAGTCTAGGGTATGTATTGAACCAGTCCTGGCTATGTGTGCAGGCTATATGGACATGTCTATGATATCATAGGACGGCCATGTAGGACACTCCTACAGAGAGGGGCATATAAATGTTGACATTATGGGAGTCAGGGCAGGGGTTCTGCACCACCCTGGTCCAAAGGTGCCCTGTTTTATTTCTGGCTTATGCTTTTTAGTGAAAAAAATGGATTTGTATTGGTGTATTGCGTGAATGGATACAATTTTTTTCACTAGTAAGGGTTGAACGTCGATCCTTTGTGTTCAGTTGAGTACATAACGGATAGTTGTGTACAGCAATTGAGGGTACAGGCCCCTCTTTTGTTCACTGAAGTACATTATGTAAGGTCCCTAATGGCCAGGGTCGCCACCGTCAAGCCTCAGTAGTCACAGTGGTGCGACCCCTGCTGGTATGACCACGGACGGTGGGGGAGGGTGTGTGTGGGGGGGGTAAGGCTCAGCCTGTGGTCATTGGTCGGATGTCCAAGTCTAGGACTGCTCCTCTGGTCTCCGCACGGACGGTGGGGGAGGGTGTGTGTGTGTGGGGTAAGGCTCAGCCTGTGGTCATTGGTCGGATGTCCAGGTATATAGGACTGCCCCCTCTGGTCTCCGCACGGACGGTGGGGGAGTGTGTGTGTGGGGGGGGGGGGGGGGTAAGGCTCAGCCTGTGGTCATTGGTCGGATCAACGAGAATAGACTTCTATTCTCGTTGGTCGGATGTCCAGGTATATAGGACCACCCCCTCTGGTTTCGGCACGGACGGTGGGGGAGGGTGTGTGTGGGGGGGGTAAGGCTCAGCCTGTGGTCATTGTTCTTGCATTTTTTTTCACTCTAGATCGTTTACGATCTACCTTCATGGGTTTCTTGTTGTCTTGCATCCCAAACAATGTGTTTTCTCTATGTATGTGTTAGACAAGGATTTTGTCTCTTTGATGTCTTTATGAATAACATTGCGATTTGGGGAAAAGGACACTACTGTGTGCTTAAGTAACGGATTCCCTCCCCCCATCTTTCTATAGATACGATTCCAAAATGAACCAAACCTACCCCACTCCACTAGTTCTTACGTAGCCAAAAGATACTTTTGGCATATAAGACCTTGAAAAATAACCAAAATTACATGGCAAATGATGGAGCTATAATTGTGCATGAGTCTGTTTTACTGAACAACCGGGTTGTCTGTTGTGACATGCCATTTGGCCAGGGAGCGTCAACCTAAGCCATGTTCAGCAATGTCAATCAAAGTGCGTGTGTCAAATGATACCCCCTGGGTCTGTGTCGGCTGGCACCAATTGGCCTATCTATCCCGTTTAACCGCCTACTACCCCCCAGTCCCACACAGCCACTCAATCCAGACCGTTTTACAACCCCCAGACACAGCGGTATGATTATTGCCTTTCCCTGGTTTGTCATCTTCAAGAGTAATTCTCATGTAAATGATGAGAGTAAGATCTAGAAGCAGGGTAGATTTCATAATCAGGAAGATAATTGAGGTCCATCAGCTAATTGCCCACGTGTTACAGAAGAAAGCCCCTACCCCAAAGATGTGAATAGAAGATTAGAACTAGAGGAAAATGCCCATTCCTCCAGAGTGCCCATACCCCCAGAGTGTGTGGGAGTGTGTGGGGGGTAGGCTATGGGTAGAAAGGTCACGAAGCGCTCAGCAATGAACATCAACTGTACCCACCCCAGTAGAAAGACAAAATCCACCCTTGAAATAGCACACCAAGCCAAATAACTGCTAAGTTAGTGCCCCGCTTTGGAGGGAACTAGTAAGGACTTAGTATGTCAGAGGAGAAGTTAAACAGACCGAGACACGCCAAGGACACTACATTCACACAGTGAGAACAAACAGGCAGCGCACTCACCTCTGTCTCCGCGAGTCACGGGGTAATGTCCTACACCGAGTGGGTGTGAGTAGTATAGGGTCAGGGAGGGTCTCTTTACATGAGCAGCTCTACAGGAGCAGCTTTCTCCACGCTCTGCGAGCGCCTTGTGCTGCCTGTCTCTCCTCTCTGCCCGCTGCGACTGCCTCCCGCTGCCCCCAGACTCACTGAGACAGCGCTTCCCGCCTTGTGCTGGTGCCGCATGTGCTCCTCCCAGCACGCCGGGTCCCAGCAAAGCCTACAGCAGTTCCCCAGCTGTGCACAGGAAGTGGACTGTCGCTGGTTGTTGGTGGTGCCCGGTGCACATGGCTTCCGGCAGTGTATGTAAGTGGGGGGTGGGTGGGGGGAGGATGGAACACAGCAGGCAGAGACATGGAGGTGTCGATAGACTTATCTATGTAAATATTAATTTGAGCAAACCTATAATTGTTATTAGGTGTGTCTAACATTGCCTAAGATGCCACATACAAGGAAAAAAACAACTTGTATTTGATGGTGAGAATATCTTAAAGTATGTTTATACTTCATGTTTCATGATGTTTATTACTATAACCTTTCAGAACACAATTTGAAATGCACAAGTAGAGCCTTAGATATGATATAGAACCATAAATATTATGATGTTTATGTTGAAGGGGATATGAGCCTACGTGCAAACTCCCAAGATGCAGGATATGAAACCATGTACAACCTATATATAAGTCAGTGTTATAATCAATATCAATTGACAGTACCCACAATGGTCACTTTGGTCAATGACACAATGGTCACATCTAAATGTTCATAAAATCATCCAACAGTCAATGAAAAGATTATTGTAATGAACCCTTTTATATTTCTAATTTAATTAAAGTCATACTGAGAAATGCATATATATATGCTATGGGGGCAGCCAATTAACTTGCCTATAATCAACAAGTATATTCGCTATTAGTAACAATACTTTTGCAATAGGATGTCTAATATCACGAACATCCAGTGCATTGCTTGGCTACAGTCAGTTCTTCCATGCCTGCCCCCGGAAGCAGCAACTGGATAGCACATCATTCATGCAGTATTACCTAACTAAATAAATTAATTTGCTTGTATATATGAACCCACTACTTCTGAGCTCACTGTAGTCCCCTTTGTCACGTAGAGATTACATATATCACAAAATATGATGTCTGCATTCTGCATTACATTTCTGTGTGTAATATAACAGTATTCTGGGAGTGTGTTTCTTGAGAGTGTACTAAGGTCTGTGTGTAACGGAACTGTCCGTATTTTGTGAGTGTGCTAAAGCTCTGTGTGTAACAGAACTGCCCCTACTCTGTGAGTGTGCTAAAGGTCTGTGTATAACGGAACTGTCCGTATTTTGTTAGTGTGCTAAAGGTCTGTGTGTAACAGAACTGCTTGTATTCTGTGAGTGTGGTAATGGTCTGTGTGTAACAGAACTGCCCGTATTCTGTGATTGTGCTAAAGCTCTGTGTGTAACAGAACTGTCCCTACTCTGTGAGTGTGCTAAAGGTCTGTATAAAAGAACTGCCCATACTCTGTGAGTGTGCTAAAGGTCTGTATAAAAGAACTGCCCATACTCTGTGAGTGTGCTAAAGGTCTGTATAAAAGAACTGCCCATACTCTGTGATTGTGCTAAAGCTCTGTGTGTAACAGAACTGCCCATACTCTGTGAGTGTGCTAAAGGTCTGTATAAAAGAACTGCCCATACTCTGTGAGTGTGCTAAAGCTCTGTGTGTAACAGAACTGCCCCTACTCTGTGAGTGTGCCAAAGGTCTGTGTATAAAAGAACTGCCCATACTCTGTGAGTGTGCTAAAGGTCTGTGTGTAACAGAACTGCCCATATTCTTGGAGTGTGTTCTTTGAGTGTGCTGAAGTCTTTGTGTAATGGAATGTCGTATTCTGTGAGTGAGCTTTAGGTCTGTGTAATAGAACTACCTGTATTCTATATGTGTGCTGCCTGTGCCTTACAGAAATGCCTGTACCCTGTGAGTGTACAATGGGTCTCAATACGTAACAGACCCTGCCTTGAGGGCAGGACTCACATTCTCTCTGATAGCCCGTTTCACTGTTTGATCACAGTGTCGTAGCGGGGCCTTGGCTTTCCCCCCTGCACTGTCTCAGAGCTCACTCCTCCCACACTCCTCTCGCACTACTCCTCCTCCCAGTCATACTCCCACACAGCAGTAGGGAGAGGAGGGATTTTTCTGTGAGTGTGCTAAAGGTCTGTGTGTAGCAGAACTGCCTGAATTCTGTGTGTGTGCTAAAGGTCTGTGTGTAGCAGAACTGCCCGTATTCTGTGAGTGTGCTGAAGGTCTGTGTGTAACAGAACTGCCCGTATTCTATGTGTGTGCTGAAGGTCTGTGTGTAACAGAACTGCCCATATTCTGTGAGTGTGTTGAAGATCTGTGCGTAAAAGGATTGCCCGTATTCTGTGTGTGTGCTAAAGGACTGTGTAATGGAACTGCCCATTTTTGTGAGTGTGCTAAAGTCTTTGTGAAACAGAACTGTCCGTATACTGTGTGTATTTTATAGGCCTGTGTCCTACAGAATTGCCTGTATCTGTGAGTGTACCATGGGTCTCCATGTAACAGACCCTGCCTTGAAGGCAGGTCTCACGTTCCCTCTGATAGCCCGTCTCAGTGTTTGTCTGATCACGGTGTCGTAGCGGGGGCTCGGCTTTCCCCGCTGCACTGTGTCAGGGCTGATTTCTCCCACACTACTCCCTCCTCCCTCCTGCCACCCCTACTCTGACACAGCAGTAGGCAGATGAGGGAAAGAGGTGGAGGAGCAGGGCAGGGTGGGAGAGAGAAGTAAAGGGGAGTGGGGGGGGGGGGCGGGTAAGGAGGCGTGGAAAAGAAGCCACCATGTGAACCAGGATGAGAGTGCGATGAGCAGAGGGTGAGAGGAGGAGGGAAGGTGAGGCTGGGAAATAGAGGGGGGAAATTAAGGTGTTTTTCAAGTTGCATTCTGAGCTAATTCAGTTTGAAAAATATTTTTTTCTCAATATTAGCTGCATCAAGTACATCTTAGCCAGCAAGACCTAGATCAAACTCAATATAAGCTTCAATCAATTCTGAATTAGGTAAAAACTGTGTTTAAAGATGCCAAAGGGAGTTTTTGTCTCCAGACAAAAACTCCTTCAGTGTTTCAAATTTTCAGACTGAGCCTTCATATTTCACCTCTTCTGGGCAAGACCAAACCACAAAAGGGCAATCTTCTGGCAGCTTTACCTGTGTGCTGTTGTCAGCAATGAGCTCATCCCAGTTTACACCAACATTAAGGTTTACTATGAAATATTTTCAAAATTGCCTCCATACTTATTCCCTGAAGACAGTTGTATACTACAAAATTCACCAAAGCAATTTGGGTGACAGATTGCTCCTAGATTTGGTAAATATCCAGCCTTACATTTTGGAATTTTCCCCATAGGAACCAATGCTGAAGCCTGTTAGCTTAGCCCATAATGTCCAACCCTATTCTGCCCTGAAATACAGCATTTTGATAGCCTGGCAAACCTACAAATCTGTTAACTAAAAAAATTTAAGAAATCATAATGTTCAAGCAGACCTTCAGGATATCGAAACACATAGTTCTTGCTTATTTCAGTGATCCCAACTCTTGGAAACAAGTATGGCGTATACAGTAATTTTGTCCAACCCTTGTCCAACCCTAGCATATATCCAAAGTGGGATAGGCTTCTTGTCATATTTATTTAGTTTAATCTAACATGTGATAAATTTGAGATCATCACCTAGTATACTCTTCAGCTGAAGAATTTCCCATTCCAATGAAGAAATAATCAATGTTTAGTGTAAAAACAAAGATTTATCACAAAAATAAGTCTAGTTTGGTCTCCAGACTATTCAGTGACTATGAGCTACAATAATGAAATAGAAAAGGGGTTTTGGCAAATTAGCTCAGAATGCAACTTTCAATGTGCTTTTCATGCCTGCTGCCCTGGCTTTGACCGACTGTTATGTCTACTTCCCCATTCATATGTAGGGAAAGGGCAGGGCGGGAGGAAACTGAACTGAAGCCATTTAGGAGTCGCGGGGTGGCATGAATTGAAGCACGTAGGCTTTGTTTGAAGAGAGCAGTGGAGAGAGGTAGTGGAACTGGGGAAGGTAGGCTAGGTAGGGAGGGATGGGGGAGGTGGGAAAGGGAGGTTAAAGGGCACGAAGGAAGCCATGTAGCAGGTCAGCGGGAGGTGTAAATGGAGATAGGCAGGCTGTATGGGAAGAAAGTAAGGGGGGAGCGGCAGCGAGAAAGGGAAGGGTGGGCAGTCGGGAGGGAAAGAGGATGGGAGAGGAAGGAAACATTGGGCCTTGCTGTTTCCTGTATGTTGCATGCAGTCACACACAGACCCATGCCATCACACACAGACCCATACCGTCACACACAGACCCATGTTGTCATACACAGGCCCATGCCGTCACACACAGACCCATGTCGTCATACACAGGCCACCGTTGTCACACACAGGCCACCGTTGTCACACACAGGCCAACGTCCTCACACACAGGCCAACGTCCTCACACACAGGCCCACGCCATCACACACAGGCCCATGCCGTCACACACAGGCCCATTCTGTCTCACACAGGCCCATTCCGTCTCACACAGGCCCATGCCGTCACACACAGGCCCATGCCGTCACACACAGGCCCATGCCGTCACACACAGGCCCATGCCGTCACACACAGGCCCATGCCGTCACACACAGGCCCATGCCGTCACACACAGGCCCATGCCGTCACACACAGGCCCATGCCGTCACACACAGGCCCACGCCGTCACACACAGGCCCATGCCGTCACACAAAGGCCCATGCCGTCACACACAGGCCCATGCCGTCACACACAGGCCCATGCCGTCACACACAGGCCCATGCCGTCACACACAGGCCCAAGTCACTATGCATAGGCTCGTGCCATTTCACAAGAACCCATGCCTTTACACATGGTCCCATATCATTACATACAGGTCCAGGCCTTTTCCCACGACGGTCCCATGACATCACATATAGGACCTTATTATACAGGTCCAGGCCTTTTCGCATATGCTCATGGTGGTGCACACAGGCCCACATAGGCTCATACCTTTGCATAAAGATTTATTCAAGATGTAGGTTAATGGTGGTACAAATGGTCTCATAATTTTTGGTTTTGTCACTGAAAAAATGCTTTCTTTATCCAAAAGCACAAGCTCCTCTTTTAAAGGTTATTTTCTACTTTTTCCTAGTGTTGCCTTAAACCCTCGTGTTACCTTAAACCCTGGTCTGAACAACAAAATACAGACATCGGAGCTGGTGATCTGTGTGCAGGCCTACATAAAGGACTCTCCCCTCTCCTCTTGTAGAATAAAACAGAAGTATTGGCTTACTGCTGCCATTGCCATTAGCGATGCAGCCTGTTAAGTGATGCCGCGGGTTCTCGTGTTTCGTGCATCGCTCTGCAGGATCACTAGTGTTTTACTGGGTTACAACCCTGGACTAACATGACCACACTGCACTGATATCTCATTACATCCTGAGACCTTTGGCTCACCTTGATCTTCAAGTGACCTTGAGAAGGATCCTGTGTAAGGTTTGAGTTCCTGCTTTACCCAACCCCTGTTATACTTTGCTATTCTACATTGAGAGATCTCAAGCCCCGTGGGGGTCCGGGTAAGAATAGGCCCTCAGTAGCCCCTGCTGATCATACAAGGCGACGATAGGGGGGACCCTGCACTGACCAAGTGGTTTTTGTGTTCAATTCGCGGTCAGTGCTTGGTTCACTAAGGGATGAGGTACAGCAAAAATGATCGCTGGGTTTTGATCCCCTACTGTTTGCCCGCCCTGTCACCTTCATCGCATAGATTCGATCACCAAAGACAGAATTCGTCCCAACTGGTTTTCGCTGTGAAAATGATACT
The DNA here is from genome assembly GCA_936440205.1 of Lepidonotus clava. Lineage (NCBI taxonomy): Eukaryota > Metazoa > Annelida > Polychaeta > Phyllodocida > Polynoidae > Lepidonotus > Lepidonotus clava. The sequence continues at coordinate 71,318,739 of OW387134.1, forward strand.
GGCTGTTGGTATGGCTTAAAACACCCAACACTCACTCACATTGAGAGATCTCCATCCCAGCAGAGACATCAAAGCAAATAACAATGTCACAATTTGGTCGCTGGTCGATGGCGAGGAGAAATAGGGGCGAGGAGAAATAGGGGCGAGGAGAAATAGGGGTAAAGGACTGGGCAAATACTGGGAGGGGGTAGAGCGGTTGGCGGAGGGTGATTTATGTGGTGGGAGGCAATCCTGTGGTAAACGGGGCTCGGCCGTGACGGTTGCCAGTGTACTTTGACCGGCTTACGTCGGGCGGCGACACTGACAGGAGCTTCACTGCTGTAATATACCCACTTAGCGGTGGCCACCACCTCTAACCCTCACCTAACCCTGAACCACCTTCACCGATAGGTCTGATACCCCTGTCACTCAAACCTTTCTAAACAGACCAGGGGGCATGTAATATACCCACTTAATGACGGCCACCCTCACCTCACCCTGAACCACCCACACCCTTGTGTCTAATACCCCTGTCACTCAAACCTTTCTAAAATAGACCAGGGGTCCTCTGATTAAACATACTTAACGATGACCATCCTCACCTAACCCTGAACCACCTACACCCACGTGTATAATACCCCTGTCACTCAAACCTTTATAAAACAGTTCAGGGATACTGATTTGCAGTTGTTTGTTGCCTGAACAAAATGGGTGATATTTTGTTCAAGTCAAGGTCACGGTGTAAAAGAGATGTCCGTTTCATTCAGTTGCACCAGTTTTTCCTTTTACTTGACCTCCCCAACCTGCACGAGGAAGGTCAAAGGGGGCAGGGGACAAGACCCCATGTCCTGACACCCAGAAAGCACTGACCGATCCATGAGTGACTCGCTTTAAATGGGGACAAACTCGGAGCACCTCCGAGCCATCACCGACCTCTATGAGACCGGTTAACCATGGGAGGACATTGATTTTTCTTCACAGCGAGATGCTATAGAGGAGCTGTGTCGGAAACTCACTTGGATGATTGAGTCCTTATAGACATGGACCGGTGGAGGCAGGGATGCCGCGCGCTATTTATACACACCTATTATAGGGTCTGGCAATGGGGTCAGTGCATCCCTTAGGAATTATGCAGTTTATGGCCGATGTAGAGACACGAACAACAAATCCTCTCTATACTATTTTGAGTATTTCTTGACTCAAATCAGCTATGCCTTTAACTTTTTATATTTTGAGAATGTAAGTTTCTTTATTCATTAATGTTGTTTTCTGAAAATACACAGAAGTGGATTTCAAGGTCATCCTTCTTCAGTATAAGGTATGTAGCCTCCCATTAAGTACGTATGCCCCAAGGGGGGGTGGGGGAGTTTAAAATATTTGGGAATTTGCGAACATACCTGTAGAAATCCATTGGTATTTTAGCCCAAGGGGGGATGGGGGGGTCTAAAATTTCAGAAATTTTGTGTATGTACTTAATGGAATGCCCCTTTCTGGTATGTAACAAACAAGGTCAGTGGATACCTGTGTTCCGTACCAACTCCTGTTTCAGATGGGGAGAGGCTGAGCTGCTCGCAGCAGATAAGGTTCCGCCAATTACGTATGCATACTTCATCACTGTAATAGCCCGCCTCTGTCCTCCCGTCTTAAAGCTGGCTGCTTAAAAAGGGATTACGCCATTATAGTTATGAAATGAGATCCATGGCTGTCTTAGTTTGGTACCCCCCCCCCCCCACATACCCCCCACCCTGCCCTCGTGTAGGTACAAGGTACCACACTATGGCCCAGAGCACTTAGGCATTACTTTTTTTTTTCACCCTTAAGTAGCTCACGTAAAGCGTAATTTATTGATACAGACAGGCGGGTGTCCGCCATGACAGTTTAATCCGGTTGTATACAGTGCTGCTTCGTGGTGTTTATGTATTAGCGATAAAACACTGAACGTAATTACCTTAATTAACTATATTGCCACAACCATGGACAGTGGCCCTATATAAAGCTTATCGTTAATGTCCCTAAAATGAGAATAACGATTTTATTACCAGAACATGTAGTGAAACTAAATGAGCAGTAGATTTTATGAAGCTGCTCATGTAAACAAATTACATTGATGGGAGTGATGGTGAAAAATATGTACTTGTTTTTAGACACTAGGAGTGCAATATTATTTCCAGGTCACCAGAGAAGCTTTGCTGAGGCAGAACCATCTCTAGTGTAAGCTTATAAGATTTGATCCAAACCCCTGTATATGGTAAATTGAATATAAATTTCCCTTTTCTATGAATGGAAGTAATCCAGTTTCTCTTTTACCTCAGAACACTGTTTGGAAATATAATAACTCTGTAATCAGTTTTGAATGCAATTTTCCCACTTACTTGTAACAATGGATGTGCATACGGAGCACCCTTAAATCTATTAGGAATCCTAACGTTTAACACTAGCTATTCCATTCTTCCTTATTTAGGAACTTCTTGAAAAATAATCCATACAGAATTCATACATTCATTTGATACAATGAATGACATCAACTGAGAGTATATATGAATATCATGGCACTAACATAAGGAAACAGAATTGTAGAGTACATGCATGGAAAGGTCCCAGCTAAGGCAGATAATTCTGCTAGTGTCAATGTGTATGTTGTCTCCTTTACTAGACTGGATTCTGTGACTGTGGCAACCGTTAAAAAGAACCCGCTCTCAGAGGAACAGGGAACCCATCTGGGCAGGACAGCTCTGATTGGTGGAGACATGTTGACCAATCAGTAGCTTGTCAGTAGGGTGATGTGCTTTGTAGAATGGGTTATGGTGTGTTTGGGAAAGGACTGCCTCCCTTCCTCCTTCCTTGCTGGCATCTACCCCCCCTTTTCCTGCAGTCTGGTAAAAGAAACTTAAAGGGTCGGCTGGACGTTAAACTAACCAAACAAACAAACAAATAAATACTGGGAATTTCATTAGGCCAGGTTTTTTGATTCCTGATTCTCAAAATATTAGGTGTTTAACTTCTTAATGTTGGTTTGTCCAAATCTTGTCTGCTTGCAGAGGCTTTTAAATTCGAACAACTTGTTGGATATGACACAGGGGAAAAAATGCTGGGGAACAGGGAAATCTCAGGGAAAACAGGGAATTTAAGTTTGACTGGGGACCCTGACTCATCCATTCACTGCCTTACTCACTGATTCCTTCCCTCACTCACTTACTCACTCACTCACTCACTCACTCACTCACACATTTCCTCACTTATCCCTCTCCATTGTTCAACTCTATCCATCCTTCTCTTGCTGATAGTTTCCCTTCCCTGTTTTCTCAGTTCCTTTGTACCCTCTTCATCTGCTTTCATCATCCACCAAGAAACCCACTCTACCACTGCCCCCCCTCCCCCATACTTACCCCCTCCTCTCCCCAAACTCCCCCACCCTCTCACTTTCTTGCTGCACTTTGGTCCACCCAGAGATATGTATACCAGCCAGGCTGTCAACGGAAGGCCGGGGAATTATTTGTGATAAGGCGGGAGATGGGCTTTGATAAGAACATGACAGTAGACTACATCTCAGAGACGATAAGTGAACGCCTTATCTCAGAGTCTATGGCCCTCTCCCTGGCAGACCCCCACCGTGCCAGGCCAGATCGGATGTCTGCGGATAAAACGCAATACATATTTATACTGTTATATGCCCAATGGATCGGTTATATATGTATCTATTGTTATCTGGTGAGTAGAAAATGTATATTTGCCCGAGAAAAAATAGCTGATCAGTGTAAATGTGAATCTGATGGTGCAAAATAAAAGAGCGTGTAAGTTGCATATGCCAAGGCTATAGCTCTTTGGGTGTACTGTATTCAGCGACAACATAGCTTCCTCTTGAGTCATATCCACACATATTTCACACTGCATTATTCAGATTCCTCAAGAAATACTGCATAGTGTCAGATCAGAATGTAATACATAGTGTTAGGTCAGAATGGAGCTCATACAGAATTTACCAAAAAATAGTGTATTTGTATAGGCCCACCTTCCCTCAAAGATCCCAGCATTTCCATTTCCTAATGGAGCACTCTTCTAGCCATTTTCCACGTGTTGAGAGGAGAGAGGAACTTTCCTCTTGGTTTTTGCAGTGCATGTCTTAAAGACAAAAAGAGGAACTATCACTAATGTAGGAGCGAGTCGCCCTGCCTAAGGGCATACATTGATTCCTTTCATGCCATCTACATACACAATAAAAACACCAGATTAAATTTACATAATGAACGAATGTCTACGGACAAATAAATGCACGGCTATGAATATTGGTCGTGTGCAAAGGACATTTAATGAGAACAGTGCTATGCTGATAGGGCGAATAAGATTCTTTGTCGCAGACATGTGTCGTCTACTGAAAGCATGATTAATATCCCTTTTTACTTGTCTCGGCTGAATCAAAGACGGACTTGCCTGAGATTGAATACACATTGTAAGCGTGCTGTCGCTCCTGGCAATACTCTTGTATGGAATGTAGAGTTTGTTCGTTTAACGCCAATCACTGAGACTGTTAGTTTTCTACTTTTCCCTAGAGGCTGTTCCCCCATTTAAAAGGTGCAGATGAGGAAAAATAGAGATTAGTTAGAGTAGCATATCAAGTAGTCTGTTAGTATGCAGCCAGAGAGTTTCTTTTGGGTAGGTGCAGTTCAGGGTATTTTGGTTCCACCTCAACTATCAGATTCTATTGGTATTACCAACTAACTCGCTTGCGCATTCACTCACTCATTCACTCACTCACTCACTCACTCACTCATTTACTCTTTTTGCCAACTATAACCCCATCATTTCCTTTTCCACGAAAAGCACTGATGTTTGGGACGTGTTATTGTGAAATAAATTTCAAAATTTGCCTTTCTCTTCCTCTCCTTCTCAACGTCATTATCAAGACATCTTTGATATGACTTATTCTCTTTTTCAGACTCAAATTTCAGCCTGAATTGAAAGTTTGATTCAATGATAATAATTTGGTCAGACTACAGACTAGAGTAAAAGATTGGGGTTCTTTGAAATATTTGCTGAGACTAAGAGTAAAAGATTTTTTTGTTTGGTTCTGTGAAAGAACACTGGTCAGGGGTGTTTTATTTGGTTACATGGTTGAGCTTTTTTTTTTTTAGATTAAACATAAAGTTCTCTTGATCAGACCTCTATTCAAACAGCACTGTTTCATCAGATACACTACCCCCTAGTAGTGAGGCCTGCGCAGGTCTATACTCCCTCCTGCAGTTCCCCATTGGAGGCGGCTCTATAGGCAGTCGGTCAGGGTACCGGGGAGATGGACCAAGCGATAAGGTGGGCACTCATCCATCGTCCCCGCAGGCTCCCAGCGATAGGAGTGAATCGAAGACCATCCCTGATAGAGATCTCTGACCCCGGCTCACAGCTAACAGTGCGATCGGACTGCGGGCCACAGGGCTATGTCTTCTTACTGCGGCCTGCCAGCCTACCCCAGATTAAACCACCCATTCAATGGGCTGCCTCAAGGAAGACCAATAGGCTTTTTTATAGCCTAGTTTTCTGATTTCAAAGTGTAATAGTCCATCTTTACATCCATTTTACATTTTAGCCTGATAGATTATAACCCCTTAAGTCTTCACTTCAGAAACCTAACTGTCATTGTAGATAACATTAGATTAACAGAGAAGTAAGGCTTTTGCATAAAGCTTTTTAGATTGTGTTCTGGCTGCTCCCATATCCTTATACAACAAAATTGAACTTTGGAGATAAGATAGGAGCTTTTAACAAATGAGTCACACTTACAATTGCTGTACACTTACAATTGCTGTAAAAAAAGTAAGATACCCTAACTAAGATTTGGTGAGAAGGGATTGTGCTTACCAGTAAAGGCAGACCAAGGATATCCATGTTTCATGAGGGTTTAAGTAATGAGTTTTGTGAGGAAAGGTCAGGTTCTGTAAGTAATTAAACTGATGATTTATCACACCTAATCAGCAAAGAGAGGTAAAACTTAAAAAAGGCAATGACAGATAAGGAAAGTTGTTGCAGTGAGTGGTCAGCGATGAACTAAAAGCCTTTTGTTTAATATCCTAAATACTTTTGTATGGTCTTTTCCATTCTATTTTAGGGGTTTATAGGAGAATAGGGGTTTCACGATTGCCAATTTATACTGATGATGCGCTTGTTACACAGGTTATTACATGCATGCATTTCTGACGCAGACACTTTTAGTGAGTGAGTTTATCTATATGATACCTCTGAATTAGCTTATGCAGAACCACAGCTGACCTTAAAGCATTGCTGGATTATTAAACAAAGAATAATTGTGGAGAAAAGCCGAGCTAAGACTAATCGTTCATTTGCAATATATTTCCTCATACACACCTTTCATTAAGTATCCTACACAATAGCCAAATCTTATTCCTTCGGAAAGATTGTCCTTACCTGTAGCTGGTATTTAACAATGGTATTAGCCATGCAGCCAGGTGAATGTGATGCATATTGTAGGAGCACTCCATTTAGGTGTTATTTATCCCGGGCACTCAGTGTTTCCCGCCGGGCGTAATGTGGGATCCGCACGCACCAGTCACATAATTACCCGCCTCCCAACCCACCTCACTTAATTCTTTTTGTCAGGATATCAACTTTCAGCCAAGTGCTGCAATGCATTGTTCTGTTATAATTCTAGGTTCCTAGGCTACACTAAAATGTTAAGGGTCTTGGAAAGTGGGCCAGACTGTTCTGATATGGCATTGTGCAATTTGATGGTATACTTTCTCAGCTCATACTGTTACCCAGTCAATGAAGTAATAAAAAGATGATATAAAACCAAATAAAGTTACATCACTTACATACCTTTACTGTTAAATGTAGGTAAGTTAAATGTGTTGAGAAATTATGTTGGACTAATTACGAATTATCACAACTTTGTCAAAGTAGACAAACATTCAATAGATACAATATTTAATATTCTATCAATTCTGTATGGCATGTAAATCAGAATCATTCTCTAAGCCCTTGTGGGCTGATGTTGCCCATTTTAGAATGTGAAATATGGCCTGAGTTAAACGGATTTTAAACTGCTCTGAAACTTTAGCGGTTTTTATTTGATGGATGGCGGGCTGCTGGACCTGGCTGGTTTATACCGGCCCGGGGGCGAGTAGATCAGGTCGGGTTATGGCTAATGCCATCATTAGGGGTTCGAGTCATGCCCATCCTGTGTCGGACGTTTTATACCCAGCCGGACCCTTCAGCACTGCCCACCCCCATCAGATAACCAATCAGTTTAAGGCCATAACCCCACCCAACCTTCCCTTCTACTCCGCTGCTCCCGCCGTAACCCCGGCCAGATATAAAAAGGTATAAAAATCCCGGGCGGGTATAAATCAAGGCGGGCTGGTGAAGGCCGGGGGCTGATGGTTGAACTAAAGGGCCAATGGGTGGATGGTCCTAATGGATCAGGGATTGGATGCTACTTTACGACTCTCCGAAGCCAGGCTCCGTGTCATCCCGGGTTAGCCCAAACGTATGGAGGTTAGGTCTTCATTGCCTCTCCCGCCCGCCAGGTGTCTCCAATGCATAAAGTTATAACCAAGATTTTGGACCATCTTTCCATATGCCCATAGGTCTGTTTATGCTCATGGCATGCTCTGAATTCCATTTCTTTGATGAAAATTCTCATATTTCAAGACTGGCAGCTTGGACCTTTTCTGACTTTTACTGGAATCGGTTTTCTGTTCTCAGTATCCAAACATTTATATTCATGGGTTTTCAACAGCTGTGTCGGTCAATTAATTAGTGTCTAGAGTTCCAGTTGGATCCATATTTCAAAGTAAGATGTGATTGTGCTAGTGACCTCTCAGCAGGACCACATAGGGGGATTTAGGGTTTCCTCTGGTTTGAGTACTAGGTGTTGTGGGTATTTCCTTGGTCCTAAACTGCATTTGCCTATCACATATTACAGACGTGCCTGTAAGAAGATGAAGCTGTATAGGAATATAGCCATTCCCATGTGTATATTAAGACCAGAAAGATATACAGAGGCTTGTATGGTCACACACCCACAGACCTGTGACTATGTAAGCAATATGGCTGTAGAATTATTGTCATACTATGTACCTTGATGATTAGCCTGAGTTCCTTTTACGAGCTCCATGTCGGTCCCCTATGACCCTTCGTGTCTTTGTGACCAGGGTTTATGTGTCATATCGTGTATTATTAGTTCATATTTTTGATATATGACCCAGGTGGTATTAGTTTCCATGTAATAACCTGACCCTACCATGGGCCTGCTGCTGGTACTGTCAACCCAACATTTCTTACTTATTTCAATGTTAGCCCTTAAATCCAAATACTTATGAGAATGTAATTGGATATTATATAAAATAGGTTAGCTGTGAATGTCCAACACCCTTGCCTCTTTTCATTATTGGCAATTTTAAAAACTTCAATAGATTGTCATGAACGCTAATTTATTTACTTTATTACCTCCAGATGAATGAGAGGTCATCAAGCCAATGAATTGAAGTGTCTAGCATTTCAGATTTAAACAAAAGCTTAAATCCTTCCTTAAGGACTTTCTCCCCCTTCATCATGCATTTCTGTGTTTTGAAGCTCTGAAACTAATAATATACTTTATCAGATAGATTTCTAGGTCTTGCAGTATGTTATTCCAATAAATGGCAATTTGCTTTTTGACACAGAGATTGAGGTCTAATCTGTATAAATTGTCACCCGAAACCTTTTTCAAAGCCAAAAGACTTCATAAACTCACTTCTACATAGGTACACACAGTCATCTAGGTAGGCTAACGATCTCTGCCAGATCTGAGAAAATTAAGTGGGATTTGGTGGGCGTCAAGCAGCGGGGGAACCTGGTGATTAAGAAGACCATTAGACCAGCTTGGAGGGTTTGGGCAGGTTTTTAGGACTATGAGTAGGTCAAGGTGGTGAGGAGTGTGTCAGGCTCGGTGGTAAGGGATGAGGAGGTGGGGATTAGGACGGTCAGCGAGGACCAGTAATGAGGCATGCCAAGGAGGATGAGACCGACTTCACTTTTACCCCTTAATTTGTTATTTCTGCTTTTTACTCAGATTTATATTAAATGCTAGGGAATACTCTGTTGTTTTCCACCAATATTTATCAAAGTGTCAGTGTGCCTTTCACATACACAAAAATATCAATGTAAGGATTTAAAGTACACAAGTACTATAGACTGGTACAGGCTGGGTTCATGGTTATAGAAAAGGCTGCATCCTGAAGCCAAATGTGTGGGCAGGGTGCACCTCAATTTCAGACACCGCACATGGAACTAAAGCGCTGCCAATCCACTGGCTGCCTCATATAATATCATACCGGGGGGGGGGGGGGGGCTGAACTATATCTGTCTGAGAGTAAGTGAATTGTTGGGTCTTTGAAAAGCACCACCCAGTCTGGGATTTAATCTCTTTTCTTTTTTGCTCCACCTCAGTAAAGGTCCTCGCTACAAGCACATTATAAAGTGGGCGGCTTTAATATGTAAGCACGATAAGTTTTCATAAAGCCTGCAAAACATATACCCTTAAATCACATTTACGGAAAGGTCACCTGTCTAAGCTGTTTTTCATCAGTTCTCTATAGACATCTTAAATGTTTATGTGAAATCTGTGTTTGTGTTAGTCACAAGTGGACAACCAGTTATTGTCCTCGTTCATATTGTGTCTCAGTATACTGCCGTATAACCAAATGGTGACATCCCATTCACCCAGTTATCGACATTCCCCTCGATGCCATTTACGCCATCCCTGATATGCTGTCCAAGTCATAACAGAGTGTCCAATTGTAGTTGTGCTGCAGTGTTTTCAGGCTTAAGTGTAAAGGCTTTCCTACATCATTTGATAAGTCTTTTACTAAATAAATGGTGGTATGTCATCAGTGATTTCAGGGAAGTACACCCTATTTTGTTTTGATAAAGGTCATAATCATGTGAATAAGTTCATAGTAGCTCAACCTTAATAGAGCTCTATGTACTAATAGAGCTTTATGTACTCTAGATGTTTCATTGATTATAGAGACATGCCTCATATTAGCCCCAAGAATTTAACCACAAATATCATGTTTATTTTCGAGGCTTCAAAGCAAAAGATAAACATACAGAAAATGTCATTAAGATATTCATGAAAGCATATGATTTAAACCACAAAAATCATTAAAAATTTCACTTTATCTAATCTAAAACATTATTTCAGTCATTCTAGACCTCACCATATCTTGGATGTGCTTTTGATTGTTGATGACAGACTCCTTCTGTAAGGGATTTTCACCAGATGGGGTAATAGCAGCCTTTCATCCATTAGACCAAAAACAGTTTCTAATTTCTGCCTAGTGATAGACTCTCAAAGTCTCCTAGTAATAGCACCTTCAGACTTGTGCTTCTGTGAGACGGGCAAAACAGTGAACACGCCTATGAGCAAATGACTGCCATACAGTAAGATAATAGGGGGAAGATGAAGAGTACGGAGCAGTCCCACACACATCTCAGGTAATACAATTAGCCCCATTCGACTCGCTCTTCCCCCCAATACAGCATTTGGCTGATTGGTAATGGTAACCTAATTTCTTCGGTTGCACGCTGAGGAAACATCTAGATATTCTCTGCCTACGACTTAGTACGTTTATCTGCATTCAAGAAGAAACCTGACTCAGTTTGTTCTGGAGAGACTTTGTAGCACCTTTTTGGCCATTACGTTATGTGTAATTCTATAACCAATTATTTTCTTCTATTTTCAGGTGAGTTGATTTCTACATGATGCCATGGATGAAAGGTGAGAATGTACATATAAAGGGGTAGTTTGACATTTACCTAACTTGTGGGTAGCCCTTATTCAGAGCCCCTGTCAGGCTAGTTAGGGTTACATTTATACTTTTACATCAAGTAATAAGTAATCAAATTACTTGGGGAATTTGATATTCTTGAAATGAATCTTCCTGCAGTGAAGTCAAAGGATGAGGGTTTATCTAAAGGTCTTTACAGTATATCTCTGAATGTTATAAGGGTGTAATTACTTTTATTTCCCATTTTGAATAAGTGTGCAGGCAATATGGTGTTTAACAGAACAGCCGTTGTACATAGGCCAAGGGGGACTCCAGAACTACCATTCTGTAGATACAAAAATATTATCTGTTATGACAAGTACTTCTATAGGATCTCAACCACTTAAATAGACCTTAACTTTGATGTCCCTTAAGTGTGAATACATGACTTTTCAGTCAAATTTTCTCTAAACAAGAGGTCCTTTTTTCTCCAAGCCCAATCATAACATCATGTGGAAGGAAGAGTACTGGTTCAATACAAAACTATTGATGAGTAACTCCCTGATTTCTACAAACACATTGGTGGGCTCTAGGGGCATAAGACCCTAACTCTTAGTCACGCTGTGATGGATTTAATCAAAAGTTTGACACCTGTTTAATCCCCTCATCCCGGGGACGTCAAGTTGCCACAGTGGGAGGTGGGGGTGTACACGGGGCTTGAGTGACAGGGGCTTTAAAACAATAACAGAGAATGTTAAGCCGGGAAAGGGCAGGTTGTTTTTTGTCTAGGCTTCTGGGCCACGAGTCCCGCACCCTGATTTCCCAATGTATGATACCATCCTTTTATTTCTGCCTTTACTTCTTTTAGAGTTTTGATTGTTTATGCTAATGTAACTGACTTTTTGCAGGATTCCACAAAGAAGGAATTCTTGCTTTATCATTCTATAAACCTAAAAATATATCAGAACAAAAAAATGGTAGTGGGAAAAAAGATGTAAAAGTTCTCCCTTGAGAAGAGGGAGAAGAGATGTTGCCCACTCAGGATTCAAATCTATCTATATTTCATGTAAATTCAGGCTAGGATTCACACGTTTCTTGGAGACAAAGAAACTAGAAAACTTGTGTTAATTATGTGAGAAAAAACACATATAAACCAATGTTTTTTACCTATAGACGTTCAATGGAAATATAACTAAACTAAATGAAAACTCTAATTCTAGATATGCTTTGTGTTACACTAGAAAACATCAACAAATTTCCCATAATGCATTCTGTTAAGTGACTATTTAAAACGAAAACAATGAGAAATCCATTAATTCAAGAAAAAATTGTAAAGAGTAAGATAATGATGCACACTATTGGACACTTTAGCTTGGAAACCTTGGAATATTCCAGTAACATATCTGTAAGCTGGTTCTGTCTAAATATCAAAGGACTTCACTTTTTTCTACCACTGAGGTGCAGCCCTTCTGAATAGACCATGGTAAAAAGGGGGATAGATCTGACACCTTGGAGTCTGAAGGACATCATACGCTGGCATGACACGCACAGTCCAATTTGTGACTTACGTGGAAAAAAGTCACTGCTTTTTGACTTTACAATGTAGACTCAGTGTTGGAATGATTGACTTGGATGGCAATATTGTAGTATCTGAGATAATGAGAGGATATTCCCTTTGGGGAAAAATAAGGATCAGTTGAACTTAGTTTTTACACTGCGAATGATGAGCTGATGCAGTTTATAAACAGGGATGTACGTTTTCCGATTTTTGTCAGATTTTCGCATTTTTCTCTTCAGCACCCCCAAACATCAGTTTCAAAAGTTGTTGTTTAGAGCACATTTCACAACATTTTAGGATACATTTAGATTTTCTCAGTGCTATCCAGTTTTTTAATCATCCCAAACTTGCATCTCTGCAGTAAGTCATCCAATTATTTGGCGTAATAGTACATCCGGGTAGTACATGCCCCTGACAATCTTAATATGAATGAAATGGTTCTCTGAAGTTCCTGCTCAACCAGTGAACAGCATCAATGTTCAGTATACAAGCAATCACCACAAGCACTCTATAGACTTAATACTTTTTAATCAGAAGCCATGAATGAACAATCGCTTGTAACACATACGTGATTTAATTAAGCTGTGTTCCCTGATAGAAAAACCCGCCGCCGGACTCCGTGATCTAATTAGCGTTGATTGTTCAGCAAAGGAGAAACTACTCCGTTGTCCTTCCATTCTCTTTTTCCCCATTGCCGCTTCATATCACATCCCCCGATGCACGGTACCATTGATTCCGCCCCATACCCCAATCCCCAGTCTCCCCCAGACGGCCCTTTCCTGACGACAGGCGTGACGGGGCTAACGCCGGCCGGCAATTAAGCAAACGGCGGCTGGGGCTGCTACAAGCAGCAAAGCCCCCCTGAGCTGGGAGGGACTGGGGGATTGAGGAAGGAGAGGTGTCGGTCGAGCTGTGAGGAAGTAGTGCCTACCACCAGGGCTCTGGTCACACTGAACAAATTATTTCATTTGTGTGTAAGCTGTTTCAGAATAGTTTTTTTTTCCCACCTTAAATATTTAGTGCGAAGCAAAGGCCATATTCCATGATGCAGTGGGGGCGCCATTTGTGGTGGACTCATCTGCCACCACAAGCAATTTGTGTTTCAGAAACAAACATGTTGGTTTCTGCCACCGCATGCATTCAATAGAAAACCTATATAAATCACTTGTAGTGTCTCTTGCAGTGGGTCACCGCAAGAGCCACTGCAAGTGAAATCCTATATTCCAATTTGCGGATGGTACATTTACTTGCAGTTGTGGTGACCACTGCTAGTAAAATGCCCACCACGAGGAAAACACTGCAAGTTGGAATAAGGCCTTAAGTTTTCTAATTTTTGGCAGAAAGGTTTCAGTTTTACATGTTATCTATTCAATATCGAACATTTCATTTTAAATACTATATTGATAAAACTGCAAATACAGAAAAATGTATGTTTTTTTTCCATGAGCCTCTTGTAAATGATAGAGCAGTGTAACGTTTTTCATGTAGAACTTAAAGGGATTCTCTCGTCAGAACCAATGGTCTGTAGAAACCCATCCCATGGTATAATACAAAAAGAAAATTATTACATGGTTATCCTTCTCTGCTCATTCTTAAATCATGCAATGTTTACTTAAGTAATCGTGTATCTATACCGATAAGCTTTGGTATTGTGCTTAGAACAGTGTGACCATATATAGGATGGCCTCAGATATGCAGTGTAACCACAGCCGCCTTGATGCGAGTGGGTGGACAGGGAAAGCTGTGAGAGCGGCGAGTGGTAAGGGACGTGTGGCGCGCCGCCTGCCGTCCCCAACGGGAAACACAACACAGCCATAATAAGTGGCCAGTCCTACACGTGCCCGGCACGGTGACAGTTATTGCACTGGGAGAGAACGAGCGCGTCAATTCCCCTCAGACTTTGAGTCGTCAGCCTCCCAAAGAACACCGAGGCGATGGATATGGAGGCATTTGTCAGGGGGATTTGCCGTTCTCTTTTCTGGATATGACCAATGGTATCACACAACAATGGTAATGGTTAAGGGGGCCTGGAGCACCGAGAAACACAGGGGGAATGTTTTACGGAGATTGATGCCGATAAAATGGGATTTCTTTTGAGGGCACCTTATGTGATTTATATCTTAATGTGTTTGATGTTTGAATATTGTATTGGAAATGGTGAATATGTAGTTTTAAATACAGGAACAGGACAATCAGCAATCAATCACAATTGAAATTAAGCTCAGTCAAACATTTCACTGAGTAAATAGGATTGATATATATCAGAATTTAACAGGTGTTGCCTGTGACTTTGAGACAGTCGGCTGCAGACATTCTGATTGAGGTTTGTTTGTTGGGTTAGTTTAACATACGGCCAACCCTTCTTGGTTCTTTTACCAAGGTAATGCTTTGCAGCTAGTTTACGCCACATGGGCCGTGACCAAATCTAGAATATGATTTAGGAGAAAGCTACTGCCAGGTTCAATACCCTACTCTTTTCAGAGAGTGGCAAGGGGTGTTTTATCTGCAGTGTCCCATAGAAAAGACACCACACACCTGGCCTTTGATGACCCTACTGATTGAAGGTTAAGGATAGACACCGGTGGTGGGTGGCCTTTCCAGAAAACCACCCATAAGATCCCTTAAAGTAATCTGGTCCTAACATACTATACATCATTTAAAAGGCCATATGTTTTTCTACCTATTGATGTTAACAATAATTTATAGGAATTAAAAATAAGGCTGTGTAATTTTGTTGCAATACCATTTTCTACATTTAATAAAAAGAGAACTAGGACGTTAATCAAAATTTTGAGACACAGTTCCGTCCGTGTTTATATCAAGAAGTTTTACCAAAAGGTGCAGAGCTCTACCTTAAATATTTAGTGAGGTGTGTTCAAAAACGTAAATTTGATTTTTACATTTTTCAGGTTTGCAACTAACCCACGCAGCCACTTTTCCATTTTCTTGCACATAAGCTATATCAATAGATATAGCTATTTAATGGCTAGAAGTATTCAATGATATTTTTAATATAGCAATGGTATGATAAACAAATATTCTAACCGTGATTAAATGGAGCCGCGCTATTCAGATTTCAACAACTGGTGTCTATCCTTAAGTCGTTGAACTGAAGATAATTTTAAGAAAACAAGTTGTCAGCCAGTAACAAAATTAAAGGACATTTACATTCGGAACTTTATTAAGCAAGCCTTTTTTTAGAATTCAACAATGAAAAGCATTAGGGATAATTTACCACAACAATGACTGATGCCAAACCCCACCGACATCGCTAAATGATTTAGCGCCCCATTGTTAATTCAGATAGACTACCTCCTCTTCTCGTCAGTTCCACTCTGCGGGAATACATCACCAGGAAAAGCCCTGACAATCCCAGTTGGACCCTGCATATTCCTCCGGCCCGATTATTTTCATTAGCGCAATACACTCAGCCGTTTGACTTTGATCCATAGAGTGTGTTTTTTTTATCGGACTTCGCTGGGTGCGGCTGAATGGTGCACTTAATGAAGCGCAGAGTTTGTGTGCTCTATACCCCCCCAGTGCATTATCCCACAGTGTAGTTTCCATGGGAACCACCCCCTCCTACTAATGCTACTCCCCTTATTCCAGCCTCACTCTCGTCCTGGCGCTCGTCCCGCCCCCTGGGGACTCGTGTCACAAGTAAAAGATTAGATTGTCACGCATGGCTGGTTTTGTAAATAAGGCGGCGGGCGGAATAAGGCCCGTGGCGGGTTAGTTTGGGGGACGGGCGTCAGCCGCTCTGACAGCACCATACGTCAGCACCATCTAGCCGCCATGCATAAAAGTAGCCAAAAAGTGAGTCTAAGTGGGCGAAAATGGAGCCAGTCGCCCAACTGTGACGTATCAGAATGCCCGGATGTGCCGGTCCACCGAGCAGGGCACCGGCGAAACGGGGGCTGCGGGTCGAGGTGGACCTCGGGGCGCGTGTCGGGGGTAGGGATTTTATGATGAATGGAGTATGGAAATGCGGCTGATGGAAATAGACCGAGGCGAGGCACTCAGGGTTAGGATTTTGGTGGTGATGTTTACACTGCTATAATAACAAATTTTGGAAACTTAAATAACCATGAAAATAAGAGACCGTTGGTACAGTATAAGTCATGAAAACTAACTATAACTTTACTTGAATTCCACGATACTCTTGCCATTTATACCTGAAGAGAGCAATGTTTGTAAACAAACCAATTTACCCAACATTGCTTTTGGCTCCCTTTATGTGCATGTTTGTTTGTAAATTAGCATTTAATAGGGATGTTTACTGTGTTTGTGTTGGGATTGATTACATAACTGTTCTTTATGCTAAAGATTTCTTTTATTTCGTTTGTATCATATTTTTATGCTAAAAGTAAAAGGTTCTTCTTAATGTTAAACATTGTTTGAACAATTTCTTCTCTTCTTTTGGAGGGGGTGGGGGGCAGCATCAGACGTTACAGACACAACTACCCTTGTCTATATCATATTTTTATGCTAAAAGTAAAAGGTTCTCTACTTTTTTCTAAACGAAGCAAAGAAAAGAGCCAAAAAGTAAAGGTAAAACCTATGACGGATATCCAGCTGAATTCTTCATGCCCAGATCCTACTCTTACTTCTCCCCGTCTCCATCCATCCCTTTTCAATGATACTAACTGCCTACTACAGTTTCCAGGTGTTGGTAAGGGGGAAATTACGTTCTCTAAAAATAATATTGTGTGGGATTATTCTTAGTATGTAGGAGCAGCCATAGAATATCACTTTCTAAGATGTTTGTAAAAACTGCGATATTGCCCACAGGTTGAACATGATAAAAAGCTATGTGGGTCCACGGATTACAAACTCCCCTGTACCTTTATCCTACCCTATCCTGTCCGCTGCTCAGACTTGTTCTCAGAGTTCCCTGCCCTATCCTTCCCTGAAACCTCTCATCTATTTCCGGATGTGCTCTGAACTACAGCCCTGTGTTTTCCTACCTTGCATTGCCCTGCCCTGCCCTGCCCTCCCCAACCCTTCCCTTCCTTCCCTGCCCTGCCTGCCCTGCCCCACCCTACCCTCCTTTCCATGCCCTGCCCTGCCCTGCCCTGCCCTGCCCTGCCCTGCCCTGCACCGCCCTGCCCTGCCCCACCCTGTCCTCCCTTCCCCCGCCCTGCCCTGCCCTGCCCCACCCTGCCCTGCCTGCCCTGCCCTGCCCTGCCCTGCCCTGCACCGCCCTGCCCTGCCCTCCTATAATGCCGTCCTGGGCCCTAGTCTCATGTACTGCTCCTTCCCCTGCACCATCTATACTGCGTCACTCCTTTCTGCCATTCCCATGCATTTGCACTCAGGGTTTTACTCCTTGTATTTTAGCCTGCCCTCTCCTACCTTTCCCTGCCTTGAGGCATCCCTCTCCCCATAGTTTCTTCTCTTTCTCCTTCCCTCCCTCTCCCTTACCCCCTGCCATACCCCCAGATATCCCTGTCCCTCCCTTGTGGAACCCTAAGGCTATCCCCTATCCTCCCCACTCACCCTCGTATAGTCAATCCAAACCCAGACTGAATCCATAGGTCACTGTGGAGAGTTCAGGGTAAGCAGATGGGGTGGCAGGTTCTCAGTTATGGGAGCTGCAGGGCCTGTAGTACCCTCACCTCTCCCTTACACCGGAATCGAAACTTGTTAGTCATGTTAAACTACGCGGGCAGATAGAATCGGCTGACGTATGGAAACTATGGCGAACAGACTTATAATTCTTTGAAAGCTCTAATGGCCTTAATTGTATTTATTGTTTTAAAATGTAAAGTGTTTATTTTGCTAAAACTTAAAAGAAGCAGCCAAGTGACGAAAGCATGAATTTGCCAATTAAAAGTGGTTGAATTAATAGCAGCCCCAGTTTTAAGGGAGGGTCATTCTCATGTTTACCTGATAGGTTTATTGTATCTGTTGAATTAGAAGTTATTTGTGCCATATTTTATACATTGATTGTTTGGTGCCATACTGTCTTGCAATGGGAACAGAGCATGTACATATGCATAGAAATGGTTGAAAGTATCCCTTTCACCTATGCAGATTACCTGTCTCCTGCAAAGTAATACTGTGTCTGATGCTCATATGGCTGACAATTTGAATTATTTATCTAAGATACACCATACAGTTTAAGGGTGAATCCCAATCATTATTTGGGGGGATTTTAGTTGTTTTTTCAGCCAAATATGTTTTTCTCTGAACTTCACTTACAGCATTTTCCAACTGAATAGGCATTTGAAGGGAAAATCATATTTCATAGTTCGCTGTAAGCTGGTGGCCAATTAAATTGTCTGAAAAAAAACACTGTTTGGAAAGAGTCTACTGCATCATGGGGAGGTAGAGTGGTTCCTGGTGTTCTCAGGGTAGGGTGGTAGTGAGCAAGTGCATTATGGGATGGCTGGGAGGGCGCTTTAGATTGCGAAAATACCTGCAGGCAAAGAACATCTCGCTGAAATAAGCTGAGCGACTAGATGTTTCTTTAGCGACAAGTTTCAAAGTGATCAATGAATGGCCCCAGGACAAAATTCCCTCCAACAATTTGCTGTTGTGGAAACTCAATTAAGGAGTAGGAGTAAAAGTTTTATGTTTGCAGATATTTAGACGCTCTCTCTTCCCAACTCTCTACTCAAACAAGTTGATCAATACTCATAGGCAAGAGTTTTATATTAAAAGTTGGCCATATACATTTTTTAAAAGAAAGCCTTGATGGAATAACCAAATGGAATTCAATGATGAACTTAACATGATTTTATTACAGTATAATTCTTTGCAATTGTGTGTTATTCTTTCCTTCTTTTCTAGGCACTATTTCTTTTTTCAAAATCCCTAGGGCAAGTATTAGTCTTCAAAACCACCCAACTTCTTTTCTTCCCTCCCTGTCTCTTCTTCTGATGTTTTATAACACTTCCTCTTTTTTTTGTTTTCTGCCTTCTTCATTGTTTTCTAGGATCTTATATTATTTTACAGTCACAATTGATTGAAAAGAATGATATGGCCTAATCCGTAACAAAAAGATTGTAGAAAAATCATCCGAAACTCCTACGCACCTGCCTTTACACCGAGCCGCAGTGATAGGCCATCAATAAGGCCTTTGGTGTGACCAGCCCCATGCAGAACCCCACCTTCAAGATCACCCACCCAATCCCCTATTCCTCAGCCTAAGCCCTTTCCACGCCCAATATAGAACGTGGAGGGAATCGAATAAGGTAACAATCTGGGGAGTATTTGTCTCCATCCGGGTCCAATCAGAGCGCGGCGTGTCGGTCACGTGACAGGGGCCATGGAACAGGGTAGGGTGACAATAGGGGATGGGGCGCGGGGGCCAGGGGCTGATGAGCTCCGTAATCACCCTGTCTGTCTATAGGAGATGGGTGGATGGCCCCGGCACTGGATGTGTGGACACTGACATCGACTCCATCTTGATACCATCTAGGGAGTAATGAAGAATACCTTCTTTTTCATATCAATAAAGTGAGGAAAGTTTTCTGAATCAAGCCATTTTTATCAGATCTATCTGATTGACAGATGATCAAATTTGGACTCTGAATAATTCTGCCCTGCTGAAGATACCCCAAGTTTTAACTGATCTCCCTTATGTCTCTTGTTTTTCTGTTCCTTTGACCTTGTACTTATCCTTCTCCTTTCTCTCTTACTCTTCACCTGGTTCCCCCATGGGAAGACTAGGTTCCTAGCATTCCCTTGCTGATTGTAAGAGGTGACAAATTGAGACCCTGTGCCCCCAACAAGGTCATCAAAGGCCGGCGGTGTGATGCCCTTTCTATGGGACACTGCCCATAAAAGACCCCTTGCCACTCTTTGAAAAGAGTAGGGTATCGAACCTAGTGGCCGACTTCATAGATATAATCACCCAACGCTGAAACGCATTACCTTGTGCAGTCTGGAAAGAACCCTGAAGGGTTGGTCCAGCAAACAATTACTTGGTTTTCCTGCCTTCACTTTAAAGTCAACGCTCTCATTCTGCCCCCATCTTCTGTCTGATCCTTTCCACCATAGAATAGATTGTATCCCTTAACCCACACTATTCCGCACTCTGTTCTGCCTGCCCCCATCTAGCCATGAGCACCTCTGACCCCTCATACTCCGACCCGACACCCTGACCGCCGCCATATTGGGCCCCTTGTTACCAGCAGATTATGGGGCTGAATCAGTGTGCAGGGGCTGTCTGCCGGGAACAAGAGGCAGGGCTGGACTGGTTATGTGGGCCTGGGTCACCACCAACCCAATCAGGGGCAGCTACGTGAGACTGGATACAGGGAGATGAGGCTCGGATATAGTAAGAGAAGCTAAGGTTACACTATAAGGTTACAATGTCAGTGGGCCTGCACTGCGGGTTGAGATGAGGGGGCTACACCATGGGGTGAGGTGAGGGGGCTGCACTGTGGGGTGATGGGGCTGCACTGTAGGGTTAGGTGACGGGGCTACTCTGTGGGGTGAGGGGCTACACTGTAGGGTGAGGTGACGGGGCTATACTGGGGTGACAGGGCTACAATGTGGGGGGAGGGGCTACACTATGGGGGGGGAGGTGATGGAGCTACACTGTGGAATGAGATGACATGGCTACACTATGAGATGACGGTGCTACTCTGTGATGTGAGGTGATGTTACATTGTGGGGTGACAGGGCTACACTGGGGTGATGGGGCTACACTGTGGGGTGAAATGACAGGGCTACACTGCGGGGTGATGGGGATACACTGTGGGGTGAGGTGACAGGGCTATACTGTGGGGTGAGGTGACGGGGATACACTGTGGGGTGACGGGGATACACTGTGGGGTGACGGGGATACACTGGGGGTGAGTTGACGGGGCTGCACTGTGGGGTGTCGGGGCTACACTGTGGGGTGAGGTGACAGGGCTACACTGTTTGGTGATGGGGTTACACTGTGGGGTGAGATGACGGGGCTACACTATGGGGTGAGATGACGGGGTACACTGTGGGGTGAGATGACGGGGGTACACTGTGGGGTGAGATGACCGGGCTACGCTGTGGGGTGAGGGGGCTACACTGTGGGGTGAGATGACGTCGCTACACTGTGGGGTGAGATGACGGGGCTACACTGTGGGGTGAGGGGGTTACACTGTGAGGTGAGATGACGGGGCTACACTGTGGGATGACGGGGCTACACTGTTGGGTGAGGTGATGTGGCTACACTGTGGGGTGAGGTGACGTGGCTACACTGTGGGGTGAGATGACGGGGCTACACTGTGGGGTGAGGGGGTTACACTGTGAGGTGAGATGACGTGGCTACACTGTGGGATGACGGGGCTACACTGTTGGGTGAGGTGACGTGGCTACTCTGTGGGGTGAGGTGACATGGCTACACTGTGGGGTGGGGTGATGGGGCTACACCGTAGGGTGAGGTGACGGGGCCAAACTGGGGTGAGGTGACGGGGCTACTCTGTGGGGTGAGATGACCGGGCTACACTGTGGGGTGAGGGGGTTACACTTTGAGGTGAGATGACGGGGCTACACTGTGGGGTGATGGGGATACACTGTGGGGTGAGGTGACGGGGCTATACTGTGGGGTGAGGTGACAGGGCTACACTGTAGGGTGAAGTGGCTACACTGTGGGATGACGGAGATACACTGGGGGTGAATTGACAGGGCTGCACTGTGGGGTGACGGAGCTGCACTGTGGGGTGAGGTGACGGGGCTACACTATGGGGTGATGGGGTTACACTGTTGGATGAGATGACGGGGCTACACTGTGGGGTGAGATGATGCAGGTACACTGTGGGTTGAGGTGATGGGGCTACACTGCGGGGTGGGGTGACGGGGCTACACTGTGTGGTGGGGTGACGGGGCTACACTGCGGGGTGAGGTGATGGGGCTACACTGCGGGGTGAGGTGATGGGGCTACACTGTGGGGTGAGGTGATGGGGCTATACTGTGGGGTGAGTTGATGGGGCTATACTATGGGGTGACGGGGCTACACTGTGGGGTGAGGTGACAGGGCTACACTCTGGGGTGAGATGATGGGCTATACTGTGGGGTGAGGTGACAGGGCTACACTCTGGGGTGACGGGGCTGCACTGTGGGGTGAGGTGACGGGGCTACACTCTGGGGTTAGGTGACGGGACTACATTATGGGATGAAATGGGCTGCACAATGGGATTAATGTGCTATACTGTAGGTTGATACTAAGGGCTTCACTGAATATATGTAACTTTTGTTTGCCTTCAGTTTGGGGCCTTCCATTTAGTACATACGCAAATTTCCTAAAGTTTAGACCCCCCCACTTTGGACCAAAGTACGCATTGGAATTGTATGGGAACGTACGCAAATTTTCAAAAATCTCAGACCCCCCACCCCACTTGCTGCGTACGTACTTAATGGAAGGTCGCTTTCAAATTATCCATTTCAATTTTACTTATTCATACTTTTAGAAGTACAGGGGACTTCCTAGTTTTGTTTCTCTTTCTGTGCCCAGGGCAATTGCCTTGGTACTCCACACCCCTCACCCACCAGACCACCCCTCCCTCTATACCAGCACCCCACCCACTGCCCCTGGACAGAGTTATGATGGCCAGGACTAGCTTTATGGATCCTTGATAGTGGCTCCCCACGCCCTTTTATTGATCCCATTCTCGTGTAAGTAATAGGATGTATATTGGACTGTCATCGTCAAGGTGAGCGGTTTATGCAAAGGCAACACTTAAGAAGAGTAGACAAAGTGGTCATATCTCATTTTCTGAAGATGTTGACTAACAAAATACTTTGTCTTTCTATATATGCAAAATACAAAACACATAAGGCAGAAGTGTTCTAGGTGCATTTGTAATCTAAGGCCAGGAAATCTGTAAGACCTAAAAGAATTATTTCAGACACTAAATAACCAAATGATAATCTCAGAATAGCCTGAAGTGGCAGTATAAGTCCCAGAAGTATTGCTGTGTGATTCCCACTATCAGGCAGTAGATATTGGTATTGCCTAGATAGCCCAGTGGTACCTAATAGTGGCAGTGTAATTACCCCATTTGGTCTCCTATCCTTGACTGGCAAGTAGGAATAGGACATCACTGGGAAAGCGCATCGGGACGGTATCGGGTAGTAATATTGTATCGCGGGGAAGGTAACTAGGTTTCTGAAGTAACAGAGGGAACAGTTAATGGAGCTCAGGAAGTTCCTGTAACAGGACAAGAATGTCTAGAATGAGGACATAGATATAGTAGTTTCCAAAAGTAAGGACATTCTTCTGTAAATTATCAACTTTTGCCAATCATTGGCAAACTTTATATCCTGCAGGACTTTTAGATACTAGGCATAGATCTATAAGTGTATTTTTTCATGTAAGATCATATAATGGCATTAAGCTTGAAACCACTGTTTCATTCTTGTGTGAAACAACACAAGAAGCCCCTGTTAATCTTTCTAAGGCTCTCTGGTCCCTCTGATGCATTGGCTCCCTAACCAGCCTCATAGTCAAGGTTTGAGTTGCTCAAAGCCGTTTGGTTCTGCTCGCGGCTGATTCACGAGCTGTTTCCGGCATGTTTCCAAATGGATGTTGAGGGCTCTGGACGCGCTCTAGTGAGGGTACGAAAGCCGCTGGCTGTGCTCTACCTAAGCAGGCGTTGTCTGCGGAGACAGGTTGGTGATGTATTAGGTTAGGTGAAGCATTGTCGGCCAGCGGGGATTCGGTACCAGCGACAGAACGGTTGTCAGCGCAGCCATTACGCAGAGCGACAATCTCCTGTCGTCTCAATCCAGTGACAAGGGGCAGTGACAAAACTCAGTGTAGCAAACTGTCACTCAAACTGACAAAGGACTTGGGACTCAGTCACTCATGGGTTAGACAGAGGGCCGAAAGAAAAGGAGAGATGTAGAATCACTTATTCTGTGTCTGTTCATCTGAAATCGCTCTTTATACTGGTATGGCCAATACATATGGTTGAAATATTTTTCGTTGTCAGAGGTATGGTTATGTGGAAATACTGTATTCTTTCAATTCAGATAATTCAAGAGAAAAAGGAAGAAAGACATAGCTAAAATTGGGAACAGAGGGGCAGAAAGGTACTATGCATGGAAAAGAGAGGGACAAATTAAAGGGTCAGTGTTAAAGAATGGCAGCCAAGAGGTGAGCAAAAAAATAATGCCAATAAATGTAAAAATACTGATGGTAGGGCTTCGCCATCCAAAGGTTGGCTGTTCAAGTCTCTATCCTGCTGCTGTGTTATTAAACATTCTTTCTGTGGTCAATGACAAGGTTATCAAAGGCCTAGTGCCACCAGCTGTTGTATGTAGTGCCCTGCCTATGGGAAGCTGCATATAACAGAACACCTGCCTCGGTAAAAGTGTAGGGGTATGGTCTCTACCTTCTCATAGATTCAATCATCCAAGAGCAAATATCCCAGTGCTCCAGAACCACTGAGTCTGGTGGTTCAAACCAACAAACAAACATACTGATGGTGGGGTGTATATGAAAAAGAAATTGGAAGGAAAGATTTTGCCAAAAGGTAAAGTAAAAGGCTGAATTTGGAGAAATGACCAAGATTTCAGATAGTGGACAGTTATCTCATATTTTTGTGCTATCCTGTTTACCGAGTAGATAGACTAGGTAAGCCGAGAATCCGGTCCGGGTAATTAAAGTGGTAAAAAATTAATGTGATGTCAATGAAGCTTCACAACCTTAATAGGTTGAATGAAAGGGGAGCTTGGAGTGGCAGCGGGGGAGTGTTAGACTATGGAAGTATTGTGTCAGGTCTGGAATTTTAAGGCAGGGTCACAGTAGTTAATATGTGGTGTGCACTTCAGATGTAAAGTATTCCTCCAGTCACCATTATATATTATCATGTGTCTATTCCCTTGAATTTATTAACTGAAGACTATTAAGATTTATATTTTGTCATCCAATTCATGATCACTTTTCTAATTACTGCCTTTTTTCCCTATTTTGTTCGCTTCCAATTTTTTCATTTTTCTTATATTTATGAATACTGCGATTGAGTCAACTTGGAATAGTAAATGGAGTGAAAAGGGTCACGGGATGAAACTTGGTTCATACATTTTGAATTAATCCATATCTCCTCTGACATATCTTTATCAGTTTTGTATTATATTTCCTGATCCCGGGCACATAAAGTTATTGTAGCACTCGTGAAGAAGCAGCCATCCGGCAATGAGTTTTTGTAAGCATTCGTAAATAATAACAACTACCCAAGGATGGAGCAAAAATTGTTCAACTATATGCAAGCAGGTCATATTCAGTTGAATTAGAGATTTGAAAAAAAATATCCATACCTTAGTAATTCTTATCATGATGCTAGCTATAAAATGTATCATCTCTGAACCAAAATATTGATAGAAATACTATATTCTATAATAGCAAACAAAATAAGACATGCTAACTGCTCACTAATTATGCATGTCAAGGAAGTGACGTGTATTTCTTTTAAAAAGTGTTTTTTCTTGCAAATAATGTTATTAGAAAGCATACTCACAAGTGGCAAAAGGCCATCTTCTCTACCATGACTGTACATGTGTCGCCCATGAGAACCGTTGATTGTCGCCTTATTTGGCTTCAATTAAAGGCACTTTACAGATCATGTTCCGGTTACATTCTCGACACGTGCCGGTTGTTAGTCCAGACAACCAAACCGTTCTTCCGCCCCGACTCTCGCCCGTGCAAACACAAGTCACCATTAGTTCTGATAGTGACTGCACTCCCGAGCCACCCGATGGCTTGAAATTGATAACTATGGAGATGCCAACCATTGCGAGGAAGATTCAAGAAATTGCAAGTCTTAAGTAAATATTCTGAAAGATTGTATTTTCTTTGAATAGATATGAAAAGGTGATCTTGAAAATAATAACCGTTTTCCATATCCTAAATCATCTCTGAAATATAGATTCACACATATATTTTGACAATTCTAAAAAATCTATGTAAGATAAGTAGGATTTGGTTTTAACTTCAGACATTCTTTTCCCATATACTATTCACTCAACATGCTATAAGAGGCAGGACTTCTGCTCCTATCAAGCAGTTTTGTAGTAATCAGAAAATATCTCCAACAATTGTTACACTTTTTATGTCATGAGCAATATGAGAGGTATGCCCCTTTCCCTTTGTCAAGATGACATATAGCCTATATATAGGAACAGAATAGATGAAACAATCAACTGGACATTTAAAGAGGAGGTCAGCACAGGGAAGAAAGTTTTCCAATTTTTGTCAGATTTCCAACTTTTTCTCTCCAGCACCCCGAAAATCTGTTTCAAAATTTGATGTTTAGAACACATTCCACAACATTTAAGGATACATTCACATTTTCTTACTGCCATATACAACTTTTTTACTGTCCCCAACTTACATCCCTGGTCAGCAGGTTGCATTACAGATATTTGTGGTACATGATAAAAAAACATCATAAATGATCCTGGGTAGAGAATACACCCTTCCACTGGCCTCTTTTACCCCCGCACACTGACCCCTGACCCCTTATATCACGAGAGTCCGGGTCCATTAAACCATGCCAAAGGACCCACTCTCATTTGCTTGTGGACTCGCAGCTTTCCGTTGAGCCACTCCTAGCTGGCTGCGGGAGTCCTGCAGTAAATACAATCCCCCGCTGCCATTGGTTGGCCCCCATCAGGCCTTTACTGCGGGATTGTCCACTGGAGGTGCCAGGAAAAGGACATGTTTGCGAGGACCCCAAAGCTATTACTGATAAGGGACAGGATGGGGTATGGGACGGGGCGGAGAAGGGCTGTGGGGTGGGGTGTTGGGATAAGGCAAAGAGTGGTAGGAGAGATGATGGGTCTGGTTGTAAGTTGCCCGTGACATGAAAAGGGTTCAAACTTTTGGTGATGACTATTTGAATTAGTGGAGGGCAGATTTGTAAGAGGAAAACTACAAAAGAAATAGTGGAGGGACTGTATTGTGTGAGTGTAAAGTAATGATATGACCAAGAAATTTTGAACCATAATGGAATAATATATAGAGAAGAAAAGGGTTATGGAAGTTGGGAGGGGAACATTTGAGATTGCGGACAAAGAGATTTGGAAGGTAAAAATTTAAAAAGCATGTTGTTTGTATAGAAGAGGAAGTTTTAGCCTCAGGTAACATTCAGTGAGACACTCAATCAGCCTCCGACAGACAGGATAAAGGAGCAGCTCATGGCCCCGCAAGGACAGGGCCTGAGGGGTATAGCGGGATACGCCTAAGGCGACCACCAACAACCCACGTCTCCTCCATCCCTATCACCACTCCTCACCTTATCACACACCTCCGCCTGTTTGTACCTCCAACACCCACCACCAGGGGGCCAGCCTTATTTGTCCCGCTGCCGTCTAAGGACGTAAGGCAGCGGGTAAAGTTGGGTTTACAGCAGGGACAATGTTATCACCGCAGCCAGCCAGGCTGGGCCAGAAGAGCCACGTCTATCTGTCCCGGCATGTCCAGGTCCTGACAATGGTCCCACTAAGCCCTCTCGTCAGCCCCTGAGGATTTCGTCCCCAGAATCTGTCAGCTGGGTGGTGGTATGAGTCTTGAGTGATCTGGGATGGATCGGTTATGTCCACTTGTGGTGTTGGTGGGAGGAGGATCAGTCATTATAGAATACCCTGGATTGTTCTCGGTTTCCGAGAGTAGATTGGTGTTATAAGTTAAATATTCAGTTTTTAGAAGGTTGCGAAAAGTATCTCACTATGCGTGTCAATTTAGTAAGAAATGAATTTAAAAGGTGGCAACTGATACAAACTTTCTTCCATATGTAGTTTCTTTCTGACTCCTGTGTCATATGCTAAATAGCAGTTTTATGAAGGTGGTGAAAAATGTGCCGCTAAGCACATGAATTAAGTAAATCATTAAATATAAGGTGGCAACTGATGCAAAATCAGACTAACTTCACTACATGGTCTCTTCGTGACTCCTGCGGGTGTCACCACCCTGTTCGTGACATCTGAGCCAGCAGGACGTGTGATGAAGTCACTGATGAAGCCACTTAGTGCGTTCAGCGAGTGGCCGATACTTCAGGAGTGGGTTTGATGGGTGTTTTATGAGAACCCCATTGGTAGAAGTAGAAGGTAAGGGGAACAGAATGGGGGCTGTCTCCCAGCACACCAAGTTTGAGTTATTTTAAGGATAGGGCATGGTGGTTTTCTGCATATTTAGGATAGCAATATCTCTGAGAGTTAAGTTATATATATTTCTTTTTAATTCAATACACCATTATGAAAGCTTAATTATTTCTTCCTATGTAAGAATATATACAATGATCTATTCACATATGATTTTCTTTGAATGATTTTCTCATTTGCGTTATTCACCTCCAGAAGATAATAGTGAAAAAGAATGAAACAGACGAATTGGCCGAATGAAACAGCCTTACCAATCGACTAATAAACCTAGCCTTGGGGTTGGTAGTAAGAGGCTTTCACACACACACACACACACACACACACGCACGCACGCAGGCACACGCACACACGCACACAGGCATACACGCACACAGGCACAAATGAACGATTTTTAACAACAAAAAATCCAGTCCTCCCACCACCCCATGATACATTCATTCTTAAAAGGAAAGGTCCCTTATAGCAGGTCTCTTTCCTTCCTTGAGAGTAACTGACATGTAATTCATCATGTCTGCTCTTGAAGTGATATTGAGTTTGAAACCACTTTTTTCATCCTACTGTACACATATGCACAAAACTGTTAGGGTTCGTCCCCACCCCATATTACCTCAACTTCTATCACCTACTACTGTTTGAGCTTTTTTCCCCCTTTTTTCTTACTTTTACTTATGGTTCACAAAACGCAGTGGAAAACCTAGCCCACTTCCCGTTAGGGGTTCGTCCCCAACCCACCAGGGGTCACTGCAGTCTCCAGGGTGTGACACATGGTGACCTGGGGTCACGTGACAGGTCAGCCCACCAGGTGGCGCCTTTCTCAGCGCCTGATACCAGGTGAAGTACTAAAGAGGGAGATGGTGGATATCAGGGATTTATGTGTTTAAAGCCGGGGTATCGTCCGAAATTCCTAATGTTTGGGGCTCCACCCCTTAGCCTAATGACATCACAGCTGGCGACGTATTTTGTGACATTAGAACGTAATCCAAGCATTATTGGTCACTTCACGAATTTTGCACCACCCGTTGCAGGACGATACTGTGGCTTTAAACCACTGCTTCACCTGGACACTCTACCTTCTCTCACTTTAACTTTCTCCTCAATACCTTGAACTTTTAGTGAATATGACCTTAGTTGCTGAAATGGTGTAAAGCATCCATTACTCACTCTTACACCTTTTTATTTTACCATTTAAGTATATAAAAGGTTCGCCTTGAAACCATTTAAGCTGAAAAAAATAAACAGGAATATAAATTTTCAGATTTTTGCACTAGAGCACTTCTAATAATAACTGATAAAAAAAACTGTTTTATAGTATTTTAAGATATTTTCAAAATTTCTTCATGATGTTTTAGACTTTTTAAGAAACTTTCGCTGACATTCCTGAATAAAGAATGGTTATTTTATTGGAATTAACTATAAGGATCATTAGTAGGTCCCTATTTGTAGTCAATGTTTCATGGAAGACGTAACCAGAAATAGTCTACTTGTGGATGTAATATTTAGTCAAAGTCAGAGTCCAAGTCAAGTTGTTAGGCATATATTCCTTGAAATGACTGTAAAAAGAAACTGTTTAATATCTGAGTTCTCGTAAAGGAGGTATGTGTGACGGCCAGATGAGGATTTCTCATTTACATTGTATCATTACGTAAAGAGTTACCTAATTGAAAAGAGTTGATTTAAACTCTAGTTTAATCAACAGGGAACAATAATTATCAATCACATCATTGTTGATATCCTTGTTTTAATTATCTCCGTTGGAGGCAGTCGACCGTACCGTTTAGCGAGCGTGCGGCTGATCCCGGCCGATGATGGACGGAGCGCGGTTTATCCGGGGATATTAGTGAAGTTCTCCTGTATGTGATGAACAGGGAGCACGTGCAGGGCCCACCCTCAGATCACTCACACTAATCACATTGTATCAGGGTTTGGTACTTAACTCCCATCTCTCTGTATTAGACGCGCGCTTAGTCTAGAGAGAGCTGTGTGTTAAGATAGCATTTGGGTATTCAGTGAAATAATTGGAAAAGGCTGAACCAAAACGCAATAGAAGTTCAGTATGAAATGAGTACAAAAATAGTAGTGGGGTTCCAGCAGAATTTCTGTGGTAAATCAGGAGAAATAAGTACGATTCCAGTAGCTGAAAAGTGGTAAATCAGTATGTGCGAAATATTTAAATGAGCTAGGGAGAGCAATCAGTAGCTTTTCAGTAGCTAATTTGACACACACATACACACACAAACACATAGGGGAAGGGGTGGTCCAGCAACTTCTGTTTAGTGTGTCCTGGTTCAATTCCCTGGCCTGTCTGTTGGACCACCTTTCCTTGCCATTGTTATCACCGTATAGATTGGTCATCAGTACTTTTCAAAGCAAAAACATGAATTGGTTCGATATATCTGAAAGATTGCTGAGTGGACCATGAAACCAACACATCATACCACACCACACCACACCACACCACACCACACCACACCACACCACACCACACACATCATTGCAACTTCTTCTCACCGCTATGTCTTAAGTGGCTCATACAGCTTAGGTAGCCCACCCCCACCCCAGCCCCAAGTGTCAGTGATCCCCCTCCTGGCGCAGTAATCCCCGTCCCTCATCGCCCCCTCACTACCCCCTTTAGGATTATCCCTCCGCCTAACGCCGCCATGACAACTTCTTCCCCAGACCACCACCAGGGGGGCGCTGCCTGTTTTCTGGGTCTATGCCGGAAGTAGCAGTCACTTCCGGTGTTGTGCACGTTGGGTGGAAGTTGTGGTTAGTGGTTGTGAAATAACACGAAGGAGAGTTATTGTGAATTTAGACAACCACATTTAATAGTTGGACATTGTCTCGTGTAGAGATGTGGCAATCTGTCCATGAACTACTCTTTCCTGTGAATTTACCAGATGGGGCAATTTCACCAGAGTATATGAAAAACCTATGTTTGTTTGATGCTTATTCAAACTTATTCTTATTCGCTTCTAAACATTACCAGTTTTGCTAAATTTATGCTAATAGCAAAGTTCTGTCATGCATTGTCACCGTGCCAATGGAAGTTGCTTACTTTTATAGATCAGATTTAGGTTTCCATAAACATCCAGGTATTGAGCGTGTAGCTGCCCCCCACATGGCGACTAAACCCCGGCGATTAGTTCCTTCCCTGGTGACTACTGGTCTATGGGAGACTAGTTGGCAGGGATAGAACGGATTTGGCCCTTTGGTCCACCATATACAACTAATCTACTGGCTTTTGTCGCTTTTGGTTGTTAATTTTTGAGATGATATACAGAGTATTTCTATAGAAGCCTTGCGACGTTTCGCCTCAACCGCCCCTAAACTAATGCTACCAGTATATTAACGACAAGAACACCTGCACCCCATATACCATAGTGAATGGCTTCACCAGCCATGCACATTAGAGCATGGACCGAAAGAATAGACACAGTGCCCACGCAAGTCTTAAAAGGTCTCAAATTGATGTACTCTAATCTAAGGCCTAAAAAGGTCCTGAATTAGACAATTTCCTCTGAAGAGGTCTTAAGTCTATTTTGATTTGAATTTATAAATTTTCTGCTGAGATAAATACTTATTATGATATTATGACAGAGCATTCATTAATCAATCTCTATGACTGAGAATAGGTCGTTGATATTAAACCCTTCTCTTCTTGTTTTGAATTCAATAAGAGATCTATTTCTCCCTTAGAAATCACGTTTATGTTAAGTTTTATCATTTTCGCAGCTATGGTTCAGTGGCTTGCAACCCTGTTTAATGTACCCCGTGGAGGACCGGGGCTGGGGCGACTGTTGGAGCTCCCTGGGAAGAATGTTTCCTCAGTATCCCCTGCTTGTCGTAAACGACTCAAAGGGGCACAAAGTGCCCTCAACAGGGTCATCAGAAGCTGGGTGTGTGGTTCCCTTTCTATGGGACATTGCACATAAAAGACCCCTTGCTATTCTACAAAAAGAGTAGGGTATAGAACCCAGTGGCGGGTTTAGTATTTGATCAATAAAAAGAGATAAGACAGAGCTAGAAGATAAACATCAACTTCGCCGATCACGCCGGGTCGCCCAGAACCCCGTGCGCGGTTCTTTATTCCTCCACTTCCGGAGCTTCACCTTTCTCTCTATCCGATCGTCGTAACGCCGATACACCACATTCCTCCCTTCTATTTACCTTTCAATATACAATAGTAAATACAATCAAGTATCAAATTGACAGTTTTATGGGAGCACGTACCACTCTCCCAGACCGTGTAGTTGTCACGGTAGTAGTCTTTGTAGGGCTAGATTTATGTGTCCTTGGATTTTGGCAGGGAGACCTTATAGGTACTTTGTGAGGAGTCTCTACTGAAGTAGGCTCGGTGTCCATGTTCGGTACTATAAAATTTCCATTACCGGGAGGTGTATTTACAAATGGCTTAATAACAGGAGGAGCCATTGGAGGTTCAGTAGGAGCACACATAGCTGTTACCTGGTCATCTTTTTCAAGTGTCTCTGTAGCTTTGGCTACTGTGTCGTCAGGTATAATATGATCAATATGTACAGAACGTTCTTTACCATTTATAGTTCTTACTACATAGGACCTTGGTCCCTCAATGTGTGTAATTACAGCTTGTAACCACTTTTCTTTTCCCCCTCTCAAATTAAGGATTCTCACCTTTTGAAAAAGATGAAATTTACAATCTTTCGGGTTAGCCCCATCCTTAGACTTTTTACTTGCCTCTTGGCGTTCTTCTACACTGCCTTGTAGAGATGGTTTTACAAAACTTAGTCTTGTCTTAGGTACACGCTTAAGAAACAATTCTGCAGGCGTTTTGCCTGTCGTGCTGTGAGGTATATTGCGATACCTAAACAACAAGTCAGAGACTTTATCAACAGTGCTACCCGAAATACTAGACTTCAGATACATTCTCTTAAAAGTCTGAACATGCTTTTCTGCTAAACCATTGCTAGCTGGATGATGTGGCGGACACAGTTTATGTTTTATACCATTTTTTGACAGAAAATGTTTGAATTTTTCTGAGATAAACTGAGGACCATTATCGCTTACAAGCTTATCTGGAAATCCGTATCTACTAAAAATAGTGTTCAAAACACTGATTGTGGCTTCTGCTGTAGTAGAATCCATTGGTACAACTTCTAACCATTTAGAGTAGCTGTCTACCAACAGGAAAAATTGTTGACCTTTAATTTCCAAAAAATCAACATGAACTCTTTGCCATGGTCTAGTGGCCCAGGGCCATAATAACAAAGGAGTAGTTTTAGGAACCTGAAAAGTTGTGATACAGGCACTACAACCCTTTACATAATCCTCAATGTCTGAATCCAAGTATGGCCACCATACAAAAGATCTCGCCAACGCCTTCATTCTACACATACCAGGGTGGCTAAAATGTAACTCTTCAAGAATTTCTTTTCTGAATTTTTCAGGGACAATAACTCTTCTGCCCCATAACAGGCAACCATCTTCAATGGATAACTCTTCACGTCTACTCCAATAAGGTTGAACAGACTCATCTTTACACTCCTTGGACCAACCATTTAATGTATACTCGTAAACTTTACTGAGAACTGGGTCCTTCTGAACACATTTCGCTATCTGTTTTGCAGTAACAGGCAATGAGTCTACATGTGTATGAAAAATATAATTTTCATCTGCATCTACACAAGCCCTCTGTTCTACCGGTAGTCTACTCAACGAATCAGCATTCGCATTTTCACCTGATGATCTATACCGAATACTGTACTGATATCCAGTTAATATCAACGCCCATCTAGTCATTCTGGCTGCTGCTAATGAAGGAATACCTGACTTAGGCCCAAATATTCTGGTTAAAGGCTGATGATCTGTTATTAGTGTAAAGGGTTTACCATAAAGATACAAGTGAAACTTCTTTATCCCAAAAATAATGGCTAAACCTTCCTTTTCAATTTGAGCATAATTCTTTTCAGCCGAACTCAAAGTTCTAGAGGCATAAGCAATGGGTCTTTCTGAACCGTCCTCCATCCTGTGACTCAAAACAGCACCAAGGCCATAAGGGCTAGCATCTACACTTAGTATAACCTCTTTCTTTGGATCAAAATGAACAAGGACTCGTTTCCCCATTAATTCTTCCTTAGCCATACAAAAGGCCTGTTCGCAATCTTCTGACCACACAAAATCGATGTTGTCTTTTAACAATTCATACAGTGGTTTCATTTTTGTAGCCAGATCTGGTATAAATTTACCATAGAAATTTACCATTCCTAGGAACGACTTAACTTCTGTAACATTTGTAGGCGTGGGCGCCTCACTTATCGCTGCTACTTTTGACTCAATGGGTCTAACACCCTCCTTACACACTGTGTGCCCTAGATATCTCAACTCTTGTCTAAAAAACTGACATTTTGCTTCATTTAAGTGAACATTGTGTTTTTTGAACCTTTCAAAAACTTGACACAACACTTTGACATGATCTTCCTCAGAACGTGTGGCTATCAAAACATCATCAACATAACAAAAAACATTATCTATCCCAGATAAGATTTTATCCATAGTCGCCTGAAAAATAGATGGCGCGGTCTTGATACCAAAGCACAAACGTTTTGAGCTCAGAAGCCCCTTGTGGGTATTTAGTGTTAACAGTTTAGACGAATCTTCATCCAAGAGTAACTGATTAAAAGCTCCTGCTAGGTCTAACACTGAAAAAACTTTGGGCTGGTTACCCCCATCAGAAAGTTTTGCTAACATTTCTTGAACATTTGGTAGTTTGTAACCATCATCTTCTAACAACTCATTTATCTTCTTATAGTCACCGCATACTCTCACTGACCCTTTTGTCTGTTTAGGCACATGTACAGCGGGTGAGGCCCACTCACTATAGGTGACAGGATAAAAAATATCTGAACCTATAAGTCGCTCATACTCTTTCTCAACATCTTTTGACAGTGCATATGGTACTGGTCTTGCCTTTTGGTAAACTGGTTTGGCACCTTCTTTAAGTTTTAGACTAGCTCGAAAACCTTTTATGCCTGTGTCTTTATGAGAAAACAATCCCTTATGTTCCTCTACAAGTTTTACAAAACTTCTGGGATAAACATTTGTCCCTTTACTTTGAGCTTTTTGGGTTTTCTCCTCTACTCTGAAAATGTTCTTCCAATTAAGTTGGATTTTTGTCAACCAGTCTCTACCGAAAAGCGAAGGCCCGTCTCCCTTTACAACTAGTATTTCCAAATACTGACTGTCTCCATCTTTGTACCGTACGGGTACCTTGATACTGCCTAGGACTGGAACCTTATCACCAGTATAACTTCTTAGTTTTACATTAGATCTGCACAACTTGTATCGAGACAACTTATCGCGATAGACCTTTTCTCCAATAGTAGAAAGGGAGGCACCCGTGTCTAACTCCATACTAATAGGCTCACTACCTATACAAACTCTAACTGTGTATGGTTTTACTTTTTTTCTAACAGTAGTTGTGTAAATTTCAAATACTGGATCCTCACACACTTTGGAATTTGCCTTACCACCTTTCACTACCTTTTCTGGTGCTACCTCTGCACCAACTTGGCCTAGTCATTCACTGTCACTTGACTGACCAGGGTCCAGCGTAACCTGGTTGAGTCCGAAGGCCTCGTCAGATGAGCCCTCACTGTAGTCTGTCGCTGCCTCGTCGTTCGACTCGTCGTCGTTGACGTACTTTGTCGACCTTGACTTGCCCATTGGGGCCCTTGGTGGCCTGTTGTGACGCGCTGACGCACCACCTTGACTGTCCTTAGCGGTGCACACCCGTTGTAGATGCCCTTTTACACCGCACTTGTGGCACCTCTCGTTCCGCATCACACAGTCGCTGCTGAGGTGTCCCTGCCAACCACAGCAGGTACAGGATTTATGGCTCGTCGACGGCCCTCGTCCGCGGTGTGACGACCCTCCGCAGTGTGACGACCCTCCGCGCCGACCACCTGCTTTCCTTAACAGGTGTACCTCGGAATCGCCCTTCGCGGCTGCCCCCATGTAGAGGTTGTTGGCCTTCATAGCCAACTCATCGGCCACACACTTGTCACGCGCGGTCTGAAAATTCAGGTCCCGCATTGCCAACAAATGGCACTGTGTCTTCTTCATTTTGCTGTGAAGGCCTGACACTAGCCTGTCCCTCAGGGCCTCTGGCAGAAATGCCCCGAACTTACATGTCCTAGATAACTTCTGGAGCCTGACTACAAACTCTGACACAGACTCACTCTCCTCTTGGTTAGCTGTCCAAAATTTATGGCGCTCAGCGATCACTACTGGTTCTGGGTTAAAATGGTTGTTCATAAGGTTCTTTAGTTGGACATAGGTTTTGGTATTTGGCTTATCTGGCCCACACAAATTTTTCACTAACTTGAAGGCATCAGGGCCCATTACAGCAAGAAACAGATCTGTACGCTTGTCTGCTGCTATAGAATTTGCTGACATGAAACTGTCCATGCGGTCAACATAGTCATCAAAGCTCTCAGTTTTCTCATCAAAAACACCTACATTGCCAAACACAGCCATGTTGACAGTGATACTCACAGTGACTGACTCACAAAATCTGTCTGATGCTTAAAACTGGAAAGTTTCTCTGACCTAACCTGAGTCACACAACTATCTAGAATATCTCTCCTCCCTTGTGGATTCTTTTATCTCGTCGCCAATTTAGTATTTGATCAATAAAAAGAGATAAGACAGAGCTAGAAGATAAATATCAACTTCGCCGATCACGCCGGGTCACCCAGAACCCCGTGCGCGGTTCTTTATTCCTCCACTTCCGGAGCTTCACCTTTCTCTCTATCCGATCGTCGTAACACCGATACACCACAGCGGGTTTCTCCCAAATCATATCATAGATTGTGGCATAAAACTAGCTGCAAAGCTTTACTTTGTGTAGTCTGGTAAAAGAACCCAGAAGGGTTGGCCAGACATCAAACTAACCCAACAAACAAACAAAGAAACAACCCTGTTTAATGTGCTACTTGGGGCAGGCTGACCTATAGTTAAGTTTCAATGCACTACTTTGACCTATGGGTTGGCATTGTTACACGACAGTAAATGCCTGTCCCATAGGTTAGTATTAGTGCACTTTAGAGGTTTCCTGGCTCAGAGGACCGATTTCGTGTACTACTTAATAGGGTATCCATACCAGCTGGCCCTTTATATTAGTCTGTTACCTGCCAGTATTTTAGTCTGTTACCTGCCACCCCCAGATTACGAGCACTGTCTGATCTATGGAAGAGATTCCTCCTACATTTACTATATAGATCAAGTATCAGGCACAGTGTGGTGTACTACCATAGCCTATCACAAGCAGAGGTATTTAATCAAATATACCCCAACCTTTGTGGGGGGATATGGGAAGCTATATGGTGAACAGAGTCCTACCCCTGCACCCCTCCCTCAACCCACAGCGATACCCTCAGAGAATGGTCATATATGATTGGTATCCCTTATGACATGTAGGATAAATACACAGAACTAACCGAGGGGGCACGAAGCCGCGATTATTGCCCCTCGTCGAAGCCTATTTTGAGGGTCGAGGGCTTTGCCCGAGACCCTCAAAATAGGCTGAGACGAGGGGCAATGATCAAGGCTGAGGGCCCCCGAGGTAAGTTCTTGTTTTATTATATATCAAATACCCGCCTATGTTGAAGATATGTGAAGAAATAACACGACAACTATTTATTTACCTTCGTCGTTCGTGGGCCGCGCCATTGCTGCGTGCATTGATTACACCTCCTCGGCGGAGAGTTCTAGTTTTGCGACAGTCTGCTCAACGCATCAAGGGTCTTATTTACGAATTTTAACGCATTATTTCGGTCAATTCATCCGTTTTTTTCAGTATTTTGACGAATGTATGGGTTGAAACGCATGAACAATGCAAAAAATTGTGAAATTAAAGGAAGTAAATCGGATCGATACTACAACTGCCACGCCATCTGCCGTTTCAGTTTCATGCGAAAATTAGTCAAGATGGCGGAGAATCAACGCTTTTGAAGAATTTTGTGGGTAAATAAATCGTTTTTACATTGTATTTTCATCAAATAAGACAATTTTGGCGTGGTTTCAGGATTGTTTACGTAGGTCCCACGCCGGCAAGTATCGTTATTGCCCTACTGTGACTTGCGGGGCAATAATTTTTGATTATTCACCAGTGTGGCATAACGCCATCAGTTATTCCACCTTTGCTCGCGGGGCAGGACAATGATGAAGGTATAGGCGCTACGAACTTGGTATGTAATAAATAACTGTACACTGCACCCCCCCTCCCCAACCATACTGGTTAGGTAACCTGGTCCTAAGGCCTGTTCGAATGCACTACTTAGGCCCTACACAAAAACACACACACGCATGCACGAACACACACATCCCCTTAGAAAGAAGCCATTATTGTTTCCCACCATTGAGATTTACAAGACACAGATCTAAATAAAGCGATTCCTCCTATCACATGGAAAGCTATTAATCAACTATACTCCAACCTTTGGTGGGATGAAGGGAGGGGGCTACAAAGTAAACAGTGATAGGAAGTCCTGTCCTGCACCCCTCCTGCCCCCCCCCCCCAACACCAATCCCCTGAGAGTCTTGATATATGGTGGGTATCCCTTATCACATGTAGGATAAAATAACTGTACATCATTACCCCTCACCCCCCTACACCCCGCCCCCCCCCCAGCCTGGTGTTGGTCAGTGTGATCAGTGACCACTGGTATCCACAGTGGACACTGTACCCGCCGAGACCCAGCTCAGCTCCCTCCGCTGGTGCCGGCCTGTAGCCGTTACAAGCCTTATCAGCGGAAGACACCGCCGGCAACAAGCGTCAACCGGAAGTGGCGGCGGGCGGAACAGGAAACGCCGGGTGAGCAGATTGCATCATGGGAGACGCCGCCGGGCGCGTCATGTGACCGATCTGTCTTCCCGGCCTGCACCAGGCGGGGGCAGTTCCGGCCGAGGCCGCTAGGGGCAGTAATGGGGGGTGGGGGAGGGGGGGTAAAGTTAGGGAGGAGGGAGAATGATAAAAAGGATGGGGAATTACTAAGTTTTTGGTCGTCAAGGTGACTTTCTCGGAGGATTCCAGCCAGGTGATTTGCCCACAGGAGGATATATTAGGGAGGATTTACGTTGTAGAGTTTATGTTGAAAGAAAACGCTCCCAGAGATCAATTGTGTTTCACAATACAGTATATTGTACTTAGTAATACTACACTCAATTATTTGTATCTTTATTCCACCAGTCAAGGGGAATACATATATATTACGAAACGATTAGTCCCCCAAAATGAATACAGGACAGTTATCTAATGGAAATACCGTTGGTAGGCAAAAAGAATTGCCCAAAACTCTATATTAGTTTCGCTGAGGACAATTCTCTGCCCTGAGTTCATTACCTATAAGGCGCAGGCTGTCACTAGACCAGCCGTTCCCTTCGTGGCTCCCCGCAGCTCCCATACTAATAACGTGCGGCTTATAAAGACGACATAATTGCCTTCCTGCGGCTGGGTCACCAGCGGTCAGCAGTGGTCAACGGATGGCAGCAGACTTCTGGGGCTCCAGCTGGTCTACGCTGACCTCATGGGGTCTCCGCTGACCTTGGGGGTCATGGCTGTTGGAGGTAGATCTTTGATGGTGGTGCGCGGTAACAGGCAATCATATGGGGCTGGGGATGGGGGGATGTAGGGTAGATAGGGGAGGGAAGGTAGGGAAGGACGGTTGGGGAGGTAAAACAGGGAAAATGTAGGCAAGGGGGTAGGGGAGGGAAGGTAGGGAGGGACGGTACAGGCAGTTATATAGGGAGGGGGGTCTATAGTGATCAAGGCCATGGTCTTACATAATGCTAGTTGTCCATTTCTCATTGCAATTTGGGGGTATATTGAAGGTAGATGTACCGTTGGTCTGAGTATATATTAGTTGTGTTCTGGTGAGAGTCAGAGGGGCTAGGGCCTGTTTTGATGCAGGACATTATAAAGGCTGTTTGAGTCCATCAGAGAGAGGGGTGCCTCTCTTCTGGGAACCCGGCCAATCACCAATCATCTCCATATATATTACTGCGATTTATCGGATCATCCAGCTGCCCGCCTGCCCACCCAGCTCAGCATTATGACTGCCCAGACCCATTCTCCTGCCCCGTAATACCCTGATTTCATCCCCTGGGCAGTGAGTCGCAGTCGTCTGACCCGAGTACACTGACCTTATGTTACGTCAGCAGGCCATGTTGAAGCACGACATAATCCGCGGACTGCAGCAACTTACCCCAGCACCAGACATAAAAATGATAAAACCAGGTTAAAACCTTTTTACCCTGCATTGTTACAATCGGAATCAACATCGTGATTGCCTGGGGAAATAACTCGGCGATGTCAGTTAACGGAAAACGAGTCATGCAGATCTAATTCCCAATCTGCGCTCAAGATGGAAATGTTAAGGACCTTTTGAAGTTTCTGTTGACAAGATGCATAATTGTAGCCACTGATGGTGCAAAAAGTAGTGCCTCAATCAAAATAACTATGAATAGAAATGGATGAATATTTACAGGTGGAAATTTAATTTGTTTGAAAGAATTCTTCTAGTAGAAGAATCTGAAGTTTATGGCTACAAGCTGGGTATTCACTTAAGTCCACTTTAAAATCCTTCTAAAGCACTGGTAATATCTTGATTTGTCATGAAAAAGTTCTTAATGGAAAACTTGAAATAGTAACTACCTTTTAGGAAGGGTTGAGGTATATTGTAGCTCAAGATGAGTGTAACGTTGTTTCCTTCCACAGTGGCAGTGTTTAGTGGTTGGGCAACCTTTCTGTGAAATGTCAAACAGCAGTTCCCATACTCCCAATACAGTCATAACCCCCTCCCCCCCTCTCCCCCCACCCCCTCCCCCTCTCTCCCCTCCAGTGCTCTTTGCCTACCTCACCTTTCAGCAGTGCGCATGCGTCCAGCTAACTTCGTTTCCGGTTCCTGTTTATGTCTACCCCTGCTATGACGACATCTCCATAAGGGTCACGAGGTCAAACTGACCAATCAGCGGC
This sequence comes from Lepidonotus clava, assembly GCA_936440205.1. NCBI lineage: Eukaryota > Metazoa > Annelida > Polychaeta > Phyllodocida > Polynoidae > Lepidonotus > Lepidonotus clava. Next base: position 71,360,137 of record OW387134.1, read on the forward strand.
CTGCGGGGGGGGGCCTACTGATCAGCACACTTCCGGTTCCGGCTTATGTTCAATATTTCCTGTAATCTGCAGAACTGGTTGTCACTGCCAGTTCTTATTTCTTTCCATTTCTTTTTTTTTTGCCTTTTTTTATTTAGTTGGGTAACCCTGCCTATTTGTGATCTTTCTGCACAGTAATAGGTTTCTTCAATCTTAGGCATCCGGCTCTTGTGTATGGTCAATATTTGTGTCTTTTTCTATGTGATGGTCACTGTATCCTGCTGGTTACAGGGGCAGATCCGAGGGGGGGGGGGGACCAGGGGGTCCTGACCTCCCACACCCCCTTTTGGTGGACACTTAAACTTAATGAAATAGATAAAAAAATAAATAAAAAAAGTCACTCGTTTTACTTGACTTCTGGTCTCCACCTCCTTAGCCTGACGTACACATTAAATTTTTTAGGAGACGTAAGAAAGTTTTCAATAATTTACTCCTTCATCCCTCTTGGGTACGTAATTTATGGACAGATTCCTCCTACTGTAGAGTTTCTTTCTTTTTGATAAAATGTCTTTTGTAGAATGACTTACTTTATACTTAAGTTTAAAAACTTCTCTCCGTAACGCTAGCGCTACATTTACCACGAGGGGTATAATTAGTTTATCCATTTGTTTTTGGAGATGTATGATTGCGTTCTGTGTTACAGTTCTTGGTAAGTTACTAACCCAACCTCGTTGAAGGCACTCAATATTTATTGCCTTGTGCTATACCATGCCACTTTCAGGAGCCTTGCATGGGGCTCTGAACGGGGGGGGGGGGGGCGGGGGGGGGGGGGGTCCCGATGTCACATGTTAAATATGAAAAATGGCAATGTCGCATGTCTCTTTCACTTATTTTTCTCATTGTCACTTGGCGACTTTAACTTAAGATATGTTCATGCTGCATGTCACTATGTTTGTAACCCTCCCTGCGGTGTCCTTAAGGATAGACACCAGTGGTTGAGGTGTGAATGCCGCATCTCTCTTTGATCAAAAGCACATTTGTTTCAAATAATATCACTTAATAGACAATATCGTTCAATAACCAATAAACAACCGCATTTATTGATATAACTTATATAAGAATAGACCGAAAAATGGCTATAGAATATGCAAGAAAACCTGAAAATCATAATTTTCAAATTTATTTTTTGAACATTGATATCTCACTATATATTTAACCTAGGAATAAATTCGTTTAAAATTGATGAAATCTCAATTCTTTTTCATTTCATAATCCTTGTGGGATCAATCGATAGAGAAAAATGTGAGCTTTTAAATGATGTAAGGTTTGTTGGGATCAGATCAGTATCAAAGAATTCATTGATGATTTCTAGAGATGGCCGTTGACCACTGGTGTCTATCCTTAAGGCTCCATTTTCCGTGTTTATCGGTCTAGATCCATTTGTGTCACTACAGCTCAAGACCTTTTAACCAGTGACCAGTGAACACTCTAATCTGAGCTCCCTCTCCTAGTCCTACCCATTGGTCACGTAGAACGAAGAGGTAGATAAATCCATGGTCCCAAACAGAAGTTACAAACTAGGCAATAGACGAGCCCGCTTTCTGAAGGTCCAGCCAGTTTGTCATCCAGTGTCTATCTGACGGCTGACCGGATCATTCGTTGTCTATCCAACCAGTATCCAGAGACCAACCATAGAGGCGCATTGGGGGGCGGCCAGTCATAGAGAACACTTAATACTGGACCAGGCTGTCAGAAGTTACCAGATACAGGGAGGGTGGAGTAACTTATGGCGGTTGTAGTTTACGGATAACTCGCTATACGGGCCCACACACTGTGAGAGGTGGAGATATGGCGGTTTATGTTGTGACCAATGAGATGTACTGAGTCTGTAAATCTGGAGGAAACATGGATTTTGTGTGAATAATGTAGAAAGTTCCTCCCATGAAAGCTATATTCCCATTTGTGTTGAGGTATTTGTAGGGAGGTTAATTTAGAAAGAAGCCATTGGAAAAGCACTGCTCCTTACTTGCAAAAAAAAGGACATTTCCTTGATATCAGGGACGTAAAAAAGAAAGTATCCTTTGAGGAACGATTCATCTTTTGTTTCTTTTTGTATGTGACAGGACAGAGGCTTGCTAGATTTGTAAAATGATATAGATATATTTGTTATCCCCATGAAAAATGAATTGATCAAGCAGTGAGGATGCTTTTGAAAATCAGAGTCCTGAGTCAGTATCTGATTGTGAGCGTGATTTTTCTGATCTGTGCCAGTTACCGCCCGACTCCGTTTAGCTGCCTGATTGTTAATCAATAGCAAGCCGTATTGTAAATCCGCCTTCCTGACTGATGCATCGAGTACACAGAAGTATACACATGTATGGTTCGGCAGGAAAGGGGTCGAAGAGTCAGTTGAGTTTTCTTCTGTCTCTACCAATGGGATAGTTTCCTACCTGCCTTACTTTGACGGACCTTTTCTTTTTTTTTTTACAATAACTTAATTTATAACTAATAATTTTTCAAGACTTGCTGCAAGCTAATTATTATTAAGCTCTTAAAATTTCCAGCAATATTCTCTGGCAACAACATAAAATGACATCATTGACTCTTTAAAATTCCTCCTTGGCATTGCTTTACCTTTTGTACCCTTCTCCGGCTTCTGTACGCCAGCTCCCATTCCTGTCTGTTGTGTTGTGTAGGACCCTGTCTATGGGACCGGGTACAATAGAGAACGTGCACCTCGGTAAATGTGTAGGGGCATGGTCTCATAGTTTTTATTATTTCATAGATTCGATCATCAAAGACAGAGTCGTCAAACCTTTTTCTTACAGTGATTCGACCTTAGATGTTGGTACGGCGTTAAACTCCAATAACCAATCAACCGAATCCTCCAGCCCCTTATCGAAAAGTACACCGATATCTCTGATATCATCAGTCCCCCAAAGATAACACGCTTTGTTAGCCCATCTCTATCCCCCATCTCCCATCAGCCGGTTATCTCCCGATTACATCTCATCTTAGCACTCCCCCTGGTGGTGAGGGGGGCAGTAAGACATCCACAGCGCCCCCTACTCGGTGCCCGCCACCACACGGGCAGATCCGTCACTGACAGTACTTAGTGTTAGGGGACAATCCTATCTTCACAGCTCCGGTCAACTGTAGGCCCACTGCTCCCAAAGAGCAGGGAATGGTATTTATTGTTAGTCGATTAGTTGTGTGGGCAAAGCAGGGAGCAGAGCGCCTCCTGAATGTTATTCATTTAGATGTAAACCTCTTTTTCCCCATTTCTGTACTGTGATGGAATCTTACATTTGCAATCATTGTTCAAACTAGTCACAAACCTAGTAAACTATGCTGAATATTTTTTTTGAATACTTCCCAAATGATCAGAGTTTACAAATGCTTTTTCCAACTGCCTCAGTGCCCCCCTTGATAGCACCCTTCAACTCCCTAACCACACCCTTCGAGGTACCTTCAGTCTACCTTCCTTAACACCCTCTTAGTGCCTCCCTTCATGAATACCTTCCTCACTTCAGCCCTTGATGTCACCCTTGTTGCCTTCAGCCTTCAATATCTCACTCCCTCCATATTTTCCTCTCTGCCTCTTTCCCTGCATTTCACCCTCTACAAACCTCCCACACTACTTTCCCCTACCCCCCAGGTCTGTCACCTCTATCCCACCCCAGTCAGGTTGGGCCAACGCCCTCCAAATTGTGCTGGTCCGTGAGGGGCTTAGAGATGGAGGTCTTAACTTCAGGAGGGTAGAGGGGGGAGGAGTGGATAAGGGGTAAGAGGGGGGAGAGTCTAACTTCCTACTGATAGGGGCGTATTGATTCGCCTTCAGGCAGCGAGGAGGCTCCTCATTCCCCAGGGACAACACATACATATATACACCTCCGCCCAAAGAAATAGTCCCCGACAAAGTAATAGTTCCGGCCGGGTGTGATTATGACCACGTGACCCCGGTGACCTCTGATCACGTGGGAGGCCTGGGGATCCGCGAAGTATGCACCCCAATATCAGCCAAGGTCAATGGAAGGTCATCGGGAGTCTCAGGGGGTACAGAAGTGATGGTGGTAGACTGTGAGTATGGCCTCACCAAATATATTATAGCTACACAAAGATATGTGACTCTGAGCATTGCCTACATGATTTACGTGAACATCGCAATGGTGGCGCCCCCTATGAGAATCAGTGCTACCAGATACAACAAATTAAGCAGTGGGCATTTTTCATTTTTTCAAAGTGTAAACAAACAGTGATGACCTCATTAAAATAACAAAACATAAGACGCGTTGTACCTGGTTGCACGGACTCACAATGAAACGTTACGAATTAGGACTCTTATCTTAGAGGCTCATTGAACTCACTCTGAGGGCTGTTAGAAAGGGCGGTGTATAAAGTAAAGGTAAAGGAGGGGCCCTTTTCAGCAGAAAATCATTTAAATATATCATTTAAGTCTATGTCTACTTTCTCCACTTAAATAGTATCACAATTACTAAAAATCATAAAGAGAAGTGCTATCAAGCCTATGTCCTCAATTTGCACAATTATGTAACTTTTCTCCTACCATCCTAATTGCTTTGAACAGTGCCAAAAATGCCCTTCATTTGCCCCCAAGTTGCCTTAAACCTAGTACTTAACTCACCAGAATTCCAAAAACATTCCCTGAACTGATCTCTAGATGTGATAGAGTAGGTGAAGCAACAACATATTTCAGTGCAAAATGAATAAATGATAATAAAGCATGTGTTGCCAACATGCCTGGCAGTGATGAAGGTGTCCAGCAATAAAATTCAGTGGATTGTGTTATGAGTGTAGACTCAATATAAGCTTGCAGTAGCATTTTAGTGGAAAATCAGTGAAGATAATTGGGAATCCAGTGATTGAGCAGTAGTAAATCAGTATGTTAGAAAAGTTTAACTGAGCTAAGGAGTGGAATCAGTAGCAATTCAGTAGCTCATTCAAATATTTCAGACCTACAGATTAAGGAAGTAACCACTCGCCTTTTGGTCAGGATGTGTTAAGTCAGGCAGTGGGGCCTAGCCTTCAATGCATGGGGGCCCAGGGCGTTGACGGTCTGAGATGGGTGTAGGGGGTCTACGTAGTTTACTGACCACCCGGACACACTTACTTACACCGATATTAGTTGACACCAATCTCACCAGGGGGCCAGTATCTGATTGAGACAGCAAGAGGGGGTGTGTAGGTGGTGTGAGGGTGTCAGGGGGTAAAAGTTAATATGGAATATGAGATGCCAGCCGGCTCATAGCTCAGCCGACTCTGCGCCCAGTGTCCACCAATCAACTGAACAGCCAACCGGGCAATAAACAACTGCTCCCAACTTGCCAAGACCACCTCTTTGCAAGATTCCTTTGTTCGGCCTTGCTTCGGTCCCGCAGAGTACATGGTGTGAGTCGTTATGACTGCTCCGTTATGACCGCCCTGGGTGTCGCTTGTATAATGTCGAGACCCTGCCCCTCTGTACAGTCCCCACTTTACTGCCCAAGGGCATACTAGATTGTCAAACTGATGGGTGTTTGCACATACAAAGTGAACCGGTTGTGTGAGGTGGAAAAATGTGAGTGGTTTTATTGAACCCCTTTAATCTTCACCCACCTACTCAGGCCAACATTTATCTTGTGAATTAAAACAGGAATACGACAGGGAAGGGTAGCAGCCCTATCAAACAAGTTAAGATTATGTCCAGTATACCATAGAAAGTCAGTTTGTCATGTTATTTAACACTGAGTAGAAAGCCCCGCATGAACCCTTCTGTTGATTCCCCAAGTCTTTCAAGATGTATTTGTGATTCCAACCCTAGAGGAGCAACAGCAAAAACATGTTGGTTTAATTCCAATAAAAGTCTGTGTCTAAGTCACTCTTCCAGTTGGTTTTCGGTATTTACATCCTTCTTTGGAATTCAAACCTGTCTTTTTCTCTTGTTGCAGCATCAGGCCATGAAGCGTCACAACGAGGCGTGGCAGGATAGTCTGCGGTACCGTCGCCCTGACCTGGACCGCATGTCGGGGATTCGGCGTATAACGGTCAACTCCAACCCCCTGATGGGGGAGAAGGGGGCACAGGCCTTGGCTGAGGCCCTCAAAGATGACCTCTGGCTAAAAGGTGGGTCTTAGTTAGACAGTGTTTATTTGGTGAATTTAAAATAATTGTTGTTTGACGCAATAGTAAATGGGACATAGCAATATCTGATTGAGTAATCTACTCCCAGGCTCATATAGAGCACATGGAATTTGTTTCGGATAAATTTGAATTCTTTTGGTGATCATTATCAATCTTTTTTCAAGCGATTGTTTTTCTTTTCATTATCCGTAATCCCCAATTATTTCTTTACAAGCATTTTTCTGTAAGGGGGACCCAGGGTGGGGGTTCCTGCAGGAACTCTCTGGGAAGAATAGGTTCCTAGCACCCTTTTGCTGATCGTAACAGGTGACAAATGGGGACCCTGTGCCCCCAACAGGGTCAGCAAAGGCTTTCTATTGGACACTGCACATAAAAGACCCCTTGCCACTCTTCGAAAAGAGTAGGGTATTAAAACCGATGGCCGGTTTCTCCTAAATCGTATCATAGATATGATCACCCAATCAGCGATCATACGATCAGTTATATAGCATTACATTGTGCAGTCTGGAATGAACCCTGAAAGGTTGGCCGGACATAAAAATACCCCAACAAACAAACAAGTATGGTTGCAGCAGTTGAGTACCAGTCTCAACGCCCCCCTGGCTACCTACTCCCAAAACCCTTAGACCTCCCAACTTTATAATTGGTCATTTCCCTCTCCCACAGACACTGTATAATCAAATCACTAAAGCCAAGTCTCTGCGGGAACTAGTGACTATGGCCACTTCCGGTAGGCCTGACCGGGGGTCGCTGCTTCTGCTGGGTGCTGGCGGGGATGGGAATAAGGTGGGAATTATATTAAGGGGGACAATAATAATTTGTATGAATTTATGACATACTGTGACACAAATGAAAAAAGACGCGAGCCAAATTCAAGAATATTTGTATGAGAGGAAGAAAATACAGTTCCGGCAGCAAATTTCAAGTGGTTTTTATTTTGTTCGGAACATTGGAAAGTGCTTTTTCTAGGTAGTACCAACCAGGTTGTTACAGTTTATATTTACAGTGGAGGAGATTTTCGTGGTAATTCAAATGATATGTAACTAAAGCCATGTTCCAAAGGCTGGGAAAATTACTCTCGATCATACTTTCAATTTGCTTTTTCTCAATGCTCACTCACCTTCTCATCGATTTTTATTCTCTCTTCCTCTTACCTTTCCCTCCCTTCTCTCCACCATTCTTGCCCTCCATTCTCCCCCTCCTTTCTGTCCGTTCTTCCTCTCCCCACCTCCTCCGGCCCCCACCACCCCTCCCCGTGCCCTGTCTGTTCTTCCTCTCCCCACCTCCTCCCACCCCCACCACCCCTCCCCGTGTCCTGTCTGTTCTTCCTCTCCCCACCTCCTCCCACCCCCACCACCCCTCCCCGTGCCCTGTCTGTTCTTCCTCTCCCCTTCCCACCTCCTCCCACCCCCACCACCCCTCCCCGTGCCCTGTCTGTTCTTCCTCTCCCCACCTCCTCCCACCCCCACCACCCCTCCCCGTGCCCTGTCTGTTCTTCCTCTCCCCTTCCCACCTCCTCCCACCCCCACCACCCCTCCCCGTGCCCTGTCTGTTCTTCCTCTCCCCTTCCCACCTCCTCCCACCCCCACCACCCCTCCCCGTGCCCTGTCTGTTCTTCCTCTCCCCTTCCCACTTCCTCCCACCCCCACCACCCCTCCCCGTGCCCTGTCTGTTCTTCCTCTCCCCACCTCCTCCCACCCCCACCACCCCTCCCCGTGCCCTGTCTGTTCTTCCTCTCCCCACCTCCTCCCACCCCCACCACCCCTCCCCGTGCCCTGTCTGTTCTTCCTCTCCCCACCTCCTCCCACCCCCACCACCCCTCCCCGTGCCCTGTCTGTTCTTCCTCTCCCCTTCCCACCTCCTCCCACCCCCACCACCCCTCCCCGTGCCCTGTCTGTTCTTCCTCTCCCCTTCCCACCTCCTCCCACCCCCACCACCCCTCCCCGTGCCCTGTCTGTTCTTCCTCTCCCCTTCCCACCTCCTCCCACCCCCACCACCCCTCCCCGTGCCCTGTCTGTTCTTCCTCTCCCCTTCCCACTTCCTCCCACCCCCACCACCCCTCCCCGTGCCCTGTCTGTTCTTCCTCTCCCCACCTCCTCCGACCCCCACCACCCCTCCCCGTGCCCTGTCTGTTCTTCCTCTCCCCACCTCCTCCCACCCCCACCACCCCTCCCCGTGCCCTGTCTGTTCTTCCTCTCCCCTTCCCACCTCCTCCCACCCCCACCACCCCTCCCCGTGCCCTGTCTGTTCTTCCTCTCCCCACCTCCTCCCACCCCCACCACCCCTCCCCGTGCCCTGTCTGTTCTTCCTCTCCCCACCTCCTCCGACCCCCACCACCCCTCCCCGTGCCCTGTCCGTTCTTCCTCTCCCCTACCCACCTCCTCCCACCCCCACCACCCCTCCCCGTGCCCTGTCTGTTCTTCCTCTCCCCTTCCCACCTCCTCCCACCCCCACCACCCCTCCCCGTGCCCTGTCCGTTCTTCCTCTCCCCTACCCCCCTCCTCCCACCCCCACCACCCCTCCCCGTGCCCTGTCTGTTCTTCCTCTCCCCTTCCCACCTCCTCCCTCCCCCACCACCCCTCCCCGTGCCCTGTCTGTTCTTCCTCTCCCCTTCCCACCTCCTCCCACCCCCACCACCCCTCCCCATACCCTGTTTGAGTGTGATACAAGTATCACTCTAAGGACAGTTCTTTATGAGGAGGCCTTAATGGTGGACCTCTTTTACCATCATAAACCAACCGACTACTCCCGGCCCGCTTTTTATTACTCATATACTTTACATAGTTTGGGCCTCTTGATTATATGAATAATCCTGTAACTATTATCTGATTTCCGTAACTTTGATGATCAGGTCCAGGATCTTTAAGTTATCACGAATAAAAGGGAAAAAATAAAGGTTGTAAAGTCTACGAAAATAGTTAATGTTCAAGAGTCCAGTGTGTACAAAGCCAGGTTTCATTAGGAGTGATCCATTTAGTACATACGCACATTTTCAAAAATCTCAGACCCCCCTGTCCCCCCTGGGGCTAAAATAGGCATTAGATTTGTACAAGAACATACGCATATTTTCGAAAATTTCGCCTCCCCCCCTTGATGTGGTGTACATACTTAATGGAATATTATGTCCCTTAGGCTCTGTCTTGCTTTTGGGCTGCATCCATGACTTATGACGTCACATGCTTGACGGCACGCTCGTGGTGCGATGACGTCACATGTCTGGGAGTTCTTTATTACCCCAGAGTCTGGATCCAAAGTGTCATTATTCCGTGACAAGATCACGTATCATGTCGGTCTAAGACGATGACTGAAGGCAGGCGCTCACACGACGCCAACCCGCCCACCTTCCGTCTCAATTAACTTTAAAGAGGCTTAATGGGCACTTTAATGAATATTCATGGTCTAAGTTTAATGCTGTAAAGCTGGCCATGCGCCAAGGAAACTGCCAATGACTAGATACAGATAAGGCCTTTAGACCTGGTGCAGATATGTTGGCACCATCAGAGTTGGGATTCCATTATATTTCACTGAAATTAAAGTTGTTGGTGTGTCCCCGAATATAAAATTTGTTTATCTTTTCAAAATGGCACCCTAAATAATTGTGGGAAATAAAACTTAACTGTTAGATATGGTTTGAAACATAAACAGAGTAACTTTAATAAATTACTTTGGTGACCAGTTAAATATAACCTCGCTAGTCTCTCCCTAAAGGGTTTCCATTAAGTTTGAACGTACCAAGGGGGGGGGGGGGAGGAGGGGAGTTTTGAAAATGTGTATACATTCCTTTACAAAACCAGTGCGTACTAAAGTACAAGGGGGGCTGGGGGGGGCGGAAATTTTTTAATTGTGCACATGTACTTAATGGCAGGCCCCTGCCTTATTGAGTCATGTACTGACAAATGCCACTCACTCACTACTATGTCAGGGATGTACAGATAACAAGCATGTTATTCCTCAATATGCCTCAAGAATATATTTTTACTCTACCCAGTTTTTCCCCGCTGATGATATCATGTCTGGTGGCCCAGGGTATTAGTTGTTTCTCCTTTTACTTTTAGATAAAGGCAAGGTACCAACCACACAGGGAAAACAGGGAAAATGGCCGAAAAAAATCCCTGACGGGGAAAACACAGGGAATTTGCAAATTTTGCCAAAACACATGGAATTTCAATTGGCCAGGTTCTGAAACTCCCGATTCTCAAGATATTTGGGATTTGACTTTTTGTTATTTGGTTGTCCAAATTTTTCTGCACCCAGAGGCTTTTAAATTTGAACAACTTGCTAGATATGACACAGGGAAAAATTGCCACAGGACAGGGAAATCTCAGGGAAAACAGGGAATTTTAAAAGTGAATTTCGGTTGGTACCCTGTAAAGGGAGGTCACCATGCAGTGTTCCCTGCTAACTGACACTAGAGGGTCATGGTGCATGACAGCAGCTGACAGTACTAGTACAGTTCTATATGGGGCTACTCAAATTGTGCAAACATCAGAGTTGTCCCATTCCAAACTGAAGTTGTTTAACATTTGCTTTAAGCTTTAAGAATTAGTCACCAAAGACAGACAATGGCATGGCCTTCATTTGTACCAATGTCTGACCTCCACCTCTCATTGGCTGCCTGTAGTAGGTTCTTTAGTAGGTGAGTAGTGAAATGCTGTACGTACCGCTCCTCATTTTCAGTATTTTTAACATATTTGGAGCTTTGATTGAGTGAAAAATTTAGAACCTTAGGGGTCATCCTCTGGTGGCTGTAGGGCCCCATGGGGATCATAAATACCTTTGGCTTGCCCTCGGTACACGACAATCCCCTATGGGTTATACAGCCATCCGCTGATGACCCCATGATTCCTCTTCTTCTGTACCCACAGACCTGTCATTATTTACTCATTATCCCGTAAAGGCCCCAGCTGAACTGCAGTTTTTCTCCCTGGCCTCCGAGGGACTCTTAACCGACTTAAAACTCACAGTTTTATCCCCTCTTTTTAAGGGCTTATTTCAGGGCGTTAACATGAAAGACGCAAAAAGCGCACTTGATGCGTTAGCCTTGGGCAGTACAATGGGATTGATTAGTTGCTGTTTTTACGCTAAGATCCACCCGTATTCATGGCGGAGTCCCTGCCTTATTAGGGTCCGATTAAGGCCGGTTGTTAATGGCTATAATTAATCATCGCGTCATTAAGGCTTAAACTGCCTTTGATCTTTGGACGGTCTGTGTAGGAACCTACGACATAGAAACTGCTGCATTGATTTATATCACTGCACTTTATTGAAAAAATGTTTTAATGCTGTATCAAGGTTTGTTTATTTGCCTGTAAACAAAAGCTTCTTTTTAAATAGAAAGAACAAATACAGATCAGTTACTTACTTGAGGCTTGGAATATGACCAGGCATGTGTCATGCATCTTACTCCTGGGGTCTACAACTTACAAAAGGCTGTGGATATGTATGATTCTGTTTCCTATTCACAATAAGATCCTCAATTTGAATTTGGATTAGTAAAGATGGGGGAGACCCCAGGATTATGTATCTCTCGTCTCAACGATAGTTGGTAGTATGCTATACCAGGACTGTGTGGGACATGTCAAACATGAAGTGATTGGTAAAACATACAATAAATTGTCTCTCTGCTAAAAGGAGAACAATACTGTAGTATGAACAACAGGAACTAAGAAAATCACATTTAAAAAAAAAACTACTTGTTTAACTATGCTGTTAATTGACCAGTTGAATGAGTGTTCTTTTCAGCCATGGACATCATCCACTGAAGCAACTGTTATATTGCACAGAAAAAATTAAATGGTCTATTTAAATTGTTACTTGAATGACTAACTGACCAGGTGATTGATTTAATATACAACAGGGTTCATGTTCCTCTAGTTGACACAAATGGTGTAATGATGATGAGTTGAAATTTATTCATGTGAACAAGATGTTTGAAGAAGCTTATACACAAGATTTGCTAATTTTACTATTTCACTAATTGACTAATCACATTTACCCTTTCCCCTGCAGCCCTGGACATGCAGCAGTGTGGTATGAGTAACACGGGGGCCCAGGCCCTGCTCGACGTGCTCAAGTACAACACGACTATCGTGGTCCTTGTTAGACTATGTTACTGTAACTACATTCACCCTTTTCCCCGCAGCCCTGGACATGCAGCAGTGTGGTATGAGTAACACGGGGGCCCAGGCCCTGCTCGACGTGCTCAAGTACAACACGACTATCGTGGTCCTTGTTAGACTATGTTACTGTAACTACATTCACCCTTTTCCCCGCAGCCCTGGACATGCAGCAGTGTGGTATGAGTAACACGGGGGCCCAGGCCCTGCTCGACGTGCTCAAGTACAACACCACCATCGTGGTCCTCGATGTGCGCCAAAACCCACTCATAGGTGAGTCAGTCATAAATATATATCTTGGAGTACAAGGACAGATATACTTGTTGTCCATGGAAGGTGGCCCAAGGTCTTTAGGCTAAGGTACCTCATGGATGATGTAAAATCTTCTCTTACAACAAATGTCAGGAAACAGTTTGTTTTTGTTACCCTGATTAAATAAGTTGGTTATTTCCCTGATTGAATATAGAACCATAGTTAAGAAAAGAGAATGGCACTTAGCATGTGATATGGAGCAGGGCTGAACATTAAGGTTTCAACTAAATGATCTAGGTCCCACTCTTATCTGTAAAATTTACCAAATTAACCTGCCCTTCTTAGCTGGGTTATTATTATATAACAGGAATTTTACCTGCCCTTCAGGCAGGTCCCTGTCAAAATGTACCTGCCCCACATCAAGTTTTACCTGCCCCGGGCAGGCGGGCAATGCTTAATGTTGAGCCCTGTGAAGACTTAAGGAAGATGAGTAAATAAAGTAAGAAATTAATGTAATCTGATTAATGCAAATATATACTGCTGCTTTGATATGCATGACTATAGCTAATCATAGCTTTGGAACATGGGGCTAGCTTTTCTTCGATTATTTCCAGGTAGTTGATAATAACCTTTCTAAGCCCCCTCTAGGAATCTAGTGACAAAACTCTTTCACCACCATTAACCAAAACTTTGCTGAGTAAAGTATTCTTTGCCTTTCTTGTGAGAGTTCAGGAAAGCTCTCCCCGCCCACTTGTTGTCTCCTCACATGTGAACGAGACCCACAAATGACTCCGTAAATGGCAGCATTAGACGCGGCGGGCTGTATTACCATCATCACGGTCACTCCGCCGCACCTTGACTTTTGCCGGCCCCTCATTTTGTCCCATTACCGCGGGCGAGACGAGGGCAGATCAGGCCTCATCATGTGTTCAGGTGAGAGGTGTGGCATCCTATGGCCCTCTATTGCCTCCTGTGGCCCACTGTGATTAGAGCGACTTGACACGCAGACTCAGCCCGGAGAGTGGAGAAAGGTCTGGTGGTGGTCCAAAGGTCTCGGGTTTAGTCTGTGATGCAGCGATGTAAGTTTTCCGATTTTCGTCTGATTTCCGATTTTTTCTCACCAGCACCCCAAAAAGTCCATTTCAAAATTGTATGTTTAGAACACATTTTACTACATTTTAAGATGCATTCATATTTTCTTTATGCTATTTCCAATTTTTTCACTGTCCCCAACGTACATCCCTGGTGATGCAGAAAAGTCGCTGAGTTTGCGATCCAGCCACCATTAAGGACTTTTCATGATCACAGATTTCTTAAATAAGGAGAAAATATCAATTGTTTACAAAGGAATGATAGTTCCCAACCCAGCCATACATGTTGGTTAACAGGTGATGCATAGAGACATGGGAAAGGCCTCCCGACTTCGCTATAGATCTGGGACACAAGAAACCACTCAAAAACCTGAATATTTTCTGTCACTTTCTGTTAGTTTGTATTTTCCTATGTTCTCGTAAATTCACCAAAATGCTACTCTAATGTCACAATAAAAGTGTAGTGATGTGTCCTGTTAATGTAGCATACTTCATATAAAATAACATTTATGATATCTAGCCAGAACGCTTAACTATCGCTATGTCACAATAAAAGAAACACCAAATGAGCTGTTTCTTGCTAACCAGATCTGAATCAAACATTCTCAGTTTTGTTACGTTCATTCCTACAGAAAATACACATACACAAACATACAAACACACACACACACCAGCTGCTTAGTATTCCAGCCTGTACTTCCCTCTGTTAGCTTGGAAGACTTAGGAGAACTTCTGTTACCATGGTTTATATTTGTGACTTGGCGGACGGTGAGTGGAGAACGGTGTCGCGCTGCCATCTGGTGTCCGCACGGGGTAATCAACAATCTTGATGAGGGCAAGCTGCACCAAAATTACAGACCACCTCCCACCCCCACCTCCTCCCTCCCACTCTACCCCCCCTACAGTCTACTATGTATAGGGTTTTTCCACCTGGTGTAGAAGACATCAGATGTAATCTGGTTCATTTTGTCTCGGGGAATGTGAGGTTCTTGCAAACTTTGTTGTCATTAATAAGGCCTTATTCCGTTATATGGTGAAAACTTCTATAATTTTATCTAAGTTGCCCATCACAGCGATGGTGTATGTAGAAAAGGCTCTACAAGCAAGATGCTTTTAATAGAATGCCTGTAGAAAAAGTGCTATAAGCGTGAGACATGTAGAAAAGGATCTCATACTATAAGGCATGTAGAAAGCATGGAGAGACAGCTCCCTTTGAGATGTACAACAAATTTAAAGGGCCCCAGGCCTTGACCCCATTGGATATGATAGACTCAGTGATATGTGCGCAGCGGTTGACAGTTCACAACTGTTGGGATTTTTTTTTTCTCTATCGAAAATCTATACAGTATAGGAAGTAGGGGCAAGACTGAGACAACAGGGTCTTGTGATGAAGCATTAAGTGTTTTTTCCAGGTTCTAAGAATGCATTGATGGAAATCTATACACTGAATAAAGATTTTTTATCTGATGAATATCATACATTGAGCAGAGTTCATTCATACCAGGCCTTCTCTTCTCTTCTGAATAGTGTTTTCTAATTGTTCTTAATACCTTGTATCTTTTACAACTAGGCTCATGTCTCTATGACATTGTACCTCTTAGAACAGAGCTTAAGTATTATAAACTGTGTACCTGAATAGTATCTCCATTGTGCTTTCAGATCAGGACATCATCCGTAGTATTATGGAGCAGGTGATGATCAACTGTAACGGGCAGGACACGGAGGTAAGACGTAATATGTTATGTGGGGTATGGTAGAGGGCAGGGGTCTTGGGTGAGCGACGTAATACGTTATATGGGGTATGCTATAGGGCAGGGACTGAGGGAAGAGACGTAATATGTTATATGTGGTATGGTAAAGGGCAGGGACTGGGGTGAGAGACGTAATACATTATGTGGGGTATGGTAAAGGGCAGGGACTGAGGGGAGAGACGTAATACGTTATGTGGGGTATGGTAAAGGGCAGGGACTGGGGTGAGAG
Source organism: Lepidonotus clava (assembly GCA_936440205.1). Taxonomy (NCBI): domain Eukaryota; kingdom Metazoa; phylum Annelida; class Polychaeta; order Phyllodocida; family Polynoidae; genus Lepidonotus; species Lepidonotus clava. The sequence goes on from OW387134.1 coordinate 71,375,696, forward strand.
ACGTAATACGTTATGTGGGGTATGGTAAAGGGCAGGGACTGAGGGGAGAGACGTAATACGTTATATGGGGTATGGTAAAGGGCAGTAGACTGAGGTGAGAGACGTAATACGTTATATGGGGTATGGTAAAGGGCAGGGACTGAGGGGAGAGACGTAATACGTTATGTGGGGTATGGTAAAGGGCAGGGACTGGGGTGAGAGACGTAATATGTTATGTGGGGTATGGTAAAGGGCAGGGACTGAGGGGAGAGACGTAATACGTTATGTGGGGTATGGGAAAGGGCAGGGACTGGGGTGAGAGACGTAATACGTTATGTGGGGTATGGTAAAGGGCAGGGACTGGGGTGAGAGACGTAATACGTTATATGGGGTATGGTAAAGGGCAGGGACTGAGGGGAGAGACGTAATACGTTATGTGGGGTATGGTAAAGGGCAGGGGACCGAAAGGAGAGACGTAATAAGTTATATGGGGTATGGTAAAGGGCAGGGACTGGGGTGAGAGACGTAATATGTTATATGGGGTATGGTAAAAGGGCAGGGGACCGAGGGGAGAGGGGTAATGTGTTACATGGGGTATGGTAAAGGGCAGGGACTGAGGGGAGAGACGTAATGCGTTATGTGGGGTATGGTAAAAGGGCAGGGGACCGAGGGGAGAGACGTAATATTATATGGGGTATGGTAACAGAATGAAGGAAGTAAAACTTTTTTTTGGCTCATCACTCCAGTAAGAGACGTATTAAAGCCTCATCTTATACAATTTCCTAGGGACATTGTAACTAAAAAGTATTTTCCAGTGCAATATTAATGGCCTTATCCTGCATGGAACACAGTCATAGGTAATTTTCACCTCCTGCATCCCTCACGTAGCCCGCGGCCTAATCACGTCTTCTTCTGTCTAAAGAAATCTCCACCATCGACCAATGTCTTCGCTCCTCCCTCTCGTGTCCCTCTCGGGCTGACGAGAACTCAACGTGACTTGGGCCATAAAGAAAATGACATTTCAAATAGTGCGGCGGGCTGATTTAAGGCTGGAATGGGTCGTAATGAGTGCAGGGTGGGGAAAGGGGAGCCGGGAAATCAATGCTTGGCACCGCCGTAAAAACAGAATGAGTTTAGGGCCTGGCGTGTAATCAGGTCTACGACGGGGAATGGGCGATGCGCGTCACAATGAGAGTTTGTTTGTGATTTTGTAAGGTCCTAAAAAGGTTTTGAATTTTGCCAACATGAAAGATATTCGGATATGACATCACATGCAATTCCAACAAGAAGGAGAGGTACAAAAGATCCCTCCAAATCTCGGAAGATTCGGGCAGGGCGAGAGATCTTATCTTATGTCTACTTGTGACGTCACATCCCACGAGAGCTTTGTGATGACGTCATGGGAATGTCCTTTTACTCAACGACTGTGACATTTTTTCTTCTGTCCTTTTTAGTTCCGTCGCCTGACAATGGTGGCGCCACCATTGAGCAATCATAAAAGCCAGCTCAGATCTCACGAGATCCGGCGAGAACATCGGGAGAATCTCGGCCCGTTGTTGAGACGCTTTCATGTGAGGCTGCTCGTTGGGAATAATCGGCCGGCGGGAAATGGAATTGTTGGGTGGAAGTGATAAAAACTAAATTTGCGCCTGCATGCAGCGGAAGAACGCGCGCTGCCCACAGCCAAACCAAAACGAAATAGCAGTCGATTCGATTCCCGCCTTCTTTTTACTCTGCTTTGTCCTCTCTGTTTTTCCTGTTGCGACATCGATTAGAACTTCCCGGGCACCTATGGAGTAAAACGTAACCACAGTTCCTCTTTCTGAGAGCAATTCCCGGTCGCTTAAGAAAAGTGAATTGAGTCGGTGGTTGACTTGGGAAACCAATCGGAGCCCGCGTTCCCCCGAGCGGCCGGCTGAACAGAAACCAGATTATCGTCTCTAGTGGGGACCAGTTTAGATGGGGTAGGGTGTCCATGACCCTCCTTTTTCTGGAGAATTTACGTCTTAGTAATACATAGAAAAGTTATTTTTCTACCCCAAACCCCGCCGTTTTCCCTCAAATCCTTGCTTTGCCACCTGTACAGAAAGCAGCTAAACATAGGTGTCTAAGAATCTTGAATTGTGGGTTTGAGGTAGAAGGATTTTTCGATGAGAATTTAGAAATACATATAAACTTATTCCAACTAAAGGAAATACAGCTGACAATACTTATTGACAAGCTGTAAATTTTGAGGTAATCAGCTTTCAATATTCAGGCTAGAATTTTTACATAATATGGCGAAAACATCAAACAAACTATCATGATTTCTCTCAGAACAATTATTAAATAAGGTAAGTAGCTGGAATAGAGCATTATGTTATTAGATTATTGGCCTCTGTCCCCAAAACTCCTTGTCAGCTTTACTTGCATTGTGTGGCGGTGTAATATTCACTGCTTAAATTTTAATCACTCGCAATCTATGTTTTGCAGTACAAGTGGATCCGTGCGGATGGCCAGGGATCAGGGAAGGTCGGCAAGGCCCGCAAGAAGCGGACAAAAATGCTGCAAAGTAGCTTCGGCAAGAAAACGACAATAAAGGTAAATATACAAAGAGCTTTTAGGGAGGCAGTTTACCGGAGACAGGTTAAATACCTTTAAATTTGTTCAGTTCTGTTGGGAAATTCTGCTGAAATGAAGAGTGGGAAAAATATGAAATGACAAGTTACCAGTGAGTTGTGGTTGTCTCAAATGGCTCCCTTTGAGAGCAGGAACAAAAGATACTATTTCAAATCTTATAATTTGCCTCTTTTGATTCTTATAATAATTTTTCAAGAATGATTTATGTAGATGTCAAAGGGTTGCAGCTGCTGCCGTGTAATGTTCAGGGTACCAACAGCACAGGGAAAACAGGGAAATGGCAAAGACAAATTCCCTGACAGGGAAAACACAGGGAATTTGTAAATTTTGCCAAAACAAAGGGAAAACACAGGGAATTTCATTTGGCCAGGTTCTGAAATTCGTGATTCTCAAGATATCAGCCATTCAACTTTTTGTTGTTTGGTTGTTCAAATTTTTTCTGCATGCAGAGGCTTTTAAATTTGAACAACTTGCTGGATATGATACAGGGAAAACTGCGGGACAGGGAAATCTCAGGGAAAATAAAGGGTATTTAAAAATGGAATTTGGGTTGGTACCCTGATTGAGAGCCTGGCTGAAGAGGAGCGGGCCGGTTGACAATCACATCACCTCAGGGAATGTTTTAAGTGGAGAGATGTGGTGGCCCTGACAGCGTGCTTAATTCACCCAATAAGAATAATGGTCATGGCCACAGTCGGCTAATTCTGGGTGAGGATGTGGGAGACAGTGTTTTAAGCAGGGTAAGAATACAGCACGCGGCAGAGGAGGGATTGGAGAGTTCTCGTTCTCACTCGCTTCTTCAAGTTCCCCTTAATTACCCTTTATTCAATTGTTTTTTAATGTTAGCACCACTTTATCTTTGCTATTATCTTCTTGCCATCTACCCTGATTTGTCCTACCCCTCATTGCCCCCCCCCCCCTCTCCCTCTCCCTATTCAACATCTCAGCCTACCCTTACTCTGTCCACCAACACACATCACCCCACAACTAGCCCTATGCCTCCCTCCCCATGGGCCATATTGCACTCAAAACCAATACTTTTCCTACGACCCCCCCCCCCCCACCCCCAACACCACTTCCACATGCCATGTTCCACACAAACATGTACACTTTGCTTACAACCAACAGCCCCCCCCCCCCCTCTTCCACCCTTTTGCCATATGACATGTTTCACTATGACCGCCCCCTCCCCCATCCTCCCCTTTTGCGCATGTCAGAAAATCTCCCCTACAAGCCCCCCCCCCCCATACACAAACACCCGGAAGTGCCGTACTGCATAGAGAACTCATACTTCCCCTCCAAACCTCTCCCCGTTCACCATTCCCTTTGGGATGATCCCATTAGGTAACCCCTCCCCCTGACCTTTCAGTTTTGTCTCAAGACAAAACCAAGCCTGATTCATAACGGAACAGGATCAGTAATTGCCGGAAGGAGTCGTGCGTCTTTCTGTCCACTCAACAAAGCACGCCCATTGTCTGGGAAACTCTGAAAACTTCCCCGATGAATCTTAACACCCAGCCCCTCCCCGCCCGCCCCCTCTGCCTCGTATCCATCATAAGAGTCACCGCCTCTTTCCCCACCTGTCTTCCTCCTCCCCTTCTCCTCTACCACACTGCTCTGTTGATGGGTCCACCCCTTGGGTTCCTCCTTTCCTGTCGCCCTCTCCCCATCCCCCTCCCCCTCCCTCTACTCTCCTTCTCCCCCTTCTTCCTCTCCACCCTCTCCACCCTCCCCTCATTCCCCTCCCTCCCTCCTTTCCCCTCCCTTCTTTGCCCCTTTGTTCCTTTCCCGTCCCGTCTCCTCCCCTAGTTCCCATCCTCTCTATTTTCCCTCGTTCTCTTCCCCTTCCCCTCCTTCCCCTCTCTGCTCTCCCTCTGCCTTTCCTCCCTCTCCGTCCCCTCCATCCTCTCCCCGTACTGTTACTGCCTTCCCTCCTCCCCCTCCTGTCCCCCCCCCCCTCCCCCTCCCCCTTGTTTACCTTCCACTGTCTCATTGAAAGTAAGGTCGATTTGGTGGAAATACAAATCGGGTCCAGTTTCATCCCCCCACCCACCATACTCTCATGTACTGTTGAAAGGAATATAAGTATGAGATGTTTCTGTTTTTGTGTATTCAGACAGATATCGCCATTACACTGAATACTTACAGATGTCTACGTTCTCACGTGTTCTGCAGAACTTTCCATTAGCGACTAATTAACTCTTACTTATTTTCCTACTTCAAACTGCATATTGCCCATTAGATTTGCCAAATGAAGATGCTATACCATATCGCTCACATTCACTATCTTTTGTCTACTGGGAATCATCAGCATGCCATATCAAACAGTTAAAGGGACATTCTCGTCTGTGAGTTCAGTGAGATACATCCGCAGCAGTATGAGAGTTGCAATGTAGCAATTCCGGCCAGTCTCCAGACAGAACGTGTCTTTAACTGCCACACTTTGAATTGACCTTAGAAACGTTTCTTTTCACATTAATGTTTACCATAGAAACGTTATTTTCCGGTTTTGATCATTTCATTATTCAACCCCAATAAAGTAAATTTACTTTATGGGATGCCTATGTTAATCGTGACCCCTGTGATTGAAAGTGTAAGTTGGATGTCAGGGATAAGCATGGAGGTATTCCAGGTTGTTAGTTGACCTATATAATATGACCTTGTGTTGACCTTGATGACCTTTGTACTTGAACTGAAAGTGCTGACATTCATTGACCTTGACCTTCAGGTGACCACAAGTAACCCGCGGCGGCGGTCAAAGAGCGCAACATCGGTCGGTCGAGGCGGGGCGCCGGAAGCAGTACGGCTGGGTCCCGGCATGCCGTGGAGGACGGCACTGAGGGCAGACAGGTACAGGTGGGTGGAGGACTAACAAGTAGACGAGTCGAGAAAAACACAAAAACCACACTTTATTTATTTGATTTATTCTTTATATGGTTATGGTAAAGACTTTGATTTTAAAGCATGATGCAAAACTTTTGCACCTCTGCACTGCAAACCAAATTTTATCATTGTAGTATTGTATATTCCCATGCACTATAATAAGGGCATGGGATTTTGTAGCATTAGTTTTGAGAATCTTTACTGAAGTACTGTTTCACTAATAAGCATGTTTAATCAGTATGTGACTGCAGTTTATACTTAATCTACTGATCACAAAACTTGTTATTTACCCCTGTTATCACCACACAAGGAAAACAGGGAAAATGGAAAAAAAGAAATAATTCCCTCTCAGAGAAAACATTTTTTGAAATTTGACCAACAAACAGGGAATTTTGTTTGCCCAGTTTCTAGATTTCCTTTTTTATGATTCAGGAGAATATACTTTTCCAAGAGGGAAATTTCTAATATTTTCCAGAATCTTCATCTTTAATGACATTTCTGTAAGTGAACACTTTGTGATAAAAAAAAGTCTGCAAAACCAAGAGAGAGAAAATTTACTAGGGGACAGTTAAAACTAGGGAATGTAATCGTGAAATGTGAGTAGGGACATCAGATATACTCTTAGCTTATCTGACTACCCTACTGAACATGTCCCCTCTCGCCCATACAGGGGTTACCATGATGATCACGAGGCAGGACAGCCCAACGTGTACGAGCGTATGTCAGGGTCGCCCAGCCCTGAGTCTCCGTCCCGCCGCAGCGCCACCTACACCGACCATGACACGACGGGCGGGGCAAGCGACAGCGAGTACCAGAACACCAAGAAGGGACTGGTCAGTACCCACTGGGTTAGATGGTCCCATATTTACCAGCCAAATCCCACAGTTTTTCTCTTATTGAGATCCGTAAATTATAACATAAGTAAAATAATATGGTATAACAATATATTGCCAGGAACAGGAAGATCAAATATAAAAGAAGTATATCATATTAAAGAATAGTGGCATGACTTCTCAGTTAACAATATTCAAAATCGATCAAATATGAATATATACTTGAAGAAACACATTCCTGACCTGCAAAGGGTATTAATAGAGTTAGTAACATATATACAGAATTCAGTGGGATGGGGTGGTCTAGTGGTTATCGTCCTGGCATTGCACGCGGCCGGCCCAGGTTCGATTCTTGGTGCTGCCTGTTAGACCACCTTACATTGCCATCGTTTCCACCCTTCACCCTTCATTTCTCATAGATTCAGTCAGCCAACTGGTATAGTATACAAATGTGAGTGGTCCTGATGTGGCGGAAAAATTGCTGAGTGGTTGTTAAACTCCAGTATTCATCATCATCATAATATTATACAGAATTCTGTAGATGAGACGATGCAGGAGGGGGCCCTCCTTTTTTGGACAAATTTAGAATTTTTTAAAATAAAATTCTGGAAGAAAGGAGGTGTGCCCCCTTTCTATTAGCACACCCCCACCTTTTCAAAAAAAACTGCATCCGCGACTAGTTAAATACGTGCATAGTGACAGTTCCCCCAGTTCTTGTGTCTTTTAACTCTTCTTTCACCCACCAGGTGGAGTTTGAGCAGCTGAGACGTCGCTTTAGGGAGGAGAGCATCGCGCGGTCACGGGCAGACGCCCAGGTTCTGGAGGTAAGGCGTTGTGACCAGCTAAAAAAAAACAAAAAAACTATATATGAGGAAAGCATATTGATCCTATCAAAAGAGATTTTGTATATCTTAGTTGACTATTGTTTATAGTGTTGAAGCCACCCATAATTGTATGAGATACACACCAATCCTTAATGCCGTTAAATGATTCTATGAGACGCTGACTGACGTCCCTTCCGCCTCCAGTTGCAGGTGGAGAACCAGCGTCTCCGTCACCAGGTGGAGGTGCTGCAGGCCAGCGGGGGCGGTGGGCTCCTTGATGACGACCGGGTGCTCGACAACATTGAGAAGTCCTTCCAGCAGTTCCACGCCTTCCTCGACATGCTGCAGGAGGCAGGGTAAGGCATCGTCCAATTTAAACATCTAATTTGTTTTCTTTTACTGCTACAAAATATATTTATAGATATATAAGCAAAGTTCATAAGAAGTTTTTCTATGAGGACAACTACATTTCTGGATCTTTGGATACCAGTAATACGTTATCAGTGCACTACACAGGGAACTTAATCTGGTTTCCAACAAGGTACAATAATAGCCTATAGCTTATACCCGATGGCCCAGAAAAGTCATTCTCATCCCCAATGGCTACCAATATGAGGATCCATTGTTGAAATTCGATAGATTGCATGTTGGAAAGATTGTGTCACCGTTTTATCGGTTACTTGTGTCGTTTGATCCGCATCTAACCCCTGCCTTCTCTCTCCCCGTCAGGTTGGGGCAGCTCATCACCCTGGCCGGCCTCGACCAGTCCCGGATGCCCTTTAACCGCAGTGACCTTCAGGCGGCCCGCGCCCCGTACGGCCCGCCCGTGGTCCCCCACCACCAGGGGGCACCACCCGTACTGCTCCCTGACACCGCCGCCCAGGGGGCACCACCCGCACAACAACCCGCCTCTGGTGGTCAACCCCAGAACTACCCGGGCACCCAGCAGCAGCCCAAGGTCAGCCTGGTCCCCGAGAACCGACGACACGGGGACGACCCTACGCTGGCCGGGGCCGACGGTATGGGTGATGGGGTGAGGGGCAACAAGACCCGCTTTGACGAGCTGTACGCGAAGGTCCTGCAGGAGACGGATGGTGCCATCACCACCGCCCAGGCTGACGCCCAGCTTCCCGTGGCCGCCCCTAGAGGGCAGCAGCCGCAGGGGACGGGCAGTGGGAACGGGAGCAGTAAAGGCCCTACGTTCTCCGCGGGGTCCCAGGAGGAGAGGAGAAGGACCGCAGACTCCGACCTCTCGGACCACTCCGCTGGACGGTCCATCTCCCAGCGCCAGTCCCAGTCCCAGAGGTCAAGGCCGTCGTCAAGGTCAGCGCCCGCCCCGCGACCTCTACAGAGCAGTAACAGTAACCATGCCAACAGTCAGGGTTCTAACCACGCCAACAGTCAGGGGTCCCAGCAGTCCAAGTCAGCGCCCGGCCCGCACCCCACGGGCAGGTCACAGCACAGCGAGGTCCACGAGTACAGCCAGGACTTTGAGCACACCCAGTCCGACATCTCCGAGGACATCGAGAACATCCACGACATCAACGACCTTCTCCCCGCCGCATCATCCACCGCCTACGGACCCGCCAGCGACAACGACAGCTTCTGAGTTAATGATTTACCAAGATAGTTTTTAAATGACACTCGTCAACAAAAAAGACAATAACAAGAACTGCTGTCAGTACTCATCTAATTGAATATAAGAATGTTTTCACAGAATGGTAAGGGGCATGTTAAAACAAATGGGGCATGAACTAGGAGCAAATGTGTGTGATTTGATACATAACAGGCTCACAATCTTTCTGATTGATTTCACAGGACACATTGAAAATGACTTTTTAACCTTTTTACAGGGCAGCGACGTTATTTATGGTTGAAAATCTTCATCAAATGGCCTCACTGTTTATTTTAAAGTTCCTTCTTTAATACTCCACCCCTTGACCTGAGCTGTGTAGAAGTATTCTTTTACGTGTAAATAATCTGACGAACGTTCACATAGCTGGAGTTAGGGTGGAGGAGTGATAATGTCTGTCTCTCATATCCAGGGCATTTAGGGTTCAGTTAATAATCATATGATAATAAGTTACAGCTTTTCTATTATTTTAACCCTAGGTGATCTCAATATTTTTACTGGATCCTTATGTCAGAATATAACAACGGATTTAGAGGTTATTTATGTTTTTAAATTCATTGTATGCATAGATAATCACGTGCTATTAAAAAGTTTGCAGGTTTTTCCAAAGTTTAAAGAGGGGTTATATGGGATCGGTGACGTACTCTTTCCCGCACTAAAACATATCGGTACTTTGTAATAATTTCATCCTGTCTAAAATGGAGATTTCAAGTTGTACCTAAGTGCAAGACTAATCAAATTAACAAAATGAATACTTCTCCGATGTAGACACTTTATGTAAACCTGCTTTGTAAAAATTAACCAATTAGGTTAAGTAACGACCAAACTGTGCGTTTTTATCTGATAGTCAGTTAAGTCGTATGAACGAAGGCACCCAGGGACTGAGACCACGTGCCTTGTTTTATCCATAGCGGAAGCTTCGGGTGAACGGGATTTAATCAAACACGGACTTCTGAATGTGTGTAGGAATAAAGATACTGCTATAACTTACTGGATTGCGTTTTGTTACTTCAAGATTTTATGCCTCCGATATTTTTCAGATGTACAGATATTTAATCATTATCAAAATATATCCTTCCTTGCAAGTCCCCACATTTAGTTTGGTAATTGTAGATTATTATTTCTATATGTCCCTATACTTTCATAATTACGCCCATCCCGCGTCCAGGAATCTTTTATTTTCTCAAACTCTTATTACAAAAGAATGAGTATTTGAATAGTGATTTTGTACGGAAATATATTTTTAGACATTTCAATTTTAATGTGTATTGATGCAAATCGCACACGTTTATCAGGATTTGATACGGCACAGGTTGCATTCGTAATTCTAAGCGTGACTGAGCATACCAGAGACAAACACTTGATTGACAATGTTTATTGAAGCATCACAGAAAGTACAATAACAGTAACACCGAGCGGTGCGTATCACGGGGCTGCACTGTCGGCAATAGCTTACATAATATAGATAACTTAACGCTTCATGTATGGACGGAAACTATTCAAGTACATACTATGAGAGAATATGCAACGAGAAATGTACAACGTGGACGGACCCTGATTTAATTATACAGGCGGTAAATAAATAATGTTTTTTGAGGCCTCCTTCGTGGATCCTTAGACATGAACCATTCAGAAATTCTAATTAATGATATTTTAACCATCATTTCAACAATGTAAGATGTGCATCTGGCATAGTTAAGACTGACTCAGGGCAGGAGAGGACCCGGACCTGTGTACTCAAAATGACTCCATAAAGTTATATGCCGCAATATAAGTTTTCCAGACGTGAATGGACGATTTTTATTTATGTTAAGAAAAACATTTGAAGTCCCTTTCTGAACCCTAGCATTCACTCGCAACGGATAAGTGATGTTCCATCTAGGTTTCCTGCCCTTGTCATTTGGTTATTTCACTCTCCCCAAATTACATCCCTGATTTTGTAAATGAGGCCATTAAGGTACATTAAATGAAATGGGAATGTTACATTTTGAAGACCTGAACAAGAGCCTTTTAGGTGAATTTTAAAATTCAGGAGTGTTAACTTTACAAGATTTCTGCATGATGTACCTTTATGGTCCCATTTACAAAACTCTAAGGTCATTAAATGTCTGTTTTCTCCCAGCTTGCCATTGTTAACTGGGCAGTTGGTCCCTCATTGCTGCCCTTGTCCCTGCTCACCGGGCAGTCGGTCTACATGCTGCCCTTGCCGGCCAGGTAGTTCTGGATCTGCGTGTTGTAGTCCTCGATCATGGAGGTCACGTGTTTGGAGATGGGCCGGAAGTCGCACTCCATTGTCTTGGCCGCAATGTCTGGGAACGGTTAGGGAGGACAACGAAGAGGGAAAAACAATATCAGGTTGAAAGGAATATGATATTTAGACCTCCTTCCAACTAGCCTGAAGAAAATATTTTGTTGAAAATGGTAATCCTCTGGGAGGGTACATTATAGAATGTTTCTTTGACATTGTAAACTGCATCAAATCAATTAATATTTACTGGATAAAACTTTCCTTTAATCATAAATATAATTTAATCTATACGTTTGTATTTTAGAAAGAGGTTATAGAATGTATCAAATAAAAGTCTCTAACTAATGTTACATAGAATACCTTTATGCAATGGACAGTATGTGTCTTTATTTCAAAATAATAGCTTGATCTATTCATATAGAAATCCAAGAAGCACGATATTATGTCAAAATGTGTCGACTGGCTTTTCATAAAATTTTGTTTTCCATAGTGTTTTAATAGAATAACTAAACATATTGTTTAATGGAATAACTTAACATCCCATGAATTTGAGGAGAAAAAAACTCATCAATTTCTGCATTATAAATATCAACAAAAGCTTTACAATAGCAATGGAATCCCTGAAGGCCCAGAAGGCAAACCACTCGTAAAGGATACATTCCTTCATGACGAAGTTGTTCTGCTCGTGGTGCTGCCACTTCCGCTCCAGGTTACCCAGCTGAAAATGGAACAACATACTCTGAATATATGATGTAATGGAAACGTGGCTAAGGTCGTGTCTACTTCGATGCTACCGCTAAAAAAAAAAAAAAAAAAATACTCTGAATATATGCAAAGGTTTAACATTTCAAGGCTTTAGTTAAGCGGAATTGAATTATCCCATTTCGTCATCGACCTTTCTGTTATGTGATAACTTGGTTATGTATATCACATTGTTTCAGGGTATATTTGTTTTTCAATACTTGGAGAAGGAAATGACAAAAGAAGTCTATTCTCAGTTTTAAAGCTGTGATACCCAAAAACTACATAATAAATGCTCTGTTACTATGAGTCAAGTACCAAGTCAAATGAAATACATCCTTCTGATAATTTAGGACTTTCTTTGGTTAAAGCATATAATACAGAAATCCCTGGTCACTCAGTCACTGAGAGAAAGGGCTGATCTTAGAACAGGGTGTGGCTGACTACTGCTCTATGTTAATCGCTCTCCTTACCTGTGTGTAAGTCTCGTTATCGTTGAGCTGCGCCTTGGCCGCCTCGTACTGCTGTGTCAGCTGTTGCATTGCCTTTTTAAAGGTGGAGCGGCGACGGTGAAGGGCCACCTTGTCCTCACCAAGTTTCTGAAAGTAAGGTAAGGTTGGGTCAGTAAGATACATTCGGCCTTCTTAAAGGTGGATTGGCAATGCTGTAGGTCAGATTATGATAATTCTGTAACATGCGGGCCCCCCTGTCTGCATGCTAGATCCTTAAGTCTAAAAGACTGTCACCAACCTGTTTCTTGCTCTCAGCTTCCTCGCGGAGTCGGGGGATGTCGGAGTAGATCTCCAGTTCGGTTGTGTTCTTGTCAATCTTCTGTTTCAGCATGTCCAGCTCAGCTGTAATCTTGGACTCAAGTTGCTCGACCTTTTGAAGGTCAGACGCCAGCTTCTCACTCTCTGAAAGGTCAGTCAGAGGTCAAAAAGGGGACTGAAGGTCAGCCAAAGGTCAAAAACAGGTCTGAAGGTCAGTCAGAGGTCAAACAATCTTTTGTTTCATAAAAGCGTTTTTAATGAAAAGACATCAGAATCAGTTTGAATCTATGATGCCTAGAATACCAAATTAAGAATGGAACACATGTGCGTTAGCACTGAGGTGCAGATGTAGTGAAATGACTGTCAAATGCAATGGGACATACCCCCAGCGAGACCAGAGGCGGTGTGTTCAGACTTCTGCATCTCGTTCTCTTTGAAGGCCAGGTCCTCCTTCATACTGGACAACTCAGCCGCCGTCGGCAGGTGACCGAAGCGCTGCAGGTTCTGTGGGTTAGAGATACAGAATAAGTGAGGGGACGTTATCACTATTACAGAGAGGGTTATAGATATGGGATCAGTGAGGGGTACTAGGCTGTCAGCTGATGAACATAGCGCTGCATGTTTTGTGGGTTAGAGATACAGGGTCAGTGAGGGAACCCTAACACTATAAAAAGTTTACAGGGTTATAGGGTTATAGGATCAGTGAGGGGGTCATCAATGTCACTAGACAGGGATTATAAGGCTGTCGGCAGGTGACCAAAGCGCGGCAGGTTTTGTGCGTTATAGATACAGGATCAGTGTGGGGACATTTATGTCGTAACACAGTTTGAACAGTCGTTAAGAGATGACCGAACACATGTTCTGAGGGTTATGGATACAGGGTCAGTGTGGGGATGTTAATGCTTTGAGTTGAGACTGAAGACTAGAGGTTATGTGATTTAAAGATATAGGATCAACTCGTTAACTAGCCGAACAGTGTACTTCCCGAATAATACAAGTTAACAAATATAGAACAATTCAATCTTAATTTGATTCTTAAAATTGAACATTGTAATGATACACAACTGAAAAGAACAGGGGAAACTCAGAACAATAATTTTCAACATATGCAGTGAAATATTTCTACCTGGAGCAACTCGTCTACATTAAGCCGCCCTATCACCATGCAATCGGGATGCTACGATCATGGCAAGAAGATATTGAATTATATATGTTTATTCATGTTTTTACTTATAAATCTATTCTTTGGTATTGACCACTTTCACAATACTCAAATAAGTAAATAAATTGTTCTACGAAAACGTTTGAATGAAAATATCCTTTATTTGTATATCGCCCCGCCTAAGGCTAAGGACTTTGGGCATTATAAGGTATAAATGAGGTATTGCACTTCATGATATGAATAACTTAAGTCCCATAAACTTACCCTGCTCATACGCTCCAGAATGGCCACAATGTTGGTCTCCAACTCCTGGCCACGTTTCTGTAAAAAATAGAAACATAAAGGCGTGTTGAAACATGTAGAGTTTTTCATTTATCAACAGGTATATTTAGTGTGATGACACTTCTTGTACGCATGCGGACGTGGATTAAAACGGTAATTGTAAGTTTTATGTAATGACCTTTCACATCTCGTTTTAGACGAGGTTAAACATTACAAAAAACATACTGGAATGGCATCTCTAGTTTCAAAACAAATATTATTAATATTTTCACTTCAAAATTATGAAATTGTGAACAATGTTTGTACAGGCTAAAATCCCGAAATCCAGAAAAGGGATAAAAAATAACATTTAATTCCTTAAACATCAAAAATACTCACAATTTCAGCCGCCTTGTTCTCCTCAAAGCTGTCGAGGAAATCTTGAAAGATAACATTGAAAATATGCACAAATAAATCTCTTACATAGGAGCTAAAACAAAACAAAAACAACACATGAAAAGTTGGGAACTTACTTCCGTTAACTTAAGACAGAGAATGTCCAGTAACTTTCATAAGCTTCACATTACTGGTTAGAATTTACCACCAGAAATGGAGCTCGGTCCTCACATTAACACTTAAAAAGGTTAGTGTTATAAAGAAAATTATCTTTATATTCTTAATATGGACATTGGTGACTTAAATACCGCTTTGCCAACAAAACGTTACTTAAAATAACAAATCCTACAATAGCGAGATAATGTTATACGTAGTAAGCCTTGCACCCAGGTTCACCGGACTCACCGTTCATGGTCTCCTCGCGCTTCTTCAGCTCCTTGTACTTCTGGTTGCGCTCGCCCTGGTTCTCCTCAATGTCCATATCCAGTTGTCGGATCTCCTCCTCCATGTTCGTCAACCGCTCCCGTAACTCCTTCGTCCTGTCGAATCAAACCACGAGCTACAGTTAGTTAATCCAGAATGCATAACTACTGAGAGTAATTTGCTAACCAAGTGTCGAAGCCTGCCTTCAATACCACTCAGAAGATTTCAGTATTTTACCTACCCCCCCTCACAGCACACATAGTTGTTTTTGTTTTTTTCTTCTTTTTTCCTTTGATATAAGACTCACTGGCGCTCCATGGAGGCGATCTCTTATTTGTCCTCCTTGACTAAATATCCCTACAACATACAGCGGTATTATACCGCAGTATGAGACAAGGTTCCCCGTTTATTTCACACAAACCACTTACTGTCGCTCCATGGAGGCGATCTCCTGGTTGTCCTCCTTAACCAAATTTCCCTATGAGCCATATGAGATAAGGTTCCCCCTTCCCTAACCCCAACCTGGTTTTCCTCCTTATCCAAATATCCCTACAACATACAGCAGTGTCCCCATTCCCCGTTCCCCATTCCCTGACCCCGACCACTTACTGTCGCTCCATAGAGGCGATCTCCTGGTTGTCCTCCTTGACCTGCCGCAGCAGCTTCTCCCGCTCCTCCTGCGGGCTGCAGCGGGACGCGGCCTCCTCCATCAGCTGGTCCCGCTTGTCCTCCAGCTCGTGCAGCTGCTCGTACAGCCGAACTGTCAACGTAAAGAGACAGCATATATATATTCATCACCGCAACTCCCAACGAGCTGTGCGTACAGGGGTCAATGCGTATTTAGAGGCTGTATGTACTGCTCCTCATTCTCAGTATGTTCAAGAGCTTTTGAATTTTTTTGGTGGTGATAAAATATAAAAGATCCTTAGGGGTCATCCTCGGGTGCCTGTATGATCCATGGGGATCGCATGTACCTAGGGCTTCGCCCTCAGTGCGTAATCATCCCCTATGGATCATACGGGCACCCTCGGACAATCCCCATGGGTCTTTTATATGTAGATGCACAGAATAACCGTAAATGTGTAGACAAACTGTAAACATCCAGCAACATTGTACATGTACAGACATACCTAAAATGTAGCCTAAATGTAAAAGTACCCTCATCTCAAATTCTTGCAATGGGGCCATGTAGCTTTAACCCTTTTCATACGCCAGATGCATTGACGCATCGTTTTCCATATATGTCATACTATTGAATTTAAAGCTAACTATAAAAGAGCTGTATACTTCCACATACCGGCCTCCTGTTTGACGGGTGACGTGGCCAGCTCCTCCTCCAGCTCAGCCTTCTTCATGTTGAGCGAGTCTAGCTCCTGCTGCGACTGCTCCAACTGCCGCAGCAGGTGTTCGTTCACGTCCTTCAGCTGCAGGTACTTCTGACGCATCTCAGGTTGCTGAATGAGAGAAAATGTAAACTTAGGTTCATGTATGAGGGAGGGAGATCCTTACATGTTAGGGTCATTCCCATTTGAGCTTTCTGGGTTTATGTTCCACACTTGAAAAGTCTTTTCACAAAATTGCAGACGCTGTATAACACCCTCTCATCAAATATTTAAGAATTTTTAACTGGACCATGTTTAACTCTAGACCCTCTTACCATATCATAGACCATGTTTAACTACAGACCCTTTCACCATATCATAGACCATGTTTAACTACAGACCCTCTCACCATATCATAGACCATGTTTAACTATAGACCCTTTCACCATATCATAGACCATGTTTAACTACAGACCCTCTCACCATATCATAGACCATGTTTAACTACAGACCCTCTCACCATATCATAGACCATGTTTAACTACAGACCCTCTCACCATATCATAGACCATGTTTAACTACAGACCCTCTCACCATATCATAGACCATGTTTAACTATAGACCCTTTCACCATATCATAGACCATGTTTAACTACAGACCCTCTCACCATATCATAGACCATGTTTAACTATAGCCCCTTTCACGAAATTGTAGAACATGTTTAACTATAGACCCTTTCACCATATCATAGACCATGTTTAACTATAGCCCCTTTCACGAAATCGTAGAACATGTTTAACTATAGACCATCTCACCATATCGTGGACAAGGTTGTCAGTCATACTCTTCTCCTGACGTAGTTCTATCTCCAGCTGGTTAATGCGTTCTTCACGTCTGGAACACATGATGTTTTCATAAATTATCCAGAAATCATATTAAATAAGACTTGTCTACAATATTTCCATAGTTGTAATTTCGAGCAAAAAAGGGAATTCATGAATTGCCACTAAACAGATATATCCAGCACTGAATGAATATTTGGAATATCTATATTTTACAAACATTATCAAATATTTGGATTCAATAAATTTTGAAACAGTTGATATCCCTATATATGTATGTTGAATAGGCATGTACTTACTCCTTCTTCTGTTCAAAGAGTGCGTCGAGGGCGCGGGCTTCCCGGTCATTGGCAGCACGCAGCTGACAACAAAGACAAGACACTTATTACAGGACATAACAAGTTAACATGTGTCTCTGGTGACTTAAATATGAAAGCCCTAAAGAGCAACATTACTTTACATTTAATTTTACGATTTTCTTAATACAAGCAGTGACCCAAAATTCCTGAAAAAATCCAAAATAAAAGTAAAAACAAAGCAGACTTTTGTGGATCCCTTTGCAAGTATTGCCCTAAAAATTACTGACTTGGAAAAATCTGATAAAGCTCAAAGACAAAATCGGGGAACCTCGCAAAAGAGAGGGAAAAGGCTTCGCTTTGTTGTACTTTAAGACCCGATGACTTTGAACCTACCTCCTCCTGGTCCATCTGAATGTCGCTGATACTCTCGTCTGTGTTCAGCTTGTCCACCATCTGGGGAGGAAAATGAGTTTTGGTTCATTAGATATATCAACTACAGTCATGAAATTAAGGAATTCTGACGTTTACAATGAGACTATTTTCCACCTGGCTCTGAGGAAAATTTACGAGCAGACGTTGCACGTGATTCGAATTGAAGAAATATGTACAGGAAACCTTGTGCAGATGACAGAAATGTATTCAGAGTTGTTCCTTGCGAACTGCTTTAAAAATTGCTGTTTCCTTCCCCAGCAACAACGGTCTGTACTGATGACATACTGAGGCCCATATTTGTATTGAAAGACATAAAAGCTTTTGTCGTAATGAGTCCTTCAAACGTCTAGAAGCTATTTTGGAGATACCTTACGGATGTTACATCACAAACCCCTTCAACAGTAAACTTACCGTGTTGTAGTCGGCCAGTTCTCCCTGGAAGTCTTTTAACTCGGCGGCCAGGGTCTCAGCACTGAAACAACATTATTCAGTGAATATGCTATAGATAAACTCATCTCATCTCATTCCATCATTAAATCACCAAATACCATTCTTATGGCAGGAAAAGAGTTGTAGAAGATGAAACCCGCACCTACAAGAAATTATAGAGCAAAGGGACTGTATACTAAAGTTGTTCTTTTGAGAATTTCGTACACAGAAACTAGTTCTATAAATGTGATCAGCTTTTCTTTCAAAACAAAGCTGCGATCGAACAGTGGTTCAAATCATTTCACATAAGATGCATTTAGACACAATGTTACAAACTCTAATTTCTACATTATCATTGATAAGGTAAAGCCCGCTGCCACTCACCGCTTCTCATACTGGACGAAGCTGGACTGGTCCTCAGTGGCCTCCTCCGACTCCTTCCGCAGGCGGTTAATCTCCGTAGTCAGCTCAGCGATCTTACTCCTGAAAGTTTATAAAACGTCCTCTATGAATTTACAAAAATCACTTCACCAAAGTATTGTGGCCTCAACTGTTCAAGTAGTTAAATTCAGCCAAATCAAATCCTAACTTCACAAAAATATGATTCTCAACTTTACAAGTTAGATAAGTATTTTCTGTTAATAGTTTTTTCCCGTACCTGAGAAGTCCCAAGAAGTAGGTTTTGTCCTGAACCTGGCGCTGGGGACCTGAAAAGTGACAGTGAAAAATTCGGGTTATTAGATGTGGTTACTTATCGTTGCAATAACGTTTCCCCTAAAATTCGCATTTAGCTATAAAATAATGACCTATCACATGCAGAAGCTGCCTAAATAATGAAAAATTTTCTACTTTCAAACGTGAAAATTGGCCTTTTAAAAGTTCTAAACTTAACATCAAATTTTAAACTGACATTCAAAACTCCTTCGGATGTTAACAGAATCTGCCAATAGAAGAAAAGATTGTTGTTTACCTCGCTGTCCGGTCTTCATGCCGCCCAGCCCCTGCTGCGTCATCGGGCGGTCGGCCACCTGAACCTGGGCCGAGAGCGCTGTAAACGACAATACACAGTATATAGAGTATGTAGTATTTCTAGGTACCATAAGGTTGTGGCTACTAAATCTTCGAAGTCATCATACGTCATGTAATTTTCTTACTAATCTTGGTTTACCCCTTTAAAAAATGTGAACGCCCAAATTGGTACTTTAGGGCCAACTGGAATTTTCCTTTCACATTTTGGATTTTTTTTTAATCAAAAATGTCCATTATAACTTAACAAGGAAAAAAAAAATCCCCAACCGCACTAGTGGCACCTGCTCGACAGGAAAAAATATTTACTTGGATTGTGCCAAGTGCTTGACAATATCTAGATTCATAAACAACATGATGATTTCTAGCTCTGAAGAATAAAACTGTGGTCACTTTGGGTGATAAATGTTTGCAGTTTGTCGTTTGACTGAATCTTAAAATGTTGAAATGAAAAATGAAGAACGTTACTTGTAACAACAACAAAAATTAACTCTTTGATATTAAATATATATTAACTAGAAAAACTGGAAAGATCCCTTATTTAGTTTACCGTTTGTAACCACACCTAGAAAACACGAGATAAAATAGTTAATTCTTTATTTATTTTTTTATTTCTAAAGTGGTTATTGTTCAGTCGCTCACTATAGTGCAGCTGCAAATAACGTTACGTGTTCTTTTTTAACAGTCTAAATTTAATGTCTTACATAACTTCTTTACCTCCTTAAAATATAATCCAGTATAATTTCTTTTCAAAATGCTGCAGATATTTTATATACAACGTAATCTACAGGACATATAAGTACATATTTTACTTTATAAAATGATTGTGAAATAACTTTTGTTGGGCTTCGTAGAAAGAAACTTAATGCACCAACATGCAATGAGTCTACGTACCAACCCCTCCTGCGATCTGCCCTCCGCGCGACCCGGGCCGTCCGGTGCCTGGGACCTGAAGACAAAGTTTTGGGCATGTCGGTACGTGGCAACATAGATATAAAAGACATTAGTAATGTGATACCATAACCCATAGATATGGAGATCCTGTTGAGATCTAAGGAAATATTGGCCATCTGATCTCCCCATGTTTAAGCACGACCAAAATACACTTGATAATTTTTTAAAAGCTGTAAGAAAAGGAAATCTAAAGTTTTCCCGTTTTCATAGTATATAAGATATTGCACATGTAAAATAATGAGAAATAGAATTTAATATCATGAACCATAGATTTCATTCCTGTTTAAAGAGAGGGGCCAGTGAAATTTTAATATTGTTAAATTCTCATATCACACCGTAGGTAGAGTGCTTAAGTATAAATATATGACATTATCATAACTTTGAAGTGATCCCTTATGAAAGAAAACTGTGTCTCTTTATCAGATCACACATTGAGTCCACTGCACACCTGACACAGGCTGTCTGTGTGTGACATCACACAAAATGACAGTTATATTCAAATTTCAAAATTATAAATCCCATAATAAAATATTTTAGAATTTTTCTTTCATGAAACATTTTATTTGGTCATTCTAAATACTTTAGGCTCATAAAAAACACTTAGATACATTAGGTATTGTTATTTTTCCAGTTTTATCATTTTTCAGCTGTTCTGCTTGTGACGTCACATACAGATAATTGCCCTGTGCAGGCAGTGTCAGATGCAGGCAGGGGAACTAAGTTTGAAGGAGACAAAATGTAAATAAAACAAAAACTATTAGAGATAAAAGCACAAAATTTGGTATGATTATTCCCTGGATGGTAAAGATCACGGCAATATACTAGTTTATGGTCACTGGCCCCTCCCTTTAATAATTTTATGCGATTTTAATGTCGAGAAACCCTCACTTTCCCCCTCGCCCAATACAAATTTAAGTGGTTTCGGGTCAGCAGACAAGATTAACTTGATCTGCATTAAAAAAGTGATTTGTTGAAAGAGTCTAGTCTAAACACCCTTTACTCTTAGTCATTGTTGGAAAATCCATTACTGGTCACTTAGTAAGATTAAATAGTCACCATTCCGGTGGTCAGGCGGGTGGCTGTACCGGGTGGGCGGCCTCCTGACGCTGCAATATGACAGAATTCATTACGTCTTTTTTATTTTCCAACTACCTCTTTTACAAGAAGCTCTTCTGATAGTTTCAAGGGTACACAAATTGAAACAGAATCCAAACATAAAGCAATATGGTAACATATAACAAAACATTTCAGCCAAGTATATCATAGTAACGTAACCGGTCATCAGGCGGGTGGCTGTGCCGGGCGGGCGGCCTCCTGCAATATGAGTTGCACAGAATTCATTACATTATTTTTTTATTCCCCAACTACCTCTTTTACAAATAGCTCTTCTGATAGTATCAAGGATATAAGGGTTTACTACGCAATTTTGAAAATCAATTTAAGACCTTTTTAAGACGAATTTATGCCCAAGATTCAGAAAAATTCAGACCCATCAACTGCATGCAAAAAATAATTTCAGAATATATCATATGATTTAAATTTCAAGTAGTAGTACGTCTACTCAGCCTGGATTTGGAATTTTCATGGTTTCTTCAATTTAGCTTCTCACAAAACTCAATTCAAGACAGTTTTAAAACTTCCAGCTTCAAAACTGTCAAATTTAAGACCTTTTTAAGGCCTTAAATTTGAGAAAATCAACTTAAGACCTTTAAGACATTTAAAGACCTGCGTGGGAACCCTGGGTATACAAATTATAATAGAATTCTAACTTAATACAATATAGTAACATATAATAAAACATTTCAACCCAGTTCATATACATGTCATAGTAACCACCGGTGTATAGGCGGGTGGCTGTGCCAGGCGGGCGGCCTCCTGACGCTGTAATGTGACAGGTGAACAAAATTATTTACGTTATGAAATATAAACAAATCAGTTAGTCATTATTTGTAAGTCTTATTGCAGACAGAATACACTGAAGGTGACTAAAAGAAAGCTTTAATTTTAGACATGTTTGTCATAAAGTCCTTTTTTGTTGTACAGAGAAAAAATATTGATAGAGTGAATAATTTTTCATCTAGACGTCTAAAAGAAGATGCTAGAATATTGCCCCTAAAATTCTGAGAACAGACCTGTTCCGATGGGACGTGACGCGGTCCCCGGGCGCCCACTGCTTGAACCTGGACGGTAGCTCCTGCAAGATGAGAACAGTTAGATTGAAGGCCAGTCATAAGTTCTCACTTCTATTTGGACTCAGTCACTTGGTCCCATGCAACATTACTTAGATTTTACTTTCAGTCTCAAGAGTTTTTTTACTGCCTTAAATTTGAAAAAATTAATTTAGGACATTTTGAGACCTACGTGGGATGTGGAAGGTTAGATTTCCGAAAAATATTAGGAACAAAAATACTGAAATCCTCTCAAAAATATCTAGTCATTCTACTTCTAATATGGAAATTACTGTCTGGTGTTCACTGCATGGCACCAACCCAAATTCCATTTTCCAATTCCCTGTTTTCCCTGAGATTTCCCTATCCTGTGGCAATTTTCCCTGTGTCATATCCAGCAAGTTGTTCAAATTTAAAGCCCCTGCATGCAGACAAAATTTTGACAACCTAACAACATAAAGTAAAATCCCTACATCTTGAAAATCAGGAATTTCAGAACTTGGTCATATGAAATTCCCTGTGTTTCCCTGTGTTTTGACAAATTGTACAAATTCCCTCTGTTTTCCCTCTCACAGTCTCAGACTCAGGCCAGGGATTTTTTATTTGCCTTTTTCCCTGTGACTGTGTGGTTGTGTACCTTGTCACTGAGAAATGGAAAGATGGCCAGTAACTTAGTTGAAGGATTTCAATGCTCAGAGTTTATTGTGTTTATGGGACGGGGGGCCAGGCTACGATTGATCCCGTCGGATGTCTAGTTGTTTTACAAATTACAGGCACTGACTCGACTGGCTTAGGCAGGGCTGCCTGAACTGCCTCAGTGCCTAAGGTGAAGTGAAGCCAGTCCAGAGTCGGCACCATCAGAAGCACTTCATCTTGATAAAAATCCAGGAAATACTTATTGTTTTATAATATATGCTTGAGGATTTACTTACATTTCTCTTGTCTGGTGTTGATCCAAGCTGATTCACAATAAATTGTATTCTAACTGCACTAAAACGCGGCAAACGACTTCACGAATACGGTGCAACGACAAAACAAAACTATGTAACAGGTGTCCCGTGAAAATCGGTCCCCCCGTGAGAATGTGTCCCCCCCACTTCGGAGCATGCGCAGAGGTGGGGGGACAGTTTTTCATAGATGGTCCAAGGCCATGAGAATGTGTCCCCCCTCACGTTTTATCACTTTATTTATCTATTTATGTTATTCTTTTTATTGGATAATATATCATATCGAAGCTAATTAATCATTTTTATATCTAAACCGAAAAATTGATGTTTATTTTATCCATAGACTAGGAATAGGGACGAGTTAGGGTTAGTGTTGAATCCTAGAGATGGTTGAGAAGAGAGGGATGATTTATTTAGATTTTATTTTTCATCTAAATTATGTTTTTCATCTTAATGTATCAGTACCTATCAGATGTAATACAAATTATTGTTTAAAACAATCTATATTAGCTGTTTTAGAGGGGGGACACTTTCTCACGGCCTTGGCCGCCGTGAGAAAGTGTCCGGGGGACACTTTCTCACGGGGGGACCGATTTTCACGGAACACCTTACACTAGTTCCCCGTGGACCGCTTGCAGACTATAGCCCTGAGCGGAGTTGGCGCTGGTACTAGTGTAGGAACACCTGTCCTACACTAGTACCTCGCGCTATTTCGCCTGGCTACATAAGCACTAGAACAGCGTAATTCCGTAATGGCGGTCGTGCGGCCCTCGAACAATTTGTTGAGGTTGTACATGTACACAAAGAATAAAGTATACATCATCCCGATTTGGGATAACAATATATTATTTATGTAACTATTTTGGGGGACTTAGGACATTAGGCAGGCAATAAACATTAAGATATTCTAGCAAACTTGGAAGAACATTCCTAGTCTCAACCGCGCCTACCACTCTGCAACAGGACACTCCCTGCACACTCTGATGCGGAGGTCGATCTCAATGCAGAGTGCCGTAACTGTAGATACCCATGCGTCCTTCACCTTGGGGCCAGCATCCGGTTGCTAATATGAACTTTCAAGTAGTATTTTGACAAAACCATACATTATAAAATTCTAAATTTCGGAGGATTTCTTAGTTATATACTAAGCAATAACCTCGCAAATGCATTAAGAATTTGGGGCGTTATAAGTATCAGAACTCAGAATGTAAACAAAGTTTCAAAAGTTACGAAAAATTCAAGATGGCGGCCGCGGGCTGTTCTAGTGCTTATGTAGCCAGGCGAAATAGCGCGAGGTACTAGTGTACACCTGTCCTGGTTGTGGGGGCCGCTTAAATCAATATAAATAACAAGAAA
This sequence comes from Lepidonotus clava, assembly GCA_936440205.1. NCBI lineage: Eukaryota > Metazoa > Annelida > Polychaeta > Phyllodocida > Polynoidae > Lepidonotus > Lepidonotus clava. Next base: position 71,400,244 of record OW387134.1, read on the forward strand.
CACACAAACTCACGCATAATACTTACAGAATAAAATTCCATTAGTTTTAAATTGATTTTAAAGAGATTTTTTTTTCATTTATTGGGTTTCATCAACGAAATTCTTTAAAACTTATTTTTATTTTTGTTGTTGTACGTGGTCGAACTCGGTGTCTCAGAAATAGTCCTACCCATAACGTGTATTTTTCCTGTTGAGAGTGGATTCTAGAAGAAATACCGAAAACATCGTCAAGAAAAGGGCTATTGAAGAACGGTATGAATGAAACATGATCTATGCGTTGCACTTTAGGACCCTAAATGTTTCTGTAACGATTATACCTGATAAAAGGGTCACTCGTTCCTTGTTGAAGTTGTTCACGACGCCGTGCGTGTTTTGTCGTCTGCAAACAGTGAACTGTTTACCGAGGGAGGAGCCGCGTCAAAACGCCACTGTCTCTCCAGCGTGAAGTCTGAAGAGTCAAACGGGTAGTCTAGACCTACTTCTAACTCATAACTGCCACATGAAATTGCCTCATCAGATCGAAGTTATATTATATGTAGCTATAAAATAAGGTCTATGAGAGTTATTGAATATTCAAGACCAGTTGAGAAGCCCATTAATTTGTTCAGTGTGTAGTAGTAGTAGTAGGATTTTTATTGACAAACAACAAGTCATTTACATTTGATCTCATGTGTCAGGAAACATAGGAATATAACATATTACATAAAACATAGAACATCAGATCTTAATATGGGTGGTAGCACCTGGAAGTGAAACTTATTAATACAATTGAAGCATCACTTCGTTTTGGTTATCATCTAGTTTGTTAACACTTTACTTCTAAGCATACTACGCTAAACCTAAGGCTATTAGGACTAGATCTAACTCTTCACATGTGGCAAACAATGTATGGGATATCATATCAGAACATCTTATTAGTAGAAGACATTTCAAATGTTGATACCTTGACTAGTCTTGTGTTAGTCTATCTTTGGTTTTACATACATACTGACTAGTATTACCTTGTTTAAAGAGAGTGCTTTGACTTTGGGATGACTGGCACCTTAGAAATATATAGTAACACAATAGTTCTGCGTAATTAGCACCAGAGAGACAACTATTTGGCATTTCAATTACAAGTTGCAGAACTCACCCTTTTTTTCAGGCAAGTGAACACATATTTGCCTATAGCTTTCATGACACTTATGTTTTTGCTTCGCATTAAGGCAATAAATTTCTCCTTTTCAGTTAGACTTCTGTACTCCTCTATTTCTAGATCGGCTATGGCTAGGAGTGGTAAACGCTGTTCCATGTATAAAGGGCAAACTAGTAAAAAGTGTAGTTCATTTTCAATGGCCTGGCTATTGCAGTACAGACAAATTCTATTTTCTGGGGCAGTCTTGTTTTGCCTGTACCGGCCTGTTTCTATTCTGAGATTATGTGAACTTATCCTGAAGCGGGCTAATGCTAATGAGTGATTTGTATTTGGCAGTTGTATCAGATAGTTTTCGAGCTTAAATTCTTCTTTAAATGTTTTATATGTTCTGAGTTTAGGGAACTTAGTTTCGTCCTCAATATCTCCTAGGCTTCTATTCATAAAGGCAAGGTAAAGGGCTTCCCTGGCACAATTTATGTCCTTTGGGGATATCTCTTCTGATTCCCATAACATTTCTAGATTTGCCTCTTTGAGTATATCCTGAACATAAGAGCACCAATTTAATTGCCCACCCTTGCATGAAACCAGTGTGTACCCACCTACAATCAGCATACTGATTTTTGTGGCAAATATCTAAGCTAGAGGTTGCCCATAGACCACTACCACCACTACATATTCATAGACACCGAGCCAGTTCTGAAGTTCCAGTCGATCCTAAAGCATTGTGCCTATGAAGGAACTTCGTTTTTTGCTACTAATCAGTGCGAATTATCGAGGTTTCGGCGCGACCGGCACAGGGTCTATTCATATAAACGGACCTTATGTGTGACGAGGGTAAGAAACATGAATCTTGCAGAAACACACCCCTCACTCTCCAAGCACAGGTGTTATCACTATGACAACCCCTACTGTAAATTATGGTGAGCAAACATCTGGCTTGGAGAGTTACAGTATTAATTTGATTATAACTTACTTATAATGTAAGATAGAGCCACACTCTAAGTGACAGAGTTGTTCGAAATAACATATTGTCTTTTAAAACAATCCTGAATGTACTGTATCTATAGAGGTTTTTGAATCATTTAAGATTTTATTTGTCATGGTTCAGTGATCCCCACTGCTTTCAATGGCCACATGGTGGCTTGTTTAACCCCTGTCCAGTCAGGTGTGACCAAAATGACGTCACCCCGGTCATTAGAATGTGTAGATCTATATTTTTTCTGACATTTGAAAATACAGTTTTTCATTTTTCAACTTGTTTATTAACATCTTGATATGGCTGATGTATATTAATTAAACCAATGTTAATTTATTATATTTTTTAGACCCATCAATTTTTATCGCCACCATGGACGATGATGACCGCATGGTGACGCTTTATGATGAGAACACCGCTTCAGCCAACAAGGTGACGGCCGCCCTCGATCAGCTGGAGCGGAGAGTGGAGCGTTTCCGGGAGCAGGCGGCGGCCCTGGAGCAGGAGAAGGAGAGCATCCTGCGATGTCTACACCTCCTGCAGGAGACCGAACAGGCCCGCAACCTCAGCAAATGTAAGGCAGATTTTAAAAAGAAAAAAAATTAATGAAAAGGTGTTTTGGGGTTTTCATAAACCATCTGAAGGTTATGCCAAAATAAAACACAAAATCAGGTTTACCTAAACCAATGGTGACACTGACGATTATTACCTTACAAAGATTAGGGGGGGAAATGATGCATTGTGTTTGATAAGTTCCCAATATGAAATGATAAAGAACATTTTGAACATGTATCCCTGTTTATGCTGTAGGTGACCGTGCCGACCTGGAGGTGACTGCGGAGCGCCTCGTCTGTCGCTGCCTGACAGTCGACATCTCGGTGACCGTGCCTCGTAACGAGAGTCAGGAGGAGGCCCTGCGGAGGGCCAACCAGTACATGGAGGAGGTGCGGGCTAAGGGCCAGCCGGCCCTCCTGCAGTCCCTGCTCAGCGCCTGCTCCTCCTCCGACCAGCCCAACGCAGTGCCCGTAGACCAGCGCTTCCAGGCCCTGCTCCTGGGATGTACGGCCGAGGACCAGAAGAACATCCACAAACTCCTCAAACAGTACCTCAAAGAGTCCTGATTCTAACTACTTACTTTCTGTATCATCTATGACCAAGGTCTGTGAATCTTGTCTGCTATTCTCCTCATGAGGCGAGACAGGATATTCTGATTGCACTAGTTCACATTCTCGACCCATAAGTTGGATGAACATTGTATCAAATGTTTTTCAGCTAGTTTATGTTTGCGATTGGTAACATACACTGATCTTTTGATCATATTTTTTCTTGTGTATTTATTTCACATGTGATTTCTGCACAGAATAGAGGTTCTTGTAATTCTATTTTTGCGCACTGTACCGAAATGCTAGTACTTTCACTGTTAATTATCACCCTAGTCCTGCACACTTCATGATTTTGTGACATGACATTTATCATAAAAATGAATGTTTTTAAACACTTGTAGATATTTAACATAGTGTCAAGGCCGTCGGATCAAGTAGGTGTCATAATCCCAAGTAACGAAAATAGAAACATTTTAAAATCCATTTCTGTTTAATGAATCATTTTGAAGCTTGTATTTTCATTTACGATATTTCAGAATGGTTTTCCTCAATATCCCATTCTTTAGGAAATTATACATAGCCAATGAGCACCCAGTTTACAAACAGAGGCCTAGAAAACCTGGTCTCTCTTCACCTGTGTTTGGAAAAGGGAGGACTGTTTCTCTTTCCTACTCTGCTTAGGAAAGCAACATTGGACTAAACAATAGTAGGATACCGAGATTTTTTTTAGGTGATCTGATGATCCGTTTGTTCTACTTCCCACCAACATGGGTATAATTATTGTGCCAATTACCACAAATGTTGGTGTTCTTTTTCTTTCTTTTTTTCTACTTTTTGATGACTTTGGAGTGGTATCTCTAGTACTGTTCCGGGACCAAATATAGTTCAATAGTATTGATCTTTGTTCACTTTGGGGTCTTATTTGTGTAACGTTTTGTGTACACATTCCACAAGTATTACAGACTGACAACCAGGACTATTGAACTGAGTATTACCTGTTTGATGTTTTGTTTTCACATTCCCCAAGTAGACTAATATATGTATAGAGATTGGTTGAAAATGTCATTATATTCCCGACATTATCTTCTGTATTTCATTAACCTACGCAATTATCAATTGCTAGATAAATCTAAATAAACTTGCTTGCATAATTTTGTATCTTTAAAAGTCTTAAGAAACTTGTTTTTTTGCTTTTAGATTTTGTTTTAAAAATCTGGATGTATTACTGTATCGTGCTGTACTTTTCTCTGAAAATCACAGAATATACTTACTGAAAGATCCTATCAAACTTGAGCCAAATGAAGAGCCAAACCAACTGCCCAGGATTGTAGGTGGAGCAAAATGGACTTACATAGTATTGCTTTTTTGCGTGTATTCCTAGTTAAGTAAAGATAGTGATATAGCCTTGGTCAATTTCTAAAGCAGTATCAACCTGTTTGGTTTAATTTCTATCGTTATTGGAGTTTTTGGACGTACACTCAAAATACAAGGTGGAGCCCATCATGGGGTTAAATTAACCGGCTGCTACACTGACACCACCAACCGTGAACAACTAGGACCACCTTATATATTTACACAAACTGTATTATGTTTTATGTATTTTTTTAAAGTAATTGTATATGTTTGAATGAGGCCACCGTCACCAGTCTTTAAAGCCCTTGTTCAAAGAAAGAGAATTAAATATATGTTTTATGAAGAATTACAGTTTTTGTTTTCTTATTGCTACATAAATTACTTATAAAGTACAATAATTCAAATATAACATCTCTGCTTGACCTGGTTTATAGTACACCGTAAAGTACGTAATAAAGGAGTTAAGTATGTATATGTACATCCATTTTTATTTCTATCTATAACATTTTTGTACACAAATATATTTACAAAGGAACAAGAGTTAGGACTTTCCATGGAGAAATCCCTGCCCGACTCGCTCCCGTGTCCATGGTCATTGGTCAATGCAGATCTCACTCAATGAGGTCATTGAGTGGTACCATCAGTTGAGAGTGGTGGTCATTAATTTTACCTCCACAGATACTGTACTGGTGGCATGATTTGTTGTGCTCCTAGAAGCTCCTTGGAGATTGCATTTCCAAACAAGAGGCACGCTGCCGGCCATCTAATAGCATAGCTACCCAATCGGTGATCCCTGTATCTAGCTTTTGAACTCATTTTATTTTTCTAATGCCATTTAAATTCCAGTGGAAAATCATGGCAGTGGCTCTTTAAGATGTGGTGAATATGTTCTTGGAGAGGGAGGATGGAAGGCTCCCTATTGGCACCCCACCATTATCACCCTTCTTAGATTACAGGTCTCAGTCTGTGACAGTGATGACTGTCCTCAGCCTGCAGAAACAATTATCACCCTCCTTAGATTACAGGTCTCTCAGTCTGTGACAGTGATGAAAAACATCTGGTGAACCAACCTCCCTTTAAAATACAAGAAAATCACCTAACAAAATGCTACTAATAATACAATGTTCAATATTTTGATTATTCCAATATGCCAAACGGGACACATTCAACTATTCTGGAAGAAGCTTGTGAAACTTAAAATAAGATTGGAAGGTAAACTTTACCTCCGAAATTGGTGACAAAATTAGCTGTCACACAAGGTTTACTATAGAAAAAAACCCACTGAAAATCAGGTTTTGCAGCATCATAACTGATCTTAGTCCCTCAAGGGCCAGAAAGAGGTTCCCGGGGGATCACCTCTTAATACAGATGTCCCATTTGCACGTTGGTTATACTCCTACAAGAAATCCCATCCCAAGGTCACTTCATTGGCTGCTATTCCTTAAAGAGACGTAACAGTCACGTCATTGGTTGTACTCCCAGAGAGAGACGTAACAGTCACGTCATTGGTTGTACTCCTACAGAGAGACGTAACAGTCACATCATTGGTTGGACTCCCACAGTGAAACGTTACAGTCACGTCATTGGTTGTACTCCCAGAGAGAGACGTAACAGTCACGTCATTGGTTGTACTCCTACAGAGAGACGTAACAGTCACATCATTGGTTGGACTCCCACAGTGAAACGTTACAGTCACGTCATTGGTTGTACTCCCAGAGAGAGATGTAACAGTCACGTCATTGGTTGTACTCGCATAGAGACGTAACAGTCACATCATTGGTTGTACTCCCAGAACGAGACATAACTCACGTAATTGGTTGATCTCCTACAGAGAGACGTAACAGTCACATCATTGGTTGTACTCCCACAGAGAGACGTAACAGTCACATCATTGGTTGGACTCCCACAGTGAAACGTTACAGTCACGTCATTGGTTGTACTCCCAGAGAGAGACGTAACAGTCACGTCATTGGTTGTACTCCCACAGAGAGACATAACAGTCACATCATTGGTTGGACTCCCACAGTGAAACGTTACAGTCACGTCATTGGTTGTACTCCCAGAGAGAGACGTAACAGTCATGTCATTGGTTGTACTCCTACAGAGAGACGTAACAGTCACATCATTGGTTGGACTCCCACAGTGAAACGTTACAGTCACGTCATTGGTTGTACTCCCAGAGAGAGACGTAACAGTCACGTCATTGGTTGTACTCGCATAGAGACGTAACAGTCACATCATTGGTTGTACTCCCAGAACGAGACATAACTCACGTAATTGGTTGATCTCCCACAGAGAGACGTAACAGTCATGTCATTGGTTGTACTCCCACAGAGAGACATAACAGTCACGTCATTGGTTGGACTCCAAGCAGTCATGTCATTGGTTGGACTCCCAGAGAGAGATGTAACAGTCATGTCATTGGTTGTACTCTTACAGAGAGATGTAACAGTCACGTCATTGGTTGTACTCCTACAGAGAGATGTAACAGTCACATCATTGGCTGTACTCCTCCCATGATTATGTACCGGTCAAGTCATTAGTTGGATTCCACAGATACATATACTGCCCAGTGGCATCAGGAGCACTGGGTTGTAACTTAGGCCATGCACCGATTGAGGGGATGTAACTAGTCACATCATTGGTTGAATTCCTTCAAAGAGACATAACATGTCACTGGCTGTATTTCCACAGAGGGATGTAACAGGCTTTTCATTGGTTGTACCCGTCACATCACTATGTACCTGTCACGTCATTGGTTGGACTCCCACAGGTACATGTACTGTTCGGCGGCAGTGAGCAGTGTGGGTTCCGTCGGGTGGTAGCTCAGGCCGTGCACCGAGCGCTCCTTGTGGGCCAGCTTCTCCACCAACTTACCCTGAAACATACATTCACTTATTATTATGCCAGAAAAATACTGTTGCTTATCTTTAGAAATAAAATGACAATACAAAGTGATCATTACAGTAATACTGCTTACAATCATGAAGCAATGAAGCAACTAGAAAAATATTTATGCCACATACTTTACTAGAAACGATCTCACTGAATCATAATTTACAATCATCATTTTTTAGATCTTAATTATTTTGTATTTTTTAAGAGCCACGTAGTCATGAGCACTACATGGTGATCACTAAAAAGTGATCATGCGACCATGTCTGTGCAAGGTCTATACTAAATACGCTACACTAACTGAAAAGTTCAAATAAAAGTTAAAACATCTTAGAAAATCTTAAGTCAAAACATCCAAAATTATGTTTGGCGGCATTTAATTTCAGGTTATTTTCGTTATTTCGTTTTACTGACACCTTTTCAACTCTTGTAAACTGATCTGAGAGTGTTCCCCCGGCTACTCACCTCGAGCAGGTCCCAGATGTAGACGTGACCGTCCTCTGACCCGGACAGGACGTGGGTGTCGGCGCTACTCACACAACTCGTCACCTGCAGGGGACAGACAGGGTTAGCTACATTATGTATGAGTACACGTACATCAAAGTTTGACAGGCTGCGATATTAGCATGTAACAAATTGTTATTCTACTGGCTCCGGGACCAGTGTCCTCTGAAACTCCAACGGCCTGGCCATTTTATTACAGCTCCAAAACTGATAGTACAAATGCATTAATGACATTTTTCAATTTATGTTTTCTCCACTGCAAACATTTAGAATTGAAGTAGAAATGGTCTACATGGTCTTTTGAACCCTATTCTCAAAACTTAATTTTTAAGGGAAGGTCAGTCACCATATGGGCCAGGAATCACAGTAGTTTTACTATTTTCCCAGTGCTATGAAAACTCTTTTCTTTCAAAATAGCTACGTTAGCTGCCAAACTGAATCTGACTCAATCACCATGGTTCCTGGAAAGCGTTCAGACCCGCACCTTGTAGCTGTTGTTCTTGTGGCCCGTGTACTCGTTGAGCATCTCACCCGAGTCTTTGTCCATCAGTTTGACCGAGCTGTCCAGCGTGCTCACCAGAAGGCACTGCCCGTCCCGCGTCACGCTCACACTCGTCACCGCCTCTGGAACAAACACAGCGTTAGATCAAGTACAGAGATGCCACTCTTCACACATGAAAAATACCGAACACCTATCCTTAAAAGAACATTTTGTATTTTCAGGGAAGTAACAACTTAAGTTGGTATTGTTAGTATTCTGGTACTGAAAAACAAAGTATTTGTATATATAACTGGTTTATGCTAACTAAAATTAGGGACTTTTTCTAATATATTGTTAAAGCAAAAAAATACGTAATTGTTTCCTCTTTTTTGTTTTTGTTTTTTTTTGTTTATCAGCTCTCGGTTTTAAATTCAAAGTAAAGCAACATCATACTGTGTCATTTAGTTCGCCCTAGGTTCTGAACACGATATCAATTATGAGATTAGTTCAGGCTTAATGCCCTTTTTAAATGATGACATACTTCCTATAAAGTCCACATTTAGCGCCCCCATGCGGATGTCGTAGCAGCGAATCCTGCCGTCTGCACAGCCGGTGATGATCTGATGGTCAGTTACGTGGAGACACGTCACGCTGTCTTTGGCCTCGTCCAGAACCTACAGAGATAGAAACAGAGTCCGGGTTACAACTAGTTTTAATGTCAGTCCTGGAGCACAGCTTCCATGATTAGAGGCGTTTCATAAAGACTCCATAGCCGTCATAAGGCCTAAAGCGGGAAGGGGGGGGGGGATATAGGCTTACAGTTTAGGGGTCCTAGATTCGCGGAGGGGCCGTTATGCATCATCTAGCCTGCCTATTTCAGCTGCTCAAAAACAAGTTGTGTGCCTACCTTTTACGCCTGAGTCCAGAATGCGTAAATCCTCCACAAATTATGAGTTTGCTATAAATATCATTGTTAGCCTCAACTACGATTAGGTATGTATGAGATACGTTGAGGTATCGAGTTGGGTTGAATCTGAAACTCCCCACCGTCACCGACCAGCCGCCGTAATGGGGGTGGGGGGTGGGGGTGTCGGGTTACACTAGTACCTGCCCCAACTCCAAGAAGCCACATACTGTGAACGTATTTATTTTTGCGCTGTACATATTTTCACACATTTCGCACATTGCCATCAGCGTGAAAATATAACTTGAGTGAAAAATTATATTCTTATGAATGGAATAGAAACAATCACAAAATGCGCGAATTTAAGATTGCGCGAAAATGTGTATTGGTGTCAACTGCGCGGAAATTTAGCAGCACAAAAATATATACGGTAGCAGGCCGTTCAACCCGAGAGCAACTTTCCCACGGTCGACCGCCCCTCTTCTACTGCCGTACAGTGTGCTTTAGGAGCTGGGCTAAGTGGTGCAGCTCCTAAATCTGGCGAACAATTTTTTGTTGTCAAACTTTTGATTATCATGCAGAATTGTCAAACAAATGAGGAAAAATCAAAATGAACTATTCTTCCCTGGTACATTTGACATCAGAACATACAGGTTTCATTGTCCTATCATCAGAAAGTTTTGAGAAAAATGGCCGGACAGCAAATGCTTGCCAACAAAGAAACACAAATCTTCAGGCAGCAGCTTGTTCCTGGCGACCTGTTGTTTGTCCCTATGTTTTTAGTTAGTGTTGTCTGGGTACCAGCGCAAAAAAAAGTCAATCTGACTCGAGTATAGAGGCTACGCCTCTAAACAACAGGTATCAAAGTGAGTTATACGGTAGTTGTAATCGTATGGACTTACTCACCAAATTTAACTATCATTACTAAGTATGAACTGATGAATTCTCATCGGGGCTTAACATTAAGCATTGTCCACCTGCCCTGGGCAGGTAAAACTTGAGATGGGGCGGATACATTTTGAAATCGGTCAAGTAAAATTTCTGCCATATTATTATAATAGAGTAAATATGGACAGGTAAATGTAAGGGTGGATCAGATACAATTTCGCCTGAATCCTGACGGGCAGCGAAGCTTAACTCTTAACTCTAATTTAAAGCCTTGCAATCACTAAATCGTTTTTGCTACATACTGATGAATTCTTATGAATGTTTTTCTATTACAAACCTGGATGGGTTCCATCTTCTTGCTGCGCGCGTCCCACACCCTGACCGACCCGTCCAGCGACCCCGACAGGATTAAGGACGAGTCCTCATTGAACGACACACAGTTCACACATGCTGCAAATAAAGCAAGGCCAATGACGCAACGAGGACAATTCTAAAGGTTTAGTCTTCCATCTAATCATTAAAAGTCATACCTACCTTTTCTTCATAATACACAGTCCAAGGATGAGATCATTTTGAAATTGATTTAAGAATTTATTACATAGATTTAAAGAAACTTTTTAAAAAGTTTATTTTATTTTAGGGAGAAGTTAAAAAAAGAGACGTTATGAAAAGCAAAATTTAGTACCTAATGATGAAAGATTTACAATTGGATAGTATCTCGATACCTATGCTAACTCAAAAATCACCAATTAAAGCACTTCTTGTCAGGTAACTTTAAAAGAAATCTACTTATATCTACTATGCAACTGCCATAAGCTCCAAAACTGTACCTACCTACGTGTCCCCGGTACTTGCGGACCACGTTGCCCGTGGCTACATCAAACAGAATGACACACTTGTCCATGCCGCCCGAGCACAGCTGGCTGTTGTCGCACGATCCGTGTGCATCCATCACCTCGTAGCCGTGCCCGCGGTACGTCTTGATCAACACACCTGTCTGCGGGTTCCACAGCTTCAGTGTCTTGTCACTCCCACATGTCATACAGTAGTTACCATCAACTGAAAAAAAATATTTCAAACATGAATAAAAGAGGGTTTTGATATTCATGTTAATCATAAAGTTTGGTAAGTGTGGCCAGCTTAGCCCTTTCCTCATCAGCTGTGGTAAAGTTTTTCTATTTAATTTCACATTGTTTAACTTTTGAAATAAATAGTCCTATAGATCTCATGGAGTTGTAGTTAGTATAGATCTATATAGTTTTATACATTTTTTAAAGCATCATTCATCAACTTTGTTATGTTCAGGTGTCACAACCTAGTACCCTAAATTTAAAAAAGATGGTTGCAGAACATTTTAAGTCAAAGATATAGAAAAAAATACATGATAAATAAAACATTCACAATTGGATATTCTCTGTACTAACTTAAAGGGACGTTCTCGTCAGTAAGACGGATGTATTATGATACGTTGTAACCCCCCTAATGCCTCGCCAAATTCACGTGACCAATGACGTTGCGTTATTATGTTCTGAAAGGGCAAAACACGATGCCAGTGAGTGACGGCGTCGTTAGGCCAATTGCATACTATCATTGATACTTACCAGTCACAGGCTTGACAAATCAATTTGAAACCTGGATGTCCACTGAGCAACTTGAGCCCAAAAAGTGGTTGCCCAACTACAAAATGTGGTTGCCCAGTAACATTTAAAGAGAATACGTTAGAATATATAGATGACAAATAACTTAGTATTTATGGGTTGTTGATTCCATGGATTTAGGGGGTGAATATTCATAATTTTCAACCCCAAATTTTGGACTTTGACTTTGGTTGCCCACTGGGCAGTTGGGGTACTCACTTTTGTTGTCCAGTATGACTTTTTGATGGTCCTGGGCCATTGTACACCCGATTTGTCAATGTTAACATTTTCAAGAAAATGCAAAATACAATAGCGATAATAGGGGATTTTCAGATTAAAGTATCTACTTACCATTAAAACGGATATTTCTTACGGCTCCCTGCTTGCAGTCCGTCCGGGAAACAAGTTTGTTTGCTATTTTACCTGCCATACTGGAAATATTGAGACTTTGTTGTCATTTGTTAATCAAAGTTGACGTGCTCACGTCGCACAGGGCGCGGCCATGTTTGCTTGGTGTCGCGAGAAATAATCGGACCGAGGAGGAAGTGGGCAGCCGCGACATTTGGCGCCGCCTGACGGACTATGTACCTGGTCGCAGCACTGATCTTTTTTAACCCTCTCTTAATGGTACCAAAAAAAGGACACAAGCAACATTTTTTGTTGTGTATTTAGCTGTTTATGAAAATTCATCTTCTTTTTTTTTTAGAATTATTTGCTTTGTATCTTAGATGTTTCTGCTTGATATTTTATATTGAAATAATCTATATATATGATTTATATCCTACATTTAGGTTGTTGCATAATAGAAAGAAATTTCTTTGAATTTCTTCATTTTGTATTTTTTGTGCAATGCAAGAGGAAAGATGTTAATTCTAGATATATAATTACTGGTGGATCCAGCATTTTGAAAAAGGGGAGGGCACGCTATTTTTTCTTTCCCTTTTTCCTTAATTTTTTCCTTTTCCTTTTTTTTTTTTTTTTTCCTTTTTTCTTTTTTTTCCTTAGCCGAATATTACATTTAAAAATCTCAAGTTTTCGGTCAAGAGGGATGGGGGTGCCCCACCGCGGCTCCCCACTAGATCCCAACTGTCAACTGAAAATCCCTGATAATACACACACAAAATCACATCAGCGTCGTATAATAAAAGCTGCATTTCATGTCTTCGATTGATGACATTAGCAATCTAAAGAATATAATAAAAATGTCCATTATCAATTAAAGACGGGGCAGTGTAAAAAGTTTCCGTGCAGGGAACTAATTCAACAACAACAAAAATTGTTTAGGGCACCTACCCGGGTTTTAAATTAATTTGCTCCATAATTAATTCAACAACCTTTCAATAAAATCCTTTTGAAATTTATGGCAACACTAATATTATTATAAATCAATCGATACTCTGTAAATTGAATGAAGATCAATCTTAAAGGTATTTCTTATCTCCATTTATTTCAGGGATAATTTCCAAATTGACACGCTCCCTCTTATATACAAACCTGCCCTGTAATTAATCTAAACCATAGAAACCAGGCGTGGATATGGGGGGTGGGGGCATGCAGGGCGCAAAATTAAATTTTAATGTAAAATTCCATTGCCCGGAGGGCCAAGGCAAAAAAAGAGCTATTGCGCGCCCTCCCCTCCCCCCCTCCCCCTTAAATTTGTTCAAATTCCTGAAACCGCCCCCAGAAACCATTTTACTGTTCTAATATTATATTGACGAACAGTAACAATGCGCTGAAACTGGCGCGTCTAATCCACTGTACTCCTGTGATGGCTATTTTATTATAAAGGGAATTTAGGACATAACAAGTAAAAACAAATAATTAGGTCTTTATAATTGCAATTACGAATGCTGATTTGGCAATACTGCATCCCATTTAACAATGAATATTGTTTTAATGTAAGATTTCATTAACGATTTAATATTATAAATCGATATCAAATCAACATTACCTATTCAAAGTTGAGAAACCTTAATTATACATTCACGCGGCTTGTTAACTAATGCCAAACATTTAGTGAATATCTTTCCAACATCGTATCCAATGCTGCCGTGTTATAGATAACAGACAAAATCAAACGTATCCATTACAAAACTATCGTTTTATTTATCTTTGTACAATCAGAGTCTTCCTATTTACAGTGAACTGGTCAGGGTATACATACTCCCGCCGTTCAAATCTTTGGTCAATGCTGTTCAACACATGTGCAGCAATAAACTTAATTATTTCATGAAAATTGAATACTTAAGCACAGATTAACGGTAGACCTGTGTTGTAACACTGATTTTGTTAAGTCTAATAGAAAGTGCTTGATGTAAATAAAGTGAACTTCACATCCTTAAAAAAGATTCCTGTAATAGCTACTCGAGCCGTATCTAGTGCGTCATTTCTGTTCCGTTTGACGACTTTTAGATACTTTTAGTATTGTACCAGGGGATTTCGATCAACAGAAACGGACTGAGTAATTAAATAAATTAGCAATGAACACAAAGCAATCAATGTTAATTATTGTCTTTAAACAAATATCTATCTATGCAGCTATCGAAGAAGGAGTTTTCAACGTATTAAAGGTTTTGAGAACAAAATCTTAGAAGAAACCTGGCAGACACAACTAATTAATTAATCGGCTGGTACTCAGCGCACATACAACAATGGAAAAGATACACATATATAACCTCTAGATGATATCAAACATGTTAAATTGTAAAATGTAGTTGCTCGACGAGATGCAATGAACGTGACTCATGACGTGAAACCAACGTTAATGGAACACAAATGGAATGTAGATGATAGCAAGGAGGAAAGAAATGCGTAGCTAATTATAATCTTTTATGAAGCAACCACGAGGGCTTGAGGAAACCTTGGGTCCTACTGCCTATTATATATTCTTAGGTAAAACTAGAATATTGATTAAATAATATGATAAATTTCTAAGGGAAAAAATGTATTAAGAGATTTATAATTTCCTGGAAGACAGGAGGGGGACGCCCCCCCCCCCCCCCGGCACCCCTTCCAAATCCGCCATTGCTGACAAATCGCTGCCTGTGTGAATTCTTTTTCAAAAGTTGTTTTGTAATTGGTCGAAGCCATAGGGCATGGGTTCATTAGAACCAATAGAAATTGGATTATATTTTGCTGTGGAACTTCTTAGAGCTCTTATTCACATTTTGGGCTTGATCTCTGAGGTAACATCGCATTTTTCACATTTCTTGGGTGAACTGTTGGCAGTTGGTTCACATTATGCAGGAATAGCTATGGGATGATGACCAGTTGATTCATATTCTGCAGGCAAGACTTCACATTTTTCAGGTGAAGCCATGGAATGTGGCTTCACATTTGCTCATGAAATACTGGGTGGCTTCACATTTTAAGTGCTTTTCCTTTTGTGCTTGGAGCCATGGACTGTTGCTTCACATTATTTTACAAGTGGAGTCATTTGGACTGGCTTCACATTTTGTATGTGGAGCTATTGGATGTGGCTTCACAATTTACAAGTAGAGACATTTGGAGTGGCTTCACATTTTGTTAGTGGAGATATTGGATGTGGCTTCATATTTATGGATATGGAATGGGAGGTGTGGCTTCCCATTTTGTGTTTGCAGCCACTGAATGTGGCTTCCCATTTCTGCCTGGAGCCATTGAATGTGGCTTCACATTTGGTCCTGGGGAATGTGGCTTCACATTTTACGCTTGGAGCCATTGAATGTGGCTTCACACTTTGGGCTTGGAGAAAGTGGCTTCACACATTGGGCTTGGGGGATGTGGCTTCACGTTTTGGGCTTGAGGAGTGTGGCTTCACATTCTGGGCTTGGGGGATGTAGCTTCACATTTTTTGTATGGAGTCATTGAAGGTGGCTTCACATTTGGTTTTGGGGAATGTGGCTTCACATTTTGCGTGTGGAGCCGTAGGGCGTCATGCCCTTCTGGGAAGCCACCTGGTTGGTGCCGTACTGCAGCCCGATGATCTTCTTGCCCTCAGTGAGCTGCTCCTCGGTGAAGACCCGCACATTCTGCTCGGCCAGCTTCACCCCCAGCGTGGGGCCCGCGAAACCATTCTTCTGCGCCTAAAAGGTAGCGGCATATCTTTTAACATTGAAGTGGAACTAAAAAAAATCCATATGCATATATTACTTCAGATAAGCAGAGATGGTTATCAACCGGCTATTCACATTTGGATAAAGACACTTTTTCACGTGAACTTTTACATTTGAACTTTTCTGAGAAAAAAATAACACTCTTACACAAAGAAACAGTGTGTTACGTCAAATTCTTACTGCAGATATATGAACTGATGTGTAACTATTGAAATGTAAGGTATGTGGCCACGCATGTAATAGTATGTAACCTTTATGTTAAAGTGAATTACTATGTATAGGTATGTAAGAGGACATGTTATGGGAGGCCAGTGCATTGTCACTGCGATCATACCTTTTTCACACATTTAATGATCACAAAAACGCTATACCTAAAGTATACTTACAAGAGAGCCGAGGCTGTACAAACAGTTGATGACCTGTTGAGGAGTAGAAATGAACAGTGGGCCATTACTGAGTGGAAGGCTTGAATTGGATAACAGACCATTCCGTACATTAATTAATCAATTAAGTCTAAAGGAATGCATAGGTAACTTTTGTCCCTCCTAGACCCAGCTGACTAATATCTCTATAGTCCAACCAATTTGACTGGGCTGGCCTACTATCCGAAACCAATATGGCTTACGAATTTGAGTTGTCTGTTTCCTGGCAGGCCTGTCTATATCAACTGATCTTGTAACGTTTATTTAACTGCATAGCCACATGGTGTTTAGATCTAGTCATTATTAATCAATTTTTCTTTCTAGCATACTAGAAGGTTTATATCAATACACACATATTTGCCCCTATGCCTCTTCCCCTGAGCTCTAACACGTACAGGGACAGTTCCAGAAAATTGTAAAAAGGAGGTTGGGGGGGGGGGGCAGTTTACCACTGCTCAACCACTGTACTCCCACTGGTATCCACTGATTTACTACTGACATGCTACTGCAAGTTGGAACAAATTCTATACGCAGTATACACTGTATTTCCACCGCTTTTTGTTCCTGAGATTGGTGACGTTCCCTTGACCACACACACCCTTACTAGTGACTGAGTACATGGCTTTACTCTCCTGCGTCCTGCGTCTGAAGCACGTCCAGATAGATGACTATAAAGGCCGGTCACTCTGACCACAGCAGACCTTACTGTAACAGGATAGCTTTTGGATAGATTTAATTTGGTAGGTAGCTGGCCAAAATTGGTAGTCTAAATAGTGGTGGGTCCTAGCTATCCTTTACAGAGAGAAGTAACAAACACACAACTTCTATATCTAAGAGTATATCAATATCAGCATACAAAATAGTACACAAATACAAGTAGTAATCAGTGCCTTACCTTTTAGGAAATGTCCTACCCACTGCCACTAACCACCAAGCAGATCTTTGTATCTGCGAGGGTCAATGTGGCTACCAGGGTGACAGGATCAAATCTGGTTGAGTGGGGGGCTGCCTTCCCATTTTATAAGAGTTGGTCAGTTTCCAAGAAATCAGCCCACCACTCAATTATAGGTAAAGGAAGAAGGAGTTTCTGGTCCAGGAAAAGGGGTGGTGGGCGAGGGCACAGGGCGAGTTGCTCACTACCTAGAACCCAGCCCACCACATATTGCTATGTGATCCAATACGTAAGGTGGTTGAGGAGCACAGGGTGCAAAGATATTGGGGTGTGATCCCTATATCCCTAATATATTTCTACTCACTGAGTACATGGCTTTACTCTCGTACAAGTCCTGCGTCTGAAACACATCCAGCTCCTTCATGCCATACTGACGACATGCCCGCAGAAACAACTCAATGTTCTCCATCTGTATACAAGGAAAAGTAAGATTTCTTTTAAAGTTGAGCCACAGTATAAAAGATATATCTTATTTTCATTACACCATCTTCAGGTTTCCCTGATCTTCCAGATGAAATACACGAATAGAAAAAAGATTAATAAAGAAATATTTTCATGTCACATTTCACGAACATTTTTCAAATAAAAGTTTCTTCTAAACATTTGACATTCACTCTCAAGTATAAACTCCAATTTTCTAAGAGTCAAGGCATAAATTAAATCTAATTGTCATTACCTGTTTGAAAGCCAAGTTGCTTGTGTTGACTTTCTTGATAGCTCCAGGCTGTAGGGTATTCATGAGTCTAAAATCAACAAGAATCAAACATGCTTGAAATCCTTTGAAATACCAAATTACGCCTCGTCTCCCTTCGTTGAATATTGATAGATAATTTTTACATGCTGGATAGTGGTGAAACAATTTCACCATCATGAGGTTGAGTTTGTATTACTTTTAGATTCTTATATCCATATTTTTTTACGACAACTTCACATACATAAAGTGCATGTTCTTCCAGTTGCATTTGGGATGATGTGATGCATTACACAGAGATGGAAATAGGATGAATATATATGTAGAAGACAGATTAAACAGAACATAGCACAGAGATGGCAATACAGGAATTTATGATAAGAAGGGTTACACATCATAATTATTGTAATCATGTTGCAGCTCATTTACAAGAGCAAATACATAAACCAGTACAGAATAATATTCAGTCTTAGTTCTGTCATAGGGGTCATGTTGTATCCAGTCCAGTTGGACCTGAATAGCTTTTTTAAATTTAACTTTTGCAGTAGACTTTTCAGACTGCACAAGTTTTTTTTTTTTTTTAGCTTACAGGTGATCGTATCTATGATATGATTTTGAAGAAACCTTTTACCATGTGCAATACCCTACTCATTTCGAAGAGTGGCAAGGGGTCTTTCATGTGCAATGTCCTATAGAAATTACACCGCAGACCTGGCCTTTCATGACCCTATCAGGGGTACAGGGTGGCTCATGGAACCCAGACTCATGGATCCTTTCTTAGATTTTATCTATTAGTCAGCATTCTCAAAGGAGTTGCAAAATCTTTTTACTTTCGGTGCTGTTAAACATGCCCTTCAATGATGTTCTGTTTTGGATATTGTTACTACATAGAGGCTGGTCAGGTCTACAATATTCAATTGATTCATCCAGCTGTTGTTGCCGATACATTACTGACAAGAGATGGCATTCATGGAGTGTCACTAAGTCTGTATAATCATATATTTACAGTAGTTGGGCATAGAAAAGACAGTGTGTAATTGGACTTAGAATTGAATTACTGTGGGTCCATCCTTAGTGACTATAATGAACCAACTGCGTCCACTTAGTACCCCACCCCCTGCCTTATCCTCAAAAAAGGAGAGAAAAGAAGATAATGCTAGTAAATGAAAAAATAGCAATCTTGCATTCTACAGAAATGTCTTTTTATTGCATGTCTGCATAGATAAAGCTTGGATCTTATAGAGATCCAACCTTTCTAAGGAAAGTGTGGAACATTTTTATTAGGCTACAAGTGATATCAAACATGACTTAATTATGTGGTAGAGGGTAGGTTGGTGAAGAGTATGAACCAAACATTGAGACATAGATGAGACTGCTGGGCAGCATTCACACTTACCTACATAGTGCCTGTCCGTCTCTGAGGGCATCTCTAACCCCAAACTGGTCGGTGATGTCCTCACTGGCCGGCTCTAGGGACTCCCCGAGGATCTCCTCTATCCACTTCAGGGCTGCCCGCGCCCGGTCAGGGTGGAACTTGGCCAGGGTCTGGGGGAAAGACAGGAAAAGGATGATGATGATGGTTGTTGGAGTTTAAGGTGTATTCAGCAATATTTCAATTATATCAACACCAAACAACGTTTACAGGTGTTTCTGTACCAAGCACTGATGACCAAATCTATGGGGGTGGGGATGACGGCAAGGCAAGGTAGAATAACTGGCACAGCCAAGACTCGAACCTGATTCAGCCAAGTGGGAGGAGAGCACTCTACGCACTATACTATCCCACCCCCCTAGACGGGAAAAGGGTTACTCTTGTGTAATGTTGTATGATGCGTAGGAGGCATATATTTCCTCTATAGTCACCTACATGCATGATCCTCCATATGAGGAATGGTGGGGATTGCACCTATCTGATTGCTAGTATAAAGTACAAGTCTAAGGAGGATTGAATTTGAGCAAGAACAATTATTGGACACAATAAGCCCATCCCACATTGGTATATCCCAGGGTTGGACAAAATACCATACATCTTTGTCTCCCAGAGTTGGAGTTACTGAAATAAGCAAGAATTGTATTTTTCTATATCCCCAAGTACTGCTCAAACTTTATTACTTCTTAAAATTAACCAGTTAACAGGCTAGCAGGTTTGCAAGCCAATCAAAAAGCAGGTTTACCAGCCAACCAAAATGCTGTATTTCAGGATAAAATAGGGTTGGACAAAGGTTGAGCTGACAGGCATTGGTTCTTACAGGGAAAAACCTATATATAAATTTCCATCTCCCAAAGTTTAGAGGCAATCGTTCAGCCAAATTGCTTTGGTTAATTTTGTACTGTGCAACAGTCTTGGGGGAAAAGCATGGAGGCAATTTCAAAGATATTTCATGGTAAACTTAAATGTTGGTGTAAGCAGGGATTGACTTATAGTGTCAGGGGATACAAGGTATAGGTTGTATATCTGTGCTATAAAATGTGGCGGGATACATTTGTGTGAATGGCAACAACACCCACACCGGGTTTGTTACATGTAACCACATGGCAAAACAATATTGAATGGGCATACTGAATGTCTAAAGTAAATAAACATGAGAAGTGCATGGTCAATACTGGTAGGCCCATCTGTATTTGTTTGACACGAGACGTGAACCTTGTCAATTGGTCATTCATGTCAATGTTTTCGTTGTTTCAGGCATTTGCTTTGTACAGAAAAGACATCACAGTCTTAACAAAAACGCAGTAGTGCTAGCATTGCTGCATACATTTGAAATAGCTTTTCAGAGTCTAGTGGCAATACAATTTTATAGTTCTTGGTTATTTGTAAGAATATAATTTGAAACGTGTTCTTACGCAGTTTCTAAACATTGGGCAAATGAAAACATTTTTTCTGTCTCTGGCTCTAGTATTTATTAGTAACCTGCAGAGTTTGATTCCTCTAGAACACCAATGTACAGTATGTTATCCAAAGTACACAGTATATAGGTGTTGTATCTGCCTCCCAGCCTACATTATCTCTGCTAATCAACAATATAATCCCCCCTCAGGCCAACTGGATGGGGACATGGGGACATCAGGTGAGGGCTCCTTACCTGCTACATGGTGGCTCCTCGTGAGGACCTCCACAGGTGGATCTGATATATACTGCCCATGTCACATGTTGTTTCAAAATAAGATGAAAGTATTATCGCTGGTCATTAATTTTTGTTCTATATCAGGATTCCAACCCCTGTGCCTTCAGTATTGTCATGCCCTTTCAAAATTGGGTGAATAAATGAACTGTTATTGTTCTGGAGGACAATAATGCCTGTCTGTGGATGCTAATGCCAATTTTTGAATTGTCAGTACAAACTTTCAACATTTTCTGTGTAGTTGATATAGAATAAATCATGTACAGACAGCAGGCACACTCAGCAGTTGTTATTGCCCCAGTTTTCACACACCTATATCTCGGGCTAAAGCCCTCAACGGTATGCGCAAACCAGGGCAATAACAATTGCTTTGTGCCTCTTTCGTTTATATACTATGTATATATTCCTCCTGATGCATGTCACGAAGTCTTATGTTCTTTGCTGGAATACAGAAATACTCATCTTCCTTGATTGATTTTAGGGTCTATAGTCATCTTCATCCCTGAATGGGACAGTATATATCTGCCGTAGCTCGGTGTATCAGTCAAGTGGTCCCCTGATAATACCCCCTGTTTACCTACCCCTCATGATAAGTAGACTGGGAGATAGCCACATAATGGAACTTTGATAGATGGGACAGGTATTAGGTAAGGAAGGTACCCTCCCGGATCTTCCAATGTCTACAATGTTGCCGTCACAGTGAGACCCATGGACAACCCAGGGGTGCATTCCCAAGTCTGATTTGTGGAGTCCATAAATACTCCACAAATATTTTCATGGAGAGCTTAGTGCAAAAATATCAAGTAAACTTCCTTTAAAGAACTAGCCATTTTCAACTTGTGAATTGTGGAAAATTCTGTGTATCTGTTTGGGAAAGTGATGAAACAGTGAACTTTGTAATCTATAGTTATTTATGAGGGGAGTCTGTTGAAAGTAGATTTCAAACTCCACTTTCTTACATAATAATATTACCTTCCATAATTGCTATGTACAAGGCTTGTCCTTCCATTTGTGGGCTAACAAGTACCCCACTACTGCCAGTTTTGTGGTCAAAAGTTATAGGTGCTCAAAGCACCTATAATAAGTCCTGGCACCTAATTGCTAATGCAGTGGTGAAGTTACTAACCCTCAGTTTGCTATGGAACAATCAGCATTGATTCTAATGGTTATTTAGGGATGTGTACTAGGGTTGTGAAAGCTTTTCCTGACTACTTATAAACTGTAAGGTTAGTACTGGTTGGGCAAGGGTAGAGGGGGGGGGGGGGGCTAAATGACATTGCCTTTGGTATATCTAAAAGGTATAAAACCCATATTACCATTTACATTTTATATAGCCTTTACAATTTTATTCATTGTTACTTTAAATTCTGAAAAGCTATAGTGTATGGCAATATTTAATTCTTTTTTTAAATGTAAAATTCTCCAATCTATAGAGTCCAGTGAAAATGTTTACAACAGCCCCCCCGCCCCCCCTCACCCAAGTTTGAAAGTGTCTGGATCCGCCCCTGGCACATTAGGACCCCCATTCTCCCATTCAAGGCCACCACCTGTCCACCCCCACATTCCCACGTTTACGACCAGTCTAACTGTACCTCTTCTCGCCTTCACCCAAAACACCCCTCTAATCCCTCTCACCTTCCCCTTTTTACCCTTTCCCAGGTCAGGTGATCCCCCGTCGCGGGGGGTCCTCAGACGCCGGCCCCACCTGTAGACCTACGTCACAATACAGGGACGCCGCTTTGTCCGGCCTCACCTTCAGTGACGTCACCATGACGTCACAATGACGGCTAAATGTGACGGTAAAGACGAAATAACCCCCTACTTTCTTTGGGTCCCCCCCCCCCCCCCCACCGGATCGTCTCAGGTTTGATCTTTCTCTGGGGTATCCATGAGGTCTATGGGTTGGAACTTCTAACATTACATGGGATACTACTAATTTTATATCTTAGATCTTTGAGCACATGGCCATTCGCCATGAAAGATTAATTAATTTCATATATATGGATAGTGCAAATTCTTAATATTATATAGCCTGGTGCAAAATGGATAAGTAATATGCCATATGCCATTATTTTTCAACTGTCACATATATGATATGCTATGACACATATATGCCTTTACAGAAATCCCATCTGCTATAAGCAGTCTTCGTTTAGACAGTGCCCCCTCCCCCTCACTAAAGCAGTGTGATTCAGATAATACTAGTGCCCCCCCCCCCCCACCTTCCCCCTCCCCCTCGCTCAAGCCCCACGCCTTACGTCCCTATATGTAACCTTACCTAACGTACTACGGTACTGCACTATGTGACGGGGAATCGGCCCCATTCACCTAAACCCATTCACCAGGACGTTTTGTGACCCCAGTGTACGCCCTACATCTGCTGACTCAGTAGGACCCATAGTCCTGGCCTAAAGTCTGGTATTCTAATTCTTAAATGGTGTAAAGACCTTTTTCTTTTTTACTAATTCTTGCTCCCTTACATTTTGAATTTTGTATATAATTTCAATTCTCCGTATCTATTGTCCTCGATCACATTTGGTCTTGGATATGGTCTTTAATCTCTGATCTGCAATAGACCTCAGATGAAAAACATAAATCGAAAAAAAAAAAATAAATAACAACTTTGTTATTAAACGCCATCCACTTGCACCGTAATTGACCTCACAGAGGTTGACTAAGCCTTATATGACCAGTGCGCTATCTGGTCTATCTGTCCAATCCTAGTATGGTCTATACTTTTCTTTGGGAGAAAATGCGAAATTTAGGGTCTAATTCCCTGCTCCACAAACTCTTTATCCACTTCCAGGATGTGGGAACAGAACAACTTTTTTTGGGTTCACCTCTCTGCTGCAAAGCTTTGTCGTGAATTCTTCTCCTAGACTCAAGACCCCCAACAGTAAGGACATAATTCAACAATCTTGTTTTTTTTGTTTTTTTGTGTGTGTGATATGGCCAACTGTTTCCCTAAGCCTTAATCCCATTACAACCGCTCCCCTCCCCCGCGCTCCCATCCTCTGACAAGAGAAGTGGGTATCAAATATATACTGTCATAAGGTGTGTTATTTAAGATTGTGATCGCAAGAGGCTGGTCACATACCTGTATATATATAACCCTCATGTAATCACACTATACTCATAAAGGGTTATGTATCGTAATATACATGTATATAACGCAATTGCAAGTGTCAGGAGCGGATCCAGACATTTTCATTTTCGCCCAATGCAATCCCCATGCAACTTTTCTCGGACCCCTCTAACTCCGTCCCTGTGTCCGTAGGCTGATAATACCGGGGTTATATACATGACAGATGTCATAACTAGTGCCATTATGATTATACCTCTCAAATTCCCTAAAGTGACATGACAAAACGTATAATATTATGTGGTAGATATAGCACGAGTCTGTGGCTGTACGCGATATAAACCGAGGCGACAGCCGAGGTTTATATCAAGTGCAGCCACAGACGAGGGGTATATCTGACATATACCACGGGTCCTTTTAATTGTTGTTTGTCTGGGCTATACTGGTCAGCTGGGTTGTTCATTTCACCCTCGGCCTGAGCCTATATAAGGGTGTCTCTTACTGGGGTTCTTTATAATTCCGTGGGTGGTCAGACAGAGAAGGTCGATCATAAGGTAAAGGAATTTTATGTATGACTGTATGCGTGGTTATGGATAGGCAAGGGAATCTGGAGGACAGGTAACATAATATGTTTCTAGATAAAAAGATAAGAAAACAGGGATAGGTATTGTATCAGCCAGATAAAGAATTACAAGTGACATGTATAATTATGTTATGTTTATGGCTGCACTTACATTTCTACATTTAAGGGTAGGTGACATAATTACATTTTACAGTAATATGAGTTACATTTAATGTCAGATTTACAATTTGTCAATTCAGATTACATTTTACGTCAGATTTACATATTACGGTCTAACAAAGCTAGTATACCTTTGATTGAAAATTTTTGAAATACATAATTGAAGCTTAGGAAAAAGATACATTATGTACCTTACGTTACGTGACGCATTGAGGTATTTGAAACTCACGAAATTATGACTGACTCTGTATTGGATCCGCCCTTGATCACCACCCTCCACAGCCCCGACCCTCGCACACACGCCACCCTCCCCACTGCTCTCTTAGACAAGGACAGACTTCTTGGCACCACTGTGGCGCCGTGACTTTATGTGGAGGCGTTCCGCTCCATTGGCAGAATACGCGTTATATTCACGGCCTAGTTCTATTGTTCTCCCCGTCTACCGTGGTATATATATAAATATAAAGTTTTTTAGACATGATATATGTCACCTTTACATTATAGGTATGTTCTACGTCTCATTGGGCCCTCATACATGCCTCAGTATAGGGCCTATAGCCCTTATACATGTATGGTATACCTACAATGCACATCAACTCTAAGCACCGTCTGTAATAAAACACACCTGAGTCAAGTCACACGTGCTCACAATAATCATAATTCAATCTAAACTCTAACCCGACTCACCTTCCGCTGACAGTCGCGGCTCAGTCCGTAGGCAGGTCCGCGCGCCGCCATCCCGGGGTAAGAGGGGATAAGGGGTAGAAGGGGTATGGTGTCCGTGTGGGGTATGGGTGAGATGTGTATGGAGTATTAGGGGGTACCACGTCAGGGCAGTGTGCAGTGTGTGGGTGGGCCGTGGACCTCACGTTCAGGTAGTGGTCGTTTGGTGGACGGTCCAGCACTACATACAACAAGCCCCGACCTGTCCCCTCCCCAGGGGACGAAGGAGGGGGGGGGGGGGTGTAGACCATTTAAACCGACAGGACGACATGGCCATTTCTTAAATTAGACATGAAACATGGAGCTATCGACATGAAGAAAATATCTACATGACATAGAGTATTTCTAAAGTTCGACATGCAACATGGAAAGTTTTTTTTAAAAAAGAAATAACATTAAAAACATATGGACATACGACATAGTAATTTCTTAACATTTAAATTTGACACGGACACCCACCCCCCTACCATCTACACCTTTGGTGAAGGACGCGGGAGGTTGACAAGAGTGGGGGGGGGGGGGAGGCCTCCTTAGATAGGTCTGGTAGATCTTGGCATCCCAAATCAGTATCCATGTCAATTGATCCTTGACTTAAGTAATTTGTCTGCACTTGCAAATACAAAGAAAAGAATCAGGGATAAAATGGGGTATTCCTGGACCTGGAGCGCAGGGTTTTCTTACAATCCGAGTTAGTGGTTAGTGGCTTTTTCCTAGAGAGTTTGATATTTCAGATGACGAGTCCTATTTTTATCCATCGTTAATCAAATACTCATGAATTATGACAATAAAGGGAACAGTTTATCACTGTAGCTGATAACCATCTCGTTGGAGTGATTTCAACAGGAGATAAAACTTATTAACTTCACAGAGCACTCAGAGAAGGCATATGGTATGATGAAGATTTATTGATCATCAAAGTGATTTATCAAAATATAAATACAACATGCTTGTGATGTGGGTGCCCGCATCTGATGCCATATCAAACCGTTTTTTGTCAATAGATTCAATAGATTTAACCCAGATAAAAAAACAGGTAACCTGTATAGGAGGAAAATATCTCTTTTGGAAGCAAATGTAGGCACTACTTCCTGGCCTGGGTTTATAATTTTTTTTTGCTGCGGAAACTTTGCATTTATAGAACTGGTGCTATTGGCATCTGCTGTGAAGTTCATGTTCAGGATAAATAGAGAATGAGCTTTTATTCCTGTTTGATTAAAATCCCTCCTGTTCCGCCCGTGTATTACTGAGACCACGAGGGGAGATGCAAGGTGACGTTTGCCATAACCCTGTACATAGAATAAATATGAATACACGTTATTCATCACTTTGAATTGGTTTGTTAACGACCATTGCCAAAGCCTTAGCGTCCTAACAGATTTAACAAATTGAGCATATATTTGCTGTATTTGAACCTCGCACTTCACTGTAGCTTGATCTCACGGATGTTGACCATACCAGTAACTCCAGTTTTTGTAACTGTGGAAAACGTCTATTTACATAAGATTTCAGATTTGCATTTTAAATGGAGCTGACAAGATATACATGACCTATAGAAATCTGGAAAGTACTGTGTCAGGGTGGTGGGCCATCATTTTGGCTGCCAATTTTAAGTTGTAAGGTTGTAAGGTTGCAACATGTTTTTGAGACAACTTTACTGGCGCCAAGTTTTCTTGTTGAAAAGTGCGCAAAACACGTAAAACAGTGTGCAAAGCCTAATAAAGTCAAGAGAAGAAGGACAGATTGACGCCCGCTAACTATAATCGGTTTTTATAACTGGTTTTGTATAGTAAAGATTCTCTATAATTGGGGATGTGAACGAGCCCCCACCAGGTGGCACTGTCTGTCCCTGATAGACCGCTCCAGTCACACGGTGACCAAACCTTAACTAGAGTCAGGGATGCAAGTTGGGGACAGTGAAAAGGTCGGAACACGCAGTAAGAAAATCTGATTATATCTTTAAATGTTGTGAAATGAGATATAAATGTTGTGAAATGTGTTCTGAACACCAAATTTTGAAATTGATTTTTGGGGGTGATGGACAAACTGTACTAAAGATTTCGTAGCAATCAGAAGCTTCGGGTAGTGTGGGTGATGGACACAAAAATCGGAAAACTTACATCCCTGTAGAGTGCAGCACCAACACACCTAGTGACCGTGCGGAGAAATCTAACCATGGGAACATACATTTCAACGTTTGCAAGGCTGTCAACTCACACCTGCTCTATTCAAGACATCTGATGCATTCACATCCTTTCTTTGCTTTCCTACGTGACGTTGCTCACTGTTTCAGGGAGCGTGAGGTAGTGATTACTATCACTAATTATTTGTACTTTTACCAATGACATCAGGAACTTTTGCTGTGAACCTATAATATCTTTGGTCCAATGCCATTTCGCATTCTGGGTGTAAGGGTGACCCTTACTTCTTTTCGTCAGAAGTATCATACAGGATTTTTATGTGGTTTGAAAAGATAGTATTCCCTTTAACATAGAAAACTGTCACAACCCTAAACTATCCCAACTGTCTGGTGGTCAGAGCCCTAGACAGAGGTTGTTTTTTTTATCTGTACGTTAGACTGATGCTAGGGCTCGGTTATGAAGCAAGAACCGATCATAATACAGTTATGTGGTACTACATAGAAGATGTAAAGTATCATTTACTGTATGCATGGAAGCTGTGGGATTGAATGACATATGAATACATACTCATGGTAACTCCTGTGAAGCATTAGCACTGTTACCTAAATACACGTACTCCATAAAGTGTGCATCTCTGTGTAGCTATGTTCTGTTCAGTTTAGAGCTATGCACTTGTGGTAGACATATCAAGGCTACACATATACGACTACACGGCATAATAATCACCCCCAAGTGGAAGCGTTTAGTATACTGCCCCCAGCCTGCTCACACTCTGACATATCACATTGTTCGTTACAGGTTAACTATAGTGAACACAGACATACACATAACCCTACACCGTCAGCAGTAGTGGAAACATAACCTAGCCCTTCCCGGGAAGCATACATCTTTTTCATTAAGGTGGCACCCCCTGGTGGATTTAAATTGAAACACTTTTTTAGGGTTTTCTTATAGTAAACCTTTATGAAGTGAAGTGACCTTGTTACTAAAAGCCCCAAATGTGGGTAGACTGGGGTACTGCGCGGGTTCGTGGGAAAGGTATATACATCGAGAAACACCCTTTGAGTCGGGCACCACGGTTGCATCTTAAAGACGGCTTGTTTGATCATTATCCCAGGTATATAATAATTCAGGACCATAATTTATTGCACTGTCCGCATGATGAAAACATCGTATGCTACGTTTGATTGCAAATAAATAAGAAGCTAATTCTTATACTAGGGCTAACCAGATGTAAGATGGCACTGGAATTTACCTCATTTTCTTTGTGAAGATTTAACATCCCATCCCACCCACTTAATGTTTCACTCCCCCCACCCCACCCCACTCCTTGCCATATATCTTACATGTTCGTAAAATTCTATCCCAAGACACATTTATTTACAACGATATATGTACTCAGTTTGTACGCATTTTGTCGTAAAATAAATAACCACCTATAATTATAGGGAGTTACAAGAACAGACTGCCAGAAAAACAGTGGTTAAAAGCAATGCAAAGGAGTTCTTACACATTCATTTTGCCACCACTGTTAAATGACCTCTAGAGAGGAAGAGGTCGCGTCCTTTTATCACCCGCACTGTCTACGAGCAGTACGTAAGGAGGTAATGCGTATTGACAGGCCGTACGTACTGCTCATCGTTTTCACTATTTTCAACGTAATTATTTAGATCAATGCTTGGGTGATAAAATAAAGAACCTTTGGGGTCGTCCTTGGGTGGCTGTAGGATCCATGGGGAACGTACAAACCTCGGGCTTCGCCCTCGGTTCATGACGATCCCCTATGAGTCGTAAGGCCACCCTCGGATGCCCCCCGCGGTTATTCTTCTTATAATACACAAGGTGAAAACTAACATCACGTGACAGCAGCAAAGTTCATTATCTCTGTAGTTAAGATTTCTTTCGCAAATGGAGTAGATTTTGAAAGATCTCGAGCTTACAAATTGTAGTATAAATGAAGGTATAAGTATAAAAAAAAGTAATTCTAAAACAAAAAGTAGTAAAAGTGGCAGCACTTCCTGCCCCCTACACCCCCACCCTGGTTACCTGCTGGTTCCCGGCAAGAACCTGATGGAAACTACCTGATGGTAAACACATCAAATATCATACTGGCCAAATAATAAAATTCCCAAATATAATCATGACCTCCTGTTGCGAAACATAGAAATATCATATTGCTTACTATAAACCTGAAAAACAGTTACACTGTAGGCAGCAGACATTAGATTTTCAGCAGCGCGTGAGACTTGTACTATGGCACCCTAATGACACCTAGCGGAAATATCTTTAACCTAGGTTAACCTTGAGTCTATATTACATTGTGACCTATAACTTTGAGCCTAGGGTGGTTACAACATGGTACAGAGTGAAATAAGGATGACAGCGAGAGGACGTATATGTTCCTCTTCCAACCACCCTACGCCACCCCCCACCCCCACCCCCCATAAAAAAAATCCACATTTACATTTTTTTGCATAGAGTATTATAAAACACATTGAGTGAGGGGGTCCTGTGACGACCTGACCACAGGACCACAGGGACCTCCGTTAACGAACACTGATGAGAGGAAGCGTGATCCAATCCATTTGACCACTCACAATCATGGTTAAATATTTCATTCGCTCTGTCCTATACCCAGTAAATCCTGACTGTTCTCTTACAAACGTGTCCTTCATTTGTTCATCCATAAACATAATATATACCATTCGCTCTGTTCTTAACCCAATATATATTAGCATTTTGATCTCCATCAAACATGACGACTTCCATTTGTTCATTGATAAATATAGTACATGACATTCGCTCTTTTCTAAGCTCAATATAATATCTAAGCAAATTTTTCTCTAAGAAACATGATGTCTTCCATTTGTTCATGTATGAAAACAACACAACACCATTGGCTCTGTTATGAACACACTGTACATTATTTGTTCGGTAATAAACACAATGCGGTCTTCGCTCTCTCCATCCCCGTGTTCCGTGAGATTGGTGACTTAAACGATAACAACCTCTATGCCTCTTCTTCATTTCATGGGCTAGGACACATTCTTCGGTCCGTCGTGACCGATCAGTCGTCATGTTTTATATCACCGTGGGAGGGGCAGAGGCCTGGATTTAACAGTTCCCTTCATCACAATTCATCGTGGATGGCCTGTAATAGAAAAACACAAACTTTGAGACGTTTCTTTAATTCATTTATCCTTCTTGAAATCAGTGACTGTCGAAATGTAATCTATTCAACTTTCAATTAATTCCCATAAACCTATCTTATTCTTCTCGACCTAATGGACAGAAAAATGAAAACTATTCTTCCGGAAATGTACCATAGTTGGTGGTAGAAATTGGCAAAGTGGGTATATAGGATATTTTCTAATTCAACACTACCTGAATCTAGTTGATCTAAGCTACTTACCTTTTGTGTGAATCCCTGCTGCTTCAGGAAGTTGATGATGTAATCCCCACTTTGACTGTTCAGGTCTTCGCCGTATGGACTCTGAAAAACACAATAACAATGAGGGATAAATTATCGGGAAATTGACTAAATCTTAAACGGTTCAGGGCTGTGCACATAGAACCAGTTTGAAAAAAAAACAACTCAAAATACAATAATTGTATTTGGAGTTATTAACAATATCAACTATAGTTTTTAATTGAGAATATGGATTCAGAGTTGATAGTTGGAACAGGTTATTCCTTTGAGTTGCTGACGGCGAACTCACTCAAGTTCATTTTTCTGTAAGTGTATTTAGGTAAAAAAAAATATTGTTGTTTTATGACAAAACATATTTCATATAGGTACTTCTTTTTATAATGGATACAAAATATATCATAAAGTTACTGCAGTGGGACCACAAAAGGCACT
Organism: Lepidonotus clava; assembly: GCA_936440205.1. NCBI lineage: Eukaryota > Metazoa > Annelida > Polychaeta > Phyllodocida > Polynoidae > Lepidonotus > Lepidonotus clava. Next base: position 71,431,948 of record OW387134.1, read on the forward strand.
GACCTGCCTGCCACCCTGCGTGCCGCGGTAGAAGCGGATGCTGGGGTAGGCACGTATCCCGGCCTGCTGACACAGCCCTGGCTGCTGGTCACAGTTCACCTTACCCGCGCGCACCGACCCCTCCATCGTCTGAGGAGACAAAATGGTCAGATTAAGCGATACGCCTATCATATCATCTATTTAAATTTAAGCACTGAGACATTAAAGAAATGTTTTTAAAGGATTAATTCTAAACAGAGATGGATCAATTTTACCTATTGTGAATGTTTACCCCATCAATCCTTCTTTGTTTCTCTTAATAACTCTTTTCTATCTGCATAACAGTTTTGTGTATGATGATTTAACGCTGAAAAAACGAATTGATTAAAAAAACATATTTTTACTCAATGTTTGCCGTCCCAGGTGGCAACTTAATAAGTACGTTTTAACACAATTATAACCTACCTGTGCGACCCGCTCAAACTCCGGGGCGAAGGTCTGGCAGTGCCCACACCAGGGGGCGTAGAAGTCAACGACCCAGGGCTCGGTCGAGGAGAGCACGTCGTGGGTGAAGGAGTGGTCGTTTAGCATGGTCGTCTTACTGGGCAGGTAGGAGAAGGCCCAGGCACGCAGCGAGCCCGCGTCACGCATCCAACCCTCGTAACGCCTGAGTCAAGGAAACATACGTCTATTGAACAACAGGCATACAAATTAGGGTTATGAATCATAATAACTGTGCCCATGTCACCGATGACAGAAATTTCATAGTTAAAAGACTGACTTGTAAAATATGTAAAATGTCTGTACCCCCAAAACTGTAAGACATGTGGAAATGTCGGACATCTATCCATGGATATCTGACGTTTTACCCTAAACGCAGGATATTTTGACATATGAAAATACTTTGTCCATATAAAATAACATTTTTGACGCTATATTTTGCAAAATTCTTCTACATATATATTCATTTATTCATAGCATGATCGGTATGGCATGGAAATGTCTGATGTAATTCCCCTTACAGGACCAGACCCGCTAAGCAACTTTAGCAGCGAAGGCCGACTGGGGGAATAGGCAGTGAAATCGCCAGGCGACTGCAGATTGGTCTGTGTTCTTGGTGACTGGCGGCGAGCGACGGGATCACAGGCAAATTATCAAACTTACAAGATATTACAGTCGCCTAGCGACGACGACGGCGATTCTCCCCGTCACCCGTCGCCGGTAAAATCGCTTAGTGGGTATGGCCCTTATATGTTGGACAGTTTGTCTGCCTTTTCAGAAAGTTTTCAGGATGCACTGAAATTGTACAAAGTGGTTTCATTGTTGGAATCTCCTGCCCCCTAAATCAGAAAACCCGTCTTACATGTAGTAGGAGGCGCCCACAGCGCCCATTGGGTAGAGGCGGATGGTTGGGTAACTGTTCACGTTCTGCGCCTGGCACAGGTTGCCGTGTGCCTGACAGTCCACGTGGGCCACCTTCACGTTTGGAGTTTTCGCCATCAGCTGAAGATAACAAGGACACAGGTTGAGGTATGGAAGAAAACTATCGGTTACAAAACCGAAAAAACCCGGGTTATTCGTCTTCTTTTTCTATATATGAAAGGAATGCTTGATGGATCCATATGGGGATAGGAAATTACGAATTATCGAGCGAATTATCGATCGAATTGAACAAAAAGATGCACGCGCGAGTCCGCCGCCATCTTCCTCTATTATCGTTCACCTACACGCGGAGAACACCAACCTTTTTTCCGACCCAGACCAGCTCCAGATATTAATAATCCATAATGTATACTCCATGAGGCTTGACGATGCCGATTTAAGGCGTGAAAGGCGGTTAATCGCGGAGGACAGCTACACGTGTCCTCATCGGGGAGCGCCATCTTGGGCGTCTGATACAATGCGCCGTGGTTTGACAGTGTGAATCCGCGAGATGCGCTTCGCCCGGAAGGAATTGCGCATGAAACATAGTCCAGCAAGAAATGCGATTTTCTGGGTTTATATCGACATACAGCCTTCCAACACATCGGCATCATCAATAAAAGATCGGCATGAACCTCTATGGCACTTAAAGTCGACTGAAACTCGCGCGAAATAGGCGAAATAGGCGAGCAAACCCGACCGACCTACGGGAGGGAACACTGGGGGCCGCCATGCTCGCCGTCTTCACCCTACTTAACATAATTTATTCAACTGGCTCCAACACTACACTGCAATCCGGGACGCTAGGCTTTTCAATACGGATGCGTCGATCGATGTCATACAGTTTGCCGCTGTCACTCTCCTACCCGATCTCGGCTAATGATATCTCAATGGTCAATTTCTGGTATAGACTTTACATAGGCTCAGCATTGCAACCGGAAGCAGGTCTAAATTTGCGATCTTGTAGCCGCTGGTGGCGGTATGATTCAATGGCGTTTCCCGCCTTTTTGTCCAAGTCATATACCCGGGCGAGATTCGATTTGATCGATCATATTTCGAAGATGACTTGATTATACAGCGAGCCCGGGTAACAAAAGGTGAAAATTTATCACAGGATAAAGAATGTGGGTGATCTATATAAGAAGGTAGCGACAAATCTGATGTCTGGACGCCGAGGACGAAAAAATGGTCTTGGGTAACCAGAATTAGAGGGCTAGTTGCCCAGCCAACAATTATGCCTTTTACTTGTTTGCCAAGAAATATTTGATGTGGTTGTATAAACAGGGACAATTGACCAAATAATTATAAGATATTTTAGAACAAAATATTTGAAAATCGGGGGCGACAATAGTAGGGGTCTGGGCAACCAAGTGAAGTCAATTAGTTGCCCAGTGGACAACTACCTCTTAAAATATTTGTCGAGCCTGAATTTGAGTCATATCACAACATGACATTAGTCCCACATGAGTAAGGGTTACAATATCATGAACTGTAAGCTGGCCTAAGAATCCTGCCAAGAACTTAACTGTGATGGTTCAGAACAGACCAAGAGTGAGAACATAAGAAACTTTTCTTTCTTTTTTTATTTTAATGTTTCTTTTACTTTTACGAGCATTTCTCCGCTTACCTTGGAGAACTTGCGCCACTCGGGGGCGAGTTGTTGGCACGGCCCACACCAGGGGGCGAAGAAGTCGACCAGCACCATCTGGTTGGCATCTTTAGAACCAACCAATTCATGGAACGAGTGTTCGTCGAGAGCCTGCACCGGGGGGTTCAGGGTGTCCTACGGAGAGGGAAAAAGAAGATTATTACAACAAGGTCGAGATTACAGAATTTATCAAATTTGAGTGTGGTTTGAAAAACCAAAAGCTCTGTCTTATTCACCCCTTTCAACAGGTTAAATTACAAATAGATTTCAATGAAAGATAAACAAGGAAAACAGATGTGAAATTGACAATAGGCAGGGTTTTACAGTCATGCAATACGATGAGGAACCAGCATATTTTCAATATGGCTGCGCCAAGTGGGGAGAAGGGAAATCCCAAATCTATTTTTAGAATATCATAATGACATCATCTCATCAATCTCCAATCATGATTTGGTCACTGCCGATATTTGTTACTCTCCATACAATTCCTATGGAAAAAGCTATATTATGCTGCATCTATTGAAATAAGAGAGCCTGTCCTTCTGGGGAGATATCTATGTTACTTGTTTTAATAGAGTAGTTTTAAGCTAAGCTATTTCTTTCCCTTGCAAACTATGGATATTATGTGGGTTCTATTCATGAGGAGTAATAGATAAGTTCTCACCTCAATAAACTCGACGAGTGCATGCGCGGTGTGGTGTCCCCTGAACTGGTGGGGCACCGTGCGGTTGTAGAAAATGGTCGTTGGGTACGATCGGATGTTGTACTGAAACAGTCAAACATGAACACAGTTCAGACAGGCTGAAATTGAAGTTTTATATCGTATTTCTAGGACATTTATTATAGTCGGACATTAATGCGAGTCAAGTCATATCTGAAACGGGGTTCACAGGGAGGACAAACTGCCCTTTATACTTAGTACTCAAAACCCTCTGAGACATATGAAAAACTCTTTTTTATAGGGCCAAAACCAAGGAGTTTAAAGCTTCTGTTTATATTTATTGATTACAGATGCAAAGACGCAGCTTGTATTGCACCCCCTCTGAGATACATGAAAAACATTTTAGTCTAAGAACAAAGCATTCATATATTTAAAATTAAAAAGATGTAAATAATACATACATTCTGACAGAGGCTGACATGGACGGTGCAGTCGACCGTCCCAAAGTGAACCGAGCTTGGTACCCATTTGGAGGCCTTGCGGAACTCGGGCAGCAGACGCATGCACGGTGGGCACCACTGGAGTGAGAAGGAAACAGATGAAGCACTGAACAAATATATTCTTCTTTTCACATGTACATGAGAAATATACTTTTTTATTGCACCTATGGCCATGTATAGTCCATCCAGTTGCACACTGCCTTAAAGTATTAACCATTCAGGTATTTCTTGTATCTAATATTTCCTTTATGATATATTGTGAAAGAGATGTTTCGGACTTAAAAAAAAGAAGTTTGTATTCTAAATTTTCAAATTCATTATCATGTATGAACGCACATCTTAAGATTTGTATATTTTCTTGGACCAAAGATGCACGTCATGATGGGTGTAGGTTTAATATGAAGATCCATATTCGTGTCTCAATAATGAAAGAGTACACCGTGTTTCAGTCCCATGGACGCTTACAACACTGTCTGCCCGCATAGTCAAGTATTAATCAGGTAGAGAGATTAATCATGACAGATTTACAATGTTTATCAGCCCCCTTGACAGCAATTAATTTCAAGCTGATTAACAATGATGGTTGCGTTTCAAACATCCATTGTGGGCATCAATTATCAATGCAATGATAGGACATACTAAATATTTTATCCCCCAACACAGTGCATGCATGAAATATACCAGCAAGTTTCCGAGTTCGTATTCCCAATCAGACAATTTCTTTAGTAAATTCGAGGTAGGATTTGAGTTTTAAGAAGGGGTTGGTTTGACTTCATGACTGTTACTTGCTAAAGATGATATTTTTTGGTTTTAGCAGGCCCAATAAGAAAATTACTGGTTTCAGTAACTTTCCTCATCCAGCCAAAGTCAATCATAAAAGTGAGCTCACCGGTGCATAGAAGTCGATAAACCAGGGGTCCTGTCCGTTGACGACTCGGTCAGGGAAGTCAGCCGGTCCAAGCACCACCACGCTGGTCTGTGCACTGTCCTTAGCGAAGGCCGCAATGTCGTGAGCTGTCAGTCGACCTGATGAAATAGGATAAATGTATATGTTCTTGTAACTACATCCTGGGGTATCAGAAAAAAATAAATTAAGGGAATCCTTATTATATGTTCCTTGTCTGGGTTAAGAGATCAGCAACTGATATAAACTACTTAAACCAATCTATTGGGCTACATCGCCCTAAATAACCAGAGACCATACCAAATTTCATACGTCATTTTCTGGCAGTTTACTCTCTGCTGAGATTATTTTTTTCGATACTTTTCTAAAAAGTGGACATCCCTTGTCCAGTCTGGAATCTCTCTATTCCAGAACAATTGCTGTGTCCCTAACATAACAGGCAGAATAGGTGAAGTGTTGAAAATGTTCCTCTCAAACTGAACTAAGTCAAATGTTATTGGCACACAGTTAACTTACCATGGTGGATCTCATGGCCCCCTCCGGGCTTGAAGAGGACGAAGCTGGGAGTCTTCGCGATGTGGAGCTGAGCGCAGTCGTCCCTCAGCACCGCACAGTCCACGCGCCCCACCCGTAGTGTGTTCAGTAGCATCGGTAACTTACGCAGCTCCAGGTCGGATGTCGCGCCCTCCACAAAGTGGATTAACCATGGCGACTCGTTTCCACTCGCTAGGTCCTCCAATATTGTCTATGATGGGGAAAAAAGATTGTTTAATGAAAGTACTTAGCCAACAATTTACCACAATGAATATTAAGACTTTTCTATATGGAGGCGATTTTTACATTTTTGTTGGATGGTTGAAATCACCAGGAAATACAGCACTTCTTTTCTATGACTGACTTGGACGGAAGTCTATAAAGGACTGACAAGTTTTGACATCAGTTTGTGCTGAAATACCATTACGAGTTAGGCAAATCATACATGTATGTTAGAATATCATTTTTGAATTCTATGGTAATTTCTATACTATCCTACTCAAAATCCAGTATTCACTAGTCTCCAGGACGCTGAGCAAGTATGAGCGTCTGGGTACTGCTTGCTATACACGTTGTGCGGATGACATCACATTACACAGAAATCATATGATTTTTAAAAGCATATGAATAATATTTTTATTGTTGACTGATATATTTGCATCCCTCAGACATCAAAACTGGGAGAAAATTCCTTAATTATTTGTTGTTTTACAGAAACCACATCGCAAATTTTGTATCATGGAAATAACCTAAATCTGCCAACGTAACCCTGACTGCACATGGTCTACAAGTTTCTGCAGAAGATAACTCGTAACCTATTGCGGGTGAGAACTCACGGTGAGCGTGGCTTGGTCGAGGAGGGCCACGTCCGGCAGCTGGCGGAGTACGGCTGACGACACCTCCTTGGCATCCAGACTCTTGATACTCTGCGGATAAAAGGGGGGAGTTAAACAAACAATGAAATCATAGTCTGATGGTGTGCATATGTGATAATGTACAAGTAGGGTACCCTTGGACTTTTTCATTACCATGTGTTATTCCCCAGTTTCTTTTCCGAGGTATTGAAATACTTGGATCAATATTAATCATACATAGGTGGTATTTGCAGATTAAAACGGAAAGTACAGAATTTACGAGTTGATCCATTTTTTCGTTTTTCTAAAAAGAATTTTAAGACCAAATAAACAAAAAAAGGCGAACCTTGGAAAAAAAACTACTTTTTTTAAAGGTTACTCTAGTAAAATCCACTTACTTTCACTTCACAAAATTTCTTTTATAAACAAACCATGCCAATCAATACTATACAAGTTTTCTTCACTTACTTATATTAGGAAATAAACCATCATTCCTAAATCAAAAGTATTTTTATTCCTGGTTGTGCAACTTCCATATAGAACTCTTTTCTCCACTTCTCAAGCCCCTTTCTGTGGACTCGGTACTCACCTTGCCCTTGCCGTCCTTTACCCGACCGGCCTCAAAGAAGTACGCCCCGTACTCCACGCCCAGCGTGCGACACAGGTCCTCGTTAGTGCGACAGTCCAGGACGCCAACGTTCACCAGGTCAGTCTGATCGTAATCAAAGAATAACACATAAATGTGTTTGTAAGGATTTTCGCAAGAGAATGCCATAGTGAACTAAATTAATCTATTTCTTATGGTAGTCAAAAGTTTGTAGGTGTATCCATTCATAATGATACACAGATATCTACTTGGCAGGCACTTTCAAGGTAAACTTAAACATGAATCTGGGATCCGTTCAAAAGCCTGAATTATCTAATTACAGGAATTATACAAAGTAACAGCTTTATAATTAAAGGGAATTAAAAAGGAAAAAACCCTGTCGACTAAGCAGAGCAATTAGTTGCGTCTACTTACCAGCATAGCGGCCAGCTTTTTGACAGACTGTTTCTGCATACAGTCTGAAATCAAAACGAGCAGAACTATAGTAGAGGTTTACATTAAGAATGTATTGACTGAATTCTGGTTTCTTAATCTAAGTGCAAAATAATAAATTTAAAACGAGGTTTGTCTAGATTATTAGAGAAAATAATTTTTTCAGAATGTTGATTCATTTGGAAGATAAATAGCATATTCAGAATGTAAACTCTGAAGTTTTCAGAGTGATATTAGTTTGTATGTGTCACTGGTGTTCTCACTCACCTCCCCCGTCTCCGCAGACACTGATCACCCAGGGCCGGGCCAGGTTCTCCGCGGCTCCCACGACCGAGTCAAAGTTCCCCGACCACAGGTCCACCACCTGGGCCTTGACGCGCCGCAGGGCGAAGCGCACCAGTTCCCGAGTCGTCCGGTCTCCGGTGAACTTCTCTCCCTGTAAGATACAAACAGTCAGCATTCACATCTTGTTGATGCATCAGAAATAAGAACTTATTTATTCAAAGATATTTCAGAGATCATGCCTTACTGAAAAGTAACAGGGGAAATTTCTTTCTTTTTTAATTTTCTTATTTTTATTTGTTTATGAGTGGGTATTGTAAATGGTCGTCTGAATGGTTTCACGGCAAATATGTTAAGGTGTGAGCAAATGGCATTTTTTGCTGGATGCGTGCTGTCAATGAACTCGGAATTAACGTGTATATCTATTATTTAAATTTTCGACTGTTTGCTTATCACTGATACTTGTTATATAATTAAAATTATTTTTTATTTTTTCACCTAGACCGTATTTTAGCACATTCATGGCAGTGCCCATAATATGCGTAGATACGTTCAACACGAAGATAAATTTGTTTTCAGTGCATTCGCTATACTCACCGAGGGGTACATGATGAGGGAGGGGTAGCCATGAATCCCCTTCTGCCGACACAACATCCAGTCATCCTCGCAGTTCACCGCCCCGATCCGCACGACTCCGTCCAGCTCAGCCGCCAGCTGTCGCCACTGAAATAAACACACGCGGGTTTCTTAATCATATGGTTAACCACACCGAACTACACCGTATAGATTTTGTTGTTTTTGCATTTTCTGTGCGTGTGTTTTTCTAACCTTTCAAGCTTTTTATTCAGCTTTTGTTTGACGCACCTCAACACCTGGTGCAGCGTTTCCGGGTGTACACTATTACGTATCATCAAATCCATATTCTATATTGATTTTTGATATGATCATATTGTTTGCACAACTATGAGTACCACTTCATATAATAATTTCCTCGCTTGCGTGTGAAATTATTATATTCTTTTTGCAAATGAGAGTACACTGCAGGTATATCCGTAGGCCTGCAGGATGCGGCTTCAGCCCCAAGAATTAAAATCCCACACTTTATTTCTCTAATATACGTGACCATACTTTTATTGAAAAGATGCCCTAAAATCGGAGGTCCTGATACTTTAAATTCTTTAAATATTGTTCTAGGACTGCTCTATCAAATCTATCAGTAACTTTGAAACTCACTGTCGGGGAGAGTTCGTGGCAGTGGCCGCAGTGTGGGGAGTAGAAGTTGACGAACCACACGTCCTGGGTGTTGTCCACTGACGCCTCTGAAAAAACAAATTTAAATGTTGGATCACTTTGTACGAGGTTCCCACGTACTTTGACATCCCCCCTCCCCCCGCATGACTCTCCCTTGACCAGAAACAACCTCCCAGGTCACATTATCAAGTTTCTGATCAGCTAGCTCCACACATTTTTCTTTAGCGACATATTCATGGGATTTCTAGGGAAATGCAGACTTTCCGGGCTGATGCATAGTTTTTCAATTTATTGAGGAAAACAGCCGAAATCAGTCAATCTCTATAGAAACATCAGCAAAGTTTCATGACAAATAAAAAAATTTGAATGGAACACAAAAATACTTTTCGGTTATCCGAATACACATAACTACAGATGTGACCAAATTCTGAAAAGAGGGATTCGCATGTGACACAGCTATTGGTGAGACTCAGCCTTACCAAAGTCAGACTTGCTGAGTGTGATGATGTTTGGGTCGTCGTCGTAGAGACCGAACTCCTGCTGGTAGAACTTCCAGCTGCGGTAGCCGCCCCCGGAGGGCGCGTTCTCCTTCAGCCCGTCCTCCCCGAACTGGTCGTACTTCTTACGCAGCTCCTCGTCCTTCAGCACCTCGTACGCTCGGTTAATCCGCAGAAACTTGTCATGAGCCTTGGGGTCGTCCTGGATAAGTAACATCACATATAGTTTAAAGTTGTAATACAAAATCTGTATTTTACTTAATATGCATATAAATTTTGACAATTTTCTTTTTGACTGCCTTGTCGGGATAGCATCAACTTTCAGCTCTAGAGCCACGTTTCAATTACATTTAGACAAATTAAAGAGTAGGATCTTCACAAAACATTATAAATATGCTTAAGGGGAAATAAATACTTCAGGTGTCATATATACGTTGAGGAAGTTAATTAACGTTTTTTTATGAAATTAATCAAAGTATAAAGCGTACTTTTTTGATGGATGCTTACTGTGTTTTTGTCGGGGTGCATGCTGAGGGCCTTCTTTTTAAATGCTTGCCGGATCTCCTTCTGGGACGCCGACTTCTCGACCCCGAGCAGATTGTAGAAGTCTTCCCCGGCCATGACGGTTAGCGCCAGACCGAGAAGCAGCAGGGCGAGCAGGGCCCAACCGCCCCGCGCGCTGATCGACCGCATCACACCACCGGCTGACATCAGCTGAAGTACTGCATCAAATAAAAAGAAAACAGTAACTCAGTAAAGTATTGGATATGAAAAATACAATATTGCATTTTTCAGCCGGGAATGATTTTTTTAGGGTTTCCTGAGAACACCCTATAAATCATCCCCGAATATCAAGGCAGAGTCAACAGGACCTCCAAGTTCAGGGACAGGACCCACAGAAATCAGTCTCTGCAACTGCGGGACACCTAGCAATTTTATAATTCCGTAAGCCCTGAAAACATACTTGGCGAAATGGCCCCGATCAATATTTAATGGCGTTAAGTTTGATTTTCCATCTCACACATGTCCCTAATGTTACCTGTGACCCCCAACATACTCCGCAGTATGAGTCGTCCAGCTGGTGGTCCAGTGGTGGTGGGGCATTGAGGAGTGAGGGGCGGTGAAAGGTGGTTCTAGGGAGGGCATCACACCTGGACACTCAAATCAATGAACTATTACAAAGGTAAGTTTAATACATTGTTTGTCGAGAGTTGAAATAACCAGGGATCCGAGGGTAGGATGTAGGTTGGGCCCGTAGATCCTATTGCACAGGAGCCTTATGTTGTTTTCAATTCATTATATTTTTAACTACGGTAGAAAGTAAGATAACAAAAAAAAAACAAACAAAAAAACACCTAGTGTGTTAAAGTGAGGACGCCTAAATTCTAAAGGCCAGGGGTCTTATGTTTCCCACTTTTAGGGGTGGATGTTTTGGACCATAAATGACTAGTTGCCCTGCCCACTGCCAACTGACTGACAGCATGATCTTAGCCAATCAGAAGGCGGCTAGAGCAAGAGTCAAGAGATAGATGTACGTGTTACAAATGAGAAAGTGAAACACTGGCAATCGTGAAAGAAACGATAAAAAAATAAGCCCTTACAAAGTGATAATGCCATAACACGTGTATCTCTTTTAAATGTTAAAATATAGGAAGCATAAAATGTATTTCAACTATTGACACTGTACCGTACTTAGCAATTTATCTACCCTTATGGAGGTGGTAGGGTTCAATTTAGAATTGAGTGGAATACAGATATTTCAGAAGTGGAACCTACCTTGCAATTAAATTTGTTCAATACACTACCTTGACCGATAACATTCAAATCAATTACTTAATTCATGATCCACACTTCTCATTTTTGTGATATCATTCTGATTGACTTCTAAAAATATTACAATTATGCACAGTAAATCGGACTTTTTTTGAGAAAAATATAGAAAATATAGGAATTTTTGGCAATTTAGGAAAATATAGGAGTGCCAAAAAAATATAGGAAAATATAGGAACGTTATCACCCCACTATTTAGATATGTAATTCCCCCCCCCCCCCCACACACAAAAAAAAGACCTCCCTGAACCAGAACTTTCCAAGATTCGTAGCACATGGTATTATTGACAACCTTTGCTAGATCATTTTGGTTCTGGTGGTTAGCTCATTTGGGGACCTGTTCAGTAGCTGGATAGTAAAATAACTTATTCTGCCATGATATGTTGTCTTTTTCGTAGATAATAACTCGTTACATGTTACATATTACTTATAGTGTGACCCTTTCTTAGACTTAGTAGATCAACAATAAATCAGGAGATTTCAATCCATTCAATCAAATTGACTAGTCTACATCTCTCATTCTCTGAGCCTGACTAGTCTAGTGTGGCTTCCCCTATAACATTTTAGCTTTAACTGAGTCCCCAAATGATTGACACAAGACACCAGCCTTACCCCTTATACGATCTGGAGAAAGTTAGAACAAGAAGCCGGTGACACCCTGTTAATAATTGGTAATTTTCCCCCGTGCCGGTCACGGTCGGTGCCCCTCCGCCTCCCCGCCCCTCTGCCCCCGGGCCCCGCCCCGGCCGGCCCGGGAGCACTTCTACCTCCTTGTCCTGGGATCCACCAACTCCCTCACCCTCTTACACTCACCTCAGAGATCTCCGACCAGCGATATGTCCGATTCCGGCGACTTCTGTTAATCACTAATCTGTGTAGTTCTTTGAAGTGTTGTTGTCACAAAGGCCCAAACAAACTTCATCCCTTAATCCACGTGTACCACGCATGCCCCGAGAAACACTACACCGGACGTCGTCTAACACCCGGGACAGGGCGAAAATAAAGAGGGATATCCCGAAATTATATTATGGTAGGAAATAGGAACAGTCAAAGAAAATGATTTATTTTCAACACTATAGTTGATTCCAGACTTGATGTTAGTAAAAAAATTAGATAAATCTGATAAAGTACCTCATCATTTAAGACCACTGGTCCCTGTATAGAATTTTTTTCACCAATAAAGATTCCCTGTTGCTATTTTTCAATGATAAAAAGAAAAGAAAAAAAATTAATAGAGACTTGATCTATCTTTATGTTGAGATATGAAATTCTTATATAATGTTATGTAATATTTATATTATAATCATTTTAATTTTTTTTTATTTAATATTTTTTCAACTTCCAATCAATTTAAAAATCAGGTAAGCAAAACAAAACTGGGATTTTAAAGTTTTAAACATTAAATTGAAAATGAAAATTAAGAATTGAAAGTGAAAATATTTTTTTAGAATATTTACTGTATTTGAGAACATCAAAATATAATATTTCAAAGTATACAATATTAATCTACTGTTTGAAAGTAGGAGAGTTAAAACTGGGTGTTAAAAACATGTCTAAAAGTAAACAATAAGTTATGAACAATTCAAAATAAGAATAAAACAATTTCAAATTACTTAGGAAGTAAGGAGTAAGAGTTTAAAAGAATAAATGATTAAGTAAAAATAAAATAGTCGAAAGTGAAAATGACACTGCAAAATAAAAATGAAACATTACCATAATAAACACTGAAATATAGGTGTATCTATGGCAGCAGCTTATATTTGTTTTTTTTATGATTTAACCATTATTTTGATAATAATAATTATTCTGCTTCTGACACTGATCCTCAAAACCAGAAACATTTTTACTGTCCTCTTTGAATAAAAACAATAAAAACTAAATTATGTAATTGTGTTTCTGTGATTTTTCTTACAAAAACAAACTATAAACAAATTCTTAGATTGCCTTTTTAAAAAAATCATTAATATTTTTTTAACGTCATTTACATTAACAAAGTATTCAAAAGTGTGGTAAATGAATCATTTCTGTTTGTATTTCTTTAAAAAAAAGACGATATTTTTCACCACATCTAAAACAAAATTGTTGATAGGTCAATTTGAATATTTTTATAATTTTATGTTGGAATAGATTATTTTTCCTTAGATTAATATCATGAAAAGGAGCAAAAATGAAAAGATAAATAAATACATGAATTAATGAATGAATAGATAAATAAATGAATAAAAAAATTAGTAAAATGAAAAAATGGATAATTGAATAAATTGATAAAGAGATAAATAAATAAATGGATAATTGAATAAATTAATAAAGAGATAAATAAATAAATGGACAATTGAATAAATTGATAAATGAATAAATAAATAAATGAATAGATGGATGAATAAATGAATACATAAATAGATAAATTAATAAATAATAAATGAATGAATAAATAATTTAAAAAAAAAAACGCGGTAATTAATTTTTACTTTTTCGGATTGGCCCGTTCCGGCTATTAGAAGTTTTATCGGCGCTGAGGCGTGTAGATGGTAAACAAGGTTCCATGTGCTTCAGTCTCTGGGATTTAGATGAAAAATACTTCACCAGAGTTTACACCTCGTGCCGCCAACCCACGGACAGAGGCCCGGGCTTATCGCAGCAGGCCGGATTAGACCCAGAGGCCTTTCATTCAGGAGAATTCTCCGTTTATTGTCGGTACTTGACCATGACAGGCCGCTTCTTGGTCCAGGGCCCGGGACCATCGGCGCCGGTTTGAGTCAAAATCATCGTAAATTATCTATTAATTTCACACATCAAGGACAGCATTTATCGTGGACTACGCATTGACACGGAAGGTAAGGTTTTTATTTATATATTTTATAGAGAATTAAAGGTGATTGATGCCATTTTTGGCGTGACTAATGAAGCGGAACGGCGCGGTTCGATCAGAAGGCCTCAATTTAACGGACATGTTTTGAACTGAGTCTGACTCTGAGCATTGTTTGACGAGTTGTAGCCTGAGGAGGGGACGTGTCACTGTCAGCCGGCCGGGGGGAGGGGAGACTAGTCTACAGCATATAAACCTCCCCCTGTGACAGCCCGACCTCCTCCAGGCTGCTCCACAATCCTGCACACTTTGTCTCCTCCGGCCGTGTTGTAGGGGGGGGGGGGGGGGGGGGGGGGGACAGCTGTGGTCAGCCTGGCGCACGCCTCTGGTGAGATGGGGGGGGGGGGGGTGCTATTGTTGTTTTGTTATTGTTATGAAAAGCCTGGATTCACCTATATTATTATATGAAGGCAGGACGTGGCCTCGCCCACTAATAAAAAGGCTGCGACTGATCTCATGCACTGCAGTGTTGCCACACCCTATTTCATTAATTTTATGGATGTGTAGATTTTGTCCATTTGATTTTCTTTGTATTTTTTTTTTGCATTTTGCACATTTTTTTGATACTTTTTTTTAGAAAATGAATAATGTACAATTTTTGTAGTCTACTTATTTCAACAAAAGTTTTCAGAATATTTACTGAGTAGATCTAGTTTTTGCCAATGAAAAAAAAAAAAAAGTTTTCAATGTCAAATGTTCAGCCCCACTTTTAAGATAAAATAGGGGGCGGGGCCAGAGGTAGATATATCGTACATTGATTGTTGACTTGAGCCATAATGATGAAGCAAAAAAACGAAGGACAGTTACATGTTTCCCGACTGACCCCGCTAAAGTATTGGGGGAAAATCATAAAAATGAGCAAATGAACATGAACAGCCTATACACTATCAGAATATGTACATGTTGAATAAGGTGTATCAGGACCGGGAGGTTCTCAATTTTGAACAGTAAGCCAATCAGGGACTATCATCACAGCAGAAATGCCACATACACTCACTGAGTAATATTACCAATATTAGTCTATCAAATAAACATTAAAACGTAGTCAAAGTTCGCCCTCTTTATCCACATGCATGGGTTTAGTTATAAATAGGTAGGAATGTTGACCGTCCTACTTTTACTACAAATATAAAACTGTTTAATTACCCGTTAGTATGTTACGATCGTATAAAAAGTGGAATGCTTTAATTATGGATAAATGCCACAGTTAATTGAAGTAAAATATGAGAGGGATATACCCTCTTGATATGGCCTTGAAATGTGAAATATAAAAAATGTGTAAAATGGTTGTGTTCAGGTAACCCGGCCTACCCTAAATTTGTGGCCCTACCCCAACTTTTGTTTTCATCAAAAACATAATAAAATCCTATAGAATTGATCAACAGAACATAAAATAGCAAATAGATGCCCAGGACATGTATTTCAGATGCTGAAAATGATATTGAAGGGTATTTAAGGAAGTCTTGAATGTTTTTTTTTCTTTTCAAGACTGCCAGGGCCCATGTGTGTAAGTAAAAAAAGACAAAGCAAAAAAAAAAAAAAAAAAATGGCCCTAACCGAAATCTTTCGGCCATGATACCTGAACAGAATTTTTTTTCGGGCCCTAATAAAACAATGTTTTGGGACTGGAATGATCTACCTGACCTCAGTGCGCATGCGTGCAGTGCATAAATCCTGATGGTGCGTTTGTCCTGTCACAACAGTGACAAGCAAAATATGTCGTTTTTCTCTGAATTCACTACATAATAATCTTGAAATACATTGTTTATAGGATAGATATAGGTTAGAATAATGTGTATAGTCATTTGTGAACTATATATTATCATTTATGAAATTCTTTAAGTTAGCACAAGATTAATGAAAAACCCAAAGAAGCCACATTTGCAGTGTTATCTATTCTTATCATGTGCATCCATTTTAGGACACTTTTTACATGTATTGCAACCAGTACTGATAAATAAGATGTGTCATGTTTGGCCAGAAACTAAAGCCAGACATAGGTTACCAATAACCTTAGGGGGCCTTCCATTTAGTACACACACACATTTGTTAGAAAATTTCTTAACTTCCCACCCCGCTGGGAAAAAATATGAATTGGATTTATACTAAAAGTTATGCACATTTTCAAAGATTTCGGACCCCTCCCCCTTGATGAGTACATACTTTATGGAAGGCCCCTAGCGATAAGAAAAGAAGACCCTGTTTTTAAATTCATAGGATTCATATTATATCTCTGAGTGTGGTGCCCAGGTAGGTGCACCCGGGCTGCGTGTTGACCCAGCGGGGTGACTTGTCAGAGGTCTGTGTGTCGACAAACACACTGAGACTCAGGGCTTTCCGCAGAGACCTTGTTACCTTCCTTATATGAAAACGGCAATTCTTCCAATCTCTACCCTACATTGCACATTATAGATCACTTGCCACTCTTCGAAAAGAGTAGGGTATCTAACCTGTAGGTGGGTTACTCCTACTCCTAGATCATATCATAGATTCGGTCACCCCCCAAGTGGCCTAAAACTAGCTGCAAAGTCTTACCTTGCGCAGTCTGGTAAAAGAACCCAGAAGTGTTGGCCGGACGTTAAACGAACCCAACAAACCAATCTCTACCCAAGCATCAACTCCTCAACCCTAGGCATTATACTATGGGGCCTTCCATTTAGTATGTACGCAAAAAATCACAAATTCTAGACGCCCCCCCCCCCACCCCCCCTTAAGCTAAAATACGCACTGAATTTGTAAAGGAACGTATGCAAAATTCCCAAAATTTCAGACCCCCCCCCCACCCCCCTTGGTGCGTATGTACTTAATGGAAGGCCCCTATACAAGAGTAAGCAGAGCCTGAATGCCAGTTGAGATAATTGCTGGTGTATCAAATTTTAAATGTCATTATGAATATATACTCTGCAGACCAGCAGCACCCAGTGAAATGATCTCCCATACCCACACTGGACCCCTCCCAAAGCCCCGTCACTGGTGGCCTCATGGGTAGGGTAACCGACTTAAATATATACAGTTCAGTTTGATGTTTAGAACACAATTTACAACATTTAGAGATAATATCATATTTTCTTATTGCCATTTCCGACTTTTTCACTGTCCCCAAATTACATCCCTGATATCTATAGATCTATAGATACACCCCTGTTTTATATATAGGTAGATAGATTGGTTGATAACAGAGATGCAATTTTTCCTACTTTGTAGGATTTCCTACCTTTTGGTGATTTTGGATCCAGCAACTGATTTTTCCTTCATTACCTTACCATCTGTTTTAGAGTATTTTTGTGTAAGTTTCAAACTAATTAAATACAAATTTAATATTAAATTTGTATTCCTAAAGGTTGTTTCCCTCCAGAAAAAAAGTAGAAAAAGTAGAAAATCAATGTATCGTAGGTTTTTGCGTATAGTATCAGTGTTCGAAATTAAGGGCGCACCCTGCACCCGGTGTGCACAATTTGACTGCAGGGTGCATACTTTTTAGGAGGCATGCACCCGGTGTATGCATGATTTTTCAAAATCATAAATGCCATTATATTGTAGTGTGTGCATCAGAAATATGCCGGGTGCATGACTTTGAACCCCTACGCACCCGGCATGTGCATAAGATAAATCCTTAATTTCGAACACTGAGTATATTACAGGCAGGAGCTCTCAACTGATGCTATGTTACAGAAAATGGGTGGTGGTACTCTGGTCTAGCGACGTAATCTTCATGTAGCTGGCCTAATGTATAGACGCTCTTCATTGGAAGAATATGTTGATAACAGGGAGATTAGAACCAGACAGTTTGATAAAACAGTATTGAAAATACCTGATGTATTACTGACTAAAAGCTTTGTATGTCCGATGTATCATGGATCAGACCTTTGGAACAATCTGCCAAAGGAGATCCAAAACTGATACTTACAAGGAATTTAAATTCCGATTTAAAGAACATATCGGTATATCCTGATTTGTTCTAATAGACTATGAGGTCCCGCTCTCATCCTCCTTATGTACCCCCCTACCCCCCCCCCCCCTTTTCTTTTCTTTTCTTTTCTTTTTTTCCTTTATCTAATTATCTCTTATGTACTTACTATTTTGTTGATAATAATATGTAAATTATAGCCATGGTTCTGTAATGAAAGAATAGACAATGTCAAACCGGCCAAAACTGGTAGTTCCCATTTCAACTGTGATTCATTGTAACAGGATAGAAACAGTGTACACCCAGAAAAGCAGCGCTTAGCGTTGAGGCGTGTCAACTGTATAAATTGTTGAAATAAAAAATAAAAAAAATAAAAAAAATTTACCGAAATCACTATCTTTATAATAATCTAGTGAAACAACAACATATCTACAAAAACTTTTAGTTGGTATGGGTATCCATGGTAAACAGCTAGGAAACCAGTGTGACGACATCACTTGTCGTCATGGGGAGAATGATGACATCATTGTGATGTCGTGAACCACCATTGCTATAGCAACAGAGGCTGACAGAACATTTTCTGTTCATTCAGAGTATAAGCATTGTCGCAGAGAGGAGTCTCTTCACGACTCGTCTCGACAGTTTTGATATACATGTAAGTCAAGGTCTCGGCTGTAGGTACATCCCGCAAAGGGATGGGGTGGCGATTATCTTAAAAGGTGTTTTTTTTCCTCTAAAAATGAAACCAGTCTGAGTTAATGGGAAGCAACCAACCAGATAATTTAACTAACTAGTAGACTTTCCGACACTAATTAATAGGCTCATCCCTGCATCCTTTTATTTGTCACCATTACTTGTGTTATCCACTATAGAATGTAAGATAACAACAATCTTCGCATTCTTCTTATTACTAAAAATTCTACATTGCATATTTTGTTTATCTTAGCCTCATCCTTATTTTTTATCACTGAGCCTTCATAGATGTAATTATGTACAATTTAACTAACTAGTAGACTTTCAGACACTAAGTAATAGGCTGGCGACGGGGATGGCGTCTGTCCTCTCCCCCACCTGTTTATTGGCCTATGGATGGTTTGGGGGGTTAAACCGAGGGAAAAAATATTGTCACTTTCCGGTAACATCAGTGAAAAGAAATTAGGGTAGGTGGGTCAAAAATTGTTGCCCCCCCCCTTTTTTTTTGGACTATAAAGTGAAAAGATTTCACAGTTTCTTTAATATTTTACAAAATTTTAATATTTTTGACAGAAAAGTCTTTAAAAACTATAGGGTCAGGAAAAAAAATTAGGGTAGGTTGGGTAATCGGAATGCAACAGATGTTTACCCTTCTGACTTCTGAATTAATGTGGAACATCAAACAGATTAATCTAACTAATAGGTAGTTCTTCAGGTACTAATTATTCAGATGATGACGTCCCTGGCCCCTACTTATTCCGGCCTCTTTTCCAGTCCGTTGGTACCAGGTTGGTTGGTTGGTTATTGTTGGTTGGTTGGTTATTGTCTTTATCAACTGCCAGGGTCATATCAAGGGTGGTGATGGCGATCTGATCTATGGTGATCGAATCTATGAGACGATAGAGACCATACCCCTACAGTTTTACCGAGGTAGGTGATTTTTAATAAGCGTGGTCCCATAGGCAGGGCCACACACACAACAGCCAGTGGTCCTCTAGGGACGTTTGATATCCCTGTCGTTGTCACGGGGAGACACACAGAGGGGTGTAGCAGCCACCTCCGCCTAGCCCAGGATCAAACCCGGGCTGTCCGTGCAAGAGTCAATCGTGCTAACCATTTCACCACCCCACACGCCTGTAGTGTTACCAGTGTTATTTTAATTTTTCTACAAGGTAAATCAGGGATGTAAGTTTTCAGGTTTTTGTCTGATTTCTATACCTTTTTCACATCATCACCTGGAACAATAATATTATTTTCAAATTCAGTTTATTACATCACGTTTTATAACATTTTATGATGATTTCCGATTTTCTTAGTGTGGTTTCAGATTTTTTCACTAACTCAGACTTACATCCCCAAAAGTCAGTGGCCACCACCGAAAAGTGTCTAGATTTCTTTGAATAAAAACTACGATGTCACCTAAACAGCGCTAACTCTCTTTAATTCTCTTAAAGGAGAGTTAGCGCTGTTTAAGGCGCCACCTGGTGTGTAAAAAAATAATCAGCCTAAAAGCGAAATTATTTACAGAATTTGTTTCCTACCTAAATAGATTTGACGTTATTAAAGAGCACACTATGGATAAAGTATAATAGCTAAGGGATGTGGTTTATACAGGATTACAAACAAATGATCTATTTTTCAGATAATTTGAATCATAAGGCATAACCTTTAAGATTAAGGTCATTGCCCTACACCCTGAACTATCCAAAATACCTCTCCTAGAGTTTACTGTATTTTATTGCACGCCCTCGGGGCCAAAACAAACAATTTCAAACTTGTCAATTTACAGAGATGGAATGTAGGCCAATAATATTCATGCCTCTATGGACCATTTATTGGTCGTGAGTGGCGCATAAAAGCACGCCATTCCTCTTTTAAGTCTTATAACAAAATATCTTATTACAAAATAATGTTGTTTTTTTCTTACTTTGACAGTTGCTTGTCTCCGCCGGGAGTGTGAGATAAAATACAATCATCTCCGGGAGCGGTATTTTCGATCCTACATTACTACAGCGTTATTGAGATAAAGCTGATTTTTGTCTCTCTCCCCCGGGGGCGAGCGCGTGTCCCGTCCTGCGGCCATCTACTTAGTTTGTTTCCTGTCCGCTGCCCGACTGGGTTTCATAGGCCCGACTGAAAAGTTTTATTTTTTAATTTGATTCAGTCCCCCCCCCCTTTTTTTTTTATTCCCCGAAATTCAGAAAAATGTTATATTACCTTGTACGTATTATTTGATTCGGTATTAGGGATTACATACAGAAGAATTGACTACATAACTTGTTTTCGTCTTAAAATACGGAAATAGAGTTCCGTGTTTTTCATGTTTGAAGAGTGGCATCTCCGATTTTACAGTTTTACAATAAATTCTGTTATCTCCCACAAAATCTGACTTCCCAACTTTGTATTTTTGTTGGTCATCCACTGGACATGAAACAAACCTATTTTTCAGGGTGGCCGATGGCCGGCCAGGTGTGCCCCCAACACGGATGTCACCTCTCCCCGCACCTGGTCCCTCCTTCCCCGTCCTTCCCCACCGCACCCTATACGACAAACAGCTCCAACCACTGCCTCTGTTTGTTTAATGATGCCTGCAGTATTAAGGGACTGTGGAGGAGTATTAAAGGCCCGGGATCCTCCCCGGCCGGGGACACACGGGATCCGTATTTACCTGGGACACTCTACCTGTAGTAACTTTATCTATATCACTGAGACGCATGAAGTTAGCGTTATAGACTACCTGTATTTATATATCTGAAACAGCATGAAGTTAGCGTTATAGACTACCTGTATCTATATATCTGAGACATCAACAAGTTGGCATTATAGATGACCTGTAATCCTATCACCGAGGCAGCAACAAGTTAGTCTCATAGACTACCCTTTTTCTATATGCCAAATTATGGTTCGTGCAGATTACCCATAATACATTGCTTCGAATCAGGGAGTGTATGAATTTTGTTGTTACCTTTGTTTGTTGTGAACCATAATACATTGAATATCAGTGACACAGCAACAAGTTAGCGGTATAGACTATCTGCATCTTTATCAGGTTATCGGTATTTCATCTCTACTTGAGATATGATGAAATGGTAAAAAATGAGATCAAGTTTGATTGTATGAGTTTTTAAAAAGTAACCCGTTTGATTTTTGTTTTTAAATAAGCACAGTAAAGGTGAAAAATGATAAATTTTTACAAGGATTTTTTACTTCTTTTTCAGTCATCGCGGAGCAGCCATGAGTCGGACTAAGCGGTATAACCTGGTGACGGAGCTGGCCGACCCGGACCTGGCCGAACAGCTGGTATGTCCTTGTCTTTTGACCTTCACGTGGGGGGTACATCTATAGTATACATGTCCCCGTAAAACAGTCTAGTAAAGACCTCATTGGTCAATACTATACACACAGGGACAGCTGGTACGTCCTTGTCTGTTGACCTTCACATACACCTATAGTATACACGTCCCCGTAAAACAGTCTAGTAAAGACCTCATTGGTCAATACTATACACACAGGGACAGCTGGTACGTCCTTGTCTGTTGACCTTCACTTGGGGGTACATCTATAGTATACATGTCCCCGTAAAACAGTCTAGTAACGAGCCCATTGGTCAATACTATACACACAGGGACAGCTGGTACGTCCTTGTCTGTTGACCTTCACATACACCTATAGTATACACGTCCCTGTAAAACAGTCTAGTAACGAGCTCATTGGTCAATACTATACACACAGGGACAGCTGGTACGTCCTTGTCTGTGGACCTTCACGTACATCTATAGTATACATGTCCCCCTAAAGCAGTCTAGTAAAGACCTCATTGGTCAATACTATACACACAGGGACAGCTGGTACGTCCTTGTCTGTTGACCTTCACGTGGTACACCTATAGTATACATGTCCCCGTAAAACAGTCTAGTAACGAGCTCATTGGTCAATACTATGAAAACACTCACAGTTATAAGGTTAGCGATGCTGCGGGGCATTATAGCAATAATTGACACTGAATAACTATGGATAGGACCTTCCATTAAGTACGTTATGCAGCAAGGTGGAAGGCAGGGTTTCGAAATTTTTTAAAACTTGTGTACGTTCTTGTACAAATCCAATGCGTACTTTAGCGCCCCACTTTAGCCTATTAAGGGGTGGGGGGGGGGGGGGGGTCGGGGTCTGCAATTTCAGAAAAATACATTTCTATTTGTGAAACCTAATTGTTTTTCTTTTTATTAAGAGCCGAATTTGAAACACCATATTAAACCTCTCTATATGCTATCAGACGAATCATGCGGGGCGCATGCTTTATACTTTATACTTAAGATTTAAAGCATGCTCCGTAGAAACGTTACTTGGCCTACCGACATCCAGGTGGCGCAACAGTGTGCAGTGATGACGCAAGACCCAAGTGCCCCCATGGGCCTTCTTTTTCAATATGCTTTTTTCAAACTTATCGAACTACCTGTCTTTGACCGAACTACGGTCAAGCACGCTTTGAGATTGGTGTAACGTATTAACAAAAGTAAACTTTTTTGAAAAATGTTGTCAGAGATCCCCAGGTGGATCCACGTCTCCGAGGTCTTAGACAAGTTCCCCGTGTACTACCTGTATGTGGGCGTGGTCCTGTGTCTGTCTGTTACCATGGTGACCAAACAAGACCATACAGTGTTGACAAAGGTGACCACTGCGGAGAGCTGACCTTCCAGTAATGACCGTGGTCAGGGGTCCGTGTGTCGTCACGACCCCAGCAGGTCGTCAGGGGGTGGGGGCACTACGTGTGTGGGTGTGGGTGACCACTGTGTGGGTGGGGGGGGGGGGGGTGGGCTTGTCTGGGGCCCAGACCCCACTATATACCTACACAGCAAGTCCATAGATTCAATCACAATTACATCTTAAAAACTATGTTTGATTCTGGTAGACTCTCCGACTGGGGTTTTTAGTTCTGACCGAGAAGTTTTATTTTTCTCTTTTCATCTATTTTGTTAGCCTAAAATATTTGTTAAATGCTTACCAAAAAAACGCATTTTTCGACCGCTCGGGTGGCTGTATATATTCAGTCACCCTGTACACTGATATTTCTGTCCTACTGTCCTGGAGTCCAAGGCTTTCATGTCCCCCCCCCCCCCCCCCCGCCTCCCACCTCGCCCGGTGCCCGCATCTCCGACGCCCGCAGTTCACGGCTTGGCTGCGGGTATTAAGGTAGTTAATGGGTTACCATGACGACGTGTACACAACCACTAATACGGGCTATTGTCAAGGGAAGTCGCACAGTTAACGGGTATTAATATACGTGTACGGGAAGATGGGGGCGGGGGGGGGGGGGGGGTGGGGTGTTATGTGGGTGGTGGTCAGTATACATCAGATTAGCTCATAGTGGACTATACCCCCCTAACGTCTAGGCGGTCATGGTATGTTGGTGGTTTTTCTACATCATTTATTCTCTTATACCCCCCTTAGCCTGTTTTCATTGATACAAATCATATTTCGAGATAACTCGGAAGAAATGGTACATGCAGTGAATTACGCTGATCTGTAAAACGGTAAGAACATAGTCTCCCGACCTCCTATATCTTCCCCTGAGCTTTCAGAAAAACGTGATCATCAGATCAGACACATCCTAACCCCGTCTATGCTTGATTAGATTCTTACAGGGAATCAACACAAGTGTTGGTCACCAATGGATCTAAAAAGTCTTCGGGCATCCTGACACGTCCGATGTTTCGAGCATAATGCCCGCCATATTTGCCCGGGTGGTAAGATATAATCTGAACCATAACATGAGGTGAATAATCAAGATTTACATGAGGTCCAACAGGTACATATAATGCGTTGAAGGCAGGGCTCAGCATCAAGGCTTCTGGCTTGCCTGCCCGTTGGGCAGGTGCGGGTCAAATTTTCCCTGCCCGGCCCTTATATTCATATTCCTGCCCAACTTTAGATTATCATTGGGCAGGTGAATGTCAACTTTTACCTGCCCCGACTCAAGTTTTACCTCTCCCAGGCAAGCGGGCAATGCTTAATGTTGAGACCCAGGTCATAAGTGCTACTTGAACTGGCCATACGATAAGCCACACCCATTTACAGGGCTCGACATTCAGCATTGCCCGCCTGCCCGGGGCAGGTAAAACTTGAGGCGGGGCAGGTACATTTTGATATTCACCTGTCCATAGGTCAGGTACAATTCTGGCCATATAATGATAATTAAGTAAAGTAAGTTGGACAGGCAAATTTTAGGGTAGGGCAGGCAAAATTTAAGCTACACCTGCCCGACGGGCAGCCAAGCCCAAAGTCTTAATGTGGAGCCCTGCATTTAATGCACTGTAAGACGCCAGTTGGACACGGTGCTCACGACCATCAGATGATCACAGACCTGCCCATCTCCAGGTGATGGCGACACAGTTCGTCAGCACGCCCCTAGGCGGCGCTGCGTGCACCTGTAAGTAGGCCTCGCCCCGCCTAAAGCTGTAGGCTGCGGGCCGCCTATGGCCGCCTATCGAGGCCTATTCCTGGCTCAATTAGCGCCTGTTTGTCACACCGACCAACTCTAATTACCAGCGGCCGTCCCAGATCTCTGACACGGAGGCGATCCCTGCTCACTGACGGCCGGCCGTCACTGCCTCAGATAAAGAAAAACAATAAAACACCCAGGTCATGGTTATAATCAGAGTACAGATGTGTGGAGATTCTCATTCACTTCCTTATAAAGAAAAAGACCGTTGCCTCCAATCTTTACCCAAGCCCTACCTTTCAAACACTAGCCAGGTATCAGATACATGATTAAGCCAGGGACTGAGTGGTGGTTGAGATAAATGCTGGTGTATGAAGTCAAACATATCTATGTAAGGGGAAAGGCTGAATGCCAGCAACCAGCAAAATCTGTCCGCACAGTAGCCACTCAATAGACAAATGTCTGTGCAGTAACTCATGTGCAGACATAATATGTTGATGACAGCTCATAGTGGTTGCATCCATTAAAGAATTTGTTTTTGTTGGGTCAAAATTGTGCAAATTCAGTTAACTATTGAAATGTATACTATGGCCATAACCCAGGCCTGTTGTAAAATATAAACTGTGAATACAGACTTAAACTACAACAAAATACATTAAAACTTGTTCCCAGTCAAAATTGGTTCGTTTACAAACATTGCTGTCTACAGGCATAAATGACATGAGGATTATGGAATATATGTAAATTTATAGCTATTTATCATGATATATACTGTACCAGTGGCTAAGTTTAGTCCCTTAGAGGGTATTTTCATAGTTATTTGAGTTGTCTTTGGCTCCCTTTAAAAGCGTTATAATAATTTAGGCATTATACGAACAGTAAAGGAAGGTGAGGGAGGGGAGGAGGAAAGAATGCATGGATGAGAAGCTGACTATATGAATTGTAGAGAGTGGGGAATGTATGATAGCAGGGAAGAGATGGCAGGGGGAGGTGTGGTGTGGAATGCATAGGGGTTCATAGACGAGACACTGCAGGACTACAATGGTTGGCCAGATGCAAACCAGAAATTGACTGGGTAACCAAAGAGTCATATCTAGTTGCCCAGCTAGTTGTTATTTTAACATCGAAGCAATTTTGCTTTGCAAAACCCAAGATTTGCGTAAGTTTCACCCTCAAATTTTGAAATGGCAAAACAGAATTATAGATTACTTTTCAAAAAGAATCCCAACTTGGTTTAGTATGTTTATATGGTATCTGTCGAATGTCTATAACTTATTGGCAGAGCTGTTATGTATGAAAGAGATGGTTGGACTTATGATGGAAAAAAGAAAACAAAATCTTAAGAAGAAGGAGTGTGGGAGCACGCGGAGGGAACACAGTGAGCAGGGCCGGGCACATTGCCAGCCCGGTGGCCCAGGACAACCGGTCTCTGGGCAACCAAATAAAGGCCCTGGTTGCCCAGTTGACAACCTGTGTCATTCACTTAGGGCTGCAGCTTCTGAAGCTGCTTTACCAAAGTTCGACTTCGAGGCAGTGCAATATTTTTTATATATCTGCAGATGCCCGGCGGGCAGTAGGCGGTAATGGAAATACTCATCAGTCGGTGGAATGTAGGGGGACTTATTGATATTATACACTTTGTCTTGCCCTGCCAAGTTGGCGCCAAGCGGGCTCGGTATGGCCAACTTGGCAGCGTCCGGAGGGTAGCATTGGCCGGCTGAGCAGGTTCTGAAGGCTGCTGCTGGGAGGTGACATGACCCAGGGAAGCAGAGAAAAAAGAATGATATAATAACATTTTATTTTAGCGAAGTTAAGATCTTACTAATAAAGAATGTTATAATAATGTTATCATGACATGAAAAGACGTTAAAATAATGTCACAGTGTGACTTCGCAATGCTAGGTTCTAAAGACGTTTTTGGATGCCATCAAAATAACGTTACAAGAACCAAAGCAGAAGTAAACAGAACATCATAATAACGTCATATTCTTGCTTGGGGACCCTCTCCCGGAATGCATCCTGTAGTACAGTCACTACAGTATGACTGGGTATGTCTTACATACGAACAGTGCACGGGCAGAACTATAATGGCCCTAGACCCTAAAATCAGCACAGCAACAGGGGGATTTCTTGAATGAGAATGCATTATAGACCTTAGTGACATTCTATATGTGACATTCTATATGTGACATTCCTTAAATTCAACATGTGACTTTGGCTTTCATAAGCGACAACGACATGTGACATTTATTTCTTAAAATCAACATGCGACATCAGGACCCTCCATCAAAGGCCCCACTCTAAATATAATTATCGATTAGGTTTCAACAGAACAAGGGACAGATCCTGTACCTTTGTACCGCTCTCCTCTATTGTGGCCTTGTAAGCACTTTTGTCTTACCTTGCTTCCGCCTCCTTCGGTCTTTCATTGCCTCCAACTGACTGCCTCCTCTCTCCACTGCCTCCCCTCCCTCCTCCACTACCTCCTCCACAGCCTCACTCCTACCTGCCCCCCTCCAGCTTACCGTCCCTCCCTAAATGCCCCCCTCACTGCTGCCTTCCTCAACCAAGCTGTCACCTGTTACTCACTGCCCCCTGCCCCTCACCCCCTAACTGCCCTCCTTCTTACTGCCCTCCCCCTTACCGCCCTCCCTCTAACTGATCTTCCCCTCACTGCCCTATCTCTAATTGCCCTCACCCCATCACTGCGTTTCTCCCCCCCCCCCTTCACTGCCTACCCACCTCCGTCATTGCCTCATGCCCCTCACGGCCTCCCTCCCCGCCTCCCTTAGTACCCCACTCACTGATGCCTTTATTTCCTCCCTGCCTCCGTATCCTCCCTTCTCCCTCCAGCCTCCCTCTCCTCCTCCTCTCCGTTCTCTGCCTCCCTCCTCTGCCTGCCTCCCCTGCCTGCCTCCCAATCCTCCCTTCTCTCTCCCTCCAGCTTCCTTCTACCGTTTTCCTGCTTCACCACTCCCTCCCCAGCCTCCCCCACCCCCACCCCCACTCCATTCAAGAGTTCCTTTCACTCTTCTTTTCTTTTGTGTCTCCCGAAACCCTGAATCTAAAGACATTCCTCCTTGTCCCCTCCCACTGGCCGTTACCCCTTACCCCCTTAATCCGTTACTTAGTGGTGATCAGCGGCCGGTCCGTATTAAAGGACACAGAGGGGGTTAGGGGGGATTTACCCGGCTACTGGTGGCAGGGCAATGTAGTCCTTTCATGACCTAGTTACCTCTTGTATAATAGTTTGATCACCTAGCGGATTTGGACTTAACTACAGTCTAAGGGTAATTGGGCTGTGACGGGTAGGAAGGGTGTAAGAGGGATGTGTGTGGGGGGGGGGGGGGAGAGGGGTGTGTAGGGGTGTGTAGGAGGAGGAGGTGTAGAGGGGTGAAGTTGGTGGTCGTCACACTCAGCCGCAGACAGCAGCAGCCAGTCCTACCAGCAACACGTCATCATGGTAAGTTCTCATCACCTTTATCACTGACCACTGAACCCACTGACCACTGCTAAGGGGGCGGGGTGGGGTCCGGCTGGGCGGGGTGGGGTGGGGCTGGGGAGGCTGTATTAAGGTTAGACTACGGTGATGAGCACAATATTTACTAAAAATGCTATATCTCCGGGGTCATTGATGATATCCGCACATGTTATATATCATTTAAAAGCTGGAATTTTTCTCTTTATCATGATATGTCATGCAGCATTTATAGATTTAGATTAGAGAAAATAATGATTAAAACTGATTTTTTTCAGTTTTATTTTTTGAACCAAGATTTCATACTTAATATAATTTCCTTAGTTTTGAAACTTGGAAGTATTGTCAATAACATTCATCTGGAGGGAACCGTGTCTCACATTTTTTATTGAGGCCTTCATTTTGATTTTATGACAAAAAACGGGAAACTTTTTGTATTTTTTTTCTCATTTTTTACAACTTAATTTTCTAGATTCCATAAAATCAAAACTATGACCTAAATCCAAAATCTGAGACACGGTTCCCTCCATGTGATTATCATCTACATGCATGCAAAGTTTTATGAGTTTCCCTTTGATATTGACTGAGATATTTTAGTTCAAAAAAATTAAATATAAAAAAATAATTTTCACATTTCTGATCAATTTCTATTTTGCTCTATTACCCTTAATTAAATATCTAATATCAGAAGATAGTCAATTTAAAGTGGTATCTAATGATATATAATTCATATAAAGGTAGATAGTCGCAAAATAATCAATCTACAATTTTGCAAGACCAGTGAAACGGTGCTTCATCACAGTAGTCTAACCTTAAGAACGTTCCTAGAAAGGCGTGTCTCAGGTAGATAGGTTAACAGGTACATTCTAGGTAGTAGGTCCGTATAGGTAGTAGGTAGGTGGACTTACCTTAAGTACTCAGTGTGGTCACGGTTGGCCGGGGGTTGGTCACTGTCCAGTAGGCCGCAGGGGGGGGGGGGGTTGTTGATTTTACTTATAGTGGGTGCAGGGAGTGTCCGCAGGGCTCATGTCCAGGGGGCAGGATCCACCAATACAGAATCCAGAAGATCCAGAGCCGTGGCGAGGGTCCAGGCATGTTGTTAATCACGTAATATATAGGGGGCATCCACCAAGGCTGAAAGTGTTTTCACCCTGTTGTATCCAGGGAAACCAGTCTGCAGCGTCTGCTGGGCGTCTGGTTGGAGCATGGACGCCCTCCGTGGCTGCCCAGACCCGTCCCTGCCTCCCCTCCCAGACCCGTCCCTGCCTCCCCTCCCCCCACCCTGGAGGGCTCTCCGGGTGTCCTTGCCATGCCTCTGCCACCTGTGTCTCTATTTCTGGGCGGAGCCCTGCTTTATCGATCTGAAGTCGGAGCCAATCGTCTCCAGGGTTTGCGGTATGGCCAGTTATTGTATGTGATCCGCGGTGAAGACCATTACCGTACGGGCATATGGTAAGGATAGTTTATGTATTTGGTGTGTAGTAACATTGGGGCATTTCATAAGGACCCCTCTAATTACCCCTATTTACAGGGCGTGGGGTAAGGACCATTAGTGTACAGGGCGTGGGGTAAGTAACATTAGCGTACGGGGCGTGGGGTAAGGACCGTTATTGTATGGTACGTTTTGTAAGGACCGTTAGTGTATAGGGCGTGTGGGGTAAGGGCAGTTAGTGTAGGGGGCGTGTGGTAAGGGCAGTTAGTGTAGGGGGCGTGGGGTAAGGACCATTAGTGTATGGGGAGTGGGGTAAGGACCGTTAGTGTAGGGGGCGTGGGGTAAGGACCGTTAGTGTATGGGGTGTGTGGTAAAGACTGTTAGTGTAGGGGGCGTGGGGTAAGGACCGTTAGTGTAGGGGGCGTGTGGTAAGGGCCGTTAGTGTAGGGGGCGTGGGGTAAGGACCGTTAGTGTATGGGGAGTGGGGTAAGGACCGTTAGTGTATGGGGTGTGTGGTAAAGACTGTTAGTGTAGGGGGCGTGGGGTAAGGACCGTTAGTGTAGGGGGCGTGTGGTAAGGGCCGTTAGTGTAGGGGGCGTGGGGTAAGGACCGTTAGTGTATGGGGAGTGGGGTAAGGACCGTTAGTGTATGGGGTGTGTGGTAAAGACTGTTAGTGTAGGGGGCGTGGGGTAAGGACCGTTAGTGTGGGGGGCGTGGGGTAAGGACCGTTAGTGTAGGGGGCGTGGGGTAAGGACCGTTAGTGTGGGGGGCATGGGGTAAGGACCGTTAGTGTAGGGGGCGTGTGGTAAGGACCGTTAGTGTAGGGGGCGTGGGGTAAGGGCCGTTAGTGTAGGGGGCGTGGGGTAAGGACCGTTAGTGTGGGGGGCGTGGGGTAAGGACCGTTAGTGTGGGGGGCGTGGGGTAAGGACCGTTAGTGTAGGGGGCGTGGGGTATGGTCTACTACTGATTATTAGCCTAAGAACCATTTATGCTAAGGGCATTTAATACAAACCGTTATTGTATGGTATGGACTGTCTAGGTTTGCGCTTATTCCTAATTTTACTCTGACAAATCGAAAATCTATTGCAATTTGGACTACCCAAATGCCATATTGATTAGACAACATTAAAGACTCTTGGAACAATTTTCTATTACGTAAGTCGAGATTGATACGGAATAGCATTTATCCGTCATTTCCAAGAATCCTACATCGCCTACAGCAGTATCATTAGCCTGACGCCTGTGGCTGGTAACGCCCCCCCCCCCCCCATCCCCCCCCTCATCACCCTCCCCCCCACACACACGCCCGTCTGCGGCGGTACAGCTGAACTCTACAGGCGTCCGTCGGGCGTCTCCCCCTCCTCCACACCTGTAGCGTCTCCGTCACCTTGGAGATCAAAGCCCCCTCCAGCTGGTTTTACCTGCCGTACCTGAAGTTTAAACGGCCGTCATCACTCTAAACGTAGAGTGTGTGTATTGGATCTAGACTCTAGTCCAGGCCCATTCCCAACCCATCACCAAGCTCCCCATCCCCCCCCCCCCCCAACCACCATCTCCACCTCCCACCCTAAACCCCCAACCCCCAACCACACCCCTGCCCCCCAGGTATATCCCTACGTCAATATTAAAAGTATCAATATGCATACTTTTGAGGGTTTTTTTTCGTAGAAGGTCTCTCAATTTATGGATAATTTCCGAAATTTAGGCATAAATTATACACTGGGGAAATGCAACTTCAATGAAAGCCACGTCTTACTTTTAGACTAATGCCGCATCTCGGAGGCCTAGAAGCCCGATCCATTTCCCAAATGTGTCCGTCTCGTGGCCCACCAACTCTATCGTATGACAACATGACAAGTAGCATCTTAACATCGATACAGCTCCCTCACACTATGGCACACGCCCCTCACCCCACCCGTCCCACCTCCCAGTAGAAAGAATGTCTCAGTTTCATTCCCATCTCTAATGACTCTAGTGTACTATAGCGCACTCCCTCACCCCGCCCACCTCCCAGCAATAGCAGTTTTACTCCTTCCCTTCTTGCACTATTGCGCACACCGTATACTTCATACCCAGAGCCACCTTTCTGTACTTTTGGACTTTGCAGATATGTCGACATAAAACCCTGAAGTGACCTCACACTCTGTCACCCCCTACTCACCCCACCCCAGCAGGGGACACTTCCTGAATCAGTCTCTCTTTTTCACTTCCCATTTCTAGCCTACTGTTGCACATTCCCCCCTACCCACCCTGTCTCCCATCACCAATTCCACCTCAGTTTTACCTCCTTCCCTTCCTGCAGTATTGCGCACACCTGATGCCCAGTGACTAGATTACATGAACCTCTCTCCTTCACCTTCCTCATCCTAGGACTTGGGACTTGACAGATTTATACTCTGAAATATACTGAAACGCTACTACAAGTCCACACTGATTCTGCACTGAGTACACACTAAACTTCCACTGCGTTTTGTTTTGGGCTATATTATACTTGTAGTTGTCCTTCCCCATCTCTCTATCCATATCCACATACCACTATATATCAACGAACATTATATCACGCTGCACATAAACATAAATATAGCGAGCAGTATATATGTATGGTATATACGACATGTGATCACAACACAACGGTTGATCTGACAGCAAGCCGTACAACAAGTGTCACCCTTTGCTCAGCTCCAAAAGAGAGCCCTTTTTTTATGGGCAATAACTCAGTGTTTTTGTGTGTGTATTATTACTATGAATTGGTTGGGGTGCTGTCATTGAGCGTACAACATCCCATTATCATCATAATCCCTATGTGTAGCTGCCATCCCCATCACTATGGGGCTATGTATGGGAGGTCCTCGTGTCGCGGTATGTTTGATTCATGTGGGGGAAAAGTACTGCACACGATATCCTCGCTCGATCCATTTACTTTGTCGCTGTCTTAAGCCCCATACCAACTAGGCGATCTCACTGTTGATGGGCGACGGGCAACTTGGAGAATTCCCCAATATTTAGCAAGTTTGATATTTTCCTGACGATTTTCCCAGCCATCCCGTCATCCATCATTTGTCACCTAGAATCGTACCATATCCACGTGGCGTCGCTGGGCGATCCAGAGTTGCCAGCGACTTTACCAGCAATTATCCCAGTCACTTGTCGCCAATCTAGTTGCTTAGTGGGTTTCGCCCTGTATGGCGATATAAAAATAAACTATTTGGGCTGCGATATTGACACAAAATGATGATATTACAGACAATTCACATAGGAGTGAAATAATTGATACTCCTTAACGCCAAGTGACCAGCCGGTGGACCGAACTGGTCGTCTTTGAAAACGAGGTCCACCTGTTATTCTATGAAATCAAGTTGACATCTGTGATGAAAATGGACATTTTGAGAATTGTCATGAGGAAGTAGTTTAGCAAATGTAAATTACCCTCCCTAGAAAAAAATAAATGGGAACGAAACAATGAATATCATAATTATGTGATAATGAACCGTTATGTATTTTACCGCTATTTGTATATGACTACTTTGTCAGTTCTCATTTGGGCTATT
Source organism: Lepidonotus clava (assembly GCA_936440205.1). Classification (NCBI taxonomy): domain Eukaryota; kingdom Metazoa; phylum Annelida; class Polychaeta; order Phyllodocida; family Polynoidae; genus Lepidonotus; species Lepidonotus clava. Next base: position 71,465,712 of record OW387134.1, read on the forward strand.
CAAAAGAGGGACAGTTTGAGTTTACCCTCTCCTTGTGGATGACAGCATACCCCATTTTAGGGTTGCACATGTCGTAATATTTATTAGAACTGTAGCGCCCTTAACCCGTCCTTGAGAACATCACAGAGACCACGCGTCACAAGGCGTACTTAAATACCTCCTTCTTTTCATTAACAGTAAATAACTGTCCCTATTGGGCTTTATTACCATATATTATTACACTTATGACAGGTTGTTTTAGTGGTCGGCTGTTGTTTATTCACCCAGTGTGGCCTACACACTAATGGGTCTAGACCACTAAAATTGACACAGCGACACAGCCAATTTTCCATATAGAGACACATGACAGAAGCTAGTCTTAAATTTGATACCATGACAGAGCCATTTCGTATATTTGACATGTATGTAGCAAATAGTGACATTTGAAAGGGCCCTTTCTTTTAATTAAATTGACATGGCGACACAGTCATTTCTTAAATTTGACATGTGACAAAGGGACCCCCCAACTAGGGCCCCACCCTACTCTCCTACTCCCTGTTTGTAAGCTGTTTTTGTTCCAGCATCATAGATCTGACAGGTGGTTTATTCCTGGAGCGGGAGTCATTTGTGTATTTTTTTCTGTATTATCATTTGTCAGTCTACACTCCCAGTACTAAGTAGATTCCCCAATCTAAGGAAATTCGCCCAATTTTACGGCTAAAAGAGGGCGACTGTTAATGAAAACCCAACAGTCAACACACATAAATAGGTTGTCCACATTACTGCAACAAATTCAATGTTTTCAAGTGGCTATCTGAATGGGCATAAAGTAGATTCTTAGGTGAAAAACATTTAGTAACTATCATACTATCTGGTTGTTATGAGGGGGAGCGGAAAGAATCTTCTAGTTTTCTTGTTGCCAAGGACACGTGGATGGGCAGACATCCCTAACCTGTCCCCACCACTAGATGTAGGGCCTGTTTGGCTGTTGAGCCCAGGCTCCACTGCCCGACGATTGAGTCGAGTCGAGTTGACTTGAGTTGAGTTGGCCTCAGTCTTACAGTGGAGCCGGGGTTATGACTGGAGTTGCAGATACATCCTATGACTGATGAGTCTGATCGTACATCTTGAGATAACGAATTAGATGTACAACTGGATTGTCAGGTCTTGGAGCAGGGTTCTCATGCAGGTCTTAAAAAGTCTTAAAAGGTCTTAAATTGATTTTCTCAAATTTATGACCTTCAAAAGGTCTAAAGTTTGACAGTTTTGGAGCTAGAGGTCTTAAAAAGGTCTTAAATTGATTCTTTTGAGAAGTCAAGTCATTTTATTATAATGGCTTATTGATAACCAATAATCCATGGACATTCTAAATCCACTTGTAAAAGTGTCCATGTACTTCAAATTTAAATCACACCTTTTGCTCTCAAATATTTCAATGCAAATAATCGATAGGACTTAATTTGTTGAAATCTTGGTCTTACATTGGTCTTAAAAAGGTCTTGAATTGATTTTTTTTAAATGTGTGGGAACCCTGTAGAGGGTTGTGCCTATGACCAGTGTGTATAGATAGTATGGTATGCATGAGGCATTATTGTATTTGATTGTAGCAAGGCAGATTCTTTGTTCGGACCAGGTTCTGGCGCTCCTTCGAGCCACAACAGTCGAGTTGAGTCAAGTCTGTCAGTTGAGCCGGGCCTTAGTTGTACTGTTTGTGTACTATCATTATCTGCAGCCCTCACCTGAGGTTCACCTTTACCTACTCAGCGTCTCTCCCCTCTCACCTGACAGACCCATCCCTCACCACTCACTGTTCCCATACTGTCCTCACAATGCTCACACATCGTTCACTTGTGGCTCACTCCTGGTCAACCCACCTGCACCACCCCCCTCCAGACACACATAAAAAGGGCAGATAAGATGGCCATCACAGGCCTAATCCTTTACAATGAACACTGGGCTTAGTTTTCATATGGAAATCTACCAGACCTTCTTTATTTTTATGTACCTTTTATCAACAAAGGCATGGGGAAACCAATATGAATAAGATAAGAAAATGAATTAAATTAAACAAATTGTAATGCTTTCCCCACACCTGTTGTACTGGTCATAATTCACCAATCACACTGTACTGCTCATACTAGTTACGCCTCGTCACTCTAAACCAGTCATTTGGGTCACTCTGCACCAGTCTCATTGGTCACTCTGCACCAGTTGCACTGGTCGCTCTGCGCCAGTTGCACTGGTCGCTCTGCGCCAGTTGCACTGGTCGCTCTGCGCCAGTTGCACTGGTCGCTCTGCGCCAGTTGCACTGGTCGCTCTGCGCCAGTTGCACTGGTCACTGCGCCAGTTGCACTGGTCGCTCTGCAGCAGTTGCACTGGTCACTCTGCAGCAGTTGCACTGGTCTCGCTGCAGCAGTTAAACTGGTCACTCTGCAGCAGTTGCACTGGCATTCAGGACTTGGTAAAAGTAATGGTGATACTTATTTAAAAAAACAACTGGCATTAAGACAAAATGCATCATTGCCTACAGTTTGATAGCCCATGCTTTGCCAATCATACTTTTTTAAACAAGTGGGCATATTTTAGGGCTGACAAAACTGCTACAAGAAAAGCTTTGGGGCAGAATTCCAGACTTAGTAAAATGTGAATGAAGAAAAGCAATGTTCCCTCCCACTTCCCCTCCCCCTCCCTCAACCTTCCCCTGAATCTGCCCCACATCTCCTTCAGACCCGTATTCCGGCTTGTACCCACTCGGTGTGATAACTGTAGGCTGAGGACCAGCGGACAGGTCCCTCAAGGTCATATATTCACCTCATTTTGTCCCTCAAGGTCACACCTTCACCTCCTTTTGTCCTGGGGTCATTAGGCCAAAAAAAAAAAAAAAGTTGTGTTCCGGTTTCCTGACTGACCCTATTTTTTAGCCGCAACTCTAAAGTTTTTAAAAGAAAATATGGGGAAAATTCATTGAATTGTGGCCAAAATAAGCACTGAGACTATTATTGCAGTTGAAAAAACTATTTAAAAAAAAAATCCCGACCTACCGGCCCTGTGAACGTAACAATATTTATTTACTGGCCTTACTGAAACGACAGACAAAAAACAACGATTAATGCTTTCCTATCAGTGAAAACGGAACTGGCTCCCTGTCCTATCAGCTCCCCAACACCACTCCACCCATATCTACAGGCAGCTTGAGCATCCACTCCAACCTTCTCTGTGAGGTGTGATAAAAAAGGTGTGATAGCACAAGAGGATGTCTATAGCCATTCACTATCAGCAATGACAAGGTATTTTTATGGTCATCATATCAGTTTGTGATAACAAACACCTACCTGTAGCATTAAAAGCTATAAAGACAGGGAAAAATGTGTTCAATATATCTTGTAATTCTCATTGTTCCCTTTAAATCTACATCCCACAAAAACTTGTATTACAAGCCTCAGGAAGTTCACCCGTGCACCAATGTATAATTGGCCTCAGCCCTTTGCCCCTCAAACTGAAGTACCACATCCCTCCATCTGTTCCACTCCAGTACGGATGTAAAATTATTCACAGTACATTTGATTCCCTTCTTCATGCCAAGCTACAACTATCCTTCATCTGCTCTTAGTAAACCCTGCTACTGACGTACAACGATCCTTGGCTCCCAGTGACCCCCAGTACTGATGTACCGCTAGCCTCAGCTCCCAGTGACCCCCAGTACTGATGTACCGTTAGCCTTAGCTCCCAGTGACCCCCAGTACTGACGTACCGCTAGCCTCAGCTCCCACTGACCCCCAGTACTGACGTACCGTTAGCCTCAACTCCCAGTGACCCCCAGTACTGATGTACCGTTAGCCTTAGCTCCCAGTGACCCCCAGTACTGATGAACCGCTAGCCTCAGCTCCCAGTGACCCCCAGTACTGATGTACCGCTAGCCTCAGCTCCCAGCGAACCCCAGTACTGACGTACCGCTAGCCTCAGCTCCCAGTGACCCCCAGTACTGACGTACCACTAGACTCAGCTCCCAGTGACCCCCAGTACTGATGTACCTCTAGCCTCAGCTCCCAGTGACCCCCAGTACTGATGTACCGCTAGCCTCAGCTCCCAGTGACCCCCAGTACTGACGTACCGCTAGCCTCAGCTCCCAGTGACCCCCAGTACTGACGTACCGCTAGCCTCAGCTCCCAGTGACCCCCAGTACTGACGTACCGCTAGCCTCAGCTCCCAGTGACCCCCAGTACTGACGTACTGCTAGCCTCAGCTCCCAGTGACCCCCAGTACTGACGTACCGCTAGCCTCAGCTCCCAGTGACCCCCAGTACTGATGTACCTCTAGCCTCAGCTCCCAGTGACCCCCAGTACTGATGTACCTCTAGCCTCAGCTCCCAGTGACCCCCAGTACTGATGTACCTCTAGCCTCAGCTCCCAGTGACCCCCAGTACTGACGTATCGCTAGCCTCAGCTCCCAGTGACCCCCAGTACTGACGTTCCGCTAGCCTCAGTCAGCTCCCAGTGACCCCCAGTACTGACGTTCCGCTAGCCTCAGCTCCCAGTGACCCCCAGTACTGATGTACCACTAGCCTCAGCTCCCAGTGACCCCCAGTACTGATGTACTGCTAGCCTCAGCTCCCACTGACCCCCAGTACTGACGTACCTCTAGCTTCAGCTCCCAGTGACCCCCAGTACTGACGAACCGCTAGCCTCAGCTCCCACTGACCCCCAGTACTGACGTACCGCTAGCCTCAGCTCCCACTGACCCCCAGTACTGATGTACCGCTATAGGCTCAGCCAGCTCCCAGTGAACATTCACATTGTGAGATATACACTTTGATCTTCAAAATGCCAGTATGAAAAAATCTCTTTCAAAATAGCCACATTCACTTATCGATGGATTTTTGTTTTCCTAAAATGGTTCCAAATACAAAAAGATTGCAGATATATAGTTATTGTATATTGCAACGAAAATTTTTCCTTTGTGAATGGGATATGACCCCTTTCGTCAGCTCCCAGTGCTTCAGGTTTCTCATGTCAACCTCAGTCAAGCCTCAACGACCCCCAGGTTGATACATTAGAACTTTCATTCAGGAAAGTCACTTTTAGACCCTGGCCTTCACTTCAGTACTCTCCCCCCCCCCAGCCCCATCTTTTACTTCCCAGGTACCTGTGCATATCACTGGCCTCGGTCCAGTGACAGACATGCCTGCAGATTGCATCAGTCACACATATTGTCCAGACATACCAGGACTATTTCAGGCTGCCCACCCAGCTAATCCCAGACCCTAGATGTAGCTGGATTAAACCCCAAATAAAGGTAACCCACTGTGACCCTCTGATGGAGTGGTCAGGAGGCGCGCTCCCAGGGTCTGGTGTACAGCAGGGGTCAAGAGGTGTGGGGCAGGTAGTGGTTACAGCGGGTCCATATTTACACCCTTTTGTTGGTACGCAATCCCCTGATATAGCATGTATGGGAGTGTTTAGCTATACAGTGTCCGATATTAAGGGTGCACCCTGCACCAGAGGTGCATGATTCTGAGGCAGGGTGCATGATTTTCAAATGTGTGCACCCGGATTGTGTATGATTTTTTTTCACCATTTTCTATAGCTCTTTATAGTAATGCACACACAGAAATTTCTCCGGGTGCATACTTTAAGAAGCTTTGAACCCGGCGGGTACCTAAAATAAAACCTTAATTTCGGACACTGCTATAGGCAGTTTTATTTCACACATACTGAAGTAGCCCTTCCATGTTTATCATGGTCTTATGGCACAGTCTTTATCCATAGACCGTCATCAGTGTAAAATGTAAACACAGTCTATGTGAAAACAATTTCAAAACGACGGACATTATGTCCAACGTTTACCATCTTTTTGCCAGACGTTAGGCTTCTCTGTCAGACATTATTTGCAGAGATTACCTATATGAATTGATCTACAAGTTGTAGTACTAAAATAGACAATATTATGAATTGAAATAGGTGGGTAAGTTCTGCAAATGTGTCGGACAAAATGTCTGACGTTTTTAGCTCAATAGTCGGACATAGGGTGTAAAACGTCGGACATGTCCGGCATTTTGAGGGTTTTCACAAACACTGTAAACATCGGCCAAAACATGTGCTCAGTACATGAACTAATGGCCATATTGAAAATGATCTCTTTATAAGACTTTGGCGTACTATGAAATCTATAGAGGTAATGTATGTATTTACATCTGCTTAATAGTTAATTTAATAGCTATCAATGTTACTTTATGCAGATGTCCAAACTTATACAAGAAGGCTACACCACAGGTCACCTTACTTGATGGAATGGTCAAACTCTATGAATCTAATGGCATGTGCCATGTTATATGATGGTTTATGTAGTGCACAGTATGGGCTCACTGCTTGCTATAGTGTACTGTGTGGGCTCACTGCTTGCTGCTGTGGTGCACAGTATGGGCTGACTGCCTGCCATGGTACACAGTATGGGCTCACTGCCTGCCATGGTGCACAGTATGGGCTGACTGCCTGCCATGGTACACAGTATGGGCTCACTGCCTGCCATGGTGCACAGTATGGGCTCACTGCCTGCTGCCGTGGTGCACAGTATGGGCTCACTGCCTGCTGTGGTGCACAGTATGGGCTCACTGCCTGCTGCCGTGGTGCACAGTATGGGCTCACTGCCTGCTGTGGTGCACAGTATGGGCTCACTGCCTGCTTTGGTGCACGGTATAAGCTCACTGCCTGCTGTGGTGGTGCACAGTATGGGCTCACTGCCTGCTGCCGTGGTGCACAGTATGGGCTCACTGCCTGCTGTGGTGCACAGTATGGGCTCACTGCCTGCTGCCATGGTTCACAGTATGGGCTCACTGCCTGCTGCCGTGGTGCACAGTATGCGCTCACTGCCTGCTGCCGTGGTGCACAGTATGGGCTCACTGCCTGCTGCCATGGTGCACAGTATGGGCTCACTGCCTGCTGCCGTGGTGCACAGTATGGGCTCACTGCCTGCTGCCGTGGTGCAAAGTATGGGCTCACTGCCTGCTGCCGTGGTGCACAGTATGGGCTCACTGCCTGCTGCCGTGGTGCACAGTATGGGCTCACTGCCTGCTGCCGTGGTGCACAGTATGGGCTCACTCCTTGCTGCCGTGGTGCACAGTATGGGCTCACTGCTTGCTGCCGTGGTGCACAGTATGGGCTCACTGCTTGCTGCCGTGGTGCACAGTATGGCCTCACTGCCTGCTGCCGTGGTGCACAGTATGGGCTCACTGCCTGCTGCCATGGTGCACAGTATGGGCTCACTGCCTGCTGCCATGGTGCACAGTATGGGCTCACTGCCTGCCGTGGTGCACAGTATGGGCACACTGCCTGCTGCCGTGGTACACAGTATGGGCTCACTGCCTGCCGTGGTGCACAGTATGGGCACACTGCCTGCTGTGGTGCACAGTATGGGCTCACTGCCTGCTGTGGTGCACAGTATGGGCTCACTGCCTGCCTACTTACAAAAGAAGAATTCCTGATTTTCCTACCAACTGGAATCACCAGTTGGTAGGCAACTTTTAAATGTATGTTTTGGTATGAATAGGTGCTAAAATGGGCAAATAATTATGGTAGAATTGGTCGAGTTTAGCGCTGATTAGTTAGTGGATACAGTCAGATTTATCTAGTTGTTACGGGGCTTTACTGATGACTAAAGTGGTGCTCATTATCAGCCTACTTCCCTTTGATGGCTGCGCTGAATGACAGTAATGACTAGGTGTGCTGCACAGTAATGACTGAATTACAACACTTCTGTTTATACTTGGTACTCCCTCTGAATGTGTCATGCTTCACCTAACCCAAGGCCGTACTATGGGTCAGTCACTATCTGTGTTATTTTAGCCCGTATCAATGGCTGTAGTTGCATCTGGGTTAAAATAGTAGTAGAAATTCAGCGTTAAATCAGTAGAGAAGCAGTAGGGGGATGCAGTAGGATTTCAGTGGTAAATCAGTAGAGATAAGAATGATTCCAGTATTTCAATAGTAGTGAATCAGTATGCCCGAAATATCTAAATGAGCTATCGGTAAACATCAGCGTATAATCAGTAGTATTTCAGTATGGGCTCACTGCTTGCTGCCGTGGTGCACAGTATGGCCTCACTGCCTGCTGCCGTGGTGCACAGTATGGGCTCACTGCCTGCTGCCATGGTGCACAGTATGGGCTCACTGCCTGCTGCCATGGTGCACAGTATGGGCTCACTGCCTGCCGTGGTGCACAGTATGGGCACACTGCCTGCTGCCGTGGTACACAGTATGGGCTCACTGCCTGCCGTGGTGCACAGTATGGGCACACTGCCTGCTGTGGTGCACAGTATGGGCTCACTGCCTGCTGTGGTGCACAGTATGGGCTCACTGCCTGCCTACTTACAAAAGAAGAATTCCTGATTTTCCTACCAACTGGAATCACCAGTTGGTAGGCAACTTTTAAATGTATGTTTTGGTATGAATAGGTGCTAAAATGGGCAAATAATTATGGTAGAATTGGTCGAGTTTAGCGCTGATTAGTTAGTGGATACAGTCAGATTTATCTAGTTGTTACGGGGCTTTACTGATGACTAAAGTGGTGCTCATTATCAGCCTACTTCCCTTTGATGGCTGCGCTGAATGACAGTAATGACTAGGTGTGCTGCACAGTAATGACTGAATTACAACACTTCTGTTTATACTTGGTACTCCCTCTGAATGTGTCATGCTTCACCTAACCCAAGGCCGTACTATGGGTCAGTCACTATCTGTGTTATTTTAGCCCGTATCAATGGCTGTAGTTGCATCTGGGTTAAAATAGTAGTAGAAATTCAGCGTTAAATCAGTAGAGAAGCAGTAGGGGGATGCAGTAGGATTTCAGTGGTAAATCAGTAGAGATAAGAATGATTCCAGTATTTCAATAGTAGTGAATCAGTATGCCCGAAATATCTAAATGAGCTATCGGTAAACATCAGCGTATAATCAGTAGTATTTCAGTAGCTAATCTAAATATTTTGGAAATTTCTTCTTTCTTTTTTTTCCCCCTTGGACAGCCCAGTTCCGCACCCATCAGATCTGAATCCCCTGATCCAGGCACCTCACAGCCGTAGCATCGATTCACGATCGGCACACTTCTAGACACGTCTCAATAATTTGGACTTATTGATTTAGGAAGCATCTACTGGGGTTTGGCCCGGGGGGCCCCCCTGTACCACCACCGTCCCACATTGGTCTCATGTTATCGCCTTGGGGACGGGTAAGTAAGTCACACCTTGACAGACCCCTGTGGGGGTACCGGGGTGAGGCTTCTGCCCCTGGGAAGAATATAGGCCCCAAGTAGCCCCTGCTGATCGTAAAAGGTGACGATTTCCGGTTGGTGCTGGGTTCACTAAGGTTATAGATTGCTAGGTTTTGATCCCCTGCTGTTTGCCTGCCCTGTCACCCTTATCTCATACGACATAGATACGATCACCAAAGACAGAATTCCGAATCCAACATGAAATAACCCTAGCTGTCAGTACGGCATGAAACATCCATCACTCACTCACTCCTGACGTGTTTTTAAACAGTGCTTTTATTTTTGCCGGCAGCACTGCGTTAACGTAGAGCAAAGGGCTCAGAGACTCAGGTGCCTGGAAGTACAGACCAACCAGAAACGGAGGGAGGTGTTCACAGGGGCCACCCCTCCCCTTTTTTCCTTTGCGTTTTTTAATGTAAAGTTCGGTCAAAAAGTAATCAAGGAAAATAATTTCCAATAGCGCCCCATCAGTGAGAAATGCTGCTGGGCAGCCACATACATTGATACAATAGACAACAGGTCAGGGGCTTGTTTTTCACAAATATTTCATTGCATTTTCATCTAAGAAAAATCCCGGGCTTCCACAATATAGGATAGGTCAATCACCTTTTCCAACTATTTGATGAGCCCTGCGCAACAGTATACACAGCCATAAAATGGGTATACAAAGACAGGTGCACTATACATATATAAGACTTATGTATGTCTTAAGGGTTTAGGTTTTATAATATCTCTGCACTTTAAGATGTACATCTAGATATATACTACATATATACATCTAGATATAAAACATATATACCCTCTAGGATGTACATACTTGCTGTAAGTGTAACCATGGTGTAAGTTTTGTGTACAGATGCAAACAAAAAGTGAGAGTATTGAATGACGCATATAGGTTGGTTGATGGAGTACTCTCAGGCTGCACGGAAACGTACCTCAACCACCTCACCCATCTCTAAATCACTCTGGGTTTTCACCTCTGTACAGAGGCCACACCCACCTACTCCCCTGTCAAGGTGTATGCCCATATAAGGAGTCCCCAAACCTGTGTACACCCCCACCGTTTGCCCGCTCTGTCACCCACATCTCATAGATACAGATACAATCACCGAAGACTGACCAAGCCAAAACACGTGTCTGAAAAGTCAGAATGCATCCCAACTTGTTTTCACTGTGAAAATGACCCTGGCTGTTGGTACTGCGTAAAACATCCATCACCCACTCACTCATTCACCTGTGTGCATTCAAAACATCGTTCACTGAGGGAGTGTTGCATTTGCGGATGCAGGCATTTGTAATGCCTATATTCCACATGCAGATTTTCTGCTGATTTTAAAAATCGGCATTTGGAATAAAGGTTAAATACAGACATATTATACAATATACATTGAAGGTTTTATGGTTCTCTTTCAAATGGTATATAGGATGTAAGGTTACATGCCATATTCTCAGAGAAAACTATGAAAATACAAAAACATAATTAAAATCAGTATGTGGAATACAGGCTTAAGCAGAATACTAGAACTACTTAGCAGCAGCACCTGTTGTAGATACAGGCCTGGGTAAGGTTGAGTCTGCTGACGCTATGACATTGAGGCACAGCGTTATCGATTTCCTGCATGCTCTGTCGATCACTTTTAAATTCTCTCATCAATAATCTGTATATCGCTTAATGTACTATGACTAATATATGAAATAGCATAAGCAGTGATTTCGCTGATATCGATATTAAGCGAAGCAGCCATTTCCTTGATTTTGATGGGCGGATCCAGAGAGGGCGGCGCGGGCTCCTTTTTCGCGGAATATTTTGTGTATTTTTTAATGTAAAATTTGGTTCCATTGGCATGCCCCCCCCCCCTTTTTTTTTTTTTTTCAAAATCCTGGATCTGCCAGGACTAGAGCCAAGCCTTTCGTGAGCGGGGGATTAGAGCATAAAGAGCGGCATACTTTATGCTGACAAACAGCAAGAAAAATACGTCTTCTAAGCAGTAGATCTGTAAAGAAAGTCCCCCATCTCAACAATGATAAAAAGGAGTAATCTTAGAAGTGGAGTTTTTGATAAAGGCCTCTATCTCAGCCTCCCTCCGCAGCAGTATAGACCTTGTGCAGACGTGGTCACGTGATTACCTTTTTGATTATCACCCTGAGATCAACATAACCAAGTGGCTATTGATGAATCTGAAGTTATTGCATTCCTAAGGAAAGTAATTGTCCATAATGCTTATAATAAGGCTGTTTTATGTAAATTTTGTCTAACTTTGTGGTGTATGTGTTTTTACCACCAATATGGTGGTCACGTGTGCCAAAATCCAGCATCAAATTCATCCAACTTCCATGTAACTCAACAGCAGGAACCATCCCAACAGTGATGTCCTAGTTGCAAGACATTGAGTTGTTTCACAATTTCTTTATGCGACGGGCCGCTGCACAAGGTCTATAGTAATCCCAGTGAACCATGTCTGCCCAAGACCTTCAACATGATGAGTCGCGGTAGAGTGGGTTGGTAGTACAAACAACCATCAGTATGCAGGTCGGGGAGTGGACCGGGAGGAGAGTCCTGTTTGGGAGTGGACCGGGAGGAGGGCCCCGTCGGGTGACGGCCACACAATACAGCCCCGTTAGGTACCCCCCCCCCACACACACACACAGCCTCCCCCAGTGGTCACTATAGGTACGGTAGGGGCGTACAAACAACCATCAGTACGCAGGTTGGGGAGTGGACCGGGAGGAGGGCCCCGTTGACTGACGGCCACACAATACAGCCCCGTTAGGTACCCCCCCCCACACACACACACACAGCCTCCCCCAGTGGTCACTATAGGTATGGTAGGGGCATACAGAAAACCATCAGTACGCAGGTTGGGGAGTGGACCGGGAGGAGGGCCCCGTCAGCTGACAGCCACACAATACAGCCCCGTTAGGTACCCCCCCCCCCACACACACACAGCCTCCCCCAGTGGTCACTATAGGTATGGTAGGGGCATACAGAAAACCATCAGTATGCAGGTCAGGGAGTGGACCGGGAGGAGAGTCCTGTTTGGGAGTGGACCGGGAGGAGGGCCCCGTCAGGTGACGGCCGCACAATACAGCCCCGTTAGGTACCCCCCTCCCCCCTCCCCCCACACAGCCTCCCCCAGTGGCCACTATAGGTACGGTAGGGGCGTACAAACAACCATCAGTACGCAGGTCGGGGAGTGGACCGGGAGGAGGGCCCCGTCAGGTGATGGCCACACAATACAGCCCCGTTATGTACCCCCCTCCCCCCCCACACAGCCTCCCCCAGTGGCCACTATAGGTACGGTAGGGGCGTACAAACAACCATCAGTACGCAGGTCGGGGAGTGGACCGGGAGGAGGGCCCCGTCAGGTGATGGCCACACAATACAGCCCCGTTATGTACCCCCCTCCCCCCCCCCCCCCCCCCACACACACACACAGAGCCTCCCCCAGTGGCCACTATAGGTACGGTAGGGGCGTACAAACAACCATCAGTACGCAGGTCGGGGAGTGGACCGGGAGGAGGGCCCCGTTGACTGACGGCCCCACAACACGGACCTGTTAGTTACCCCCCCTCCACACACACACACACACACACAGCCTCCCCCAGTGGTGACTATAGGTACGGTAGGGGCATACAAACAACCGTCAGTACGCAGGTCGGGGAGTGGACTGGGAGGAGGGCCCCGTTGACTGACGGCCCCACAATATGGACCTGTTAGTTACCCCCCCTCCACACACACACACACACACACACAGCCTCCCCCAGTGGTGACTATAGGTACGGTAGGGGCATACAAACAACCGTCAGTACGCAGGTCGAGGAGTGGACTGGGAGGAGGGCCCCGTTGGGTGACGGCCCACAATACGGACCTGTTAGTTACCCCCCCTCCACACACACACACACACACAGCCTCCCCCAGTGGTGACTATAGGTACGGTAGGGGCATACAAACAACCGTCAGTACGCAGGTCGGGGAGTGGACTGGGAGGAGGGCCCCGTTGGGTGACGGCCCCACAATACGGACCTGTTATAGACCTTGTGCAGATGACGTCATAACTGTCATAATGGGCTGGCGGCCATATTGGTGATCAATTTATAACCCTTGTTTTCTAAAGTCTGTTGTATCTTAAATATAGTTTTATGCTACAAGTAGTCTCACTGAGTAATAGTTAGCAACTTTCATTTCATAGAATTGATTTATTTGTATCAACTCTATACCCATGTGGTCTTGATCACCACGTGGTGATCACATGACCACGTCTACACAAGGTTTATAGGTATATCTCAGTTCACTATAATTATATAGCAATCACTATATGTAAACTGTTATTAAGTAAGTGTTATAAATTGTTAGTTTTAAGTATAAACAAAATGAAAGAGTAATGAAAACTAGGTTATGCTAAGACTCACACATGATCGAATGTTGATAAAAAGTCTGCTCCCCCCCCACCCCCCATCAATGTCACCCAGCCAGTGGAGTCCAAGGTCAGGTGTATCAGTTCAACGATTGTGAAGGAGCATTAGTGTGGGACCTCTTTTGTTTTTCTTTGTTGAAGGACCATTACTCTGATCAGATAAGATAATAATACCCACTGGTAACTAATACCCCCGCATCTCCTCCTTTCCCTTCCCTGCCTCCTCAGTGACTGATCACTTTATGTAAATGTGCCGGGAGTGAGGACCCACAGTACGTTAGTGAGGAAAAACTCCGCAGTAGCCACGCTCTGCTTGTTTCCCATCCCTTTACACTTACACAGTTACTGTGTGGTCCTGTAGGTGACTCGTGCCCCCGGTCATCCAATGTTGTGCACCTGCAGGCTACTTTAGACTAATGTTTTCGACAAAACCCCTGGAAAAACTATAGAAAATAAACAAATAATTGATACATTTCCACCTATAAGGAATGAATTTCCAAGCAACTTTGGAAATATTAAATATTATATGTATACAAATTAAAGAATAATGACCACTAGTTTTTCACTATATTTCAGAACAAATAATGATATCATTAATGAAAATGTATATAATGCTTAAGCTTTTTAACATATTTCACAAGGGTTGTTGAGGTATTGCCCAGAATGCATCCTAATGCAGGCTAACCTGCAGGTAAAAATAAACATTTAGCTATCCGTGGTTTTATAAACTATTTTGTGGTCCTATAGTTGACTGTTGTGACTGCTCCGAGTGATCGAACGGTTACCACAAATCACCCCTAATACGGTGGGTGGGGGGGGGGGGGGACAAAACCCCTAAATGGGTTGGGGGGGGGGGGATTACGTGAGGTCACGTCGGGCCGACCCAGCTTCTGACCCCTCACCCGGCACCCATACCATATAACACAATTCCCCAAACGTAACATAATCCACAACAACATCCCCCACCCCCAAAGCCTTACCCACTACACATACCGATAGTCAATATCGGAGACAACACACCCCGACAACTGGGGAGGTCTAGTATGCACCCACCTCGATAAACTAAAGTAACTCTATCCAGTGGCGGATGAGATGGTGGAGGGACGTTTTTGGCCAGTTGATTTTGAGGTGGAGTTAACGGACATATAGATTAGGGCCTCCGTCCCCCTTCTTTGTTTGAAGATGCCCAGTGGAGGATCCAGCATTTTGAAAGCGGGGGGCGCTATTCGAAAATCGTTTCCTTAATTGCCTTTTTGACCGAATTTTACATTATAAAAAATGCAAAATATTCCGGAAAAAAAAGAGGATCCAGAGGGGGCGCGTGGGGGGGGGGGGGGGGGGGGGGAAGCGCACTCGTCCTTTTTTCCCCGGATAGCATTACAAAGGCGTATATGATATCACAATATGATGAATAAATATTCATTAAAGATTACATTGTTGGTCACTGTTGGTTTTGAACAAAACGGGATTTATTCATCATATCGTGATATCATATACGCCTTTGTAATACTATGAGGATGAAAATACTTTGCCATTCCACTGGTTGCCATGCCATCAACGTTTTATCCTTTTCATGTCGGGAACCTGTTATAAAGAATAGTCTCATTTTATGTACAATTATAACTTCAATGGGGCCCTAGATGGGGGGGTCCCCATGTCGAATTTAAGAAATGGCCATGTCCCTTGTCAACAACGAAAAACCCATGTCGTTAGTGTCACCGATAATAACAAGTTTTCTGTAATTTATAGTTTTCTTTAACTCTGTAGTTTTCTATAACTTTGCATAAATATTATTTAGTTTGAACGTTTAGATTTAAAAAAAAAAAAAAGAACCTTGAATTAAATAAGAAGCAGGGTAGATGAGTCTAAGGGCCTAGGCTGCTACATTAATGACTGTGTATAGGTGACATAACCAGTCGCACTTATACCTCTGTCAGTACTTTTCTTCGCCAATAAGTCCCATGTCGCATGCCGAGTTTAAGAAAAGTGTCATGTCACATGTCAATAAGGTGGCCATGTCTATTTTAAGAAATAGCCATGTCGCCGTGTCGAATTTAAAAAACAGCTATGTCGCCATGTAATGTCAGAACTAGCCATGTCACTGTTGAATTTAAAAAACGGCCATGTTGCCATGTCAAAGTTAGGGTCTAGAGCCAGTTCTATGACCTTGGGCCCACATGATGGCAGTATGCCGAGGCTTGCGTAACCCGTTCTCATCGATCGCCCCGCCCTTGGGCATTGTCATAGACGTTACTGGATGATCCATAAAGCAACAGCTTGCAAGATCAAGTTTGTGCTTGAAGGCTCTGAGGTGATGACGAATTACAGTGGCGGATCCAGGATTTTGAAGGAGGGGGCGCACTTTTTGGCCGATTTTACATTCGAAAAATCTAAATTTGGCCACAAGAAAAATGGGGGGGGGGGGGGGGCGGACGCCATAGCGCCCCCCTCAGCGCCCCCCTCCTCTAAATCCGCCCCAAATTAGATCAGGGTGCCCACGCAGGTCTTATAAGGTCGTAAAAGGTTTTATTTTGATTTGCCATTAGAAAGGTCTTATCTTGCAGTCAGAGGTCTTATAAAGGTCTTATTTTTAGGTTCAGCTAAAGTTTTCAGAGATGTTAGAGGTTGCCTTCACTTGGCAGTATAGATCTATACTTATATGAATTATAGGTTCATTAAAGCTCCTCAAGTTGCTAAATAGACAACCAATCGTATTTACCCTTTTTTTAGAAATTCTAACTTCTAAAAAGTTTAATAAGTTCGTATACATATTCAGTATATAACTTCATATTCAGTACCACAGCTTTAATGAAAAAATATAAACCACAATCACCGTTTCCGTCCTAACATATATGAAAAAGAGGTTTCACTGCTTTCAGATTCCATGTTTGAAGAGTAGAATCTACGTTGTAACTTAGAACTTAAAGTCTCCCGCACAGTTCTCTGGTTATGAGAACGAGGTGACACACTTTTTTTGGTCTGCCTGGATCAATTTCCTGATAATGTAAAACGGCCCATTAACATTGAGAGGAAAGGAAAAAAGGGGTCGTTTGCCCTTAGCTGCTTTAAGTATTCCTAAATAGAGGATTTATAATGGCCGGTGTATTCAGATTAACAGATGTTGTACGCGAACTTAAAGGTTTTGATCCATTTGTTAAGCATTACAGTGATGATACTTTCCAATTCTTTCCGGATTTCTTCATTGGTTTATTATAGAAATGAATCTACTTTTTTTTCTTCAATAAATCACTTTGCATATTTCAGAGTATCCCAAAAGTAATCTTAAGCAATATTACATACGGAATTAACATTTTTGAATGACGTTTCACCCTCTTAGAATAAAAAAATGAAATTTCGGAAAAGTGCTTCTTCCTACATGACTGGATTGTTTACTCTCCAGAGGGACACCTGTGGCAATACATTTGATGATTTCTTGTTTATGCTCAATACTCTGTTCTCTATTTGCTCTGATGTAAACTCTTATTCTATTGTTCCTCTAGGATCCTTTACATTCTCCGGAGCCCGATGTGCGTGAGCCTGAGGTGACGGCTCTCAATGAGGAGATGGGGGAGTTCCTCGAGGACGCCGGGCGGTCCGTGCATAAGTTCGACCTGCGGAGTGGCTTCTACACGGAGTCGGAGGAGAGCACGCCACGCCACATCGTTGACCAGGAGGATTTAGACCGTGAGTCTCTGGTTATTGGTCTATATATGAGTAAAATTTTAGCAAAATTTTGAGGCAGTTATTTATAACATCATAACCATATTACGGTTTAATCATTCTTATACCTCATATATGACTTACTCCAAAACCTGGTTGACCATACCAACTCAGGCTGATGTGTTTATAGTTCTTTATATTTATATACCAGCAACAAGCCAAGTCATTTTTGGCACTTATGTACCTATGAAACATGGAGTTCTTTAGGAAGCTTTTCCAATGTTTATCTAAGATGACCAATACTATATAACTGTTTGACAAAGATTCAGTGTTGATACAGCTCTTAGAGTTAAAGATATTTAGAAAGTGGCTTGAGGGCTAGCGGTGTCATCCATTTAAATTTGTCATACAGTGTTGTTTCGTTAGTACTGCAGTTATAAAGATTTGTGTCTCAAAGTTATTCTGTATTCTATTTCCTCTAATTTTTGCACTGTTCTTACTTCATCTTGTTATTTCCCGTACAGGTCATCGCACGGGACACTTCCACGTCCACCACCCAATGAGCATCCACTCAGGGCAGAGTGGCAGCTCCAAGGGCAGGCATGGCAAGGGGTCCAAGCACCGCAAGCGGAAGCACAAGACGAGGAAGCCCCGTAGCCCCCAGTTCCAGCCGTCGATGGAGGGTGTGCAGGAGACGGCCTCAGACTCTGAGGTAAGCCCTGTTTGGTCACTTTACAACTTGATTCTCCTACATCTTGCTGATATTTTTAAAAATCTAGCTTTACTAAGTCAGGGGTGTAAGTTTTCAGATTTCTGTCTGAATTCCGAATTTCTTGCTTTTATTAAGATTGTAGCCAAATGGTGGAAAAAGGCCATCAAAGGCCAGGCAATTATATTATAACCATCAACTGAAAGTTTAACAGTGGTAAAATGTCCATGAACCTTTGGCAAACTTGTCAGATTTTTTTCACACAAAGTTCAGAATTTCACAAAAATCTGAGGCTTCAGCGATTGCTAATTGAATATTTCAGAGTTTTTCATTTACCCCAACTTATATCCCTGATATTAGGTTTAACTTAATGCGTTAGAAAAAAGCCGGGTTGAAAAGATGATTCAACTCATTTAGGTTGTGTGTTCATATAGTACACTGTAGATCATTTGACTCACCCCGAAACCTCCTTCTTGCAGTCTGAGGGTGAGGAGGAAGGACCAGAAGAAGTTTTCCAGGCGGAGGAACCAACACCCACACCCTCAGTCTCTGTGACTGAACCCGAGTCCAAGGACATCCCAGGACCGGGAGAGGAGCCTCCGGGTCCCTCAGGGGTCGGTCTCCAACCTGACGAGACAGACACACCCAAGCCGATGTTCTTTGTCCCCAGCGATGTATCACACGACTCGGCTCAGGAGATGGTGTCGCTGCAGGATGTGCTGGTCGGGGAAACCATGACGGACCCTGACACCGACCCGGGCAAGGGCAGCGTGGATGCCCCGAGGGGCCGCTTCTCAACCTCCGAGGACTACGGCAAGACGTCTGCTCCCAAAGTCACTTTTGTGTTAGGTAAGGTAGATTCAGATGTCTTCCAGTGCTCTCAGTTCAGGTTTATACATACCAACTGCTTGGGAAATGAGTTTCTTAATGTAACTTGTTGAACAATCCACTTTGATGTAGTTTGTTGCTTAAAAAAATCCCAGTCCTTTATTGAGGGATATTCCTAGACATATAGGATGTAAGTTCCTCAGAACAAGGGTATGATTCCTGCATTGGAGTAACTTTGATGGTGATTTTCTCACATAAAGATATCAGGAAAGTATATGAAATCTCTCAAATGTTGAGAAAACGGCCCCATTAACATTAATCTCATGTGCCTTTTTGATACTTGAGATCTTTTTCTTGGAAGATCCCTACTTATTCCAAATCTCTGACTGATGTTGACTCTGTCTTACAGGAGTACCTGCTGATGAAGAGGAGAGTGAAGTGCCCCCAGAGGACTCAGAAAAGTAAGTGGTCACGGTGTTAAGGTATATAACTGCTGCCCCATCACAAACGCTTTACTATTTCTTCTCCTTGGCCAATTACTGTAACATGAGCAGGCTGAGTTACCATCATCATAATAGACCTTATACCAAAAATATTATAGCTTTTCTAAAATATGTAAATCAGACCATTGTCTACATAGATTTTGTGACATTGTCAATACTGGCGCCCCCTGTTAGAGTCCATGCTACCAGATACAAATAAAACAACAATGCATCTATTTTGATCTTTTTTGGAATGTAAACGAATGGCAATGACATCACAAAAATGACAAAACAGACAACTGGTTGTAGCGGTTTGCACAGACTCTCACAGGGGCACCACGATTGCGACGTTCACACTGAAACAACATGAATTGTTAATCTTAGCATGCCTACAGAATCGTTGCTTATACAGTGATATGAGATATAACAAGATTTTCCAAAGACATTTTCCTTACCACAAATATAACAAATTTTGCTGCCCTCACAGACCAGAGCGTGGTGCGGGGAAGAAAGATGGCCACCACCACCACCATCACCACCACCGGCACGGTCATCACAGTGTGCCAAGTCTTGCTAGTCGACGGCGTCCCGGAAGTGAAATGGCAATTAAACAACCGATCCACAAGGTGCCAACAGAGCATGATGAGGCGCGTATGTTGTCGGGGGTGGACCTGGATGATATGGCCAGTGAGTGGACTGTTTGTACCGTTGGGCCATTATTAATGTCTGCTTTGCAGAAAACCTGTGTTGTCTGCTCTGCCATTGTGGATCTAATTGACAAAGTTACAATAGAAGTTGACGCGTTCTATCAATGAAAAAGTATCTCTTGATCATGTAAACTAGATTAAAGGAACATAATAGTTTTGGGAGTTACTTGCGGTTGACATTAATGTATGAAAAATGCATTGGGCATAATGTCAACAAAGTAAGAACTCAATAGATACAAAGATCATTTAACAAAAACATTTCAATCAAATATTACTGTGGATTTAGTTTGAACAAGTAAATGCTGTTATTTGCCAAACGTTACTTTGGAATAGATATCCTTCTTTAAATTTTACATGGTTAGATATAATTGTATGCTTTGAAGCTTCATCAACATTGAAATTTAAACAGCAGCAATACCCCAAACTCCCCAACACATACAGATACAAGTTCCCTAATTCTTATTCACAGGTCACCGTCTCGGGGAGAGTCGCGGTGTGCGGCGGAGAAAGATGTCTGCTCCCCCAACTCAGAAGAAGGGAAAGCTAGCGACTATTCTTACCCCAGTCCCCCGACCAGGGATTGACCACAGCCCACATGAGGTAAGGATATCATTAAAGACCAAATATAGGATCGGCATGATCACTAAATCTGCTTGACATCTCGGCATTTATGTGACATTGTCCTGTGTTGTGGACGGTTGCCCACGGAGGTATTATAAGGTCTTATAAGGTCATTCTTTGGTTTAGCCATTCATGAGGCTATTAGAAAGGTCTTATTTTGGGGACAGATGTCTTAGAAAGGTCTTATTTTAGATCAATCTGAATTTATTACAAGAAGTAACTTTCTTTCTGTTATTGATATCTTTACCTCGTTTTGATAGAATGTGGAAATATGTAAAAGGTCAACAACAAAATTCTTAAAAATTCCTTTAAAAAGTCTTATTTTGATTCCCAAGAAGGTATTATAAAATTTAATGTCTTATTTAGGTCTCATTTTGATTTATAAAAAAGCGTGAGCACCCTTTGTGTACATCAACATGTCCGATTTCCAATGTAAGACCCTTCATGTACCCTTCATTTATTTCAATAAACTCATAAGCCTCATATATGCATTTTCATTAAACTTGTTTGAACTTACGAGCAATCAGTTTTGACATATCATGCAGCTACCACTGCTGTTCATGCATATCCACAGTTGTAAATGACTGATTCTGTCCCTGCAGCTGTTCGTGGAGTTGGCTGAGCTTCACCAGACCAGTGGTGCTGAGTACGAGTGGCAGGAAACGGCTCGCTGGATCAAGTATGAGGAGGATATGGAAGCTGATTCTACACGTTTTGGCAAGCCTCACGTTGCTTCACTCTCATTTCATAGCCTGCTGGAGCTGAGACAGGTCCTCGCTCAAGGTATTAAGGCCTCTGTTCATTGCTTGTTCTGTTTCAAACCCATATATAAGTATGTATTAAAAGATAAAGGAAATGTTGTTATTGCTCTGAGATAAAGACCAAAGTACATTCTTCATAAGAAGCTTTAGAAGTAAATGACCCTTGCATTGATGTTACATTAAGTCTGCTGCAAACTTGTAGGAATGCATATTGAAATGAAAAAAATTCCCTCTGATAATAAAGCTCTTGTGATTTGAATCTACAATGTATAGCAATGTGTATACATTGATCGTCTCCTGTGTCAGCCAATATATATAACCGTATGGTATGTGTGAATAAACATAACTGTAAAATGGCTGCTTCCAGGTGTGGTCCTTATGGACCTGGACGGGGAAGACCTATCAACCATCGTCAACCAAATCGTTGACAAGATGGTGATTGCAGACCAGCTTAGTGCTGAGAACAAGGGGTCGGTGATCAGGGCCTTGCTTCTCAAACACAGGTAAGTATTATTCTAATACATGTACCACATGGTCTACACCGCATTCCCTGAGGAGGTATACCCCTCTGACATAGCCTTCCCAAACACGCTAACATATTTCCCTCACTACTTCACATATACCCTTTTTACCTCTCTCACATATAATTCATATATCAAATATACCCTGTCACACATACCCTTCAAATACCCCACACACATAGCCTTTCTACGCCTCTCATATACACCTTGTTCACCCTGTATACCTCTCTAACATTCTCCTTGTACCCCCAAATATACACTGTATACTTCACTAACATACACCTTGTACCCTCAAATATACCCTGTATACCTCTCTAACAGTCTCCTTGTACCCCTCACATATACTCATATGACATACCCCTCATTCCCCTCACATATACCCCTCATTCCCCTCACATATACCCCTCATTCCCCACACATATACCCCTCATTCCCCTCACATATACCCCTCATATATACCCCTCATTCCCCTCACATATACCCCTCATTCCTCTCACATATACCCCTCATTCCCCACACATATGCCCCTCACTCCCCACACATATACCCCTCATTCCTCTCACATATACCCCTCATACCCCTCACATATACCCCTCATACCCCACACACATATCCCTCATAACCCTCACATATACCCCTCACTCCCCACACATATACCCCTCACTCCCCACACATATACCCCTCATTCCTCTCACATATACCCCTCATTCCTCTCACATACACCCCTCATTCCCCTCACATACACCCCTCATTCCCCACACGTATACCCCTCATAACCCACACACATATCCCTCATAACCCTCACATATACCCTTCATTCCCCTCACATATACCCCTCATTTCCCACACATATACCCCTCATTTCCCCACACATTTACCCCTCGTTCCCCTCACATATATCCCTCATTCCCCACACATATACCCCTCATTCCCCACACATATACCCCTCATTCCCCTCACATATACCCCTCATTCCCCACACATATGCCCCTCATTCCCATCTGACATATCCCTTATTTCCCTTACATTTACCCCTCCTACTCATACCCTATATATATATATATACTACTTGAACTCATTATATCTTTCTTTATGTCTATCTCATATTTATAGCCTTTGTTCCTCTCTCATGTCAGATAAAGAATGTACTGATTCTGGAGTTCTCTTCTTTCAGGCACGTTAACGAAGGAGGATTTTTACGTAGGAATTCCACAGCGTTTAATTTCCTCGGCCATGACAGCAAGTAAGTTCCGATTGGTCTGTTTTTGGGTACATATGCTGCCATAACAAGAAGTCTGTTGTATTAGGTCATAACCAACTAGAACAAAAAAAACTGTTTATAATGTATCATATACGATCATAGCATTTAAGGATAGACACTGGTGGTTTGGGCATAATCAGTATTAGAAGAATTTATGGCTAGAATTAAATTGACTGCATCTAAATTAAAACACAATATGAGATCCATTGATAATGATATGGAAGCTAAACAGAGGTACAAAAAAATAAATTGAAACAACTATACACATATATACAGGATGTTATATTTCATTCTTGATGTAAATTGTGAAACATAACACAACTAGAAAAATTGAGATACACTCTCAGAGTGAAGGTTATCCACTGGGATTCAGTGTGCCATGCCTACCTTTTACTAGGTGAATAACAAGATTTCACTATATAGCTTGCTGAATGATTCAAATGTATATCACTGCATAGAGAACAGAAGAATAAAAAACTAAATCTTAGTGCAATTAATCATCCTGTTCAACCAACAACAGGGTTCGAAATTAACGTCAGCCCGTCAGCCCCAGGCAGATAATTTTGAATCAGGGCTGACAAATTTTGAGAAAATTACATTAAAATCAGCCCGGATTTTTCACACTTGCAGTAGTCTTTAACGGCCTAAAAAGTTAATTTCGACCCTTGCAACAACCCTACAAATAACCTTTGTCGATTCTTTAACATCTTTCTAAAAATAACTTAGATAATAACACTAATAACCAGTTGTTCAGTACATAACAATACTCTAATCACTGACCATTAAATACTCCTTTTTGAGGAGAAACAGGAGCCTTTTTTCATTTTGGTGTAAGACATTAACGAAAGTACACAATCGGAGATCTGGTTCTAGCTAGTCCCAAAGAATGTGCCTCCGTACTAGGGTAAGCGAAAGGTGGACAAACGGATGCTAATTTATGAGTAGTGTCATGCTTAATTGTGATATTACTCTGTGTGAAGATTATTGCTGCTTTAAAACAACTGATTATCTTATGTCCATGTGCAGGCTTCAGCCTTTGGTTTGTCATGTACACAGATTGACCGTGTCCCCTAATTGAATTGTTTTGTGTTCAAAGCTCTGACGCCAGCATCCTGAGGTTAGTGGAGTATGTTTTGTGGTGCTTGCCCGCACTGGGCCCTGCCGCTGTCTATTGGCCCACACATTGCCCTTTTTGAGTACTTTCACCGCTAGGTCACTGGGCACTCACTACTTTGTACACGAAAGGCTCTTCATCTACAGTGTTTGGGTTGTCACTTTTCAAGGAATGTTTCTTTTTATCTAATGTCATTGAAATATCAAAAGAAAATTTAATTTTGAAATATGGGGATATGATCAGTACATTTATCTCTAGCCGTTCCGTAAATAATAAAAGAAGTGCTGATTTATTGAAAAAGTAACTTAATAAACAATTGCTTCAGGGTTGGAGGCTGCATATTGCAAGAAACATATCTCTTTTGTTTCGGAAAAAAAAGACCAGGGTAATGTTATAGAACTTTCGTTTGTCCAACCCTCCAGAATCTTGTCTGGGCACCTGGTGTAGAGTCTTGACGAGTTCCAGCCAGGCCAGCACATACCGTAATGCCTAGTTGTCTTTGGGGGAAGGGGGGGGGGGTTCCAGGCAATTGTATGCATGAGGCATATGACCCCTGGCTTGCCTTGAGTCTGCAAGGTTACAAGCACCAGGTACCTTGGATACATTGGACGCATTGACATGGAGGGAGGGCGGGTGTGGGTACAAGTGATAAACATTCTGTAAAAGTGTGTATGCCGTATATCATACTACTGAAAACATCAAGTGAAGGGAGGTAATGGGTGCCTTAATGTTCAGGAAAGGTGTGCACGTAATTAATGTCTGATCCCTCACCGACTTGCATCCCGCAGCCACAGGCTTTTGTTTTTAGGATTGTTGTCTATTCATTCTCAACCTTTGCTGATTTGCCATCAGGATCTTGTGCTTGAGGTCACTATGCACAATATGTGATTTACTTTTCAGTATTCATTAGTCTCTGGCTTATTATATTCAATATTTTACACTTTCTTTTTTCATTGGTTAGCTACACTGTCCATGCTATTCACTTTATTAGTGCTTGACATGCCATTTCAAGTGACTGTTGCAACATTTGGCCTTTAGCAGTATAATATTGCATGTTGTCATGTAAGTAGAAGTCCTGGGGTAGAAGTTCAGTCTTGGGGTCAATCCTATGTAAGCAAATTACCTTCTCCCTCACCTCAGCCACCCCTGACCACAATTTAGTTCAATGATATCACAACTGACCACTTCAACAGTTATTTGTATCATCTCATCATTTCATCTCCTACATGCATCACATACCACCCACCCCTCTAACCCCAGGTATCTATTGCCTCCGCTCTCTCCCAGCCTGCCAAAGGGCCACTGATCCACAGCCGCCCCTCAATTGGTATTCATTAGACCTCTTCAGTGTGCGCGAGGCCCGACACATGTCGGCCGCACTCTCTTTTAGTAAGGTTGATCTATCGCGGTCGGCACGGGTCAGGAGTTCTGGAGCATGAGGTTGGCACGGAGCCAACTAGGTCTGGAAAGGGGAGGTGAGAGGGATGTAAATAGATGCCTTTTGGCACTCTGCCAGAGGAGCATGGGATCAGGGAAGGGGATAGGAATGGGACAGCGGGGATAAAAGGGCCCGACACTGTCCAGGGTCCCAGCAGCACAGGGAAAACAGGGAAATGGCAAACAAATTCTATGACACGGAAAACACATGGAATTTGCAAATATTGCCAAAACACAGCAAATTTCATTTGGCCAGTTTCTGAAATATGTTATTCTCAAAATATAAGGGATTTGTCTTGTTGGTTTGTCCAAATTTGTCTAAACGTAGAGGCTTTTACATTTGAACATGTTGCTAGATATGACAGGGAAAGGTTGCTGCTTGACAGGGAAAACACAGGGAATTTGAATATGGAATTTGAGTTGGGACCCTGACAGTCTTCTGATGTCATATTTCATGAACTTAAGAGAATAGTATAAGGATTATATCTTTGAGGATTCAGGGGGGGATTGAAGAGAGGGGTTAGTGGTGTAAGGAAGTTTGGAGAAATGAAGGGTTGGGGAGGGAGGAGAGTGGTTGAAGGAGAAGAGGAGTTGGAGAGGAGAGAGTTAGGGGAGGAGTGGGGTTGGGAAGTGGGAGGGGGTTGTAGGGTCAGTGGGGTTGGGGAGGGTTGGGGTTGTGACAAGGAGATTGGTAGGTCTGGGGTTGGGGAGGAAGAGTAGAGGGGTTGGGAGAGGGTTAGGGTTTGGTTTGGGGGAAGTTTGGGAGAGGTTTAGGGTTGAAGGGAGGCTTGGGGTTGGGAGAGATGAGGTGTTGGAAGAGGAGAGGGGTTGGGGGAGGAGGAGGGTCGGTGGGAGAGAGGTTAGGGGGAGCAGAGGGTTGGAAGAGGGGGGATGGAAGTGTGGAGGGGTTACAGTTTAAGTTAAGTGCTCTAAAGAAGTGCCAGGGAAAAATAGAAGCTAAATATAGACAGCTTAATTGATTTTTAGTAAAAATCTCTGCTGGACATCAGGGCCAATTTTTCTCTATTTTTGGGAAAAATTGTCAGCCCTGCTCTCAAACTTTTGAGCATTGGCTGGCGGGCCCGTGTTAGTGGAAAACACTGATCAATGGTTAATGGAGGATATATCAAACAAATGATCTGAGAGGAAATGATTGAAGTAAAACAAGGGAAAAGGCCCTACACAAATAATGTTATCTCTCTTGTTGCATAACATAACTTGCTGCATTTTGTTAATAAAGGCATTGTACATATTGCGCGTAATATTCTCATGGCAATGATAGGAAATAAGTGAGCAGTACCATGCTAGCAGAAACTTTCAAAGAATCTTTAAATGCCCTCCCTCCCCCCATCCCAACTTGAGTTGGCCCCTGCACAGACTCCCATGTTTGTTCCCGTGCTTGTGGCACTGACCGTGATGTCAGTGGTCCTGACATGTTATCATGTACATGCATTGCATGTTTGAGTACTTCTTTAATTAGATCATCTAGAGATGATAAATTATATATTCTCACGTGTCCTGCAAACATGCTAACAACCTTGATGAGTCACATAATGATGAAAAGGTCTCGTGTGGCCTTTTAAGGGCAATATGATATGTAAGCAACAATATTACTTGTTCTTGACCCTCGGTTGTCGGTCACGGCTACTGTTTGTGATCTGCCTGGTATGTTTTCAGGGATACTTTTTCAATTTAATTGGTGTAGATGCTAAATAGTTCATATTCTACTAAATATTGCATCACTACAACTGGAGTTTGGCTGCACATGTAGTTTAATTGATTGATGTGTGTCTGTGTAAACTGAATGATCAGCTGGTTTTTATTATCATCCTTACGGGCCTGACCTAGGAAATGGGCCAGACTTCAGGAACCTGTAAGTGCAGGAATGACCACAACTTCCTTCTCAGACCTTCATGTTTTCGCTGCCAAACCTTTATTGTCCTGGCACCTTGCTGCACCTACCCGTAAAACTTGTATTTTCAATCCTTGATGCACATAATACAACTGAAGCCGCACTCTTTGCCCGCCTTATGGATTTGACGCTTCTCTGCTTTGTGTATGATGAAGCTTGTGGTACACATATGACCTGTATAGCCAGTCAGTAAGATTTATCACAACTGGACACAAATTAGTTTGTCATGATAAGGTTCTGAATGATTAATTATATTGCTTTTGCCCTTTTATAATTGTGGTTCTTGATATATTCATTTTGTATTGAGGTCCAGAGTATTTCCTATTATTCTTAATGGGGAATCATAGTTCAGAGTTTTCATGTTATGCTCTCTTATTTGAGTATGATCTTTAAATTATTACACATGGTTTCAATACCTAATAAATAGATAACGATCTTTAAATTATTACGTATGGTTTCAATACCAAATAAGTATATTTTTACACACAATTCCTTTTTTGAATTTATTTCTTGATTACAGCACTAGTTTTTATAATGGATAAAATTGTTAATTATGTAAAGCAATAATCATGATGCACTGATTAGTGACTAGTTTGCCTATTCAGGTACAGAATAATGGACCAAGGTGCCCTGTCTCCCAGCTCCACAGCAACTTGAGGCATGGCACCTTTCGAGGCACATACCCATGCCAAGGAAGTACCATAGGACAATATCATTAGCAGAAATTTCATTGATTTTGCTTTTTATATTTGTGGTTCGTAGAACCCCAAGTTCATTTTAAATTGAGGTCCAGAGTATTTCCTGTTATTCATAACGGGGAACCATAGTTCAGAGAGTTCTCATATTTTGTTCTCTTATTAGAGTATGATCTTTAAGTTATCACATATGGTTTCAATACCTAATACATAAATAACAATCTTTAAATAATCATATATGGTTTCAATACCTTATAAATAAATAACAATCTTTAAATCAACACGTATGGTTTCAATTTCCAAATAATATCCTATGCGCACTTGTTTGTGTGGCCTGTGATATTGATCTTGTGTATGTCATTTGATCTGACACTTGATCGTTGGCCGTGTTTACTTTTTACCACACACGCATGCTGATGTAGTTCTGTAGAGTGACCTATGAGGTTAATGTCAGCCAGTTGCCTATACTCCTGATCTAGGTCAGTCTAGTCTGAATAGAGTTACATTATTAACCATGGTACACAGAACAGTTACAATGTACCAGTATATTATAACCAAGTGGAACAGTAACAGTAAAAGTCCGATGTTCAACTAGACTTGTCCTATTTACAGTCATCCGCGGTTCTCGCAGTCGTCTTTGGCGCATCCCAGACATTTCAGTGTGGTTTACCTGTCACTTCAAATGATCCCAGATAATCACTTGTTAGGTATAATAATAGGGCCACATAAAGCAGGAAAAAGACAAATATTGAAATTAGAGAAGAAGCATTGTTCATCACACACATATCATCACCAAGTATTTGCAATATTAAAATGAATTCAACCAGGCCTGGCTCATTGTTTAACCATTGCATATGTGTGTGATGGAATTCGACCACAACTCCACCTATAGAAATTATGTAGATTACAAACTCAAGGAATATACCACAAATGTTCCCTAAATTAGCAGGACCTTGTTTTCAATTCTGTCTAAATTGTTGTATTCTCATATCTACATCCCTCAGTGCAAAAAGCTTGTGTAAAGAGGGTTGGTTACAACCTTTTTTTTAATAAGGGTATTTATCATTTCTAATTTGCAGATTGTACTATTATTGTTTAAGTTATAATCTTAGAATGATGCAGATATTTTACCCTATTTCTTTTCCCAGTAAACTTTCTGAAAGTTAGGTTTTCACTCAACAGACTAGGCATAGGATTGAAGGTTGGATTTTCATATCTGGGAACATCAGTATGTTTAATGGAGCTGCATCCGTCAGCTGTAAAATCAGAGTTTATAGTACTTATGAATTATTGATTTAGGGAGATCATTACAGATGAATATAAGAAAACATTGATAGGAGTAAAAGATTGGTTAAATATGAGTCCAAGGACCTTAGGTTCCTTTAAAGGTTCAGAATGTAGTATATAAGAGGTGCGGAATGTAGTATAAATTAATGTTGCAGAATGCAGTATATAAAAGGTGCATAATATAGTATATTAAAGGTGCATAATATAGTATATTAAAGGTGCATAATATAGTATATTAAAGGTGCAAACTGGGATATATCAAAAGTGCAGAATATGTAGCATACCAAAGTGCAGAGTGTAGTAATTAAAAGGGCAGAATGTAGTGTGTCAGAAGGGTGGGTCTGAAGTATATATATATAGTGGATAAACTCTAGGCAATATTATGACTGGTTCAGGAGCTGTGTGGATGTTTTTGTTTTGTTCCTGCTGCCTTTATAGGTCAACCTGGCCACAGATGTGGTGTGTAAATATATGCAGCACACACTCGGCCAAAGGGCAACGTGCAACTGTAGGAACTGACTTTTTGTGGACCGTATTGACAGGATAAGGCCGCGCCAAGCCGAGTTGTGGTTCTGGTCCCGTTGTTTGTCGAGCCATGTCTAGCGTAATACCCCTAGTTTTAGCTGCAGCTTAAAAAAGGGTAGGTCACAAAAATGATGCAATTTTTGGAGTGCTACCTGAATTAGCGTTTTGCCCAACCTTAAACACTGTGAAAATTCTCAAATATTTCTGCAGAAAAGACCAAAGTGATACTCAGGTGCGACTTAAAGTAGGGCATGGCTTAAACCAGAGGTTTTACCTTATGCGCATCTATTGCAGCTCAATAGTTTAATATTGATTTCTGGCTTTGCAAGTAGAAGCCTGGTGGTGAATTTGATCTGACTGAGGTTTAAATAGATTGTCTGTAAATAAAAAACTTTAACATGGGAGTATTCCCAATTAGGAGCTTATTATAATAAATCCCTAGGGCAGGCTCTGTATCACAGAGTGATGATTCTGAGAAATATCTGAACAGATATCTTTTTGTGGAAAAGAATATAGAGCTCTGATTTAAATTTTGTAAGGTTCAGATTGTAATGTTTGACATAATACACAAAAGAACTTCTGCCCCCAAAAAAGAGTTAATTTTGTTCCTCAAGTTTACAATTTAAGTAAACTTTCAAAAAGACCTGACATCACAAGGTTTGCCTGTTTTCTTTGTGTGAGCAGGGGCCTTTCTTAGAAAGTTAATTGATTCCCACAGAATATTTCTTTCATTTCCTGGTTGATACTTAACAATGTTTTTTTTACGATATTTTCACCATATTTTAAATATGAATAACTGGGTTTTAAGTCTGTTTGATTGTGCATCATGCCAATTGAAGCAAACAATATCAGGGTACCAACAGCACAGGGAAAACATGGAAAATGTCCAAAAGAAATTCCCTGACAGGGAAAACGAAGGAAATTTGCAAATTTTATCAAAACTACGGGAAAACACAGGGAATTTCATTTACCAAGGCACAGGGAAAAACAGGGAATTTCATTTGGCCAGCTTCTTAAATTCCTGATTCTCAAAATAGTGAGGATTTTATTTATTGTTGTTGGGTTTTTAATTTTTTCTGCACTTGAAGGCTTCAAAATTTGAACAACTTGCTCAATATGACACAGGGAAAAGATTGCTGTGAGACAGGGAAAAACAGGGAAAACAAGGAATTTTAAAATGGATTTTGCATTGGTACCCTAAGAACTGAATATACAGTACAACAAACACATCTGGTGAGACATCCACTCATCAAGGGAAAAAAGCTGCTATTCAGGAAGGTGACTTGGGGTGTCGCAGAAAAACAAACACAGCAATGAGATCATGTGTCATTCTAACAGTTTCGGAGGAACTGGCATCTCATTGCTGTTATTTATACCTTGGCACCTTCTTTATGCAAGTCATAGGAAATGCATACACTGCATTTGTTGTTTTTCTCACTCTGCTCGTTATGTAGGGCCCAGGAGCGCATGCTGGAGTGGGGGATTAGTCACCTCGACACGTGTTTCCCGATGCCGCGGGACGTCGCTCTGTTTGCATGTCATGCTTACTGTCCACTGGCCATGGGTCTTGTGGCTATCAAGTTTTTGGTACATCCTGTGGTTTATTGTGTTGCTGGAAACAAGCAGAATGTGTAATGTCAAGCATGAATACATGTATATAGAAGATGTGATCCCATGCATGAATGTACATTTTAGCTCATACCCAATTATTTTCCTTCAGGTTTTTCTAAGAATTCGTACATGCTGTATACTTTTCCTGCTTTTGGTTCATTTAAATTTCATTGTAACAATGTATACCATTGTTTCTGTATACTTCATGTTTCAAAATTTAGAGTCCTGTATGTTAACTTAATCTCCCACCTTTCTATAAGAATACTTTGATAGTGTAAGTGATTGAAGTCTTTTCATTCAAAGTATTCTGATTTAATAGTAACTATAGTAATGTATGGAGAAATAGTGTATGTCTTCGGTGCTGTATACCTGAACCTCTATTGTACTCTTAACCTAAGCCTTTCGTACAATCTTTGATATTCATTTTCCTGAATTAACAATTTCACTCTTCCTCCCAGGACTGGTTCGGGGAGCAGCTTTAGGAATCTCGCCAACTTCTTTGGCGGCTCGCGAAGCCAAACAGCACCGAAAGGGAGTGGGCCACTGCACGACAAGGAAAACAGTGAGTATAGACCGTCTGAATATCACTTTTATAGGCTGCCATAGGCCCTGCAAGTAGAAAAGAACCTACATAGATGGATAAGACCCCATAAGTATTAGCCATGGTATTTTGCTCATGTAATAATTTCATGTAACATAATGAGCCCCATTCCCTCTAATCATAGGAATCTTTTAAATCCTACTCACAAAATACACCATGCAAAAAGCCCTTATAGTGGAGAATCCCTTGAGGCCTTTGTGCTGATGATTGTGAGACATGTCAAAATTCCCCTCCAAAACATGCCACAACAATTCATGACCAATCCTGTATGGGAATGTAACATCAAATAGCTTCGGCCTGTTAACCGAGATCTGTGACACTAGCAGAGTGCGCACATGACAAGGTGGGCTTAGCTTGGATTCAGAGCATTTGAAATATGTAAAGTACTACGGTCAACAATGTGTTGGCCTCAGCCTACGTGAGTAGCGCTTGTATAGGCGGGATATATTGGTATTGTTTGGTTTGAAGGGAATCCCCCAGAGTATCGGGGGGAGGTGTGGTGTGACATGTCCCCATGTTGGTTCGGCCAACATATAGTCAACCAAGGTAGTGATGACATGCCAAAACAATAGATGAAAAGGCATGGTGCCATTCCTGCTGGTAGTCGGTCGAGCGGAACATAATATATTCAGTTTTCCCATTCAGCCCTATTATTGCCATATCTCACTCATATTTTATACTGCTGTACTTTTTTTTCGTTTTTTTTTGGTTTTTTTCCAATTTAGCCATATTGTTATTTTTACATTTCTTCCCAAAGAAATCATGTTTTTGCTCAATAATCTACTTTTCACTTTTTCTTTTGGGGTTATACACAACAACATGTTTAAAACAATATTGAATCCACAAAACATTTAACTTACACTCAAATCTTGTGCATCAGTGGATGTTAAGATCTAGAGTCCTGGCCGTTCCATTTAAGATTGACTTATGATGTTTGCCTTCAATTGTCCCAAATTATCTGAAAAATGAACTGTTTAATTACCATGTTTTGCAAACAAAATATCAAAAACAAATAAATCATATGGTAATTGAATTTCAAAAGTTTTTGTTTGACACTGACCTCAAAGGATGCTCTTTCCTTTTACTGTATACAAGTGGTCCTTTAGTAACATTTTACAAATGTAAGATACGATTACTTTGGGTTTTCACAGTTATCCCCGAAAGCGAATCACAAAATGTATAATAAAGTCCTGACCGTACTTACAGTGCAATCTGTGCTTTTTTTTAAGATGAAATAATAATTAGTGGACACGAGCCAGGTAAGTTGGGTAATAACCAGATTTACATCTCAAATTCTCCTGTTTTCCTTTGCTTGAGGCAACCCTCACCTTTGACAAGCCTGGCTTTCTAACCGTGGATCTATAACTCTGTTGTTCACAGCTCTGGGAGACTTGCTAAGAAGCTCTCATGCATACTCCTCTGTTCGGTTTCTCGGTCAGGCACCGTTGTTTTTCACAGTTGGTGTCACTTTTTTTTAATGCTGTTTGCAGTTTCATTAAATGCAATTACAACTTACACTGCATAAATTAAACCATTTATAAACCCTTAATTTTGCTCTTTTCTGGCTTATTCACATTCTAATGAATGGGGGATGAATAAATGGGAACAAGCATACAAATATAAGCAGAACAGTTGCTATCAGTCAATAGCAGAATGTACATAGTTTTGGTTGTGTATAAGGCTAAATGAGGGAGCGCATAATTTTACACAGGAATATTTGCCATCAGAAAAGAAGTTTTGCCTTACAGTCTCTTTTCTATTTTCTTTTCAAAATTTCTCCGTTTACCTGCTAAAAAATCCTTTTGAAATTATAATGAACCCAAACGATCTCCTTTAGACAAAAAAGTCATAGAATTTTACACAACTAGGAAATAATCTCACTATCTATTGTTTCCAGGAGACTCAAATGGATTTACAGATGTTAAGATTGATGGTACTACCAAAACATCGCCTGTGCCTGAAGTCAAGGTCACGCGCTCATCGTCCAAGAAGCAGAGCCAGAAGGACCACGTCAAAATTGACCTTAGTGAGGTAAGTACAGAGACTGATGTATACAGGACCTGGCAAAGTATAGACAGAAGGAAAGTAAGACTGGGTTTGTGCTAAGCGCCTCTTTAAAGTCACCAAATTGGCAAATTCATGATGATTTGGATAAGCCAAATGTTATATTTCTCACAGAAAATAATATAATTATATGCATATCTTTTAAGGGAAATGGGCTCCATTTTAGCTCTCTTCTGGGAAAGTTTTGTCACTAACAAATCTTATCTTTCAACATATCTTTCAAATTTGGCTAATTTATCCTGAAATTAATTCGCCAGATTGATTGTGCATTTGCCTTCAGCGATTTGGCGAGTGGTTAGTGCGATCTCAGTAAGACTGTTGCCTACTCGTGTGATTTATGCTGCTCCCGTCATGATAGTAGAATCTAATATAAACATTAGAGATTTTGCACAGCTGTACCTCTCTTTTTCAAACTGAAAATAAAGCTAGAGTACTTTCTGAGCAACTTTTGATTCCCTATGGCAGTTTGTTTCTCCGTCCTGCATGTTTAATGTTAGAAGGTCATTCACCCCTGCGGCGTAAAACTAGCTGAAAATCTTTACCTTGTGCAGTCTGGTAAAAGAACCCTAAAGGGTTGGCCGGACGTTAAACTAATCCCACAAACAAACATACATTGTAACTTGAGGAGAGGCCATAGCATCAAACATGTATTGATAAAAACTTTAAAGCAAGGAGGACATGTTTTATATAGAAGAAGCAGTGATATTTACTCGCCTGTAGTCTGTATTCTAACCATGTTGTTTATCTCAGTAAATTTCATCTGCTGGTGATTCCGAAAACAAAAATAATGTGAAGATATCTCAGATTCATATGTCTCAATATACACCTGTTGTTTCTAGACTGGGAGTATTGCCTCGAACCAGTCGGAACAGAACCTGCCTGCCTATGGGGACCATTCCCACATCCTACGGCGCATCCCCAAAGGTGCAGAGGCCACCTCTGTGCTGGTGGGGTCCGTGGACTTCCTGGATCAGCCCATCATGGCCTTTGTCCGTCTCAGTAAAGGCTGCATGCTGGGTAACTTCACGGAGGTGCCTCTGCCTGTGCGCTTCCTCTTCATATTGATGGGACCAACCACAGCCACCATGGACTACCACGAGATTGGTCGTTCCATCTCCACACTCATGACCAACAGGGTGAGCACAACTTTCTGACTATAACTTATAAATATAAGAAAAACTATATATTATGACCGTCTTCCTCTTCATTATCACCATACTTTGAATCAAAGCAGCAAGCAATTGTAGGATATGACATTACATTAGATGTTCACTTCGTTAACTTTTGACAAAACAATCCTTTTATGTTAGTTTCAAAAGGAAAGAGTACATTCATCAAAATAAGTAAATCTCCAGAAATTATTTCTTATTCTTAAATGATTAATATTGTTATTGTCAAATTTGAAGAATTGATGCAGTAAGAATGAAAACAGCAGAGGGCACTGCGGTAGTCATCTATATTTCTTTGAATTACTTTCAGAAGTCAAATAACTCTTACTTCCATTATTAAAGGAATTTCTATTTAAATTTTTAGCAATTCCATGACGTGGCATACCAAGCCGAGGAGCGGAAGGACCTGCTGAATGCCATCAATGAGTTCCTGGATGAATCAATCGTGCTGCCTCCAGGGAAGTGGGACAAGAAGACGCTGCTTCCCATCATGGACATGGCCAAAGAGAAGGCACGGCAACGTCAGCTAAAGGAAAAAACTCCACGTAAGTAATCAAGTAAAATTCAGAGCGCTATAATATTTAGGACATGCAAACCTGTAGGTGGATAATAGTTAATTTTATCCCTACATGTGTAATTTGATGAGGGTAATCATGTCAGAATCAGAGCTTCAAAAATCATTAAATGTTTATTTTCTTACAATGGATTGAGCTCATCAGGGGTAATCGGTCAGGGCTTGACACCCCAGGTCAAAGTTAGGCCATTAGGCGAATTCTCAAATGATTCATTATGTTGGTAATTATCAAAAGATCAAATCACATCACTATTTAGGGCTTAGGCTATACTAGCCATTTGTAAACAAATCAAGGTCAAACTCTGCACACATATTAAAATTACTAAAACTGTTACACAGGTCATGTCAAACATGTTCTGGCAGTCAAACTCGCCCTTCGTAAGTATGCCTTCTATACATTGGGCATTCTGTTTATTTTGAAAAAAAAGCAGCTTCTATCTATTCCATTTGCCATGTTATTCTTCTCGGTTAAGTTATCATATTGGTGTATGTGGCTCCCAGTCATGCTGCCACAAAAGTGTAGACGAGCCCCAACAATGGTCCTTATGAGAGCTCTTCGCACTTTCCTGGATTAAAGTGGGAACTACACAGATCACTATGTTTCCCTAGATTGAAAGATTTTGAAGCAATGTGCATGGACTACAGACTTTTGAAATATTGTTGTTACATGTTTGTTATTTATGTTATGTTTTTTTTGTTTTTTTGCAGTGTTGTAATAAAATTGATCCCAGATATTGCAGCCCATGGCATACTATGCTTAATATTTTTTTTAAGCAGTTCAACAGCCATAAACCTTCATTGCTTATCTAATATTCACCGATATGTTCATCTTCAAGTATAATAAGTTTGATGTTAATTTGGTAAATTTAAGAAAATGGTTGTCTATCGCCCCATTTATCTGACCTCTTCCTTCCTATTTAAGATGACTTTTGACCAACCGAAATGCTACTAACAGTTCTCTAATTCAATCAAACATGTATTATACACCTATTCCCCTCCCTGGCCTCTCAGGATCAACCACTGCATGCAGTAAGCCTGTAACTCAAGACGGTAGCCTCTGTATGAAAGGTCAAGCTGAATATTCCAGTGTATCCCAAAAACTTTTTGAAAAGGCGGACAAATTTTCTGAGATTTACAGGGGAAATTATTTATGAAATATGACATTTTTTGGGAAAATTTTTGTCAGACAAAATGTTTAGTGTTATTTTTTTTTTTTTTTTTTTTTTTTTTTTTTTAAAAGCTTCTATCTATTCCATAGATAGAAGCTTCTATCTATTCCATAGATAGATATCATAGATAGAAGCTTCTATCTATTAGAATAGATAGAAGCTGCTTTTTAAAAAAAAAAAAAAAAAAAAAAAAAATTTTCTATTTTCCAACTTCTGAATTTCTTCTTTATACCCTTACCGGGATCGACTAGATCCAGGTTAACTATCTACCACTAAACTTCCTGCAAGTTATTCTCCACAGGGTGCGCCGGCCACCCTTTTTAGACAACCAACACCTCTTTGGGTGTTGAGTTGCCCTCCACACGACTTGTGTGGTACCGCTTAAATTTCTCTCAAAAATATGATGCCTGAAGATCCTCATAGGTGAAACCGTATTTTACAAACTAGCACACACACAGTGGACTAGCCTTTCAAAACCTGATAGGGTACCTTTTTACCCTTTTAGGACCTTCACCACCCACCCCCCCACCAAAGGGGGGCCCCTGGTGAAGTGGTTGCTAAGGAGACTCACTCCCATGGCAACCCCATTGTTGTTACTCCTCTCCTTGGAGACAGTGGTAGATTGACCAATCAGAGCAGCCCTGACATCCAGGG
Source organism: Lepidonotus clava (assembly GCA_936440205.1). Lineage (NCBI taxonomy): Eukaryota > Metazoa > Annelida > Polychaeta > Phyllodocida > Polynoidae > Lepidonotus > Lepidonotus clava. The sequence goes on from OW387134.1 coordinate 71,503,726, forward strand.
CCCTCCCACAATGCGGTAGCATCAGCAGAGAGACCTAGCCTCGTACCCATCAAAATGTTTAGTGTTAAAGGATAAAACATCGGACATTGAAGAAAAAATTGCTGGACTTGTCCGGACATCCGGTGTTTTTTTTAGGATACACTGATATTCCTAAACATCATGCCACCATCCAGAGAGTCTGAGGTCTTTGTAAGACTACTCAAACTACATGACTATGATAAATTCATGCTTGATTGAAACCAAGTGAAAGTAAAGAAAGAAACTGGCCAAAAAAACTTAGTAACTCTCCATGTGGTAATTTCAATTTTTAAACTGATGATAAAAAAGGGATCATAATGATGCTTAACAAAAGGCCGAAGAATGGCTTAGACCCTTGAATGAATTTAACAAAAAATAAAAGATTAAAACATTGGTAATGTGCATTCTTTACAGCCCCACCAGTGGAGGATGATGGGTTCGGGGACCCGTTAAAGAGGACTGGCAGACCGTTTGGGGGAATGATCAACGACGTGAGGCGGCGCTACCCCAAGTACTGGAGTGACATCAAGGATGGCCTCAACCTGCAGTGCCTTGCTACGTTCTTCTTCATCTACTTTGCCTGTCTCTCCCCTGCCATCACCTTTGGCGGCCTTCTAGGTGAGTTTGGGTCTTTCGGTTATTTCAGCTCTTACATGTAACTAATGAATATGATTTTCAGGTGGTGTCCACTTTATTCTTGGGTAATATACTACCATCAGTTTTGCGAAAAATAACATGTGTTCTCAGATTTATCTCCTGCTTTTATCAATCAGAATTTGAACCTGGGATCTTTTCTGGACTGTCCAGGGATAAGATACAAATTATATCAACAAATGTTCATTGATAAATGTTATGTATGTTACAGGGGAGAAGACAGATAAGCTAATGGGAGTGAGTGAGTTGCTCATTATGACGTCTATCGGTGGAGTCCTGTTTGCACTGTTCTCAGCTCAACCCCTGCTCATCGTTGGTTTCACCGGACCCATCATTGTCTTTGAGGAAGGCCTCTACCAGGTATGGCAATAGAATACAGAGACAAATTTTGAACGATTCAATAAGGGTCTTGAAGTTCAACAGACAATGATAAGCATTTATATGATAATTGACATTATTCACTGTCAATGAATTGCCGAAAGCTTGTATTCAGAGTTATATGATAGAAGGATAATCTAAACCAAATTTATCATGAGATTGAAGATTACATTGAGTTTTCATATGTAAAAATCTTCTTTGATACATATATAATAGTTTTGAATCAGTGGTCTTGGCAATCTTGGGTCTTCTATACTGTCAGTATTACAGTGTACCAACAGCACAGGGAAAACAGCTGTTCCTGACAGGGAAATCACAGGGAATTTGCATATAATTATATATAACACAGGGAAAATACAGGGAACCTCATTTGGCCAGGTTCTTAAAATTCCTGATTCTCAAAATAGGAATCATTTGATTTCTTGTTGGATCTAAAAAAATTCTGCACATGATGGCTTTTAAATTTGAACGACTTGCTCAAAATGACACAGGGAAAGATTTCAGCAAGACAAGGATATCTCATGGAAAACACAGGGAATTTGAAAATGGATTTTGCATTGATACCCTATATCGTGTTCTTATATAGCCCTTCACCATGTTTAAACGTTCCCTTGTGTTTTTCCTACAGTTCTGCGGAACAGTGGGCCTGGACTACCTTGGATTCCGGGTGTGGATCTGTCTGTGGGTGTGGCTGATTGCTGTCCTCGTCGTCTGCTTTGAGGGCTCCTTCTTTGTACGATACTTCACCAGGTTCACCATGGAGATATTTGCAGCCCTTATCTCCCTTATCTTCATCTACGAGGTCTTCTACAAACTGTATCTGGTAAGCAATGTCTCACTGTTAATATGAGGCAAATTCTAAATCCCTCACTATCTGATGCATCAGCAATAATAAGATAAGCTAATGGACCAAATTGATTCAAAGATTTAAGGTTTAAAAACAGTTTTCAAAATGTATTTCCACGTTTTTATACTAATAGCAATATGGACATATGAACAGCTTTGAACTTTAACAAGTAGTGTGGGTTAAAGGGGCAAAACTTGTTAGGTACCTAACAAATTGCACCCTGCTGAGGACCTCCTGGGCACCTCCTGGAGTAAGGATATGCTAATGTGGTAATCTTGGGGTCAAGTGGGGGGTTAGGTAAGAGGGATGTCATTTACTGACCAGTGTCTTTGATATATCAGCCTCAACACAGGAGGGGTGTAACCCTGATTAAGGAACATCCACAACTTGCAAATGTAACTGAAATATTTTCAAAAGAGATTTCCTAGTATGGATAGATATAGAAGGGTATTTCTTTTCATTTTCACAACAAGGTTCCATGATGTGTTTATATGCAAGCCTATCCATAAATTACACAGATAGAGGTATATTTTACTGAGATATTTGGGATAAAGTCTAAATTTGCAGGAGACCTTTGAACTGTTAGAATGATAGACCCCCAATGGGGTTATGGCTGTTCCGTCCTTTATATACCCTCCCTGCCCCTTTAAGGATGGTCATACTTATTTGGATGTTTTATGACCCGAGGTAATTTGGTTGAAGATTACATTGTTTCCAAGAGTACTAGAAATGGTCTATAGTGAGCTGTTCCCAATTATCTCATTTGATTAGCAGCATATCTTTATTGCATAAGTTTTTAAGAAAGATTTTTCTATGTCTTCTCTAACAGGTATTCAAGGAACATCCACTGCAGAGCCATGAGTCCACCACGCCTCTCCTTATAGACATGGTGTCAAACTTCACTACAAATGACACTATGTTCACCACCACTGACACCATTTTAGACTTGGACAGTAATATGACCACCACAGAGATGCCGGAAGCAATTGCGAAGATGAACAACTCTGGGAAACCCAACACGGCCCTGCTCTCACTCATACTGACCCTTGGCACCTTCTTCATCGCCTATTTTCTCAAACAGTTCCGAAACAGCAAGTTCCTCGGCAGAAGTGTAAGGGATTTTATTATTTAGAATTTTTGAAGGACAAATTAATCATTTTTCATGATTGATGGTTTGTTTCACAACATGTGTCACAGACATACTTCTAAAACTATGGATCCTCTCTGACTTCAATACCTCTATACTTGTGGACCCCAGAAAAGTGTTGATAAGTTTAACCTATAACCTAACTATGCTTCTATAACTCTTTGTTTTAGGTTTATTCACTACCTCCCTTAGAATTTTCATTTATGATCGTCGATTGCAGTAATTCAAAGTAGGGATGTTTGACCATATCAGTGATGACCATATCATAAAATGAGTCAAGTAAAACATTTAAGTTTTATATATATATCAATTGTCTATGATCATGTTGTTTATTTCACTGACCTTTCCGTCTTTCAGTTGCGACGGGCACTAGGAGACTTCGGTATCCCTATAGCTATCGTCATCATGGTGCTCATAGACTTTCTTATAGAAGAGACCTTCACACAGGTATTCAGAAAGCTTCCATTACACATCATAAATTCTAAACTTAGATAAGCGATTCTAGACAATGTGATCTATATGATATGATTACGTGTCATTACATATTAGTGCATTTGACTTTCCATCCCTTATTTTACCACTGTTTCAATGCTTAATATGAAAAAAATGTGCATCATGCTACTTTTGAAAAAACACTCCCAAAATTATTTGTGATTTATTTCTATGTAATTATGATTCCCATTGATTGTTATCACCTTTTGTCCAACAGAAACTTGATGTACCAGATGGTGTAAAGCCTACGTCAGCCGAGAGGGGCTGGTTCATCAACCCGCTAGGCCTAAAGAGCAAACTTCCCGTCTGGGCCTACTTCGCTGCTGTACTTCCTGGCATACTTGTTTTTATCCTCATCTTTATGGAGTCCCAAATTACAGGGTAAGTGACTCATTGAAATGAAGGTTGAATATAGATATGTAGATACAACAATAGACAGGTCTTACAATTCCTTATTGAATGGTATATATGATGTAAGGTCTCATGTCATATTCTCAGAGAAAATCAAACAAATACAAATAAGTGATGACTCCTGTATTACATTAACACCAGTGATTGGCAAATTAGAAATTGAAATTCTGGCAACCTATGGTTATGAATGGCAGCTTATTGTTTGTACTTGACCGGTGTAAAGTTTTACTCATTTTGCTCTAATTAATTTCTTTAAACCGTTTAACACCTAAGAATTTAGTCAACATATATACCAATCACCAATTCAATTATCTTTTTCTTTTCACTTATCCCATGACCTTTTGTAACAATATGCATGAAATCCTATTTGACCTCCAGTTACACAGGTAAACACACCAGTGGTTAACCTGCCTACCACTGATAGATGTATAGGTATACAATAGGTGGCAGCACCAACGAGTCCAACATAGTTTCTAGAATTGAAACAGATTTATTGGTTTAAGATCCTTAGTATTTACTTTGGATAATACACACCATTCAGACTTATTATGGAGAATAGAAAATTGATGACACTCATTTAAGTTGTTCCATTTACAAGTTAATTTTTTTTAAGGATAGACAACACCTCAGAGTGGCTTCATTTGCGATAATGAGGATTGTGCAGTATCTAGGAGGGCTAGAACAACATACTAAATATCACATGAAAGAGCAGATTTTTCTCTATCTGTTGGAACACATTTCGTTATCAGTGTCCTAAAATTTGAGGAATAATCTGCAAAAAACAATTTTTTTCACTTTTATTTTTTGAACATGGATATCTCGGTAACCACTCAATGGATTGTAATGAAATTTCTTGGACATGTCCCAAATGATCATTCAGAGAGAAGCGTGTCTCAGATTTTTGATTTAGGGCTTAGTTTTCATTTTATGACAAAAAACGGGAAGATTTGGGTTATTTTTATCATATTATTTTTCTACATTTCATAAAATAAAAACTAACACCTAAATCAAAAAATTGAGACATGCTTCCCTCAAGGTGAATGTCATCTAGGCATATACAAAATCTCATACATTTGTATTCAGTATTAAACGAGATATGCATGTTCAAAAAATAAAAGTTGAAAATGTGTTTTGTCGATTTCCGGTCTTGGCCCAGACATACACATGTACACATTGTATAATGAATTATATCAATAGGTAGGTGTATTAAAAATGTATCTAATGGTATTAAGCCCATAATCATGCAATATAAATTGAACAGTACATGCCTATTTAAAAAAAGTCCCGCGAATTCGCCGCTGAGAGGTGTTGTCTATCCTTAACTCACAAGTTAGGACCTGACAACAGGGAGCGGAGGAAAATGATAGAATTTAGTCAACATATGTACAGATATATCGCCATGTTTTACTATATATACATTGAATGTTTTACTACATATACATTGAATGGTAGACGTTCAAGAGTGTGATAAGTATTTATCTTAGGTTTAGATTAAGTCTTAGAAGCCTTATAAGCTGGTCACTATTTAGAGGCAAAATGGCGAAATGCACTCTAATAATGACAAAAGGAAGCTGGTTCTCGGAGAGTGACACTTTAGACATAGGAAATGTGTTTGTCTTGCCGGGAACCAGTTAACTCCCGAAAATTTGTGATTTTTGAATTTTACTTGTCCCGTCCACCCTTTTTACTCAGAGATGCGAACTTTTACAGAGAAATGGATACTCCCTGGTGACAGTTCCATATATGGGGAAGAATAGTCCATTCTATTTTTTTCCAAAAAGTATCATATAAAATTGACATTTTGAAGTTCGAAATTGGTGAAAAATTTGTATTTTTGACAAGTCATGGTCCTTTCAAAAAGCAACGGTACAAGTGCAAAAAATGTCGGTGCCTAGCAACAGTGACAAGTACAAGTGCACTTGTACTTCAGATTAGAGATAGCCTTCGGGACTTTGAGGTGCCCAGCAACAGTGACTTACACTTTGAACTTGGACTTTAACGATATGATATAAAAAGCACCACTGAACGTGTACTAAAGCTCGGAGATAGTCTTGATACAACAACATTTGACAGACATTTCAGGCTAGGAAAAATTGTGTGTCCGTGTGTCCTCAATTACCAGACAAAGGGTGTGTACGACCAACAAATTATTTCTAGTTGTCCTCCTGATGACCCGATATTTTGTAGAGATTACTGATATTTTCTTCTTAAAAAGATCAATCCTGTGTTCATTTCAGTAGCTGTATAAAAATGTTAACTTGTCCCAATACTGTGGACGACCTATAGCTATAGGTGGACAACCAGATTTTCATTATTAGTCGTCCTCAAACAACTTAAAATTTGGACGAATTTTCCTAGCCTGCATTTTCACATAGCTCTATTCATACTAAATGATAAATTCCTAAGACTATTTTGCCTCTCATGGAAGCTCCGCTCCAGGATGGACATTACGATTTGTTTGAAATCTAGGGCTGATTTAGATGGTTATGGTATTTGTAGGGTACATTTTGTAATCTTCAGTAAATATATCATTCACATAAATTGAACCTGCATTCCATCTTCAGGATGATCATCAGTAAGAAGTCCAAGAAGGGCACAGGTTTCCATCTAGACCTGATGCTGATTGGTAGTTTCAGCATCGTCTCGGGCTTTCTGGGCCTGCCCCTACTGACAGTGGCTACAGTGAGATCTGTGTCCCACGTCTCAGCCCTCAGTGTAATGAGTCGAACCCATGCCCCAGGAGAGAAGCCCAAACTCATTGGGGTTCAGGAGCAGCGGTTGACAGGACTGGCTGTGCATATCATGATAGGTAAAGAGCTAAAGGTGTTTGATATCATGTTAAGGGTGGGGTTAATTCCATAATTTTTAATGTAGTACTACCACCTGCATTTTAAAGGTATGGTGGTCTGCATTACAAGTTAAGCAGCCACAATACATAGGCCCCAAAAAAGAAATTGTTGTGTTTTGGCCCTACCCTAAATTTGTTTTTCAATATTCAAAAGAATTGACCTGAAAAGCATAGAATACCATGGAACAGCCTAAAGATGCTCAGGGCATGTATTTTAGAAGCTAAAATTTGTTTAAGAGGATATTTAGACTATTTTTCTTTGTCAACAATGCCTCAGTCTATTTGGTAAGTAAGAAAAAGAAAGAAAAATTTGACATACCTTCACTAATTTTTTCACTAATGATCTTCTCAATAAAATTCTTTAATGTAGCAACCTCTCTGTCAGAGGCCTACTTGGTAATTCGGCATGGATGATTTATTTATTTATTTTCCATACCTTTATTGTGTAGGTGTGTCAGTGCTGCTGGGAGATGTGCTGCGGAAGGTCCCTCTGGCCGTCTTGTTTGGTGTGTTCCTGTACATGGGTATTGCTTCCATGAGTGGAGTGCAGCTGTTTGATCGTGTGGAGATGTTGTTTATGCCAAGGAAGCATCACCCTGACGTGGGATATGTGAAGAAGGTTGGTAAACTAGTCGCTTATTAATCATGTCTTTTGATAATTTGTTCAGAGAAACTTAGAATATAGGTTATAAAGGCATGTTATATTGCAGCTGGTCCAATAAAATGATCATGGTATGAAAATAGCCGAGCACATTTCTGTTTCCTCTTATCAGTTTTAGAACGGTTTCTATTTTTCTAAGTGATTTGTATCTAAAATAATACTATTTTCACAATTTCCATTAATGTAAGTTTGACACTTAAGCTGTGTCTCAACAGAGCAAAGGAAATCAGGAATATCGGCCAGTGACGTAAAGCAAGAAGGCACTTTTGAAGCCAGCCTGGCTGGGGCCAAATAATCATGGAAGTCAGATGTTACTAAGTGACAAACCTTGTCAAATAATTAAGACTCTTTAATCTTTTACTCTGGGATTTACGTAGCTCTCTGTTTAGTGATACATGTGGTGTAATAGGTCTTACAATGAATCCTGGTTTCTGAAAGATTTCAAGTATGTCATCCAACTAGTTGATCAAGGATTCTCTGTGCTAAATGTGTGTTGGCATTTCTACTGCAGGTGAAGACATCCAAGATGCACTTGTACACATTTCTGCAGCTGGTCTGTCTGGCAATACTCTGGGTCGTTAAATCAACGCAGGCAGCTCTGGCCTTCCCCTTCTTCTTGGTGCTCATGGTGCCACTCAGACGACACCTGATCACCAAAATCTTCCCTGCCAAGGAGCTTCTTTATGTGAGTATTGGAGTATTTACTTCATCCTTATTGCATCTACATTAACCTTAACAATGGTCCTTATGCCAATATATGGCTCCACGTTTCATACTGGCGGTGGTTTGGTTGCACAATCTAAATACTGTCAATGCCTAGAGTCCGATTTAGAATTGATGTAATGACATGCTAGAATAAAATATGACTATCTGTTCTCTCCTTGCAGCTTGACAAAGATGACGATGATGATGGTTATGATTCAGATGATGATGAACCCGATTTCTACGCACAGGCTCACATGCCTATGTAGGCTTCTAAGCAAGCACTCATGTCTACTTGGGTTTTGACATTGGCTGCGAATATCGCAGTAGGATAGAAACAAAAATAAATCTGTTTTCATGGCCATAAGCAACTAGGCAGGTCCTCTTACCTATGTGCTTAACCTTTATGCTACCCATAATGGTGATTTAAAGGAATGTCATTCAAAGTATTAACAGTTACAAATATTCTTGAAGATTGTGCTCAAGTTCTATGTATATAGTGATGGATTTAAGCCTCAAGTCAACTTTAATCTGTTGTCGAATAAGAAATAAGATGAACAAGAACTGTAATGAGTTTAATCAGCTGATGAATTGTTGAATGGAACCTCCGTAATATCTACTGAAAACTATCCTGGAAAAAGCTTCAGTTTCAGAACTAGCAGGGTCCTTTGTGTGCACAATCTAACACTTGTATATCAATGAAACTGAAAAAGTATTCAAATGGTTGTAAGTAATAACATTGAAAGCATCAGATGATTTTAGTCGTTATCTAGCATACATGGAAAAGAATAAAGTACATCACATTATGGTTGAACTGAAAAAGATTGGTAAGCTGCTTTAGTCTGAGCCAAAGGGGATGTGTGAGTAAGGTGCAGTTATAAGAGCTGGACAAGGGATCCTTTTGTTTAGTCAGGGAGGTGTGCATGGAGAGAGGAGGCTGGGTCATCATATAAGCCCAGTCAGTAAGATGTGGCTGTATGGAGACAATATTTCCTTACAGGCCCAGTTAATAAGGAGTGGAAGTCTGTTGGACTTGGGTCATTCAAAGATGGCATCAGTTAATGAGGTATGAGTGTAGCATTGTGTAAGGGGTAATCAGTAGGACCCATGAGATGAGGTGTGAGTGTAGGGAGGGGACAGGGGTCATCAAGAGTTTAGACAGGTGTGAAAAGGTGTGATATGGTGACTTTGGGGCATTGAACTGGTGTTTATAAATGTTATGTGAGGGCTATAGGAGACAGTATTACATTTGTCTCAGGGTGTTTCTCAAGTTACTGTAAGTTTCTTTACACAATATGGTTAACTTTTTTGTTTTAAGTTTTGGTTGGTTGAAACAGTAGAAGGCTACTTTCTAAGCCCAAATTCACATAATCTGAATTTGTTCATAGTTCCTTGTGTAGGTTTAACCTCATATAGAGTATGCATATTTAATCAAGATACCAGACAAATTCTGAGAAGGATGAAGAAAGGAGCTTAATATGTCAGTATGTTCTAGTTTAACTGGCAAATGAGGGATTGAAGTGTCTATAGTTCAAATCATGATGCTGTGATAAAAAGCATATCAGATTTTGTAAACAGGTCTATTTTTCACTTGTGCAAGTGGTCTGCATTTAGAAAAATGAATGTGTAAAATTATTTTTTTGTCTATGTAAGTTCTGATGTTACTGTTATCTGTTACAACGGAAGAAATATACTGCCCTGAACGTGCTTCCAACTAATTCTCTCATGTATACCATGACGACTCTTCCCAAGCAGGAAGATACACTTTAAATAATACCGAAGTATAATTGAATCTCAAAATTACATGTTTGGTTTTTTCCCTTAAAAGACGTTAGGAAGAAATTGTTTTCACCTGTTTGTGGATGTTACAACATTTCGCAGTGATAGACACAAAGGGTTGGTTGAGGGCCTTATGTTACATGTACCACTGTGGCCCAAGTGTAGGGATTCTACAATTATTGTTGCTGTTTAGCAGCCTAACCAAAATTCCTAAATTCAATATTTGATTTCTATTTTTGATGCGGACAGATGGAAATTGCTTCTTTTTTGTGATTGTTAGTCAGAATTATTATGTTGCATTCTAATATGTTTTTGGCTCCTATATTAAACTCTAGCTCTATAGATTTACTTTATTCTCATAATTGTTGATTGGACAGAGGTTTCCTCCAGCTAACCCTGCCTTTTCCTGATCAGTCAAACTGAAACTAGGGTGTGTCTAAGCTGTTGTGTACTTGTGACATCTGTATCAGTTCCTGGTGTAACCAACAGTATTGCTCGAATCAACTTTGTGTTTCTGAATCGAGGGTGTCAATCTGTCTAATAGGCAGAATGGAGGTTAAAGTTGAAGTGACCGGCCATCATTAATTACACAGCTGTCATCAGAACCATATTGGTTCTCTCACAGTGAGGAATGGGATTCGGGGGCAGGTCCCGGCTACGTTATTTTCTTGTGCTCACATATATATTGATTTGATCAGAAAATGGTAAAATATTATTTTTGTTTGTTGTATTATATATTGTAGAAATTTAGTTCATAAAAGTTTAATATATATTACAAAGCTTTAATTTATTAATTGGATATTCTGAATGTCACTGTGGTTCTATGCAGATTGTCCTGATTGTGGTAATGATGTGATTTGTACCAGCTGATGCAGGAGGATACTAAGTCTCTTCTTGGGGTCAAATCAGCAATGTTTGCATAATAACCTGTTATATGTGGCCTTGGTAGAATCTGGTTGAACTGTAGGGTTTGACCTATGCCTTAAAGATCAGAAGCCTTCAAGAAGACTGATTCTGCATCTATCAGCTGACTGGGGTGACACAGGCCATATCTCTAGTGGCATAGGACTTATAGGATTTAAGTTCTGTAGTTTTTCAAAAATATTTTCAATATGCAGCTGTTCTCATTAAGAATCATACGTGTTTGGTTTGATAATGACTTTGAAATTCAGTGAACCCAAGGTTCAGCTGTGTTTCCACCACTGTTGGACACCCCTCACAGATATCTGCAAGTGGACACTTATTCTTCACGGTGACCAGATAGCAGATCACACATTATTTACACAAAAACCTGTTAATAAAAGTACTTGTTCATTGGCAATAAGCTGCAATTGGATTATAGCGGCTCTACAAATAGGCTACATACCTTTGTGTTCACAGCAATGATCATAAGTATCCAGTTATTTGTGATTATAAACATCGGTGGGAGGAATTCATGTGAAAAAATTATATATTGCAATTGTGTTCTGCAAGTCATTAATATTATTGATTCACATATTCAAGGCACTCAATTGTTTATATGTCGATTATAATTGAAGACACTTTCAATGTAGGATTTCTGTAAAATGATGGTGTATCTACAAACACTTTTAATATTTGTATGAAGTGGATTTATATGAAATACCTACTTTGATAATTATTGACAATTGATTGAGAGCTAAACTTTGTTACTGCATGTGAAAGTATTAATAATCCTTTGGGTGTCATTCTATGTGATGTGATCGACCGGCCGTTGGAGCCTGAGTACAGCAAAGTTTGCCGCTTTGTCCACCATTAGGTTTAACAATAAACAAACATTTAGCTAAAGCCATTGACTAGAAGTGGTCATTTGTCTCTAGTAGTGGTGTGATCAGATATGGATATTTGCTTTAATGTATGGCTCGGACCGAGTGCTGCGGAGGACATGAAGGGTGATAACAGAATACAGATTAGGCTTGGAGGATGTTGAGCAGTTTGAAGAGGCCTTGCAGAGAAAGTATGGCTGCCTCAGTGATATGCTAGAGCTGATGATTCACCTAAAAAATGCAGTTTGGAAGATTGACACTGATGATGTTTGGTGAATGCTCAGGTGATGTTTGGTGGATTGACATTGATGAAGTGACAGTCACCTGTCAGGTCCTTCATAAAGCTATTTTTAACCTTCAAGACCTTTTTCATATGTTTGATTGTTAACTCCAGCTATTGTTCTCCTTTTGTGGTGGCCAGGGATTATAGCCATGGCAGTTATTTGGTTGAGCATGGTTATCAGTCCGGGCATAAGATTGATGCCCTGCCTGTAAGGACCAATTCTTTACCGTGCAGCTCACAAGTCTATAAGATACTAACAGCACCCTGTTGGCACTCTTTTGTTGTACCCACATTGCATGGTCATTATGCCATCTGAATTCAATAAAGCCTGTTGTTATTGGACTTGCCTGATTTTTGTTTCTTGCTCTTTACTGTATAACCTTTTCTATTGCTTAGGAAAAAGCCTGTATTTTCCTTCCAAATCCTCTCCTCAGAAAACATTTATTCCTCAGCTTGGTAACCTAAAACCTGAACATTCATGCCAATTTTCACTGGCGAATGTGTAACTTAAAACATTAAGATTCATATGGTGTGAGCTGCTCCTCTCTTCCGACTGACCCCCTTACTAACCTCTAATAGTGCCATGACCTAATTTGCTGGTTCCCACAGGTCCTTTAATATAGGCAGTTAAACCAAATGGACGGGTGCGTTCCAATCTCTTCAGCGTTTCAGGCCGAATATCCCTGTGAACGGGGGTCATTTTACACACGGACATTGCTAGATGAAAAGATAAGGAGGGGGTCCACATCGTATATGGCCCTGTGCTGACTATGTGAATGGATAAAATTCCGTGATTAACACATTAACCCATGGTCTTGAAAATCATTGGTAAGTTGTAAATGTATGAATAATTAAGCAAACAATGAAAAATGTTAACAAAATGTTATATAGAAAATTACACACAAGAATTATGGGAAATAAAACAGAAATGAGGACATTACAGTCAATTTAAAAATCGAATCGAGGGTACTCAAGCATGACAATGGTCTCAAGACCCCTTCTCTCCGGACCCTGTGGTCCCAGGTGCCTTTCTGTCTGTCCCCTGTAATTGGCTTTATTGTCTATGGTGCCATAGTCTAGACCCCGCAAAGCTGTATATCTATTTATGTTTTAACAACTTGTTTTTCTTAAATATGTTTTTATGTAAAATTTACACCTTTTTTTTTTATATAGAATTGTAGATATCATACAAACATATTGGTCTCTTTTTTTTTTTAATCAGATTACTTTTCAATGCCTTTTTTGTAACTTACAATTTCTCTACAACTACTTAAAATGTCATGTGACAACGACAGGGATATCAAAGGCTGCTTGAGGGCTACTGGCTGTTGTGCGTATGGCCCTGTCTATGGGACCATGCACATTAAAGAACACCTGCCTTGGTAAAAGTGTAGGGGTATGGTCTCTACCTTCTCATAGATCCGATCACCATCACCAACCTTGATATGACCCTGGCAGTTAAATAGGGTGTAAAGCAACCAATAACCAACCAACCAACCAACTTAAAATGTCATCATAGATTTCCTTTTTATCTGTATACATATGTGAGTTTGGAACGCACCCAAGGCTGGTAGCAGCCTATTTTGCAGGTTCTTGGTATGACCTGGAGTAAGTTCAGTATGTAGATGCAACACGTGAAAGAACATCATCTTAGAAGTATTTAATTAAGAACATTGAAAAGGTAAATATTATTATATCTAATAAGATGTTTGATATATATTTGGACAAAAGAAAAATGACAGGAAGCATAAATATTTCCTATAAAAGACATGGAAAATAAGGACCCCCCATCTAACACAGCCAAGGATGGGACATTATTATGTTACAGTAACATTCTGGTTGGTTCTGTATTTGGTTCTTGTTGCCTTCTTTTGATGATTGCCAATTACGTCGCTGCAACATACTGCTGTGACATTGAACTGTCATGTTATTACAGCATGTTATTACAACCCAAACAGAATGTTCCTATAACATTCTGTTTTGGTTTTGTCCTAACCTCACCAACAAATAATGTTATAACATTCTGATTTGCTGAGGTTCCAACCCCACCATCAATAACATAATTGTTATGTGCCATCTTAGTAACAAACTGACTAAAAAAGTATGGTTGCAGAACATTTCTGTTACGTCCCAAGCTGGCTGAGAAGGCCCCACATGTACCATTGCAGCAATGATGAATACACACTGAAAAAGTTTGGGGACAAGAGTATTAGCTTTCACGTTGCCTCTATTAAAAGCCAAAAACGTCTGTTATAACATGACCTGCTGGCAGCTACAGCAAACTGGAAAAGTTCAATGACCTTCTCATTGCTCCAGAATTAAGGGTAGATACTGGAAGCATGGCTATCATTTGCATTATTGTTGATAATAATGCTAGAGTAGATTATGGTACCATATATGATATGAAGTTTAATGTACTTTTGTATCCATATAACAATCAAATCTAATTGCGGGAAGTTATGAATGAAAATGTTTTCTTTATATTTTTGAATAAGGAATAAGGAAAGATTTTCTCATGTAAGTTCATAAGGGAAATATACTAAAGGTACTTATCAAAATTGAGACCTTTCTTCCATTTTAGACAGAAAAGAGAAATCATTCATGAAATTTAGTTTTGTTAGCATTCAAGGTGTTCAAAACCTTACCTTTGCTGTAAATCTTTATATAAATTAAAAATATTTTGAAATGTACACATTATGTGGAATTGGACCCAAGACTGATTTAAAAATAAATTGATGCACTGGATTTAGGTTTCATGGATTTAGGCCTGGAAAAACGGAGGTTTTCATGGGTAATTTTTTATAAAAATATGGTTCTAATCCCCAAAATCACAGGTCATGGCCCCATTTATTTTGAGCATTGAAATCATAGAAGTATCCTTGATTTTCACAGTAACAATACCTATACCTTTTCTGGTCTCTAAATTTTGGGGAGGTCCCGAGCAACATCCTGATCAGTTTTTGTTGGGCTCTAATGGATATTGAGTCTTATAGAGATGTGTAAATGTGGCAAGTTTTGTAATTCCCATAGACTGCTATAGCTAAGGCCACTCTCTTGAACTATAGAGAGTTAATTGAAAGGTTGTTCTTTATTAATATTCTCCTATGTATTGCTTTCCCGTGACAAGATCTCAATTGACAATGATCAGCTCCAAGGAAGGAATCCCCTCAAACACATTCAGTCACCAGTCCCACCTTCTAGCACAGTCTGACTGACTCTATTCCAAACAACAGGACTCAGCTTCTAAGACCGAACCTTTCCAGGATGGTTACTCAGTCAACATTCAGCTAACTCTGACTGGCTAGAGCGGCTTACGTGCTTTTAGTATGATATGTCACACATTGACTACTCCTTTAATTCCCTACTTTGACAGAGAATTATAACTAGCACGTGCGCTAGTCTAAGGCTCACGCTGTAGTGCCCAAACAAACATGGACTGGCCACCCGTGTCAGTATACTCTTCCTCTGGCATTTACTTAGAGATAATCATGGTGATATGCACTTTTTCTATATTTTATATCCTTCCCAGTCTATTGTACCAATTTAAACTTTATTCAGGGATCTGTAATGGATTTCTACTTTTGGTCAAACACCTCTTAATCCCTATAACTTCCTTTCCAGCAGTTCCACCTTACCATGCCCCCCCTCCCATCCGACCAAAGGAAATGATAAAAAACTAATTCAAATTTTCTGTTTTAAAGGTAATTGGGCGTGTTCAACCTGATTTTTATTGACCAGTCAAATTTCTTAGATAATTTTTTTAATCAAAGCTTATATCTATAGGAGTAAATTGAAACTGAAATTTTGATCTTTTACCGTTTGTGAAAGAAGTTACAGCCTAATTAAGAAAATTGCTTTTACCATTGGTTTCTATGGGGAAAATGGGTTTTTGTAAAATCATACAAAAACTACCAGTGCAATTCCCACCAAACTCAGTGTACAACAAGAATAGGCAATTATACAAATTTTAGAAAAAAATAAAGAACATTTACCGTTTGTGAGATTAGTTATAGTGAATAAACCTAAAAATGAGGGTATTTGAGCACTATTTGCTTGGATAATACTAGGAAACATTACTTGATTCAAAGAAAAAATATGTGCATTGTATTTTTTTAAGTGTCAACAAACCTAAGATAGCATTGAAGTTGGCTTAAGATCAGATTTTTTTTCTAGTTCTTAATACACCTCCCAGGTGGCGCCCTGAACGCACCCCATTACCTTTAAGATACCACAAAGGAATATGTTGTTGAAACAGTCTGTTCATGCACTTCTTAGCATGAAAAATACACTTGCCAAGTTTAAGCAGTACGCTGCAGGCCTTGGGCTATCAAAAAATACTCGCTATGTTAAAGCAGTACGCTGCACTCCTTGACCTGTAAAGGACACCAGCATGCTAAAGCAGGCCCTTGTCTGTATAAAAGAATTGCAATGTTCAAGAGGAAGGCTGCAGGACTTCACCAATAAAAATTATGCTTGCCATGTTAAAGTAGTAGGCCCTGAGCATTAGCCCGAAAACATGTATGTTAAAGCAGAAAGCTATGAGCCTTGGCTTATATGAAACACTTGACATTTTAAAGCAGTAGGCTGCAGGCCTTGGTTTGTATAAAGTACTTGCCATAATTAAAAGAGCAGGCTGTGAGTGTGAAAACAGTGAGTTATAGACTTTGGCTTGTATAAAGCACTTGCCATGTTTATGTACTAGGCTGTGATTATTTGCCGTAGAAAACACTCACAATGTTCAAGCATAAGGCTGCAGGCCTTTGCCTATAATTGGTAAAAAAAAATGAACATATTCCACTGATTTGTGCACCGATTTATGAGCTAAGGTGTCACAATCGATGTGTGGGTATGGTGCTTTAGCTAGTATAATACACTTACCATGTTCAAGTAGAAGGCTCTAGGCCTGTATAAAACACCTGCTATCTTAACGTAGTAGGCTGTGAGTGTTAACCTGTATGCAAATCCAATGTTAAAGCAGTAGGCTCTGACTGTTAGCCTGTAGAAAACATGTATATTAAAGTATAAGCCTTGCTAAAGCAGTAGGTTGCAGACCTTGGCTAGTGTAAAGCACTTGCTGTTTTAACATAGTAACCTAGGAGCTACCTGTAGAAAACACTTACCATGTGAAAGCAGTAGGATGCAGGTCCTGACTTTTTAAAAAACACTCGCCATGTTAAAGCAGTAGACTGCGAGCCTCCTCTGAGCCTTACTAAACCACTCTTATCTCCACAGCTATGCTCTAATTAACTAATGAGGGATCTTAGATCACAAGTCAGTGACAGACAGTAATTGCCTTGGGAAATGAGGTAATGATCAGAATGAAATAATCTGATTAATTTTTTTCACCCCCTTGACTTCTATACATTGTAATTACATGTAATGTTTAGATGGGAGGGATAGGGAGCATTGGGAGAGAGCGGTAAAGGTGACTCTTGGGACGAGGGAAAGGGGAGGGGGTGCAACATGCATAACTTAACACACTTATTTTGTTCTGGAAATATTATGCAGAGAAAAACATGACATTCAGGCAGGGATATAACATTAGATATAATATGGGAGAAGGCAGGTGAGGAAAAGAATAGATCAGGGACTTAGTAAGTGCTGGTGCTGTTGCACCAACCCTCCTCCCACTATTCCTCTTAGGTTCCCTTTAAAGGGGAGGACAGTGACTTTGAATCAGCATAGTGCCATGACCATGACCATCTGAGTAGTCACCATACCAATTTTCATACATTTATCTCCACTTGATTTAATTCAAGCTATTCTGAATGATAATGAGTCTCCCTGTGTGCATCCTGGTGCAACTTGCACAGGGCATTATCTGTGTGTGACGTCACAAGCAGAACAGTTGAAAAATTGTACAACTGAAAAAAATGCAATAAGATATGTATCAAATATTATTTATAAGTCTAAAAGGGATCAAAATCACCAAATTAAATTATTTATAAAAGGAAATGTGAAAAAATAATTATGGTTTTTATGGAATTTAGAAATTTGTAATTTGTATATATCTGTCATTTTGTTTGACGTCACACACAGACATCCTTTGGTAGGTGTGCAGGAAATTCAATGTGTGAGCTGATATATAGACACGGTTTTCTATGCAATATATCAATTAATAGTTATAGAATTGTTTTGTACTCATATTTAAGCATCGTATCTACTGTATAAGACGAGAATTTTACAAGATCAAAATTTCACTGGCCCCTCTCTTTAAAACACGAAGGGTAAAAGATACATTGTTTAGCCCAATGTGTGCCACCCCAAGACACCTCATGACAATTAATTGTGTTCTGACATCCAGCAAAAAATAATGATATTAATAAAAACCAACTTCATTACTGGTAACACTTGTTCTAAGCTGCATCACCACCACAATATGTGTCTTCATAGCAGCCCTAACATGTGTTCCTATCTATATCAACCCCATGCAGCATATGCACATATCTGCATTGCCTCATGACATGTGTTCATATCCCCCCTGTAACATGTGTTTGTATCTACATTCCTCCCAAACATGTTTCTGCATTGCCCGCCAACATGTGTTCATTTCTGCATTGCCCGCCAACATGTGTTCATTCCTGCATCGCCCCCCAACATGTGTTCATTTCTGCAATGCCCCCAACATGTGTCCATTTCTGCATTGCCCCCCAACATGTGTTCATTTCTGCATTGCACCCCAACATGTGTTCACTTCTGCCTTGCCCCCCAACATGTGTTCATTTCTGCATTGCCCGCCAACATATGTTCATTCTGCATTGCCCCCCAACATGTGTTCACTTCTGCCTTGCCCCCCAACATGTGTTCATTTCTGCATTGCCCGCCAACATGTGTTCATTTCTGCATTGCCCCTCAACATGTGTTCAATTCTGCATTGCCCCCCAACATGTGTTCATTTCTGCATTGCCCGCCAACATGTGTTCATTCCTGCATCGCCCCCCAACATGTGTTCATTTCTGCATTGCCCTCCAACATGTGTTCATTCCTGCATTGCCCCCGAACATGTGTTCACTTCTGCCTTGCCCCCTGTATTGATATCCATTTCGTTTGTACACTACAAGATCCTACTTTTACATGTACCTATTGACAAACTGTTTTACACCTCAGTCTAGTAAAGTGCAGTATGAAAGCAGCATGGCTTCCTGTCAAGTCTTGGAACAAATATAGGTTTGATCTAATCTAAAAACCCAAAACCAAGTACATTACATGGTGTCAGAAGTTAAAATAGACAGTAACTATTAAGCACACAGCACTTAGCAGCAAATCTGAACTTTTTGTTGACAACACTAGTGAAAAGTAGTGTGTGATAATAGGGGAATTTGGAGTCACATGGTCCTAGTCTAAATCTGTCAGTGCTAAAAGAAGGCCCATACTCAAGTCTGTGCATCCAATCTCTGATTGCCATCAGTTCTGCGTAGGATCCAAAATACAAAATGGCTAATGAAGGAAATAATCCCCCAGTGCAACAAATTGTGAATTTCCCAGCACAGTTGCCCCCATATTCTGCATTTGTGGAAAAAGAAAGCCCAAATATAGCAAGGGAGTGGGAAGACTGGATAGAAGGCCTGGATTCTATGCTAGATGCCCTAGAAATAAAACAAAACAGGGAAAAATTTCGTGAAATTTTGGCACTATTTGGGAACCACCCGAAAAACTCTCAAAAAGCTAGAGAACAATGGTATTGAGGAAAAAGACTATGAAAGAGCGAAGGGAGCCTTAGAAAGACATTTCTGCCCCAAGAGAAACAACATCTATCTGTTGAACAAACTCTATCATACGCGTCAGGAAAAATCAGAATCTATGGATTGTTTCTACATGAGGGTAATGGAGCAAATGGACGACATCAACTTAGTCGATAAAACCGCGGCTGAAATCGTTGAACTATTAACTCTCGCTCAGTTAGTAAACTGTACAACCGAGCCAGCGCTCCGCACGAAAGCATTGCGTGACCTGATATGAAACTAAAGGGATTCCTAGACACTGCACGATCGTTCGAAATGGCGAATAAACAGTCATCCGAAATCAGTGGTTAAACCACATCCGAGATCGATATGGACCGAAGTCGTAACCCGAAAGCTAAGGGTGGGACCTACCAAGCTCGTGGAAAGTCAAGCGGGTATAAAGGTGGAACGAACAACAACGCAAGCGCAAAGAAAAGTAAATATGCGAGTTCAAGCGAAAACAAAACAGACAATGAACATTTCTGTAAACGCTGCGGGTCCAGACATGCGTCCATGAACTGTCCTGCGCGGGGCAAACAGTGCGCTCGTTGTAAAGGATGGAACCACTATACGAAACGATGCCAAACGAAAAACTTGCGTGCAGATAACGTCGAAGATGAGGATTCTG
This sequence comes from Lepidonotus clava, assembly GCA_936440205.1. NCBI lineage: Eukaryota > Metazoa > Annelida > Polychaeta > Phyllodocida > Polynoidae > Lepidonotus > Lepidonotus clava. The sequence continues at coordinate 71,524,079 of OW387134.1, forward strand.
GCGACGAAAGTGATGATGAGTTCTGCTGCCAAGCACCCGTAGTAATGGTCGATAAAGTACAAAAAGACGAAAAAGAAGTCGACTGGATCGTTCAAATGAAAGTAAACGATAAGTCCTTGAGTGTGAAACTCGACACTAGAGCACAAGTGAACATTATCTCTGAACATGACTTAAAGAGAGTTGATCCAGATGCACAAATCTTCCCGACCAAACACAAACTTCGTGGGTATTATGATCATCCGATACCTGTGTCTGGAAAGTGCATACTGACGGTGGAACGAAATGATGAGAAGCGAAATGCGCCATTCTTCGTAGTACCCGGAAAAGTGACCGCGCTTCTTGGCAAAGACTTTTGTGTCAAGCTTAAATTCATAAAGCTCATCAACGCTGTGAATTATGAGTCTCTCTCATCTGAGTTCGAGGATGTGTTCCAAGGACTAGGTTGTCTCCCGGGGTTGAACAAAATCGTGATTGACCCTGATGTACTGCCAGTGGTAAACGCGTGTAGAAAGGTACCGTTCGCCATGGTAAAACCTCTCAAAAAGGAACTTGAAAAAACGGAGTCCCAAGAAGTGATCACCAAAGTTAGTGAACCGACCGATTGGGTAAGCTCTCTAGTTATCACAGAGAAGAAAAACAGTGACATTCGTGTTTGCTTAGATCCCAGTGTTATCAAATAAAGTTCTTTTATAGTAAAAAGAGTGACAACAGCATAAAAGATTGAAAATGCTTTTAATGATTTAAGAGAAAAATTTATTGATATTAAAGGTATATTTCTTTAAAAAGAAAACTGGTATCTGGTATGGTTGGTCTTTCCAAGGTTCACTGCAAACTGGCCCAGGAGGGATAAATCAGCCAAGTTTATGCTGAAAAAATAAAGGAATAATATTAGTAAAATGAAACAACTCTCAGCTTTGGTACTGAGAAAAGAACTACTATTTTATAAAAATCTATACCTCAGTTTTATGTATCAAGGAAGACTGAATATAAAGTTATCCAAAACTATCCCTTTACTATCCCACTTATACCAAAGAAAAACTGGCAAAGTTTATACCTTCAGCAAAATGGTGCTCAGGCAGTGGAACTCTGTAGCCCTGTAGGAGGTGGAGGTGGCGCCCGGTGTGGGTCTGGAGCAGAGCCTCCGGCAGAGAGGGTACCTGTGAGCTGTAGTCCTCTCCTACACACCTCACAGGGAGAATGAATTCTGACTGGAGCCTCCCACAGCCGGCCTTTTATACCCAGCCAGCCCCTGGGGTCGTTGAGGGTGGTCGTTGAGGGTGACCTAAAGGAGTCCACTCAAGTGAGGTGAAGTGGTTGAGGTGTTAGTGCAGTTTCAATTGGTAAGGTCAAGGTCCTTTGAGGTGGCAAAGAGTACATATGCACCTGAGAGCTTTAGGTCTCACTCAACCAAATAATTCTCTAGTACAGTGAAAAAGCAAGAAATATGAATCAGATACTTTATCAGACTATGAAACATAAATCTGAGGTGTAAATTAGGCACCAATATGTGCTGGATATAATAATGTTTGAAAATAAACCAGTTTCTATACCTTTTCAGACCAACCATATAATATTAATATGGAAATCATTTTATTCAAATATAATATGAACAAATTTCTGGGATCTGTAACACCCCCTTCCTTTAAGAGAAGAAAATTTATGTAATTCTTCTAGAAACAATAAATTTTCTGATCACATGATTATAACTATATACAAAGGTAAATGAACAAATTATACTTTATACCCGTGAGAGGGAGTCGGCGTTGGTGTTCTTATTTCCAGAGCGATGGACAACCTCGAAGTCGTAGGCCTGGAGAGTCAAGCTCCAATTAAAGAGCTTCCGGTTCTTATCTTTAACTTGGTTCAACCAAACTAGTGAGTTGTGATCTGTCTCAATAACGAACTTCCGTCCAAATACATAGGGTCTAAAATACTCAACTGATCAACATATAGAACTACCTCCTCCCTATTCTTCCACCTTTTCATTAGATTTACGTGATAAACACACAACTTCTTTCTTGTCCGACTGACATCTAATTCGTAGTTCAAGTTTGACACCTTTCTGACAACTCTGTACGGCCCCTGCCATTTAGCTTCTAGGGACTTGTTAGAAGTGGGTAGGAGTAATAAGACCTCTACCCCAACTTCAAAGTTCTGGTCTCTGGCTTTCTGGTCATACCAGGCTTTTGTCTCAGCCTGAGAGTCAAGTAAATTCTGCTGAGCCATTTCAACCGATTTAAACAACCAGGATCTACTCTGGACAACATAGTCAATCAGGTTTCCAGGATCATCCCTGTCCACCCATGCTTCCTTTACCACAGAAAGGGGGCCTCTAACGGGCCAACCATACACAAGCTCAAAGGGTGAGAACCCTGTACTTGCTTCTGGTACTTCTCGGTATGCAAACAAGACATAAGGCAGAAGTCTGTCCCAACTATTGGGATCGTCATGAGTCATGCGTCGAAGCATGTTCTTCATGGTTTGGTTCCATCTCTCTACTAGACCATTCGCTGCTTGGTGGTAGGGAGTGGTCGAGACCTGTTCAATTTGTAACTGTTTACAAAGCTCCTTTACTAATTGCGACATAAAGTTGGTACCCTGATCACTTGAGATCTCTTGGGGAATACCTACTCTTGCAAAAATAGACACCAGAGCATCAGCAACTGTCTCAGCACTCTGATTTCTAAGGGGTACTGCTTCTGGATACCTAGTATCTAAGTCAACAACAGATAATATATATTTGTACCCTTCTTTGGTTCTAGGCAATGGACCTACAATGTCCATGAAAATCTTCCGAAATGGAAGTCCCATTGGGGGAATTGGCTGCAACTTAGCCGGAGGATCTGACACACGACCGGTTGCTTTCTGGCAGTCAGGACAAGTTTCACAAAAATGTTGAACATCTTTATAAATACCTGGCCAAAAGAAATGGGCCAACAACCGTTCCTGTGTCTTCTCCACTCTGAGGTGGCCTGCCAACGGAATTGAATGAGCCATAATCAAGAGATCTTTCCGACAAGATTTGGGGACAACTAACTGATCTATTTCGCGATCTCCTTGATCTTTACAAATCCACTTCCTGTGAATTAATCCATTTTTGAGAAAGAAACTCCCGTCTCCTTGACTATTCTGAGTCACTTTCTTCCTTACACTTTCGAGTGTTTCATCACTCTTCTGATACTCAATCAGCTTCTCCCTACTCAGGGATAGAGGGATACTGTCTGACCCTAGATTTGACTCTACTAGTGGTGTAGTTTTAGTCCCTAATCCGTCAACCTCATCCTGTACTACTTTTTCTTTTTGCTCTCTAGTGATCTTTGATGCCCTAGTCTCTACCGGATAGGAATCCTCACACACTACAGGGTCATCTGAACTTTGGAGTAAGGGGGCAAACATTGCCTTGATGTCTACATCAAACACCTTCTCCATGTCATCATATCCTAGAATGAGATCTGGTGCCTCTGAGTCTGAGTGAACACCAGCAATTATCTCATGCTGCTTCCCAGTTGGTGATAAACCAACCACTATTTTGGCCAACAAATAATTTGCTGGGCCTACACCTGCTCCCTTTACTTTGACTTTCACACCTGTGTAATCAGAGGGAGAAACAAATCTCTCATTCACCAATGAACAAGTGCTCGCGGTGTCTAACACCATTTCTGTGGGTTGATCATTTACCCAAGCTAACCTTGTAAGCTTCAACTTGCCTACATTTCCTGCCTTTTCAGAAATAAGACAGTCTTCTTCTATCTCTGTCTCCATAGGCAATTTGCCTCTCTTTTTCCCACATTGCTAATTTCTTTTGTTTCAACTGAAGTCTCAAAGATCCTGTGCTAACTGCACTCATTTCTCTAAGCTTTACTTCTTTTATACTCCCTAAGAGCATTTTAGTTTAGTTTCATAGAAGGTCTTAGTTCAGTTTTGTAGAAGCTGCCCAGAACCCTTTGGCAAATCTAATTTGGCAATTTTCACTCTTTCCATCTTTACTCTTTCCAATGTCACTATATACAACAGGGTTGACAACCTTGTCTAACTAACCCCTGCCTATACCTCTGTGACAGTCATACTTACTAAACTTCCATCCTGTACTCAATCCTTACCTCTACTGTCAACCAAACAAACGAGTCTACCTGACCCTAATGTAAAAATGACATTCTAACTAAGAGTCCCTCTCTAAGTAAGAGGTATGAGTACTAAAGGTAAAGTAAGGCTCCCAAGTAAAGCAAAGTAAGATGAAATCTGACCAAAACTCTCAAACTCAAAGTCCTACTACATCCACTTCTACTACTTCTACTTTTTCTACTCTTTTTAGTTCTTCTACTCCCCCAGGGCTATCTGTGGGATCAATATCCCTTGAGAGACATTCTTCTCTCAAAGTCTCCACATTTTCTCTTTCTTCAAAAGCTCTCTGCCTTTCCTTCTCTTCCATTTCTAATCTCTTCAATTCAAGTTTGAGTCTAAGACCTTCTGCACTCTCTTCTACTTTTGGACTTTCATAATCCTTGATAAGTTCTCTCAACTCATCTCGAGTTTTATCTGTGGGATCAATATCCCTTGAGAGACATTCTTCTCTCAAAGTCTCCACATTCATTTGCCAGAAACCCTTTGGCAAAGCCATCTTTCCTAACAATTCCTATGTCACAATGTATAATAGGGCTGACAAAATAGTCTCTGACACCTATCCAAGTACACCTGTGACAGTCAAATAGTCAACAACCTCCATAACTATCTACCTAAACCTGACTGTATACATTAAACTCATTTCTACCCCCACTGTCAAGCACTGTCACACACCTAATGTCTACCTGACACCTGTGACTAAATTAACATTCTAACTTAGATTCTTTCCTAAGTCTGAGGTATGAGTTACAATTCAAGGTCAAGTAAGAAAGCAGGATCAAATCTCACCAAACTCTCCAAGTCCTACTTCTGGGCTGTACCACCACTCTGAAACAGTGAAAAACACAGAAAATGTAAGTTACAAATCAAATACAAAAAAAAACAGTTGTTGTCACAGAATTACTACCCTGCCGACTGCGCCATGTTATCAAATAAAGTTCTTTTATAGTAAAAAGAGTGACAACAGCATAAAAGATTGAAAATGCTTTTAATGATTTAAGAGAAAAATTTATTGATATTAAAGGTATATTTCTTTAAAAAGAAAACTGGTATCTGGTATGGTTGGTCTTTCCAAGGTTCACTGCAAACTGGCCCAGGAGGGATAAATCAGCCAAGTTTATGCTGAAAAAATAAAGGAATAATATTAGTAAAATGAAACAACTCTCAGCTTTGGTACTGAGAAAAGAACTACTATTTTATAAAAATCTATACCTCAGTTTTATGTATCAAGGAAGACTGAATATAAAGTTATCCAAAACTATCCCTTTACTATCCCACTTATACCAAAGAAAAACTGGCAAAGTTTATACCTTCAGCAAAATGGTGCTCAGGCAGTGGAACTCTGTAGCCCTGTAGGAGGTGGAGGTGGCGCCCGGTGTGGGTCTGGAGCAGAGCCTCCGGCAGAGAGGGTACCTGTGAGCTGTAGTCCTCTCCTACACACCTCACAGGGAGAATGAATTCTGACTGGAGCCTCCCACAGCCGGCCTTTTATACCCAGCCAGCCCCTGGGGTCGTTGAGGGTGGTCGTTGAGGGTGACCTAAAGGAGTCCACTCAAGTGAGGTGAAGTGGTTGAGGTGTTAGTGCAGTTTCAATTGGTAAGGTCAAGGTCCTTTGAGGTGGCAAAGAGTACATATGCACCTGAGAGCTTTAGGTCTCACTCAACCAAATAATTCTCTAGTACAGTGAAAAAGCAAGAAATATGAATCAGATACTTTATCAGACTATGAAACATAAATCTGAGGTGTAAATTAGGCACCAATATGTGCTGGATATAATAATGTTTGAAAATAAACCAGTTTCTATACCTTTTCAGACCAACCATATAATATTAATATGGAAATCATTTTATTCAAATATAATATGAACAAATTTCTGGGATCTGTAACACCCAGAGACTTGAACAAAGCAATAAAAAGACAGCATTACAAGTTACCGACTAGAGAAGAAGTTATGGCTAACTTCGCAGGAGCCAAAGTTTTCAGTAATCTAGATGCCTCACAAGGATTTTGGCAACTGAAACTTGATGAAGAGAGTAGTAAACTTTGCACTTTCAACACACCATTTGGAAGATATCGATTCCTGAGGTTACCTTTTGGTGTATCGTCCGCCCCAGAGGTCTATCACAAGGCAATCCGTGAGATCTTTGAGGGTATACCGAACGTAGACACATCAATGGATGACATCATTGTCTGAGGAAAAACTGTCGAAGAACATGACACTGCCCTGAGGAAAGTCTTAGAAGCAGCCAGGAAGAACAATCTGAGCCTCAACAAAGCAAAGTGTCAGTTTGGAGTCGAACAACTGACCTTTCTGGGTGATCTGCTCACTTCCGAAGGCATCAAACCAGATGAGTCAAAAGTGTCGGCAATCAAGAACATGCCTAGACCAGAAAACAAAAAAGATGTACAGCGGTTCCTTGGTATGGTCACCTACCTTGCCAAGTGCATACCCGACTACTCAACTGTTGCCTCACCTCTACGACAACTACTCGAGAAGAAAAACGCTTGGGAATGGGGTCCGGCACAAAAAAAGTCATGGAACAAGCTGAAAGAAATCATCAGCAACAAGCCAGTTCTTGAGTACTTTGATCCAGATAAGCCGATCAGAATCTCTTCCGATGCAAACAAGGACGGACTTGGAGCACTGCTCATGCAGCAGCATGAAGTATCAGGTGAACAAGTATGGAAACCAGTCGCCTATGCATCGAGATCCATGACAGGTGCAGAACAAAGATATGCACAAATAGAAAAAGAACTACTTGGGATCGCATTCGCATGTGAGCGTTACCACCAATACATATATGGGACCCGTGTGAATGCTGAAACCGACCACAAACCTCTCATTAACATCTTCAAGAAGCCCCTGAATGACTGCCCGTTGCGAATTCAGAGACTACTCCTTAGGCTTCAGAGGTATGACTTAGATGTCTCATACACACCAGGAAAGCAGTTGGTCGCTGCCGATGCTCTCTCAAGAGCGACAGAACCGGCAAGAGACACCAACATAGAGGAAACCGTCACTCAACATGTCAACATGGTCCTGAAGTATATGCCCATGAATGACAAGTTTCTGTCTCTTGTGCGCGAGGAAACCATGAAAGATCCCGACCTTGTCATACTCCGTAATGTAACGATCAGTGGATGGCCACAAAACAAACAGGACTGTCCACCTTGCATTAAACCATACTGGAACGTTTGGGAGGAGTTGTCCATCGCTCAAGATATTGTGATGAGAGGAAGTAAGATCGTTGTGCCTACATCACTTCGTAAGACTGTTCTGGAGAAAAGCCACGAAGGACACTTAGGCATGGTGAAGTGCATCCGGCGTGCCAGGGAAAGTGTTTATTGGCCAGGCATAGCTAGTGTGATCAGGAACACAGTGGAGAACTGCACTCAGTGTATCATCTACAGCAACAAACAAGCGAAGTTGCCTCTCCAACGGCACGAACTACCAACCTGTGCATGGCAACGTGTGGGAAGTGATCTCATGACCTGGAAAGGAAAGGACTATCTTGTTGTATCTGACTATTTTTCACTTTATCCAGAAGTGATTGTGTTTAGCAACACCAGCAGCAAGACAGTGATCCATGGACTCGAGTCTATCTTCTCGCGACATGGAGTACCGGATGTACTAGTGACGGACAACGGTCCGCAGTACAGCTCCAAGGAGTTTCAGGAGTTCGCCTCAGAGTGGAACTTCAATCACGTCACTTCCAGTCCACATCATCCCCAGTCAAATGGGTTAGCGGAAAGTGCCGTAAAGACTGTCAAAAGGATCATCCAGAAAGGAAATCTGTATAAAGGACTGCTTGCGTACAGGTCCACTCCACTCTCATGCGGCTATTCCCCTGCTCAGCTGCTTATGAAGCGCCGAATCAAGTCCACTTTGCCTATTCACCCAGCTCTGCTAAAAACTGAAGGAGAAGCAGAGGTGACGGAGAAAAAAGTGATCGAAAAGACAAAACAAAAGGAGTACTTCGATGGATCAACACGTGATCTGCCACATCTGAACGTGGGCGAGCAAGTGAAATTGCTAGATCACTCTACAAGCCGTTGGACTCAGTCAGGAACTGTGAAACAACGTACATCGGATAGGTCTTATCAAGTTGAGACCAACAACGGCTCCGTCTTCCGTCGCAACAGGTGCGACATTAAGAGCTTTGCCGCTCCAGCTCCAGCTCCCGGTCCAGAGCTGTCCGAGCCTGTACATGTGAATACTGCGCCCGACACACATGCGCATTCACCTGTACCACCCAGACCGGTTGGGACACCTGGTCTGAAGTCTCTGAGATCTACAAAGGTTGCCCCTGACAAGCAGCCTTCTGTGGAGAACACCATCTCTCCACCACCTCGTCGATCCGGGCGTCAAAGGATTACGCCTAAGAGACTTATCGAGTTGATGTGAAGTCTGAAGAAGATCTAAAAGACATTTATCCTGTGCATTTGATTGTGTTGTTATGTGAACATGCTTGATCTATGATATCATATGCTTTATTCCTTTCAGAGCTTCAAGATCAAAAGACTTTATTTGAGTTAACTGATATATGATAACTGGTAGTATTCAGTATACTAGTCAAGAAGTAACTAGTCTGTTTATGGTAAAAGTAGACTTGCTATTAAGACCTTAAGTCAGAGCGAACAGCATTTTAAAATATCACAGCTGTTTAAAATGGACTCATAGAACTCCAAAGACTCCTACAAAGACATTATCTTTTTAAAAAAAGGTAGATGTATTGGTATCCATTTCGTTTGTACACTACAAGATCCTACTTTTACATGTACCTATTGACAAACTGTTTTACACCTCAGTCTAGTAAAGTGCAGTATGAAAGCAGCATGGCTTCTTGTCAAGTCTTGGAACAAATATAGGTTTGATCTAATCTAAAAACCCAAAACCAAGTACATTACACCCCCCAACATGTGTTCATTTCTGCATTGCCCGCCAACATATGTTCATTCTGCATTTCCCCCAAAATGTGTTCATTTCTGCAATGCCCCCCAACATGTGTTCGTTTCTGCATTGCCCGCCAACATGTGTTCATTTCTGCATTGGCCCCCAACATGTGTTCATTCCTGCATTGCCCGCCAACATACATGTGTTCATTTCTGCAATGCCCCCAACATGTGTCCATTTCTGCATCGCCCCCAACATGTGTCCATTTCTGCATTGCCCCCAACATGTGTTCATTTCTGCATTGCCCCCCTAACATGTGTTCATTTCCGCATTGCCATCCTCCTTGTCTTCTTTTATGTACCATAACACGTGTTATTATGTACATTGCCACCTCACACCTTCCTCTAACCCCACATTTCCCTTACCTTCCATTGCTCTGTCCCATCCCCTTTACAATGTCCTTCCTTCGTGATCTCTTAATTCCTCGGCTTAATGCCAACAGATGAGTTTCACTTTTTCCTACTCTATAGACCTTGTGCAGACAGGTTCACATGACCAGATTTTGGTGATCACCATGTGGTACTCATAACCATGTGGCTATGCAATAAATAGTTGAAACGTTATCAGAAGAGTTGAATATGATTTCTCTGAGGTACTGTTAAGTGAATTTGGCAAAAATGTGTCTTACAAATCTTTCAGAATGCTAAATAATAACAACATGGAGGAAAGCTCATTTTAGGAGATCATCTACACACCAGCTATACACAGCCCCGACCCCACTCCTATGGCCCTACACCCTTAAGTTTGACACGGCAACATGGCCATTTCTTAAAATCGACATGCGACATGGGGCTTATTGACATGAAAAAAATAAATGACATGGCAGGGGCCATTTCTTAAATTCCATATGGGAAGTTCTTAGAGGCAACATGGGACATGGGAAGTTAAGGGACAAAAAGGGTAATAAGGGACAAAATCATTTCTTAAAGTTGACATGTGACATGGGGACCCCCCCATCAAGGGCCCCGCCACTATCTGTGTGCTTGGTCCTCTCCCTCTCAGAGGGCCGTGTGTGATGAGGAGTGGTGGGGTGGTGGGAGTAGTGGGGGATACTTGTAAGTATGTATTGGAGTTAACTACAGACACTGGCAGACAGGCAGACTGACAACACAGCCTCATGGTAAGTAGTCATCTCTACATATATAGCCAACTGTCTTTTGGTCATTGGCTGGGAGGGACTCGTGCGCCCAGCCAAACATTTGACGTTAATATAATGTTGCAGCAATGTTCTGGTATTGTTCTTGTTATGTTATTTTGATTGCTCCCAATAACGCCACGTACTGCTGTGACATTCCACTGCGACATTATTACTAAACACAACATTCTGTTTTGGTTTCATCCTAACCTCACCCAAAAAAATACAATAACCTGATTTCATAATTGATAACATAATTGTTGCCTGCCATCTCAGTAAGTAAAAAATTGACTAAAAAAAGTATGGTTGAAGAACGTTTGTTATGTCGCAAGTTTGCTGGGGGGGGGGGGGGGTGCTGGGGGAGGCAGACCAATGCCCTGTCCAGTTACAATTTGTATTTTGATGGCCTTAAGGTTAGACATTCTGAAACCAACCAGACATTTGCGCGGTATGTGTATACACTGATTAAAATGTGAGTGTTGAAGACCATATTCTTCGCCCTCTGACAACAGAAAATGATTTTCTATATTTACAAAAGTTCATGAATATATCTTCTTGTGAATTTTCATCTTTTTAAATGGGCATGTCCACGTTAATCTGCAGCTAGATATAATCTCGGAATTCTATCTCCGGGCAACCTGTCTGATTTGTCTACTTTTTCTCATCTTGCAACTCTTCCCTTTTCTCTTGTACATTGATTTCTTCCTTCTCCAAAGTAAATAGGTCTATCTGAACACATCTTTAAGAACCTTATTGTCGTAATACATCTTTAGGAGCCTTATTGACGTTGATACAAAATGCCTTATTGGATAGAAACTGAGCTATTCATTCTCAAACTCGTGGAAATAAAACATATCTTGTTTACTTTTTCATACAGTTTATAGTGAAACCTTTTGTCAACTCAGGTTTCATACCTAAAAAAAAGAAAATATGTACAAACTTTAAAAACGTTATTGGGAAGCAGGGTATACACTGTTGGACCGGAAAATATAAATCTTCCCTAAAATGTAAACCAACGTAAAATGTAAATGGAATCAACGTAAAATGTAATTTTAACGTAAAGTGTAATCCATGTCGATCTAAAATGTAAATATTAGCCAACGTAAAATGTAACAAATCAACTTAAATTGTAAACGAAATAGACCAACGTAATTTCAGTAGTTCTTATGGGTAGGAAATGGCCAAGTGAAAATGTACTGATTTTTTTTATTATAATATTATTGTATTTTCAATATCTGGGAAATGTGTGTAGGTCCCTGCATACGTCCAATGTTTAGGCCTAGTTCTAACGTTTGGGTGGGTTTGGGGTAGGGGGTTGGTATTCAGGAATGCCCTTCTCAGATATATCGTAAATATCACTCATCATAACAACATGTTTTTAGGGGCCTCCTATTTACCCTCCAAGTTCAAATGATCCTTTCAGACTGCACGTTTTTAAACGTTACAGAACCACCATCCCCCTCCCTCCCTACTTGGGCTAGAGTACACATTGGGTTTGACCAGGAATGTATACATACATATTTTCAAATGTTTCAGACCCTTGCCACCCCCTTAGTACTTTTCTGTCATAGAACATTATTGTATTGTTTACAATGCAGTAGAGTGCCTTCCCCATAGATGTGTCCTTAGTGTCATTTCCCTCATTGAATGCACAGACCTTTGGCATCATGAGCTCTACATGTACATCTGTTGTGTTTACATTTTAACATTGTTAGGGCAGGTTTTGTTATTACGTTTTATGGAAATTTGAGTTACATTTTACGTTAAATTTAGATTCTACGTCAATTTGGATAAGATTTTACGTCAGATTTATATTTTACGGTCTAACATACCCTAGGTGCCTATCTATTGCATCTGCTTAAGTCTTACGTCTTCCACCTCCATCTCTGATAAAAAGAAAAGTGGGAATGTATCTTAAATCCTCCAACTGAAGACAGAAAACAATGAAAATGCATGAATGGAGAAGAGGATTTTACTCTTCATAATTAAAGATTATTATTTAATTTGTCGATCTTTTATTCTATTGATCTTAATGTTATAACATAGTACTCAGAAGAAAGGGGCTGCAGGAAAGCTGAGAAATATGGTTTGTTTACACATTTTGCTTTTCAGTGACATAGCCTTGACCTTGAAGTTGAAGCCACTCACATTTTTCCCCCGGATCCCTTCAAAGCTATAATCCTCTGAAAACATCATATATAATGTGTGTATCTTTTTAGTCGGTTTCTAATGTTTGCCGGCAATGTTTCACTATTGTCCTCTCCGCACAGCAAACATGGAATAAAAGAATTATTCGTGAGTTGATGAATCCCGTGACGTTCCTCAATCATGCCAGGCCTTCTGACAGTAATTCAAGTGATATCGCGTATTTGCGGATGATGTTTGCAGTGTGCTTTTCCTGAATGTTTCTCCTTTCAAAATTCCTGAAGAAATAAAAAGGGAGCAAGAGGCCTATAAATGTTTCCCCTTTGTAAACAGGTGTGTCTCTGAGTAGGAGAATAATCCTCTAAAGAAAGACAAAACTTCTATCAAATATTGCGTCAGAGATGCAATTGATATTTTGAATGTAAAAATGTCATCTGAATTACAGATTTGTAGGGGAAGAGTTGGGCAGGGACAGGTGGCAGTTTTGGTGTGGAAGAGTTGGGCAGGGACAGTTTGGGAGGGAACAGATAGGAATAGGGAGGTGAGCAGGGGCAATTTGCGGTGGCGGATCCAGCTTTTTGAAAAGGCGGGGGCGCACGAAGAGAAAGGGGGCGCACCCCCCATTTTTCAGAATTTTACATTAAAAAAAGCTAAATTTGGCCAAAAAACGAGGGGGCGTACACCCCCGTGCCCCCTCTAAATCTGCCACTGGTTTGGTAGGGAATCATAGGCTAGGGGAATATTTTCTATGTTGCGTTAATGTAATGGTATTCAGTTTGGATTGTATCATTTCACAGAAAGTGTGTATAGTTAAAGGGTGTGGGATATGAGACACGATTTTGATACATGCATGAGAGGAATGCTCGATAAGTGGAACACTGGGATTGTTATGACCAATGATTAAAGCTAGTGTCCCTTACATCACTATATAATGTACTGAAGTGGTTAAGCTTCTACCAATAAGAAATGCTTTAAATTACAATACAATCATGTTTTATAGTGTGATGACCTATAATTAGCACCAGCTATCCGCACTGGTTCACAGTTTTTACTGGACTAACACCAATCTGCATGTTTCATACTGTGACCCCTTAGTTACATGATATTGTATTCAGTACAATGTAGCATTTGTGCACTCCCATCAGCGGTGGTAAATACCTTGACAAGTGGCAGGGAATACATATGCATATGAATTAGCTGGCAGAATAAGATTTTAACTAACCAACCGATATTTTAAGTGTCTGTGAGTCAGTTATATACCAATAATAAAAAAATGTCCAATACAGGATGAGGATTAATAGGTCACAATCTCTTCATATTTTCTATTTTCTGGTAGACATTACGTAATAACATAATTTCACATTTTAACTCCTGCGAGTTGTTATCTCATACTTTCTTTAGGTCTTATACTAAAGGAATAGATGTATATAGAAATGAGTTTGAAGGATATATGAACGACTAGGCATTCAGTAGACAAGAACAGTGATTCCTTGTGAAATGTGCTGTAAATTACCTCCTGAATAACTCAACACAATAAGGTTTCGCTCTTCAATTTATTCCAATTTCTAGTATATTCACGTGGATCAAGCAATTTAACCTGCATGGTATGACTTGCAATGCCCCAGTATATTGAGTTATGTTCTTTCATGTTAACTCCAGTTCTCCCAGTTTAGCTAGAACTATGCATTAGGGATTAGAAAGATCTTACATTCCTTTTTTTTTACAGGACTCTCTACACTCCAATGAGCCTGATGTGCAGGAGGCGGATGTGACGGGGCGAAATGAGGAGATGGGGGAGTTCCTAGAGGACGTAGGGCGGTCCTTGGACAAGTTCGATCTGCGGAGTGGCTTCTACACAGGGCCTGAGGAGAGCTCACCACGCCATGAGGTCGACCAGGACGATCTGCTGCGTAAGTACCTGTGGGGTGTTTTATGATAACCTCCATAGCGTCAGAGGTTTTATGTGTGCTTATGGAAATTGAATGGGAGTTTGAAACTTCCGTTTCCTAACAAAACTCATATAAATCCTCCCCAGACTCTAGTAAATCCACCCAAATCTCACGTAAATACACCCTAAAATTCATGTACATATGCCCAACTTATGTGAGAGAAAATTAAACTCCCGTAGCTACGGTATCCCAAAAAGTGATTGTAACTTTATGAAACGCAAAATTATAACATAAACTTAGTATGAGTTTAATTACTGATACAACTGGAAGAACATGTGTAACTCTGTGAAGTTGTTGAAAAAAAAAAAAAAAAAAAAATACCCATAGCCATACGGAGGTTTCTTATGAAACAGGCCGCCATTCACATCCCTGGATATGTTTGTGTTGTGGATGGTCAGCTCTGCAGTACTTCTATCTGCAGATATCTGTTCCTGTGTTTCCTATGTTGTTTCACGGATCTAACTGAAATCTTTTGTACAGCCCTTTCTGGCATAATTATCTAGATCATAATAGATAAAAAATACTAGGTTGAATGTTAAGATACCTGAACAACCACTACGAAGTGGACGCCATCTTGTGCAGATGACGTAACAATTCTATGAAGCCAGAATTATGTATGCCATATTGGTGATCAATTTTAAAATCATTAATATTCATAGTTCAAATTTATTTAGTATATGTTTTCATGCTTAATTCATCTTAAATGATCTATTGCAGTCAAAATATATCATTTTTATTATTTGGAACTCATAATTTCTAGATTTGTCTGATCACCACGTGGCTGGAAGAGCACATGGTGATCACCAAAAAGTGATCACATGACCACATCTGTACAAGGTCTATACCTCTGGAACTTTTCCCCTGTACAGGTCATCGTATGGGTCATTTTCAAGTCCACCACCCAAGGAGCATCTACCTGGAAAGAGGTGGCAGGTCACAGGGCAGGCATGGCAGCAGTTCGTCCAATGGCACCAAGCAGAAACACAGGACGAGGAAGCCCCGAAGTCTCCGATCTCAGCCCTCTATTGAAAAGGCTTCAGATTCTGAGGTTGGTGTTCCATCATTCATTTTTAGATAAAACTTATAACTATTTGAAATATTTTTGATACAGGCTCTACAAAAGTCTGAAAGGAATTTTAGATAAAGGAATAGTAGATAACGTGGCCCTTGGCAAATCATTAAGGAACCTAAAGCCCCACACCCACTAAGTGATCTTGACCTCAGCAATCATACTTTACCCTGATTGCCCATCAGTATGCTATATTGAAATGATTATGTTTGATAAAGTCGCCAGTAAAATCATCAAGTAATTTCCCGAATGAGATATAAAATACATATTTCACTATATTATACTGACGGGCAATCAGTGTAAAATACAATCGCCGAGTTCAAGATAGCTAAGTTAGTATGGCGCTTTGAATACAAACTCTGAGTTGTTATACATCTGTTTTCTAGTATGGAGCTGAGGAGGTGTCTTCTGGAGAAGAGTCATCTCTTTCAGTCACCAGGACTGACCCTGAGTCTGTGCCAGGGCCAGGGGAGGAACCTCCTGGACCAGGTGGGTTGGACCTCAGGGCTGATAGGACAGCCAAACCCAAGCACCTTGCTATCCCTGAAGATGGCAAGGTAGTTGAGTGGGGTATGGCAATGCCTAAACCCCCCGCGGCAAGGACGGTAGCGCTTCAGGATGTCACAATTGGGGAGTCGTGCACAGACCCTGACACCAGCAGGAAAAAGGGCAGCTTGACTGATGACAGGGGCAGAGCTCCAAGGATCATAGTCTCTACCCTATTTGGTAAGGTATAGATTGGATATTGTAACCTTAAGGCCATATTCCACAATGCGTTCTTTTACTTGCATTGGTCATTTAACTTGTGTTTATTGACATGAACATGAGTGAACGGAAGCAAAGGCAAACAATTTCTAATAGCACATAGTGGAACATAGAATTTGCTTGAGTTCATACTTATGTTCATTGCAAATGAGTATGTTGTTTTCAATGGAGTACTTTTGTTTAGATATAAACATGTTGGTATCTGAATGCTAGTAAACTTGTGCTTCCTAATTAGAGTGAATGCAAGTGCCACTGAATGCATAGTGGAATATGGCCTTTATTTGTATTTCATAGGGCAATATTTATACTTGGATTTATTTATCATGCTGTAGGTAAATAATGTGTAAAAAGTCACTTATAGTCATCTTTTATTGATATTTTCTGAGAAATGTTGCATGGACAGCATGGACATTTCCTGAGCTTAGTATGTCTTTTATCTATTCAGTTAGATACATTTAATAAGCTGAGTATTATCTTATTGAAGAACACCATCTAGAACATATTGAACTTGTTGAAGGTACCATTGCTGGGTGTCATTAAAAGTGCCTTCTCTAGTAGCCCCATTTGGGTAATGTCAAATAATGTTGCCATTGATTCAGCTGAACATTACTCAATGAGGAATAAACATGAAATTACCAGGTATCAGCCATCTGAAGACTTGAAATCTGTTGACTACTCATGGAAAGTTGAATAACTAAAACCCCTACATAGATGATTGTCATTGAATGAACTGAAACATCCTTTCATCTACAGAAGCTCCTGATGAGGAAGAAGAAGAGAACAATTTCCAAGGAGAGAAGAAAAAGTAAGTTATTGAACATTTGTTATTTCCTCCTTCATTGATTGTAACTGGTCACTTTAAAAAAAGCAACAATAAACAAGAAAGTTAAACAATAGAAAACAAACATCAACAAAATTATGCTCATTTGAGCAACTTATTGAATTCTAAGTCATCTAGGGGTGAAAAAATCAACTTCATGAAGATTTCTCCTCTGTTTTTACAAGTTTTTATTTTCGACTGGATATCAGGCCTTAGGGCCTTGTCTCCTTCATGCTTCAGTATAGATTTATTACCTGAGTATTTCGAGGGGAGTAGAGTAGGTTAGGTTTCATATTACTTCAAAATGATGAAAAATAGTAAAGGTGAAAAGGAAAATGATAAGATGGAATGGGATAAAGTCGATGGTCACAGGGCAACTAGATTAAGCAGGTAGCATGATATGTCTCAGTTGATTATCCATTCGTAAAGTAACTATGTCACAGATAGGTAAATCCAGGTATCACAGATATTTTTACCAATGGCATAATTTTAATAGGTCAGAAAACTCTCTGAAAAAGCCAGAAGGCCACCCTCGTCAACAGTACCGACGTCACAGTCATGCAGTGCCAAGTCTTACAGGTCGGCGGCGGCGTGGAAGTGAAGTGGCACTCAAACCGTTAACCCTCAAAGAGCAGGACGAATCACAAGTGCTGTCAGCTGTGCACCTGGACCACATGGCCAGTGAGTAGACACTGTGCAACAAAAATTAATCTCATATGTCTAATTTATATCTCCCTTAAGGGCCATACCTACTAAGCGACTATAGCAATAACTCGGAGAATCAGATATATTCCTTGGGTGACTCAGACTCCCCCGGAGACTCACTGTGGGTATTGTGTGGATTCTGGTTGACGGGCGACAGGATTGGTGGAAAAATAAAGAAATTACTTGATATAAGAGTTGCCTGATGACACATAAACAGTTTAGTTTGCAGGGAAGTGGATTTGCTGTTTTTTTTAAAAGATTTATCCTTCAGAATAATGGCTTATAGTTCTCTGTCTTAGTCTAAAGAAATCACCAGGAAAGCCATTCAAACTTGGTGAGGAAATTAAAACTTTAATCTTTTTACTAAGCCCTAAGAAAATACCAGTGGGTGTTCATTCATGTCTATAGAAAGAAAGAATCCAGTAAAAAAATAAAAATGTATGAGGAAATTAAAACTTGTTTGCTGTTCTTTACAGGTCACCGTCTTGGAGAGAGTTTAGGAATGCGGCGGAGGAAAATGTCTGCTCCCCCTGGTCAGATAGGGAGGGATGTGAAGTTAAGCTCCCTCTTGTCCCCCATCATTCAAGAGGAAATAGACCGCAGCCCACATGAGGTACGGTGGGAATAAGTACATGGTTATATATATATATATATATATAAATGTTTATTCTAGTTCTTGGTTGTCAACAGTAGAGCTTTATTGGTGAGACTTGAATATAGAGACTCAATGAAATTTAACATATTTACTTGGTTTAATGTAGGCTTAAAATTGATCTTAATTAGGTACAAAATAAATGTACAGGAAATAGGAGCTGCCAATGAGGATGTTTTGTGGTCTCTTTGTATTCATGTAGATAACCCAGAGTTGGCCATTTAAGGACAATACACTTTAACTAAGAAGATAGGACAGATTCTAAGAAATAATTATGTGATTTTTTTCCCATGTTTAATGTGTAATAGAGATAGGATAGAGGCTTGATAACTATTTGTGTTGTTAAGTTGTAGATTGGGTTCAATTAACTCTGATGACTAGAACATATGCTATAGACCCAGAATACCTCTTCTTATTGATCTTTATAATTAGGTTGTAAGTAACTGTTTCTGTCTGTGTAGCTATTTGTAGAGTTGGCTGAGTTTCACCAGATTGGTTATGCCGAGTACGAATGGCAACAAATGGCTCGCTGGATCAAGTATGAGGAAGACGTGGAGGCTGATTTTACACGCTATGGAAAACCTCATGTTGCTTCACTATCTTTTCATAGTCTGCTTGAGCTAAGAAAGGTCCTTGCTAAAGGTAGGAATTGCCAAAAGAATAGTCCAAGCAAAATCCAGAAATACCCTTTTTACATTGATTTTTATTTTGCAAATCCATAATAGGTGCTAGATTTTGTTGTTTTGATGAATAGATTTTTTTTTTTTTTAATTCGTTTATTTAGACAGACAAAAAATAAGTTTTACATAAAACTTGTCTCACTTTTCTGCCTGTGAGCTGTAAATCAATTCCAATAATAGATACACTTATCACAGGTTTAGTGTATAAATAGTAACCATACAAATATCACAGTAGATTGTACAAATGATTTAGTAAGTCACATCATTAATAACAGAATTGCACCAATATTGGTAAATAATATTTACCATATCAAGTAAGACTTAGTTCTATTTCACTGTCAGAATAAAGAATAATTATAATTATAAAACCACAGTTTATATCAATCTGAGTAAAAGGATACATTACAAACTATGCATCCAGTAGCAACTACACATCACTCTCAGTCAAATAAGGATTTGATTTTCTTTTTAAATTTTCTTTTGTCATCAATATTTCTTACAGACGCCGGTTGAGAATTCCAATATATAGCACCACGATAGAATACATTCATTTTTGTTTTTTCATAATTTGGTTTATAAGTGTCAAACACAGGTGCCATATGCAATCTAGTTTCCCTAGCTGGTAGTTTTCTATAATTTATATTATCTAAATAGTTAAACATAAAACTTAATAAATGTATCTTATATCGATTATTCAAATTTCGAATTTTACATTGTTGGCAGAGTTCCATTTTACTAATATCATTATTTCTTACACATATTCTCAAACCCCTATAGAATAGTCTTTCGACTTTAATAATATTTGTACAAGACGTACCTCTATATATCACATCACCATGTTCTAAAATGGGTAAAAACATTGATTTAAAAATTATAACACTAGCATGTTCGGTAAGGTATTTCCTAATTTTAGTAAATACATGTAATTTGTGTGTTACTTGATTACAAAGTTCATGTATATGTTTATTAAAAGATAGAGTCTCGTCCAAAACAAAGCCCAAATATTTATTTGAACATACCTTATCTAGTATCTGATTGTTCAGGGATAAATCTAATACATTGGTTTTGCTTCATTTCACAATAGATCTCATACCATATACTCAATACATCGATTTTTTAACATTCAATGTAAGTCTATTTTTACAGCACCATTTAAATACATTGTTTAAATCCAATTGTATAATGTTCATCACATTTAAAAAGTCAACATTACTATAATATAACACAGTGTCATCCGCATAAAGTGACACCTTACAATTGGCTATGACAGAGGTAACATCATTTATATATAAGTAAAGTGCTACTGTAACCATTTTATCATTGATAGCCTTATATATATCATTAATAAAAGATGCTGTTGTTCCTATGGTAGAGTGCCCGGGTCTAAAACCCCCTTGTCTGTTATCTATTCTATTGCCCTGATTAAGGTGTAATAGTATCCTATTATGGACAATTTTTTCGATCATTTTTACTATTACTGGTAAATTTGACAGATCATTTAGGCACCTTGGTATAGGAAACCTGGGGATGGAAATTTGAATATCTCAAGCAGTTTCCATAACAGTTAATAGATTTATTAAAAACATTTGTTTCACATGAAGATAGCTATAATACTATTAATAGTCATGGCTATACAATGTAGTCATGTTAACCATACTAGAAGCCTGTTAGAAACTGTAAATAACCGTTTATCATTGCATGTTTTTCTATTGTATGTGATCATACAGCTGGACTGTGCACCACTATGGGAACACTGAACTGTGACATGCTTTCAGGTTTGGTGCTCATGGACCTGGGCGGGGAAGACCCTTGGACCATCGTCAAACAAATTGTTGACAAGATGGTGATTGCAGACCAGCTTAGTTCAGAGAAGAAGGGTTTAATTATCAAGGCGCTGCTTCAAAGGCACAGGTAGGCCATGTCATCAATACATCACTCTGTTTAAAACCCTTCACATTCACCTCTGACATATTCCTATTGTATAACCTACTGCAGCTCACATGAGCTCCATATATCTCTCCCTTGTAGTAGACATGGACATATAATAGTACTGCGGCCAAGGAGGCTTTTTGGGAGTTGACCCCAACCGGAGGTATAACAAGCTGAAACCAATTTTTTCCATTTGTACAACATGTCCCGCAGCCTGCCTGATAGTTTGTACTAAAAAAAGTGCGTCCCAGCATATCGTAAATCACTGGTTTCCATGGCAACCACCCAAAAATCAGGTAATTCTGAAATCAACACTATTCTTGATATATCTTCCTTATTTATCAAGGTAGAAGCACAAATGAGATATCAAAATTAAGCATTCCTAGAGTTCTATGGGATAGAAGGCTGAAATGGGTTGTCTTGGTTACTGGGTTGCCATGGTTACCAGAAATAACTCCAAAATTGACCATAATTTCAGTTTCTCTTCTCTTCTTGTTACCATGGCAACCGTAAATATGGGTTTAGCAAGGAACAACATATCTCATCTCAACAGTACATATCCCCTCTATATGGAAACGAGTGTTTTTTGTCAAAACAATGATATGGAATGCAATAAATGACTGGTTTCCATGGAAACAACTCAAAATTCATGTTATTTCAAATTTAACAGTATTTGGGCAGTATCTCCCTTAATATACAAGATAGAAACACAAATGATATGTCAAATTGATGCACTCTGAGAGTTACATTGGATAAGAAACTGAAATTGGTTGTTTCTGTCACTCGGTTGCCATGGTAACCCAAAATCACCTCAAAAATGACCATTTTTTCACTTTTTCTCTCATTCCCGTTACCATAGCAACCAAGAACATAGATTTTAAGGTATAACAGAGTACAGTCTATCTTATCTGAAGTGTATTAGTCTCTTGTGTGTATATTTAGGGTTTGTACTGAAATATCTTGAGCAAAGAATATAATAAATGACTAGTTTCCATGGTAACCGCCTCAAAAAAATAAGGGTTTCTTAAAATAAAGACTAAAATGGCCATATCTTCCTTAATATTCAAGCTAGAAGCACAAGTGAAACATCAAATTAAAGCACTCTGGGAATTTTATTGAATGGCACATTGAAATTGGTTGTCTTGGATACTCAGTTGCCATGGTAACCACAAATAACCTCAAAATTTACCATAATTTCAGGTTTCCCTCCTGTTTCTGTTACCATAGCAACCATGAATTTAAGGTATAACCAACCAACAACTATCTCATCATAGGGGTAAATGCTCTTCCTTAAAGATTTGGATGAAATCATTTCAAAACCATGCTAGGAAATATAGTAAATGACTGGTTTCCATGGAAACCACCCAAAGATCAGGTTAGCTAAAATTCATCAATATTTGGGCCATATCTTCCTTAATATTCAAGATAGAAGCACAAGTGAAACATCAAATTAAAGCACTCTGGGAGTTCTATTGAATGGTATATTGAAATTGGTTGTCTTGGATACTCAGTTGCCATGGTAACCACAAATAACCTCAAAATTTACCATAATTTCTGGTTTCCCTCCTGTTTCTGTTACCATAGCAACCATGAATTTAAGGTATAACCAACCAACAACTATCTCATCATAGGGGTAAATGCTCTTCCCTAAAGATTTGGATGAAGTCATTTCAAAACCATGCTAGGAAATATAGTAAATGACTGGTTTCCATGGAAACCACCCAAAAATCAGGTTAGCTAAAATTCATCAATATTTGGGCTGTATCTTTCTTAATATACATGATAGAAACACAAATGTCTTGTCAAATAGATGCACTCAAAACATTCTATGGCATAGAGGACTGAAATGGGTTGTCTTGGTTATCCAGTTGGTATAGAAACCAAAGATGACCTCAAAATTTATCATAATTTTGTTTTCCTTTTATTTCTTTCAACATAGCAACCAGTAGTATAAGCTTTTCAAGTCCAAGAAATACAACGTATGACATCTATAAGGTGTACAGATTTCATCTATAGTCTCAAGAAACAGGCCTGAAGGATAGTCATCACAAGGTTCCAGGTAGATCTTATAGATTCACACATGGTTATAAAACCGAAAAACTCTGGTCTATTCATTTTTATTTTGAGCATATAATATCAAATCGATTAAATATGTAGACTAGGAAAGGAGTTATTGGCGAAACAAGAAACAAAGCGATTTATGACCATGATGCTGATGCGGTCCTCCTGCCATCATCCATGTTGACATGCGGAGAGTACTAACCTTGCTGTCGATGCTGATCATGAATATTGACATAATTCTTCATTTCATATTGACCTGGACCAACTCTAAATATTAATAATCCATAATATATCCTCTATAATGCCTGTCAATACTGATTTAAAGGTGTACAAAGGGCTGAAATGTGGAGGATTGAGACCACCGTACCAACCAGGAGCACACCATGTTGACATCAGCTGATGCTGTTTTGACAATACCAGTGAGCAGTCCGTGATCTGCCTAAGATGCCATTAACTTACCCATAAGGTGCAATTAAGGTGCATATAAGATTTGCCTATGACACACCAAAGATCACTGTATGATCCCAGAAAGATTCACCTGAGATGCATCTAAGATTTTTCTGGGATCCAGAAGATGTGCCTAAGATCAGAGATATCATTTTCCCTTAATTTTTCAGAGATTTCCAGATTTTTGCCAGTTCAGTATGAACATGAGTTTTTTCTCAACCCAAGTCACCAGTTCTGCTTTTCAATGTATACATCTGTTGTTTCTAATCCATTTAAACCATAGATGTACATTTCCTGTTGAATATGTCCACTTTTTGAGATTCTGAACAAAAAATCTGGAAATATCCTCCCTAATTTCTGGATATTTCATACCTCCTGAATGGCAACAAGATTCAATAATAATTCCCTAAGATGCACCTAAGATGTTTCAATGATGCACCTAAGATCACATAAAGATTCCCTTAACATTTGCCCAATTTGCACTTAAGATTCCACAAATTTGCACCCTTAGATCAAAGATCTCCCAGAGATGCCCTAAAGATCATAAAACAGATCCTGCAAAATGCCCTAAAGATGCACCTAAAATTCCACAAAGATCCACCCTAAGAACCAACAAAGATCTCCCTAAAAGATGCACCTAAGATCCCAAAATTGATCCCCTTAAGATACACCAAACATGCACCTAAAATGTTATATGATGGTCCTAAGATCCCCTTAGAGATGCCTAAGATGCATTTGAGATACCATTAGGATGCCCCTTAGATCCCATAAAGATCCCCCTTAAGATGCATTTAAAATCTCTTTGAGATGTGCCAAGATGTGCCTAAGATTCCACCTAGATGCCCCAAAGGACCACCTAAGATGCCAATAAGATGCCCCTAAGATGTGCCTCAAAATTCATAGACCCTGTAGCCTATGTTCTATATAAAACCACTAAGATCCCACAAGGATTCCCCTGGTAAATGCCTAAGATGTACCACAGGTGTGCCTAATAGATCCACTCAATAGCCTCCCAGATGTGCCTATTATGCACTCAAGTTGCCTATGATGCATCCAACCTCCCACAATTATGCCTGAAAGTCCCCCTAAGATGTCTAAGGTACGCTCTATCCTTTTACCCCTTTATCCCTTCATTCCCTTCCTCCCCTAAATGCCCTACCAATGCCAATTTTTGAAACATGCTTAGTATGGATTCACATGGCCATCAGCAGCAGTGTCAGTGGTTGGCACCGATGGCTGTGGTAATACACGTCTTTCGACGGTTTTAAGGGACTGGAGCTTGTTCCCAGCCTGTCCAGAAACCAGAAGGACGGACACCTATCCACTCCCCACTATAGAAATGCATGGGAAACATATTAATTTTCATTCCCAGTTTAGACAAGGAATATAATGTTTTTAGGGGTGGAAAATTATATATTTGGAAAAAGCAAATCCTCATCTGTCCATTGAATCTGATCAAAACACTGGAAATACTTCCATAAATGTGTAAAGTAATAATATACAAAACAAGTTGGGTAAATATAGGGAGAAATGCTCCATGGTTCCCTGAAAATAACCACCCCCACTCTATGGTGAGATCAGAGGGGTAGTTAGTGGTGGCATTAATTAGCACCCTCCTGTAGTTAGACTGATGACCATTTTGTACATAAACCTCTTGACCATGGGTACAAAATGACCCATTAACTGTGTTGTCATGGCCTAAGATTACACCATTACCTAATTCTAAACTGCTCCCATCCCCACAGGAGGTACCAGAACCGAGCTGCTCAGACTGAAGTCAATTCCCCCCTTATGTCTGACCAAGGAACTGTCCTCCCTTCTGGCCCTGAGACCCCCCGGGGGCACTGATATTACGTCATCTTCCTGTATCTAGAAAGCCAAGCTAATTGTGCGTTGGTATGCCTTGTTCAGTCAGTGTCTATCAACGGCCGCTCCAATGGGTGGGCTGGTGGGAATGCTGATTCACCCTTCCACTGTCCCAAATCAGTTAATGGGCATGGGGCTTAATGAAAAATCCCCAACGCAAACCTGTCAGGCACTGAGTAAAAGCTATGTCGAAGCATTACCCTCTTCAGTCCCACATACCTGTGCAAAGGTATGTTCATGATAATTCTAATCCTTTATGGATTCCTCAAAATAAGATGTTTATGTAACCTCTGACTGCAAAATAAGACGTTTCTAATAGCCTGATAAATGACAGCACCAAAATAAAACCTTATAAAACATGTGTGGGCAACCCATAGGTGCATCTAATGGTAAGTACTCATGGGATTCTTGGGGATACTTGATTTCTTTTGGTATAACTGTTGGTATTAACAGGGAAACTAGTTATGACAGGTACATTTTGACTCATGAACTTCGTTCATGATCTTCATTAGACATTCATTTTTTTATTGTAAGAGAGATTGATTAGTTTTAGATGGTTGTCAATTCAAGCATCTATACTGGTCATCAGTCATATCCTTTTTCTCTAGAAACGCAATTCTGTTGTCCTCTGGTCAAGCCCGAGAGATGAGTTGGTCATTTATGCTAAAGTCACCATTGAAATATATAGGAAATTGCTGGCAAATTCAGAATTTGGAATTTGGCAATCAAAAACCAGAAATACAGAGAAGATTGTAGGTTTAACATAGAGTCCCAATGAAATCTGGGTCCCCAATTCATCCTCTTAGAGATTGAAGGACTTCTATATATGGTCATATTTGGGGGTACACATACTCCACAAACTAGAAAACCTATACGTTCTAAGCTGCCATGCAGTGTGAAATAAATTATGAAAAGTAGGGTGAAGACTGCGAGCATGGCAGGTGCTAGTGGTCTGACCCGAGACTAGTTCAGGGATGCACACATATTTTCCAGGGCGGATCACAGACTGCTCACTGGTATTGTCAAAACAGCATCAGCTGATGTCAACATGGTTTGCTCCTGGTTGGTACGGTTGTCTCAATCCTCTACATTTCAGCCCTTTGTACACCTTTAAATCAGTATTGACAGGCATTATAGAGGATATATTATGGATTATTAATATTTAGAGTTGGTCCAGGTCAATATGAAATGAAGAATTATGTCAATATTCATGATCAGCATCGACAGCAAGGTTAGTACTCTCCGCATGTCAACATGGATGATGGCAGGAGGACCGCATCAGCATCATGGTCATAAATCGCTTTGTTTCTTGTTTCGCCAATAACTCCTTTCCTAGTCTACATATTTAATCGATTTGATATTATATGCTCAAAATAAAAATGAATAGACCAGAGTTTTTCGGTTTTATAACCATGTGTGAATCTATAAGATCTACCTGGAACCTTGTGATGACTATCCTTCAGGCCTGTTTCTTGAGACTATAGATGAAATCTGTACACCTTATAGATGTCATACGTTGTATTTCTTGGACTTGAAAAGCTTATACTACTGGTTGCTATGTTGAAATAAATAAAAGGAAAACAAAATTATGATAAATTTTGAGGTCATCTTTGGTTTCTATACCAACTGGATAACCAAGACAACCCATTTCAGTCCTCTATGCCATAGAATGTTTTGAGTGCATCTATTTGACAAGACATTTGTGTTTCTATCATGTATATTAAGAAAGATACAGCCCAAATATTGATGAATTTTAGCTAACCTGATTTTTGGGTGGTTTCCATGGAAACCAGTCATTTACTATATTTCCTAGCATGGTTTTGAAATGACTTCATCCAAATCTTTAGGGAAGAGCATTTACCCCTATGATGAGATAGTTGTTGGTTGGTTATACCTTAAATTCATGGTTGCTATGGTAACAGAAACAGGAGGGAAACCTGAAATTATGGTAAATATTGAGGTTATTTGTGGTTACCATGGCAACTGAGTATCCAAGACAACCAATTTCAATATACCATTCAAAAGAACTCACAGAGTGCTTTAATTTGATGTTTCACTTGTGCTTCTATCTTGAATATTAAGGAAGATATGGCCCAAATATTGATGAATTTTAGCTAACCTGATTTTTGGGTGGTTTCCATGGAAACCATTCATTTACTATATTTCCTAGCATGGTTTTGAAATGATTTCATCCAAATCTTTAAGGAAGAGCATTTACCCCTATGATGAGATAGTTGTTGGTTGGTTATACCTTAAATTCATGGTTGCTATGGTAACAGAAACAGGAGGGAAACCTGAAATTATGGTAAATTTTGAGGTTATTTGTGGTTACCATGGCAACTGAGTATCCAAGACAACCAATTTCAATGTGCCATTCAATAAAACTCCCAGAGTGCTTTAATTTGATGTTTCACTTGTGCTTCTAGCTTAAATATTAAGGAAGATATGGCCATTTTAGTCTTTATTTTAAGAAACCCTTATTTTTTTGAGGCGGTTACCATGGAAACTAGTCATTTATTATATTCTTTGCTCAAGATATTTCAGTACAAACCCTAAATATACACACAAGAGACTAATACACTTCAGATAAGATAGACTGTACTCTGTTATACCTTAAAATCTATGTTCTTGGTTGCTATGGTAACGGGAATGAGAGAAAAAGTGAAAAAATGGTCATTTTTGAGGTGATTTTGGGTTACCATGGCAACCAAGTGACAGAAACAACCAATTTCAGTTTCTCATCCAATGTAACTCTCAGAGTGCATCAATTTGACATATCATTTGTGTTTCTATCTTGTATATTAAGGGAGATACTGCCCAAATACTGTTAAATTTGAAATAACATGAATTTTGAGTTGTTTCCATGGAAACCAGTCATTTATTGCATTCCATATCATTGTTTTGACAAAAAACACTCGTTTCCATATAGAGGGGATATGTACTGTTGAGATGAGATATGTTGTTCCTTGCTAAACCCATATTTACGGTTGCCATGGTAACAAGAAGAGAAGAGAAACTGAAATTATGGTCAATTTTGGAGTTATTTCTGGTAACCATGGCAACCCAGTAACCAAGACAACCCATTTCAGCCTTCTATCCCATAGAACTCTAGGAATGCTTAATTTTGATATCTCATTTGTGCTTCTACCTTGATAATTAAGGAAGATATATCAAAAATAGTGTTGATTTCAGAATTACCTGATTTTTGGGTGGTTGCCATGGAAACCAGTGATTTACGATATGCTGGGACGCACTTTTTTTAGTACAAACTATCAGGTCATAAAGTTGAGATATTTATCTTTCTAATGAGGTATGGCATACTTTGTTATACCTCCGGTTGGGGTTTTTCCTTAAATAAGGCTCTTTTTGAGTTTGGCCGCTCTACTATAACACATGACAGCATGGGCAGTAATAGTGACATGTTTATTGGCACAACACAGGTGCCCAACTAATAACAAATAACAATTGAAAAGAAAAGATTCCACACAACAGCCACATGGCTGAAGAATAATGGAGAAGTGTGGTCACATACATGGCAGACTGCAGTATTTATAGTCCAACTGCCAGAGGCCCCTAGGGTCCAATATGTGGACTGAACTACATGATAGATGGCAGTACTGAGCCAAGGGAGTCCATGGCTCTCAGCTATACTGATAAAAGCAGGCATGCCTATAATGACCCATAACTATATCCATCTATACCTATTATATATACTAATTTGACTAATTCTACCTTTGCATACTTTCTGTCATTCTATAAAACCTTCAGTTATTCCAATGTGTTTTATTTTCCAGATGTATCAATGAAGGAGGATTCTTACGGAGGAAGTCGGTGGCAGTGAACCTCATGGTCCAAGAACACAGGAGGCGTTCTTCGGTGTTCACCGTTACAGGTGATGAAAGTAGGAGGAATTCTGCAGTAGGAGGCAGTAGGAAGAATTCTGCAGTAGGAGGCAGTAGGAGGAATTCTGCAGTGCTTAACCCTCTGAGCCATGACAAAAGGCGACCTTCCATGGTAGCGAAACTTCTGAACAGGAAGCGTTCTACAGTTTTTAACTTTCTACACAAGGACAACAGGTAGGTGCTATTTGCTGATTGAAGACTATGCCAAATTTTCAAATTTAAAGGGATTTGACCTTGGACAGAACAAGTTTTCTTGGAGCAATTTCTGAGTAAATGTAGTTAAAAAGTCATAAAAGAAAACTAATTCTGATAATGCATATATATTCATCTAAACATCCTAGATCCACCATTATATGGGTTTCCAACCAAGAAACCCATTCTGTATAGATTGCTTGAAACATTTCTGATTGTTTCTAATCTTTTCAAATTTTTTCAACCACTTGCCACTTACCATTCATTTTTAATACTGCTGAAAGTTCTTTGCTATAAACTGGGGTCCATTGGCAATTAGTCCTTTGGAGCGCCATAAGCCGAAAAGATCTTTCTCAGTTCATAGGTCATATGTTTGACTCTAGTGGACTTCATGTCTATCACTAGCACAAGAAACATCATATATTTGTATTCTTCAAAGTCCATATTGACACTTTCCCTGGATACTTCCACAGATATAGAGGTGATGTTCATTTTTGAGGCTGAGAAAAACTTTGCAATTCTTTTTACAAGTGTTTCAATTGCAGTCTCAATCCCTGCATACCGGAAACATACTACCGGGTGCTCATCATGTAGTTCTTTCTAGCATCTTTTGTGGTAGCTTTTTCCGGGATCTATCTTCTCATTCCCCACAACAAACAACCTTGGTCAAGCTACAATGCATTCCTTCTGGTTAAATACAACACCAACTTCATATGTCTCAGCTGTGGGGGAGTTCACTAGTGTGTGAGAAACCATTTACCCTGTTTCAACTTTTCCTCTTCAACAGGCGCGTGACTCAGAGAGTCAGCATTGCTATGCCCTTGGCTCCTTTTTAACATAATGACATAGGTATACAACATCAAGATCAACAACCATCTTTGCAGTCTCACAGCTGCTAATGTTGGTACACTAGTCTTTGGTCAAATAATTGTGGTTTATGATCTTCTCTTTTTGTCGAAGTGTGTTTGAATATATGTCAGTGTAATTGTCTTGTAAATACGTGATCCGACATACCATAACCTAAAGATTGTACTGGGATTTGCCCATATATGTTTTATGTATTTATGTGCTGAAGGTGGGGGGAGAACAGGCGACAGCTTGACCCCTTTCAGGATAATTTGATGAATAAAAAAAAAAAAAAAAAAAAAAAAAATTTCTCAAATTCCATAGGGCGATGCATTTCATTCATCAGTTCTCCCTCTTCTGAAAAGCTCCTGACAATCAACTGTCCACTTCCATCGTACATTGCCCTGCAACAGATAGAGCAAGTTTTGTGGACAAACTCTGCAAGATTATCCCATAATAATAAACTATGGAGGTTAACTTTATACTAAGTGATGGGGAGTGATTAAGCATTATTCATCAAATCATTATTCAAAGAGCCAGTCCAAGTCCCAGTCTTCTTGTTATTAAACTGCAGATCATCTCGAGACGTAGTTCATCATCTAGAGCTTACACAAACCCCTTAATAATCCCAGTATCCTGGCCTACTGCTGCATGAGATGCTCACTCAACCAATAACCTTAAACACTCTGCCCGCTGCCTGCTGTAAGCCCCGCCTATTTACTGCTTTACTATAGCAGTGACCATGCCAAGGAAAGATTTAGATTTCAGTCGTAACACTGCCTATTTTTAAAAACTGAACTTTAAATCGCATACAACACTTCGGCTGTGAATAGTGTAGCCGATCTTCCAGTGGTTGCCAGTCTTTTACTTAACACTTTGGCGCGACGCTCTCTCAACATGGAATTAGAAGAAACCTGAAGTAGATAGAACAACAAAAATCTTTTCATATACAATGCTACCAGATATTCATCATTTAAACAAGTTCAGTACATTCATTAATAAAACATTAGGAATAAGTTGAAAATTTACAGGTCTGGTAATGGTAGGCAAGGTAAGCACGTTTGATGCCAGTACAATACTTCTCACATGCCACTATTCTGAAACATCATCCCTTCTGCTCCTTCACATTATGAATAGCTTTCACTTTCTCAGCTAGGTGCGCTTTTCATACTTTGGCCAAATATCATGCTTTTTAAGTCCCTCCAGTATGGCCTCTAGCCTCTCAAGATGCTTATTGGGGCTGCGATCAATACAAGCTTACACGGTTTACCATATATGGGCATGTGATGTCATTTTTGCGAGTAAATTCATTCTCTCAAGAGCGTCCATGAGACATAAGACATCCCATGAGATATTAGTGCAGTTGCTGTTATCACTCGAGTGCCCCCTGTGTGCTCACAGTTGGTGGAACCATGTAAGTGTGTAATAAGTAGCTCACGGTGGATGCTGTAAGCGGTGGTGCCAGCTAGTGAGGAGCAATGACTTTACAGTCGGCACAAACTCGACCTTTCAGGTTCTGTTATTCATTGTTTCAAAACAATAAGGAATGCCCAAACCAATTAGTAATGCCGGTAGACAATATCAAAGATGGGTTCAAAATTCTTGACGCTCTTCTAACTTACTCTACAACTATGCAAATTGTTATTTAGTGTCTGTCAGCCACAGCAAAGGAACATGGAGAATATCACTGGAAATGAGCCAGTTACGGTGTATCTTCAAATAGTGGACACAAGTATTAATCATTTCAATAGTAGGCCTAGGCCTATCCCAGCCAGCTTGCAATGTAACAGAAACGTTCTGCAACCATACTTTTTTAGTCAGTTTGTTACTTACTAAGATGGCACATAATAGTTATGTTATTGATGGTGAGGTTTAGACTTCACCAAACTAGAACGTTATTATAACCTTATTTTCTGATGAGGTTAGGATGAAACCAAAAAAGAATGTCATAAGAACATTTTGTTTAAGTTGAAGGACATAACCAGAACATAATAACAACGTTGCAGTGCACTACACAGCAGTATGTTGCAGCAACATTATTGGGAGCCATCAAAATTACATAACAAAAACCAATACAGAATGTTACCGCTATGTTATTATAATGTAACACTCCCTGCTGGGATGGGGGCTGTTCCTTAGCCTGATGGTGGTATAGCACCAATAACAGGTTGTAGCATTCAGGAGCAGATACAGGATTCTGCAGAAGGAGGGGGGAGGGGGCACCATATGGACAAATTACCAAAATACTGTATATTTGGGCTCACAGACAGTATTTCCTTCTCTTTGGATAGTTTAAATGGCGACCAAAAGGAAGAGTATACCAGAGAATGAATAACTTGATTATTCAGGAAATAAGTTGCAAACGTGACAACAAAGTTCTTCTATGTTGAATGAAGATGACTGTAATTATTGTTAAGGTTCATAATGTTAGATGTATGATGTTTGCTCTAACCTCAAGACCGTCAAGGGTTTAATCTCCCTAAACCTTTATGTATGTGTCACAGTTGGAGCTTTACAAGGTCTATCGTGAAGCACTTACTTTGACTGGAGTACTGTCCTCAGATGGCAGGGGTTGAACAAAGGAAAAGGTGACAAAGCCAATATGAGTAGAATATTGAATGTGAAATAGCTGTAACCACCACAAATACTTAAGCCCGGTCCCCACATGGCGACTAAACCCCAGTGATTAGTTGTCTATGGTGGTCCAAAGTACCAAGTCCGCCCCTTCCCCAGCAACTACTGCTCTATGGGGGACAAGTTGCTGGCGAAGGGACAATCTTGGTACTTTGGCCCACCATACACAACCAACTGCAGGGGTTTAGTCGCCACATGGGGACCAGGTTTAGCTTAGCTCAAGATCTTAATTGAAGTAGAGAATAATTTTGATTAACAATGTGGATTGCCTCTACTTCCATTGACCTCTAATCCTATTCACTGCACATCACTGCGTGTCGATTTCATGACTCTATACACCTATTTGGAGATAATTTACAAGGAGCATCCACTCCTGTTGGTCTCTGATTCTTCATTACAAGGTTAACAAGTATGCAAGGTAGCAGATTCATTAGCAGGTATTTGGTAGAATGGTATTGTCCAAAGGGGTCTTCCTTTGTAATCATACTGAGATTCTCTGCCCATGGAACTTTGACCAATGTAAGTAGGACTAAAATGATAATTGAGTGAATTCAAAGGCCAATTAATAAACATGTTTTTTATTCATAGATACACTTTACACAGTCAGTTTCTCACTTTGTTGTCTTACATAGAAACAACAAACAAAAATACTCATACAATGAGAGTAGCATTAACTAAAACTTGTTTTTTGTTGTTTTTTTTCTCACAATTTTCATTAATATTATATATCATTTCTTGTTCAAAATTTTCACCTGTTACTTGTTATTTTCTAATAATTATTGCTCTATCAATCAACATTCACACATATCAGTAGTCAGTGATTTATTTGGTGTAGCGATAACAAAATATTGGTTTCACTTTAAAATTCTATTCTCACAATTGTTGGAATCAGTCTTGAATTTTCAATTTGTTGTAATTAGGAAGGATTTTGCATATCAAGTGTTTGTATATTGTATATACATTGAAGTCCAAACTTATTCACCTGTTACTTATTATTTCTCTGTTAATAATCATTCATGTACACCAGCAGTAAATATGCTGTAAAGTAAAGAATAGAAAAATATACATGTATACACATTCTGAACATTTCAAAAATAATCACACTAATTCTAAGACCTCCTAAGACTAGTTGGTAATTAAAAAAGGATGGCATCTATCTTGTACTTTGGATTTAGAGGGGGTGCAACGGCACACACCAGCCTTTTTTGGCCAAATTTAGATTTAGTGCACCCCCTTTTCATAATCCTGGATCCGGCACTGTTAAAACTGTAGATAGTATTTCTTTTAATAATATGTATCACATTCACATTAATGAAAGACCATCAACTCTTTTTAATCATCCCTTTTATTTGAAATCATTGAGTTGGTGGTTCGACATTTTCTTGAGCTTAATAATTTCAAGGGTAGCAGGCATTGCTATACCAACCATAACAGTAATGGCACCAACTACTTCTAATACATTCAGGTGACCTGGTTGAAGATCTTTAAGAAGGGTGTGCTGAAAGACAAGCTGCATGGGTATTGTCAATGACTGGCAAATGGAGAATCTTAGTCCACCCATTAGTCTGAGAGCAGGTATACCCATTGTGACAGATACAGAAGCCGATAAACAATGTACTATAGTCAGTGCAAGGTCATGCTGATTGAATATAAAAGCTGTGTTTATTTCTTCTAGATACAATGAAAGGAGAACTGATAGTGAGAATGAGCAAAATGTTATCAGTGAAAGTACAGGATACACTTTTATGCTGAGAAGTTCATGGCCTAGCGCATATCGGTAAAGGCCTACACTGGCACTGCCAGTAATCAAAAGAACCTGACAGAAAAAATGTTCGCCAAAGGATGTTTTAATAATGTTAGAGTTTGTATCGTTGAAGTAAAATGTCATATTAGAACTATGCCTTGAAATATTATATGTCAAGGTTGAATTTGTAGTGTGAAAATTCATATCAGATTGTTGATTTGATTGATTGTACCATGGCTGGGAAGTCATCAATGATCCAGAGAGACAAAGAAGCATTGCAATAAGGATAATTTTCCCAGGTGGCTGTGATCGACAAACAAATAAAAGTAGAACCGTAGTTGCAAAGGACACAAAGCCAAATTCTGTGCCTACTACAGCTAGTGGAGTGCACTTGACTGAGCCAAAGAATGCAGCATTGAAAACAGCATACCCAATACCGCACAACATGACCCAGCCTATGTAATCAAGATCAATGATTCTAGATTCTCTGCGTATCGCAACAAGAATATTCAATATTACCGTTTGCACTATTAGTCGGAGGGCAGTCAGTTGGCAGTCTGGGATGGCGCCTTGTAGAGCTTGTACAGCAGACATGCTTATCACATCACAGAAAGTGTGGCTGCAAACCAGCAAGTACGGAAACAGGATCACAGCAAAGTCCTGGAGTTTCATTTTGGAATTTTCAGCTGCCATCATGGAGGAAAAAACTCCACAAGTGCGCTCGAACTTTTCAAAACCCTGGATCTGCTACTGCATTGGTTCCATGGTCTTGAGCATGCTGCATGTCATATACACAGTACAATGTTTAAACATCTCTGACCCTACACTTGGGGAGTTGTCCGTCAACATGTAGTATTGAAACATATACACACGTTTAATCTGCATTGCCCTAGACACTGATTTGTGGCTATGCAAAGTAGCTTCATGCCTGCTCCAAAATATTGTCCACATCTAGGTCTATCCTAATCTGTAAATAATAATGTCAGTCACAGTTACGCGGAATCAGGAAAAAAATATATACATGCATTTCTGAATGAACATGTGTTACAGATGAATTCTCGCTGACTTGATTAGTTCAAAGATTAACATTAGATGTTTCTGATAGTTTGCATATGAGTAGTTATTAGGAGGGGTAGCAGCACAATGAGAATGGGTGTAAGTAGGTCAGTAGGTCACCCAGGCGGGTTCATAAAAGATTTAGTATATAGCTTAATCTAAGGATCCGAAATGAGGCTTTGATGACCTACTTAATTGACCACTTAAGAGGCCAGGAAACAAGGTCATGGTGACCTAGATTCAGCCTCACTATTTAATTAACCAATCAGAGGACAGGACCATGACCTAGATTCCTCCTCATTAACATATTAGACCTTGCCCACTTATGACACCAGTATATTAGGCAACACCCATTTATGCATAGTTTGTACTTAGAGGCCGGTGGGTTTGGTTTTGATTTTTCACTGTTTACAGTTCTTCTCCATCGCTTTTCTTTGCCTAAGGGGTTTTAGCTATCTTTTAAATAGAATTTCACAGGGCAAAGTGATCTTACTCAGTCAAATAGTGTTAGAATTTATATTATAGTATCCTTTTTTATATCTTATGGGAGCTTGAATCCACATCCCATTGTATGGGAGTTGTCATGCAATGTTCTGGGACATTGTGACCTAGATTTCACCTCATTAGACCAGGCCCACTTATACATAGCTTGTATCCAGAATGTGATGCTTTTTTTATTTTCGCTGTTTATATTACTTCTCAACCCTAGCTTTCTCCTCATCATTCTCATATTCACATTTTCAAAAATCATGAAAATCCTCCTCCCAAGACCTAAAGTAGTGTCCCTCACTTGAACAACTAAGATTTTAGTAGCCCAGCGATTAGTCTCAACCCTGTCCAACAACGGCGACCAAGACCAAAAATAAGGACTAGTCGCCCATGAAAGAAGGGGTCATCACTAATTGCTCATCTACTAAATTATTTGTCGCCCAAGTGGGGACATGGCATAATTGTAGATTCCCTGGTAAAATAAGACATCCACGTCCACCTAAATTACAATGTCAGGGCTATCAAATTATTAACACACCTACTGAGCCTGCTCAGTGGGACACCTTATGGACTGATTATTTCAACACACCAGATACAGAGAAAATTGCAGGAAAATAAAACTTATAAAATCTATTCAGGTCTAACCAGACTGGATATGAGCACGACCCCCATGAATGAACTAACACTGACTATCATGCTGTGCTCGATTATGTACTTATGTGGGAAATTATAAATCTCTTTACTAAATAACTTAGGAATCCCAGGTTATTGAATGAATTTATATGGGTAAAAATTACAATTGAAAATAGCCTGTATGGGGCCTAATATATATATATATATATATATATATGTATGTTATGCTAAAGCGGAAATTCTTTTCTATCCTTTTTTGAGAGTAGGGGATTCCCTTTTACTGAAACCTGTGAAAGCTAGGGAATTCCCAGTTATGGTCATGAAACATCACAAATTTGGGGATTTCCCTTAAAATTGCAAAAAAATTACTAAATATTAAAGCCTGATAATTGTGTTTCTACTCGGAATATTCTTAAAATATTTTTGGCACTATTAGTTCTTGATGTATAGGCCGTGCCTAAAGAATTTTATTGGAAAATATTTCCCCTGTAATTATGTAGGTTTCCTTTAAGCAGTTGAGATACTGGATACGTGATATAACTGTATTGTGCTATGCGTATGGTAAAGCCTTTTCTGTTAAATTCAATGCATCACATTGGTTCACTCTTATTCTTCACTGAATTCCAATGTTTTCCTTTTGATATAATTTTAAGCTTCAAGGTTTCAAACAAGTTGTGTATGGTTCACTAAACTAAGCTCTAACGCTAGCTTTGCCCTCAAAATATTGACTGTAGAATCTGTTGACCAGGTGACTTACCTTTTTAAGTGCCTAGAGTCCCACATGTGCTGCATGACACACCTGTATGGGGGTATACACCTGCCCTACTGCCCTGTTCTCAGCGACCCCCGAGGGGAGGGGGTGCCAAGTCTTAACGTAGGTACTATAATTGTAATTAGAACCTCCAGCAGTTGCAGCAGTGAATCGCCAATTTGGTTAAAAAATGGGGCTGTCATATAATCAAACCTTCGTTATAGTTGCCCTCAATATCATGTTATTATATTTGGTATCAGAATAAAAGTGCATTGTGTGTACTTAGATTCCTGCATGACGCCTCCAAAGCAAGTTTTAGAACATGAATTTTGGGGGAAAGTAAGGGAATCCAATCTGGGGGTTGTTAAGAGGTTAACATGTCCTGGGGATGTGGGGAGGGCTGGCTATGGGGGTTAAGCAGGGGAAGGGGAGTCTAGCAAATAGGTATCCATTGGTATAGGTGGGCAGTGGTAGGGTAGGGCCATGGTAGAGGTAGGTGGGGCCTGGCAGCATTGGCGAATTGAGGGAGGGGGGGGGGGCTGCGGGGGCACGTGAGTCCCCCACCTTTTCTTTTTGGGCCAATTTTACATTTTTTAACGTAAAATTCGGCCCAAAAGTCATTAAAGAATTGTTTTTTTCAAAAGCGCGCCCCACCCCCCTTTTCAAAATCCTGAATCCACCACTGGGAAGAGTTAGACCTGGGTTAAAGGTTGAAAGGCTTGCAGTAGCAATGAGTTGGTGGCGAAGTGACAATAAGGATGGAATCTCTGCCTAGTTTATTTCCAAAGCAAGGCATAAAAGAGTCACAAATTGCTGTTTACAAAACAGGGGGAAACTGTACACCCCCCTCAGGGGGCACTCCTCTACACTCTGGTGGGGGAGGCCAGTAGCATATTATTGCTGCCCGTAGGCAGAGAGCCCACTGGATCAAAGGTCATATAGTTGTTCTCCCTTTCCCCCTTTTGGCTATTTTGGCTGCAGCGGCCCTGCTATTTCTGGTTGGTCATGTTGCAAACGTGTTGATCCCCTACCGTCACCAGTTTGAATTTCTATTCTGGGCCAGGAGGGGTGGCACAGGGCCAGGAGGGGTGGCACAGGGCCAGGAGGAGAGGCACAGGGCCAGGAGGGGAGGCACATGGCCAGGAGGGGAGGCACAGGGCTGGAAGGGGAGGCCCAGGGCCGCGAGGGGAGGCACAGGGCTGGGAGGGGAGGCAGAGGGCCGGGAGGGGAGGCAGAGGGCTATGAGGGGAGGCAGTTTTGGGTTTCTATTTCATCTCATTCTTGTATTATCCAGCTAGGTCTATCCGGCTACATTGGTATGTATCAACAACAGTAATGAAATAGGCACTTCTGACCAGGGGCCACAATAGATAAACTTAGCTGTATCACACTTACTACCACCCAAATAGGTGTCATATTTTATTCCCCCAAATACCCTGTCTGTTATGATTTAACATTTCTCCCAGACGCAATTCTCTGGTTATTAGTATTTTGGCCGACCTGCAGGCTAAAT
Source organism: Lepidonotus clava (assembly GCA_936440205.1). NCBI lineage: Eukaryota > Metazoa > Annelida > Polychaeta > Phyllodocida > Polynoidae > Lepidonotus > Lepidonotus clava. The sequence continues at coordinate 71,563,135 of OW387134.1, forward strand.
CAAGGTGAATCCTGTAATCAGCTTCAAACATATCATAGCTATTCATCTAAGACATTTTCCTTTGTTTGACATTATGAAAAGGTAGAATTAGGTACTTTCTCTATTTATCATTGTATGTAGGCCTACTTCACTTTCTGAAGTTAATTTAAAAATATTGTCATTACATGTTTTTATCTTGCCATAAGATGCAATATTTCTATTGTTTTCCCATGCTTTTGCCTACAAAATATGCCAAAATTAGCCTGCAGGAGCATTGAATACAGGAAAACTTGGAACTGCGTCTGCCTGAATGGCTCTAGAGGTACCTTACAATGGTTAACTATATTTAGTATGATAGGTACGGTGACACTGTATGTTCCATATGGATCTCTGCTTTTAAATGTATAAGGTAGAGGCCCTGTCGCTACACTTTTACTCTTGTTTTATGCATTATACTACTCCCAGTCCATACCTCTATTGTTCTCTCCGGAGGTTTCTGAGCGTAACCTTCAGTTCTGCCCATGAAAGGACTTTGGTGAACCTCTGCAGGAGGTTTATTCACTAAACCTCCGGAGGTTATCTAGTTAACCTCCTGAGGTTATGCAGTTAACCTCCGGAGGTTATGCAGTTAACCTCCGGAGGTTATGCAGTTAACCTCCAGAGGTTATGCAGTAAACCTCCAGAGGTTATTTGAGAAAGATAGGAATTTATGTTGCCAATTCCGAAATTTTGAAAAGTTCAGCATTTGTCTTCCATAGCCGAGACTCGAACCATAGACCTTTGCATTTATACACCAAGACCATAACCACTACCCTATTGAGGCAGCTGTGTGGACTACCATGATGCATATCTTTTATGTATAAAAAGAGGAAGGGAAACAATTTGTCGCAGAGCGGCTGTTGCTGACGTGTGGCACCGTATTAATTTTCGCGCTTTTCATATTTTCGCGCATTTTGCGCACCACTAAAATGCACAATAATTTGATGTGAGTTAAACTTTTAAATATCATAGAGCAAATAGAATTAATTATTAGATGCGCGAAATTTTCATTGGCGGAAATTCTGCTTATTGCTTGGTGCGCGAATGTTTAGCAGCACAAAAATATATATACGTCCACAGTAGAATAGGAAATGAGAATACAATTTGAATAACACTTCACATTTATTTTCTGAGTGAAAAAAATCAATTACACCATCAGATCTGGTGGAGTTTCGAACTCAGGACCTGCTGCACGGAAAGCCTGCAACTTAACCACTCACCTAAAGTGACCACTTGCTGTAGCTTCTTCTAATGTCGATTCAAATAAATTGGATGTTTATATGTATAATATGTGATATAAATAATGCTTTATATAATATATTTATAATTTATGTGACCACAAGAGTAACAAAACATGGATCTCATGTATATGGGACGTAGTATAAGCTCATAAACCGCCGTGGAGGTGGAGGTTATGGTATATAACCTCCTCGGCTGACGCCTCGGAGATTATATACCATAACCTCCACCTCCACGGCGGTTTACCTTCACATATACCACGGTAGACTGTGAGAACAAAAGAACTAGTCCGTGTATATAATGTGAATGAAAAGGTCCTTTCTCCTCAAAGGGCCGCGAATATAATGCGCATTCCACCAGTGCCAGAGGGGAGCAGAACACCACCATAACATCTCATGGGACCAGCTACTCTTCCGCCCCACACTGAAAACACAGGGTTGTCAAAAGTGGTGCCAAAAACGACAACCCAAGGTTGTCACAGGCTGTGTCTGTGTCTGTTAGACAAAAAATCTTATTTATGAATATTTTCATGTTGTAGATATCATAGTCATTATAATGACATCCTATTATGTTATTACTAGTTATTAGGTGTGGCCATTACACATAGGAGACCTATGAGTTGTATGGTTTTGACACCATTCACTTACAACACTGGGTTGATATAGACAGAGGCCATGACAACCCTGGGCTGTCACTTTAGGCACCATTCACCTACAACCCTAGGGTAGTCAGACAGGACTTTTGACTTCTCATTTTCTTCTGTGACAACCCTATGACAACCCATTCTTCATTTTTGCTTCTCTGACGACCTTTTTGGCCTAAAGCAGTCGGGAGAAAATGACTACCTTTGGGTTGTCATACAGCCTCAAAATTCACAATGACAACCCTCTGACCACCCCAAAGTTGTCAAAGGATTGTCACAAGGTAGTCACACAGCATTGATGGCCTGAAATGAGCCCTGTGATGACCCAAAAGTCACATATGAGAGCCCAGAAGTGACCTGTGACAACCCTTTGACAACCTTGCAGTGGCTCTCTGACGACTTTGTGTTTTCAGTGCAACACGTCCTATGACAAACATTCCTGGTGCAGGTGTGACTCGCCGTTGAGTCGGGAATGCATACTCCACATTGGCTGATATAGAGGGGGTGCCCCCCTTTTATGGCCAAATTTAGTTTTTTAGGGTAGAATTCTGGTGAATAGGGGTGGATCCCCCTTTCTTTTAGTACGCCCCCACCTTTTTTTTTTTTTTTTTTACAAAAGCTGTATCTGGCACTGTTCCATCTATAGGCAGTGGGGGAAAAGCTGTGGGCAGGGGATGGAGACAGCAGGGTAGTGAAATACATATAAATAGAATAATGGAAAAATAAAGTGAACGAGACATTTATGTGAAAACTTGGCAATTACTTGATCTGGAAGACCAGGGGGTTACCCTGAAGATTATTTCAGAAAAAAATGTGGCAATTTGTAAAGAAATAGGTGACTTAGAATATTGAAGTTAGTAGTGTCAGAAAGTATTCAAAAAGCTTAAATATTAGATTAGAAGTAAGATATCAAAACTGATCAACAGCAAAGGACTATACCTTGTAATAAGAACGGTTGATCCTAACGGGATGACTGCCACATTCCAACTGAGCATCTCTATATAACCTTCTTGTGAAGGGTGGCGCCCCCTCTTAACAAAAGTATGAACCACCGGGAGGGGAATGCAGTCCAATTCAGTCTGCAACACTGACCACTGTACTTGGAGCAGAATGAAGTGAGAACTCGTGCCCATTCAGATGGCCAAGGGTCTGTTAGTAGTACATAGTTAGTATGTATGTGAGGGGGGAGGGAGAGAGGCTCCTCCCACCTTGGTCTGGTGCTCAGTTTGTCCAACGAGTACAGACTTCAGTCTATACTCGCTGGTTTGTTCAATCTGCGAGGGGTCATAAGAAGGGTGTATAAGAACGGAGCCCCTTTATATAGGGCTAGGGGCCCTTGTATAATGACCCAGACAAACAACAATTAAAAGGTCACTTGTATATATGTCAGAAATAGCTGGCATCTATGGGTACACTTCAAACTTAGTCACGGCTCAGACCTCAACTATGCAACAGCCATGGCACAAGGCCATTGGTAGCCCAGTTAATATGCACTGGTTGGACAGCCAGCGAAAACATTGGCGATGCCAGGACTTGACCCGACACTGGAACCGCAAACCTATTGCATGTCTCCTCTGGGGCTACTAGCTGCCAGGTCAATCAGGGGTAGATCCAGGAGGGGTCCTTGGGGTCCTGACCCCCCTTTGGTGGACCCCAAACTACAAAAAGAGGGGAAAATGTTGCGTGCGTACATGCACATTTAGTACTTAGCTTTTATGCTGACCCCCCCCTTCCCCTTTCGGGAATCCTGTATCCACCCCTGGTCAATGATTTCACGTAGTTTCAAGTGCTACCCAGTGCAGTGATCGGCAATATTAGAATCAACTCACGGGTTTTGGGGTTGTACAATGTACTAGGATCGAATCCATGGTGATGGAAAAACAGCAAGGTCTAGCAGGTAGCACCTGGCAGTGGCGGATCCAAGGGGGGGGACAAAAGTGACAATTGCCACCCTAGACCCAAGGTAGAACATTTTTGGATCTTAAAATTGGAAGATCTGTATAAAAATGGTGTTTTTATTTTTCATTTTTATAAGGGGGGTCAGGGCTTGTCCCCCCTAGAGCACTGACTCTGGAGCTGCCCCTGCCTGGGATCGAACCCCGGCCGACCGCATGCCATTAGACCACCCCATCTCCTTCGGGCCCATTAGTATAGACCAAGTGTGTGATATGAAAGATGAATTGCAATTCTTTTCACCTCATTAGCACACATGCCAGGGGACTATACTAAGTGTATTTCATACTTTGTTCATTTCCAAATAATTTTACTCATATTTTTCATACACCCCATCGTACCCCTTACTGTCCATTCAGATAGGGTAGTGGTTAAACAATTTGCTATATGATACTTGATTCGTGGCTTTTTATGACATTTTTATATTGGTCCTATTCTAACTTTATTTACACTAATAGAAGGAAGGGTTGGCCTGCGAGCACTCTCCAACATAACACTACTCCCTTCCGGAGACACTGTGGTCACAGAGGCCTGTGGGGGAGATTGTATGTGGTCCCTAAAAACCGGCCAAAACTGCCTGGCATGAACACATGCTTGAATGGGTTTAAATATAATAAGTATTTTATTGACAACAGAGAAGTCATTACAAACTTATGTGTCAGACAGAGTGGATCACAAACTAGACATAAACAAGCTACAAATATCTACAGCTACACTATAACTACACATTTATGACTAGACAGGACTAGACTAGCACAGTACGGTGCAGTGAGGTGAGTCACTACACTGTCTCGGACAGTTGGCATACATAGTTTGCCTCCTTAGATAAGACAGCTATTCAAAACATCAGCAACAGTACAGGGCCTTGTAAGGCAATTTAGCACCATCAGAGTTGTCTGCACAGTAAATCTGGAGTGAATATGGTTGAGTAAGTAGGGACATTATAACTCTAAGTGTCATGGATACTGCTGTGTGGCATAGATTATGATACCCTCGATCTCTCTCTGAAGGCAAGATAAGTGTATCTACTTATATGTTTTAAGACTGTAGGGTCTGACGAGGTCATTAGCTTTATAAATGCCTCTGTCTCTGTGAGAGATTGTAGGCCAGGGATACAATTCTCTAGACTCTGGAAAAGAAGGGCTCTAAGGTTCTCATGGGCCTTGCAGTTCATTATAAAGTGTATTTCATGGTCCACCTGCCCTGATGAGCAGAAGTGCAGATGCGGTCAGCTGATGGCCTAGAGGGTTTACAGTGCCTACCTGTTTCAATACCTAAGTTATGTGAGCTGAGTCTTAGTTGAGCCAAAGCACTGCGGTGCATTGGGTTTTCTACATACATTAAGTAGTATTCGAGAGAATGTTGGGTTTTAAAAAGCCTATATGTTCGGAGTTTATTAGAGCTTTCCTCATTATTAATTGCATTGAAGAACTTAGTGCTGTATTGTTTAAAATGGAACCCACTTAGCCTCTTATATAAGATCCCATTAAGGTCTAAATAAATAGTTTAATACAACACTAAGCAGTCTCATCTTTTTCTGTGGATTATCATAGCTTTGTAAGATGAATAGAAGGAGAATCATTTTGCTAGTTATACGAGGTCAGAGTGGCGGCCACCCACCCGGAGACGGCGAGTCACTCAGGCTAAAAATAGCCCCAAAGCTGTCCTGTGTAGTGACCGGCGTGGAGGGGTGTTAGTCAATGCAAGACACCAACAGTCTGACGTCACGGGACAGCGTGCATGCAACTGGCGGGCCTACACACACCCCATCGTAATCTAGGTGCACCTCCTCACGGCACCGGCCCCCGGCCCCGGGGCAGTGACCACCCGACAACAGGACCAGGGGAGTGGACCCTCCTCACCCTTTCCTTTATTTCTTTCCTGTAAGTGTTGATATGATTTAGTTTTATCCAATCCTAGTAGGTGGGCTGATATGACCACCCCTACATACGTACCAATGTATTATTTTGAAGCATGCACCTATAAAGAAATTAGAAGGTTTGACAGTTGGGTTTACTTTAGGAAAGAGTCCAACCCGGGTGTTGGAGAGGGGTTCCCCCGGTGAATGGCGTCACTACTGTTTATGTCCCGTTGGTCAATCAAGCGGACCTACCATTCTCAAATTAGGAGTAGAGTGGGACCCTTGAAGGAGGGGGGGTCCTTATGTCGCATGTCAAATTTAAGAAATAGCCATGTTGCCCTGTCAAATTTAAGAAACGTCTGAGTCGTCCTGTCGAATTTAAGAAATAGACATATCATTTATCCCAAAAATGGCCGTGTCGCCGTGTCAAATCTATCGGTCTAGGGCCATTCGAGTAGCAAGTCGTCAGGCTTAATAGACTAGAAGAGGTGTGTGTGTGTGGGGGGGGGGGGGTGAGTTCGTGGTTCAGGGTAGGGAACATCCTCCCATGGCTGGCCGCTCAGAGAGGTCAACTAGGTAACGGGATTGGTACAGAGCCAGGGTATACAGAGCCTGACCTATGAAGACAGGCAGGTGGAAACAGATGATTCAGTCCAAAATGTAGAGGGGCCCAAGGGGGGCGCACATCCTCCCTATTTTGGCCAAAATTTAGATTTTAGTAATGTAATTATAAGATGGTCCTGCCCGTAGCATAGTGGGAAATTTTTGGAATTGCACGTCCCCCTTCTGAGATTCCTGCACCCCCCCCCCCCCCACTAGATCCGCCACAGATATAGGGAAGCGGAGCGAACTTGTAAGATGTTGAAAGAACTGTTTGACAAACAGATAAAATTATTTGTCATTAAATTAAATCTATTAAAAAAAGAATCTGACACACCTCGATAGACAAGGTTAAGAATGTATATTGCAAAAATTTTAACTTAATATATTGACAGGTGATTGGAATGTCAATGTCCAAAACCTAAATTTAAATATTCACAGTAGTTTTGTCTATTCTTGGGTATTTGTTAGGAGCTCTTACCTGAGTGTTCAGTGTAAGATTCAATATACACAGCCCCCAATTTTCCACAATTGCTGATTGATCCCACCTTCGCACTTTGTGCATATCAGGACCTCCTTAAAGGGAGCCAAAACCAATGAAATTGACAACATTTTCAAAACTCAGATAAGTATAGAAATATGTTATATGAGTAGTGGTGAAGTATTAGCTGTGAAAACTAGCTGGTAATATTTACATTTTTTTGTAAACAAACCCTATTTTTGTGGATCAGCATTAATTGAATTGAGCAAGAAAAACATATTTTTAATGATTTTTTTACCATATTTCATGGTTTAGATTTTAACATAGACCAGAAATAGACTCAAGGAATGGATTTCCATGATTATTTGAGTTAGGAAAATTTCAATGAATTTATTGGTTTTGGCTCCCTTTAAGATTTTTCATTGAAATACTGTAATGACATGGTTGGTCAGTCCATAGTTAGTAACCCCTTGGATTGTTCATTGTTAACAGAAGTCCTTGCAACTAGTATTGCATATTGGACTCACTAAACCTATTTCTTTCACGCGACTGTTATGTCCTTCATAATGAGGAAGTTATCGAACGGACCTGCAGTCTGAATGGACTTAGACTGCCATTGGAGTTACCTAATATTTTTGGGAACTAAATCATAAATCAAGCATAAATAGCACCCTATAATTAAATGGATTTTAAACCTCTATAATTTAATACATTCATACATTGCTTCGGCTTTCCGTCATTCAACGTTCTTCCAGCGCTGACAGGATTAAGATTCACCATGGTACAATTTACTAATAAATTTACCAACATGTGAACAATACTAACAATGCAAACATTCATAATTGCTTGGGATTGATTATTGCAGTGCAGTGATTGTCTCTGACGGTACGTCCAGACCCTATATAGATACATACAGACTGGACAGTAGAGGGGTTTCCTGTTATGCCTTTTTTGGCCTGCCACCTGGTAGTGGGTATGAGGCATTTTGGTTTGATTATTACAGGCTGCTTTAACAGGGGGGAGGTATTTTTAGCCGAAAACTATTTTAAGTAGTAGCACCCATTGGGCTCAATGACCTGTCCCTGGTAATAGCTCCTGATACCTGCCACTAGGGAAGTGATCACACAGACCCAAAGAGGAACTGTCCGGTCTGTATATATCTATTTACAGGCCCATAGCCAGCAGGGTTCGCGGGGTTTGTTCGAACCCAACCTTGGATGAACCCTCCTTTAAAATATCACTTCTATGGTCTCTATGAATTAAAAAAATATAAGTTTTAGCCCCAAATTCAAAAAACGAACACCCCCTCTGAAAAATAACTATTAGTCAAAAAACAAAACCCCCTCTCAAAAAACCTGGCTATGGCTATATGGTACAGGGTCTGTGCTGTACATTGAACTTACTCGGTACCATGTTTACTCCAGCAGTACACTGAACGAAGCTGACCTTGACAGGAGCAGGACCGCAGTGGACAAGGACAACAGTGGGTACCAAACTTGTCTATGCTCATTTGGGGCCTACAGGTGGCCCCTCCATCATAGAAACATGTATACTGAAGTGAATTGTGTACGCTGTGGATGGGGTAGAGTGTGTGTCAATACATGCAGGAGGCAAAAAGCTAGAAACATGTCAAGCTAATATAACATTTACTCACAGCAAAAAGGTTTGAAAGTCCTTTTTACCAAACAAACATGAACCAGTAGACCATCTTCAACCCTCCAGATCTGATTCTTTGACAGTAGAAGTATGCACTCTTTTTTATAGGCGTTTTTCAAATATATGCTAGAGATCAAGAATTTATCAGTATTGCCACCTGGATATTACCAATGAAGAAAACATTGGGAACCTACCGGCTGGTTCTGAGTTGAGGTTGATCAAATACGAATAAACAAGCCAACCCTGTTAAGCTTTGACAGTGGTGCAAAGCATGAAATGTAGTTTATATATCATATGTTAATGTATGTATTAACAATAGTTATTTGTCATCTTCCTCTCTCTTTGTTGAATATTATTCTTTGGGATGGAATCTTGATACACCTACAAGTTTAGTTACAAAAAGTCAATCCAGATGACAGTACAATGACTGAATGTCAAATCTGTTGAATAGGAAAATAAATAATCCATCCAGAGGTTTGTGATATACACATTAATACATTATATACTACAACAATAACATACATTTAGTGAAAACAATTCTGGTCTGCCTGAACAAATAACATCCCAATTAAATCTATAGATTGGAAATGAGAAACATTTGGCAAAATCTATGTAAATCAATAAGGTAATATGACATGTAATAAGAGATGCTGTAAGTGATATAAGATCACATATTGGTGATTCAAATAAATTTCTAGTTCCCACAAACCTTTCAGTTCCAGAGATCACCATTACCCCAGCTTCTCCTGTGAAACCAAAGGATCACTTCATGTTTGACATTGGGGAGGTAAGAATAAAGTCATTTAAAAGATATGAGAGAGGTTATGAAAGAATATTTGACTCATTAATCAATAACATTTTCGAAAAATAGTAATAGCTTTTAATTCGCCAGGTCCATGTCAAAGTTAAAAGTAGGCAACTTGTGAAATGGAATTCTGCAGATAATAAGTGAGAATGCTATCAAAGTGGGCATCCTTTCACTAAAGCCCTATACCCTCTAAGTGATTTTGGCAGCCCTCAGTGCCGATGGCCATTCTGACGGCCACGCTGATGGCCACGCCCATTGTGTGTGGGAATGCCTTGTCCAGTCGAAGTCGGCCGACAGCTGGGCCAATGACCACGCAAATCCATATTAAGCATGTTTGATAATATGACACCAATGCCATCAGTGTGGCCATCAGCGTCGCCTGGCAATCCATCTTCTAGTGGGTATGGCACTTTACCTCTAATTGGTAAATCAGCATAATATGAATCCTAAAGTGTAATCTTTCCTTGTTCAAAGACAGACAGCCTCGCGTCATACCAGTCGGAGCTGAGCATGAACATGCCAGCTTACGGTGACTACCCCACCATTCTAAGACGGATTCCAAAGGATGCAGAGGTCACATCAGTGTTGGTCGGCCCAGCAGACTTCCTGGATCAGCCCATCATGGCCTTTGTCCGTCTCAGTAAAGGCTGCATACTGGGTAACTTCACGGAGGTGCCTCTGCCTGTGCGCTTCCTCTTCATCCTGATGGGACCAACCACAGCCACCATGGACTACCACGAGATTGGTCGTTCCATCTCAACCCTCATGACCAACAGTGTAAGCTCAACACCTTGTTGATTCCCAGCCAATATTCAATGGATCATTGGACATTGTTTGTATATAAAAAAATGTATTGATATTCCATGGGTCTTTTTGATTAGAACCCTACCATTAAGCCTATATGTCATGAGATGAGAGAGGGACAAATGTAACTGCCTTGGTTGTCCAGAAACAGTCAAACGTCTTATTCATAATCACAGACAAAAAATTATGTTTCTTCAAAGAAAATAACAAAACATGTAATTATTGTCTTTTTAAAAATTATTCCATATCAAACAAAGAATTATTTTCCATTTCTCAATTCAAGTGATTTTGCAGGGGGTGTGTTCAATTATTACTTAGATGCTTACCTTGAACACATAACAATGCAAGAGAAGAATAAATGGATATAACACGTTTTGGTCAACATCTAAAACTATTGTAACCATTCTATTTTCATTGCTGTAGCATTTCCGTGAAATGGCCTACCAGGCAGAGGATCAAAAGGACCTACTGAATGCCATCAATGATTTTCTGGGTGAAGCCATTGTCCTGCCCCCTGGGAAGTGGGATAAGGAGACACTGCTGCCCATTATGGATATGGCCAATAAGAAGCCACAGAAACAGGAACTGAAGGACAAATCTCAATGTGAGTGGCCTGCACTGAAAGTGCTGTGCACAAGGGGTTTTATTTGTGTTATCAAAATCTCAGGCCAATAACAGTCTCCATTTGGTCTTAGGCACCTTAGATTAAGTACAGACTTGAATATAAAGATAATTTCACCTTCCCACCCTCCCTCTCTCTTGGGCTCAAGTACACATTGGGATTGTATGAGCGATTACCCACAGTTAAAACATTTCTCATGCCTCTACCCCCCTTGATGTATATGCACTTTATGGAACGCACATCAAAAAGAAAAGGAGAACTCTTGTGAAGAAATAAATAAAAACTGAGATATATTATGGACATTCAATTAATGAATCAAAACAGCAATTCCTATTGTCTTTTCTAGCATCACTAAATCTAGAGTTTTCCACGCTTTTACATACATAAGTATGCTTATCACAATATGCATACAAAGCCAAGGTCAAAATCAAACTAGGCAGGCTCATAGGTCATGGTTTACGATCTTTTAAACTATATCTTTTACTTTATACCTACTCAAGCTCCAAAGAAGGAAGATGATGGGTTTGGGGACCCGTTAAAGAGGACTGGCCGACCATTTGGGGGAATGATCAATGACGTGAGGCGGCGCTACCCCAAGTACTGGAGTGACATCAAGGATGGCCTCAACCTGCAGTGCCTTGCCACTTTCTTCTTCATCTACTTTGCCTGCCTCTCCCCTGCTATCACGTTTGGTGGCCTGCTGGGTGAGTTACATCTGGGGACAGAACCAATCATTCATTTGTTGATAATGTAATGATTGGCAATGTTTATAACCAATCAAGGATATGTCTATGCTTTTGTGGATCAGTATTATATCATAATCTATCACAAAGCAGAAAACATACAGGCTTTTTGACTGATAAGCTCAATGCTTTTGACTGATGTGTGTTTGTTGTATTTCATGGATTATGAAAATTGAGCTAACATAAATCAGTCTTTTGTGAATATGCATTGTTCATTGTAGGAGAAAAAACATTAGGGCTGATGGGCGTTAGTGAGTTGCTCATAATGACCTCTATTGGTGGGATCCTGTTTGCACTGCTCTCTGCTCAACCCCTGCTCATTGTTGGCTTTACTGGACCCATCATTGTCTTTGAGGAAGGCCTGTTCCAGGTAATGCAATAGAATTCAAGGCAAACACATGCTTAAACAGGAACAAGTCTGAGTTGATTGTTTGGTACAATATATCTGAATAAACAATATATATATCTACTTGCTAATTATTGGGGGCAGAGATGAAGTATCAAAGTGTAGTGACATAAGACCCGTTCAAGCTGTTATAGGCAGGTAGGTCTTTACAGGTGTCCTTAATGTCCTGGACTGCCATTTATGAAATATAGACTATAAGCTAATCAGAGTGGACCAGGTTATTTCTTATTCCAACATAAATAGTTATCTACAAACCTTAGCTTGTAATGCTTCTGCCTATAGTCTGCCCTGCAAATATCTCAATATCTACAAATGAAACAGTTCCTTCTTCAAAATAGTGGAAAGACAAATACTTTATGAATTGAAATTGTCCTATGGTACATTCGAATGAGCTTCACAAATTGATGGTTTGATGATTGTCTTGTAGTTCTGTGGGTCAGTGGGCCTGGACTACTTAGGCTTCCGTGTGTGGATCTGTCTGTGGGTGTGGCTGATTGCTGTCCTCGTCGTCTGCTTTGAGGGCTCCTTCTTTGTGAGATACTTCACACGATTCACCATGGAGATATTTGCTGCCCTTATTTCCCTCATATTCATCTACGAGGTTTTCTACAAACTGTATCTGGTAAGTTGTACAGGTCATCACAGAAATAACTGTCTGTTAGATGATTGAAAAACAAGTAGCAATAATCAATTTAAACGAGGAGAGAACAAGTTAGAAATAATAATTTCTTAATTCAAGGTCTCATTTTAATTGCTCAGATTAATTACTAGTGTGAGTTGTTTTGATTTCTAAGTTATGATAACATTATAGATTTTATTGTTCATTATTCAGGCAAACAAGTTATGAATGTGATGATTTTTAGAAAAAGTTTATTTTTAGACATTATAAATTAGGGCACCAAAGTATATAAATTTACTAATACAAAGGCATGAAAAGGTTGAACAGGGAAACTAAATTTAATTTTTAAACCATGATTACTTACTATAGGTGTTCCAAACTCACCCACTGCAACTCCATGATGCTGAACCAACAACAGTCTCGGAAGTTATGACCAATCTCACCCTTAACAGCACAGATATGTCAAACACAAACAACATTATTCTTACTACCAATGTCTCAAACCTTGATGGATATGTGACAACAACAGAAGTTGGCTTCAAGTCAAGCTTCAGAGATGATAATGCTGTTACCATCAACACTAACAGCACTAATAAGGAAGTAAACAGCACAGAGATGCAGGATAGGGTAGTAGTGATGGAGATTGTAGGACAACCCAACACAGCCCTGCTCTCTCTAATACTCACCCTTGGAACATTCTTCATTGCATACTTCCTAAAAATGTTCCGGAACAGCAAGTTTCTAGGCCGCAGTGTAAGATTTTGAGAGCAACTATTGATAATCAATTCTATAAGCACTTGATATATTTTCTAGGATATATATTTTTCTCATAAAATTCACTTATGGAAAATATGTTAATACCTATCTGGAACATTCGGTGATGTTTTCTCTCTTCATGTATCTAGATTTTGTTTAGTAAAAGTCAAAGCAATATCAAAAGTTCACTCGTTGTTCAGTTATGACACTTCACTTCCAATATTATATTTGTTTTAGGCTCGACGGGCACTTGGGGACTTTGGTATCCCCATAGCTATTGTCATCATGGTGCTCATAGACTTTCTCATAGAGCATACTTACACACAGGTATCAATAGATTACTACTTTTGATCTGCATATCATGAGTGTGGAGATTGTGTGTATGAGGTTACGTCTTTGAAAAAAATACCTGACCTACATACAGATAATCAATTTACAAACTTTGTTATATAATTCTGAAACAATGAACAGATATGTAAATCACATTTACAAACTCTCTCAATCAAGATAAGTAGTTATTATCACTTAGAGTTGATACATCATTAATTTGATATATAGCAATATGGTCATGATTGCCCAATGATGACCATTTATAAGTGATTATATGACCCATCTGCTGAAGGTCTGTACATATCAATTTTTCAAGTGACATTCCAAAAGAAAACTTAGATCCTTCCAACTTGCAGAGCAGCAATCAATTAAATGTTATGTACTCAAGGTTACTCTTAAGTGGAACCATGGACCAGCACCAAATCTAGAAGATAGAAATTACACTGAAAGATAGATAATTTAAAAGAGAATTATTGAACAGAAAAAGTATTACTATAATGTAGATTTTCCTCCTGCTATGACCTACCTTATATTACTGCCTGGCAGAAACTAAGTGTGCCTGATGGACTGGAGCCAACACGTGCAGACCTGCGGGGGTGGTTCATCAACCCACTAGGTCTGAAGACCAGCCTCCCTATCTGGGCCTACTTTGCTGCTGTATTGCCTGGCCTGCTTGTTTTTATCCTCATCTTTATGGAGTCACAGATTACAGGGTAAGTGACAAGTCCCAGATTTCAGTGTAAGTGTTCCTTTCCCAAATAGAGGATCAATAATTACTGTAAAAATGATATTTTCCAGACAATTAACTATTTAAATATTTCAGAGTCATAAAAGATATAGGGCCTACCTTTTATCATAAGGGATCTTGTTGACAATGTTACTGCCAGTAATCACTTTGAACTTTAGACAAAAAAAGAATATACTTGTTTTATTTTGTAAAAAGAACTTGCAGATTGTGCCTTGTATGCACCCATATGAATATGCTCCAATCTTCAGGATGATCATCAGTAAGAAATCCAAGAAGGGCACAGGTTTCCATCTAGACCTGATGCTGATTGGTAGTTTCAGCATCGTCTCGGGCTTTCTGGGCCTGCCGATACTGACAGTGGCCACAGTGAGATCTGTGTCCCATGTCTCAGCCCTCAGTGTAATGAGTCGGACCCACGCCCCAGGAGAGAAGCCCAAACTCATTGGGGTTCAGGAGCAGCGGTTGACGGGACTGGCTGTGCATATCATGATAGGTACAGAGTTACTTTATATCACTATGAGGTATATTTAAAGAATATTCAACTTCAAAGTGTAGGATAAGGATATTGCTTTTTTTATATTCTTTTATTTATCCAGACAAGAATTAAGCAGTTACACTTGTTTTACATTCCTATCTGGGTCAGATAGTAAACTATCTCAGCAATTACCCAGTATAAAACACTTATAAAGATACAGTGTGTATGGTAATGTATCATTTACTAGAAATTGGTAATAGCATCAAGAATTCATTCTATATACATAAAATCATTTGAGTAAAAATCAATAACAATGCTTTGTTTTAAAACCAAAAACTGAAAAAGACATTCACTGCATGAAATGCATAAAACATTGTTCAGATATTGACTTTATTCATTAAGTTTTGATGTAATTGTGACACTGCTATTGCTTGCCTTTCCTTAGGCCAAATCCAAAGGTGCAATTAAGGTTAGACTACTGTTATGCGCGGCTATTTCACAGCACTCACAACAATGTACATTGATAAGTTTGCTCCCATCTGTCCAAATATCTATTATGAATCATTAGATAACCCATTGCAATGTCTTTTCTATGATATGAACCATATTACTATGGGTGGTAAAATACAAATATGAATTAACCGGAAATATCAAAATCTAATTTTTTACTTTTATTTTTTGAACTGAAATATCTCGGTCAATAATAAAGGAAAACACCTAAAATTTGGCATGCATATAGATGATAGCCATTTGGAGGGAACCGTGTCTCAGATTCTTTTTTCAGATCCTAGTTTTGATTTTATGAAATCTAGAAAATGAAGGTGTAAAAATTGATAAAATTTGACAAAAAGTTTCCCGTTTTTTGCCATAAAAATAAAACTAAGACCTAAATAAAAAATCTGAGACACGGTTTCCTCCAAATGAATGTTATTGACAATACTACTGAGTTTCAAAGATTTCAAAGAATTTTTCACCCCAATTGGGTGTGCATACCTGCTGCAGGAGAACCAAGAGTGATTATGATCCCTGCAGAACCCTATATAGGTAGCAGAATGTGAGAGCTAGGCTCTGATAGGCTCAGACATGTGAGGAGATCTGATTGGCCAGTGGCACTGAACCCCATGCACCTTGTGTGCTTACAGAGAGGGGGAGGCACTGTGGTGGTGTACATGTGGTAGTTAACCCAGCTAACAATTTTACGTTGCTACAACGTTGCTACAATGTTACAGTTTGGTTGTTACAACGTTGCAAATTTACGTTGTTACAACATAAATTTGTGGACTCCCAGAAAGGTTGCAGCAACGTTGTCACCAACGTTGTAATGTTGCCATCTCACAACCTTTTTACAACGTTCTTGATTTTTGTCATATAGTCATATATTAATGATATATTCAGTATTCATAAACATTATTTATATTGTGTTATCTGTTTCCAGATAATGGCCATATTTTGTGGCGCCCCTTAACCATTAGAGAATGTTTAAAAAGTACATAATAAATAACATAAAAAATAATTATGAATAATAAAAGCTATATTTATTGGTTATCCCTGGCATAATTTGATTCCAGAGTGCATTTCACATCTTGAAACCAACATAATGATCATGTAGGCCTATGTTAGATCATATCAGGTTAATGACCTGTTGCATGTACAATTTAAATGTCTCAGGGCTGAAAATACTGTACCATATTGACAAATTGCAAAAAGGTGTTTAGCTCAAGATTTTATTTCAATACCCCTCCATGTCTCATAATATATCACAGTATTAAGGTTTTGTGAATACAAACAATGTTCCCATATGCAATATACTTTATTTGTGAATTTAGTCTGAAAACAAATATCAAATTTCTGTTCTAAAAGGCATAACATCAAAAACGTTTATTCAATTTGGAATTTTTTAGACAGTGGTGCCACCTGTGTGCTGAATTTAATGTTCTCATGCAACGTTGTTACAACGTTGTGTAAGTAACATTGCTACAATGTTGTGAAAATGATGTTGTGACAACGTCATTTTGCAACGTTGCAAGTATGTTTCAAGAAAACGTTGTAAAACACGTTGTGGCAACGTTGCTGCCACGTTATTACTTGAATGTTGTGAAAAAGTACTGTTGCACAACGTTGCTTGAACGTAGTGTGTTTGCTGGGAATCTCCAACCACAACACTTACAATTTAGTAACAAGTATATAATAATAGTAAAATTTTTTTACAATTAATAAAGTAAAAGTATCCACTCAAAGAACTTATAATGACAACTAAAGCTATTCTCATGCCTCATTCTAGATGTATAACTTGTATTATAATTTTGTCAGAATGTGCTCCCACATGACCTTAGAATGCATGATTTTCAGTTTGTACTCCTGACGAAGGCCCCCACCGGCCGAAACGTTGAGTCATAATAAAACGCCACACGTGTATAACATAGTTGGTCTCCTGGTTGTGTATTAACCTAACACATCGATTTATTCATATCACTGCACAAGCATCCTCAATAGGATCCCGGGAACCAACTCATCAGCCCAGTTCCAGTTGGTTATCAATCACCTTAACTACTATAACGTAATACTCTGACCACGTATCCATAATAGGATCCTGGAACGCCAAGTTCACCCTGAACAACCCCTAAAAACCTACGACACACCAAAACATCATAAATGGCGACATCCAATGTTCCAAACAGCAACAATGGAGAGATGAATGACCAAACAGAGCAAGAAGATGCTCCCATCCGTATTCCGTCGGATGCGGTACCATATTTTCGCATCGCCAGGAAACTGGCTCTCAGCTATAACCGAGCGAAACATCACTACACCTATTTGAAACAATGCCTAAACAACAATTCGATGCCAAAGGGACTCCAACCTAAGTTGGCCCCTCAGGTTCCAGAAATAGACTGGTCCTTTTCTCTCAAATGGGAACAGGCCCACACAGCTTTCTCCAAAGAACTTACAAAGATACTCGCTGAGTATTACGCAAATAGAATCAAACGTCTAGAGAAAGAAATGAAAACTACACAAGAATGCCTAATCAACACATGTCACCAAGACGTCCTCAACCACATAGAGAACCTTCTGAGCAAGATACAGGACGATCAACAACGGGTGTTGCAGGAACGCCGCGTTCGAAAAACAGACGGTTCAAGAAATACCAACCCAGCCCAGCAGAGAGCACAGCAGTCCGCAACCTCTCAAGTAAAGACCTCAACCAACACCACTACACAGTCTTAAATAAAGGTCTGTCATTCATCCCAACCCCCAGACCACCTAACCATATACACACCGTACAGGATACCCTATTATTCAACAGACGAATTAGACTCAAACACTTCTTTCAAAACTCAGATCAACAACCAATCAAACCCATATTTCCCATACAACCAACTGGGTGGTTACCACCAACAGGCATCAACGAAGATGTAGAAGCATTCACATCATATACCCTCCACCAAATGTCCAAAGAACCCACCACTAAAGGACACTACTCCAACCTTACAAAAGATGAAAAAGACGCCCTTAAAGACCTAGTGAATGACTGCTCCATCACCATCAAGCCTGCCGATAAAGGCGGGGCGATCGTAATCATGAACACTGAAGATTATATCAAGGAAGCAAACCGACAATTACAACAGAAAGACCACTACCGAGAGACCGACTATGACCTCACCCCTACGTTCACCAACAAAATACGAGCCCACATACTCAGATTGAGTATTATAGGAAAACTACCTGAAAACGCCCCAAAGATCCTACTACCAAACAATATAAGAACTTCTCCATTCTACATGCTACCCAAAATTCACAAAGAGAATACTCCAGGTAGGCCAATAGTCTCAGGCATAGATTCACCTACAGATAGGATATCCCAAACGATGGACAACATCTTGAAGCCTCTTGTCCCTAAAACTGACAGCTATCTAAAAGATACAAAACACTTCCTAAACATCATTGAAGACATAGGACATCTTCATGAAGACGAATTTCTCGTCACTATTGATGTGGGATCCCTCTACACATCCATCCCACATGATGAGGGGCTAGATGCAGTCGTAAATGCACTTTCCTCTACACGAACCCCACCGATGGACCCCGACACAGCAAGGACCCTACTATCACTTGTACTAAACCACAACACGTTCGTATTCAATGGAAGGTTCTATCACCAACTACAAGGCACAGCTATGGGAACCAAGGTAGCCCCGACGTACGCCAACCTCTTCATGAACCAACTGGAAATGAGACTACTGAAAGATAGCAAGATACAACCAAGCATCTGGAAAAGATACATCGACGATATATTCTGCATATATCGCTGCTCTGAAGACGAACTGAAAGAACACCTCACATGGCTCAACACACAACATCCAACTATAAAATTCACCTATGAATACAGCCCCTCAACGATCAACTATCTGGACACCACAGTATACGTGGATGACCAAAGGAAACTACACACCAAAGTGTATAAAAAACCAACCGATGCCGACCTTTACCTACACTACAAATCCTTCCATCCACGACATCAGAAACACTCCATCTGCTACAGTCAAGCAGTCCGATACCGCATGATATGTTCGGATTTAAGAGATTTCGAGGAAGCCTGCCATCGTCTACTACGACAACTCACTCTCAGAGGCCACCCACATGCACGCCTTAAACAAGAAATAGCACGAGCAAGAAGCCTGAACCGACATGAACTACTACAAAAACAGGCAACTGGCTCCAAGAAGATGATACCATTCATCTTGGAATACAACCCTCAGAACATAAGAGCCAACAAGATAATATCCACAGCAAAGGGACTTCTCCAAGACAGAAAAGACACCACAAAATTCCGTGAAAACAAAATAGTGATAGCGCACAAAAGAGCACCAAACCTACGTGATATACTCACGTCTTCACATCTGCCACGGGCCAAGACAACTAATCAAAGCACCCCGTGCACATTCTTAAGCTGCAACCAATGTGAAAACATTGTTCATACTACATGCATAATATCAACAACAACCGGCAAAGAACATCGCATCATCGGAAACAACAACTGCAAAAGTCGAAGTGTGATATATGCTATCACATGCAAGATCTGCCGATCTCAATACATAGGAGAAACAGGCCGACACCTCTCAACTCGCCTCCGTGAACACAAACAAGACATAAGGAAACGTAACAGGACCTCACCTGTAGCCACACATTTCCTAAACCACGACCTACAAGCAGAAGACATACAGTGCACGATACTTGACAACTCAGCACATAACAAGAACACAAGGCTTCGCTTAGAAGAAGCCTGGATACGCATAATGGATACAACGTTGCCTAATGGCATGAACCGCAAACTGTAACTAGGTTACTCACCACACCATCACCAAGCAACCCCGTAGTTAGGGACCGCATCGTCATGATGATGCCGTTACCATGGCTCCACCAATCAGACATCGGCACTAACGTAAACAATAACAAACCCATGCACTGTCGGAAGCTGCTCCCAACGAACTTCAGAGACATTTTGAAACAACCATTCATCACCACAAAACAACTGTTAATAGACCATACATCATGTCAGACTGGCAGAGATGCCCCGTTTGTGACCTGTGGTTAAGCAATTCTCCGAGGACAATGAAAAAACACCTTAATTCTCTACACCGGCGACGTACTGACACGGAACGTACCCTGGGTAAGTTCCCATGCCAATTATGCATGCTCACTTTTACACGCACCACCAATCTCCGTAGACACCAAAGAACTCAACATAGAAAAATACTACCAACCCCTATGCCTGAATTGATCACTGAATCTCTACGTGAGAAATCAAGTATACAATCTAATCCCAAAACGACCAACAAACTAACCATCACTGATCCCACGAAGGTGAAATTTCGTATTGTATACCTACCCTCTACCTACTTGCAGAATCAGGACAACCACGTCCATCCAAGTCGGAGAAAACCTTGAATACACCAGACAACGTACATAAGACAAACATCAACATTGATAAGATTGTATCCCACATCAACAGCAAAAGAAAACCGTCAAGAATGACTACCCCCTTAGACATCAATGATCCAACTCTACGGAAGAAACCACGACATGACCATTCTCTGAAAGCCATAGAAAGGAAGAAAAACGCCTCCCAAACCACAACCAAAAAAGAGCACAGGTCAGCGAAAATAACTACCTCGACTATGAAAACTAAGAAACGTATGTACCATGAACTATTTGGTGATTCCGACTCTAACATCTCTGATATTGATAATGACACCGACGAACTTAACAAACTGTTAGGTTATGATAAACTATCGAAGCCTGACAATACTGAACCACTGGCCAACCCAACGAAAGCCCCAACTATTGAAACTAACGAACATAATGAGAACATCCTGGATATGCCCTCTATAGAAGAACTCTCAGACGATTTTGGAATGAACATCAAATCAGATATTATCCCTGAACAAAAGCCTTCTGATGGACAATCATTTAGATCAACCTCCATAGTGGCAAGTCCCTCAACCAGCTCAGTGACTGACCAGGAAGAAGAAAGAGAGACCCCCCGACTTGTCATGAAATCAACAGTGACCAAGATAGAACATCCTCCCAAATCTGAACAACCTAAACACGAGCCATATGTACCACAACCCATATCAAAACCACCAAATATAGAGTACCACCCAACTCCAGCCAGAGATCTACCACCAACCCGAGTACCTCCACATTCCATCCCTACCAATGAAGTACTCACCGACCTGCTTCACATGATATCAAAGGCACATCAACGCTTAGGCCGTGTCCTCCGCGCGGCCATGATAGAGGAAGGCATAATCAGACAGAAGCCAAGAACTCATAACCATTGAACATTCATAAAATAACATTCAAATTAATAATTATCATACTTGTATGTTGGAAATTTTTTTACAATTAATAAAGTAAAAGTATCCACTCAAAGAACTTATAATGACAACTAAAGCTATTCTCATGCCTCATTCTAGATGTATAACTTGTATTATAATTTTGTCAGAATTTGCTCCCACATGACCTTAGAATGCATGATTTTCAGTTTGTACTCCTGACGAAGGCCCCCACCGGCCGAAACGTTGAGTCATAATAAAACGCCACACGTGTATAACATAGTTGGTCTCCTGGTTGTGTATTAACCTAACACATCGATATAATAATATAAACCACCAATTTATATTAAACATAGTTTGGCACCTCATCCACACATTCTCTTCTTCTCTCAGAAGAAAACCTCTGAGTGTTTTCTTTTTGAAGAGCAATGCCAGACAATTCCTCTTGTTCTCTGGTAGTCTTAGAGAATGAGAATTCCTTTCTCTTGAAGAGGCTCAAATTCTCTACTTTCATGTAGAAAGAGATTTCATTCTCTCAGGGAAGAAAGAATTCTCATTGTCTTTCTTTACAGAGAATGAAAATTTCTTGATGATTAAGAAGAAAGGTTTAGAAAATTTCTTGTTAGAGAAGAAGAGAACATATGGGTGAGGTTCAAATTCATGTTAGTTTGGTTTATATATGTCCTGTGAAACGTCTCTGTTGATGTGATGGTTGATTCAGTATGGGTGAAGTTATACTTACCTAGATCCACACCTACTCTTGTAGGTGTGTCAGTGCTGCTGGGTCCTGTGCTGCGGCAGGTTCCACTTGCTGTCTTGTTTGGTGTGTTCCTCTACATGGGCGTTGCTTCCATGAGTGGAGTGCAGCTGTTTGAACGTGTGGAGATGATGTTTATGCCAAGGAAGCATCACCCTGACGTGGGATATGTGAAGAAGGTTTGTGAAACTGAACTTTAATATAAGTTCCCTTCAAAATGTAAATCACCATACACTTAAGTAAATCATCTGCATCCTTTTAGCCAGCAGGGTTTGAACATCTCTCAAATGTATTGAAAAAGTTATGTTGATTCTCCTTGCCAAACTCAAATTTACGTTAAGTCCAAAGGCCATATTACACTACGCGTCGGGTCACATTCATGTTGGGTCCCATTGCCCAACAAGTCTGACAAGATAAGCCAGGGTGAGCAAACCAAAGGCGATGCGACCCAACACAACGCAATGCCACCCCCAACACCACTTCCAATGGGACCCCAAACACATAGTATAATATACTCCGAACCAATGCCCTTAGCATGTGAATGGGGATCTGATGCATAGTGCAATTAGGGCACACGTGTCAGTTTCTGTTTTCTACATATTTCATTCCAGAAATTGCAATCGATACAGAAATACTCAGTATGATTTCTGCTGCAGGTGAAGACGTCCAAGATGCACTTGTACACATTTCTGCAGCTGGTCTGTCTGGCAATACTCTGGGTCGTTAAATCAACGCAGGCAGCTCTGGCCTTCCCCTTCTTCCTGGTACTCATGGTGCCACTCAGACGACACCTGGTCACCAAAATCTTCCCTCCCAAGGAGCTTTTTTATGTGAGTTTATTGCATTTTTCTTGAATCCTATGCTTTGTGCATTAGATCTATATTACCCTTTCTAACAGAACCCCTAGTACAAATGCTTTATCAGCTGTTTCAATTCAGACTAACAGCTGCATTGCCCTTACCTAAAAATTATAAGGGAAGATTATGAGACCATAAAGAAGACTGACTAAAATTCTCTTCCTACTTTCCAGCTCGACAAAGATGATGATGATGATGGGTACGATACAGACGATGATGAACTTGATTTCTACAAACAAGCTCATATGCCTGTTTAGATCAACACAAAAGCTCACCAAAACAGTTTTACAAAGGCTTCACAAAATCTGATCCATGTCCTTCACAGTAACTTGAATAAATGATTGTAGTTGAAGAAACATTTGCTAATTTAGCAATAATATTTTTTATTTGAAATTCTTTGTTTTTATTAGTAGGATGTTTCACCATGATATTTCTACAGGCCAGTAACTTGTGTTGACTAATGGTCAGTAGTTAGAAGCCTTAATATGTTTAAATGTCAGAGTGACTTCAACAGGACCAAATGTGCCAGCAGGGTTGCCACCAGCATACAGATGGTCCTTTAACTCTCTGTGTAGATATGTAATGCCTATCATATTTTACAAAGCACCCCAATCACAGTCCCAATTTACATTGGTTGCGATTTACATTCCTGGTGCTTGGTATATCATCACCCACAGAGTTGAGCAGCGGTACGTACAAGGGTCAAGTATACTGACAGGCTGTACATACTATTCCTCATATACAGTATTTGAAACATATTTAGAGCAATATTTGGCCGATAAAATATAGAAGACCCTTAGGGGGCGTCCTCGGGTCACCTGACGATCCTTTGGGCAGTGTACTGCCCACGGGCTTTGGCCTTGGGTAGTATGGTATGCTGCCCAGTGGTCCATCCCACGGCCCTTGGATGCCCCTCTGAATCTTCTTATATTAGCATTTTTCTGTATAGCAAAGGCCAGTATTCAACAGCAGACCTCTTAAAAAATAAAGTTTTAGCTTGATTATCTAATGAGTGTTTGATAAATTGAGCCATAAAGTTGGAGCCTTTTTCCTAACTCTATTAATACATATATGATTGTCTTTACAAATACCTTATTGTATTATATGATAGTGTACCTCATGAATGAACTAATTGCATACTGCTATACGGAAGTCGATTAGCATGGGCTAAATGTTATAGTGTCACTAATAGTATATGTAAAGTAAGTGAATATGGTTGTTTTTTACTTGATAAAACAGTGTTGACTCTCTCAGACAGGGTTAACTACACGCCTGTCAGTTACACTACTGGTTTCATGTAAGGGGATTGCATTCAGTGTATTTCCATTTAACTGACTATTTAGAAGTGGATCCTACATATAAACATAAATATACATATGAAAGTTCAGCTAATACAAGTAATTGGATTTAGATGTTGCATGAAGCTTCATAAGTTTAAAAGGTTAATCACGTTTTATGATTCATCAGCTGCTATCAAACTTATTCATATTGAGGTGGTATTGCACTACATGACTTGAGCTGCGTATGTGATAATTATGACATTGTCACAGACGAGTTCCTTGTTAAACATATATATATATATATGTGTGTGTGTGTGTGTGTGTGTGTGTGTGTGTGTGTGTGTGTGTATGACATCATCCAAATTGCCAATTTTCAATAATTGTAAGACTACTATATGCGAATTTGTCTGCAAGATCATCATATTGCACCGATATCACAGCCCAAGTCATGTAGTGTAATACCGCCTCAAACAGGGATGAGAACAAGCCAGATATTGGAGATTGAGACACAGTATTTTATATATATAGGCTTCTCAAAGATTTACTTATTATCATCCTAGAAAGAGATTACAAATACAATAAAAAGGAAGACTTATAATGTAAAGGTATAATGTAAAGGTACGATATAACAGCAGGTGTTTGCAGACAACATTGCGGGCCTCCAGTTTATGTGTTTTGGGAATTAAGGGAGAGTGTCTACTGTGGCTTTGTCCCACACCAAATGTTAAGTCTTTTTTCAACACTCTGTATTGTTATCATATATGATAATCTGATTATCAAAATATCAATATAATAGTTAAAGTTATGCCTGCAGGTGAGGGAAGACTGGAGCAGTAAAACTTACCCCAGGATAAACAAACTTGTTACAACTAACATAAAGACCTTTAATGAGCAGTTTGGTGAGGAGCAGAGAGGATTCGTGTTGGCACTTTAATTCACAGATTGACCATTTGAAGGTGGCCTTCCAAAGGTGTTCAACTGCTATATCTTAAAAAGAGTGATCAATAAAAGGTTAAAAGGAATCTGCTGGAGTTGTGTCTTCTTAGCCACAAATAGGCGCACATAACTTTGACACATACACAGATGTAACTTATATGTACGAATATAGCCTCAACCATTTCCACTAGACAGTAGTTGAAAAGAAATCGTCAAGCTGGAAAGAAGGCCGAGGTAATCAAAATGAGTCACAGAAACTGTCGAGTCGGTATACCTGACAATACACACCACCCTCTAGACGCAGTGCTCCTTGGCTATGTGGGTGAAAAATAAATTATATTTAGCATCTGTGGGTTTCACAGAAATAAATGTGGGGCCATCTGCCAGTGTCCTACAACTTTCTCTCCCAAGGTGAAGGGATGCCAGTCTCTGAGTGGCTAATAATGGGATAAGATAAAATGATAATGCAGAATTGGAATTCACATGATACCCCCTACTATTTCTGAGTTATTTCATATAAAAGAATCCATGATATGGGGTGTGTGGTAAATGTCAGTGGGGTTTTAGAATGGGCTCTGTGCTCCATGAATATGGTCACTGCAGAACTGCTAAAATGAGGGTAGGTCAACATCTGGGACTCTTGAGAGGTCTCAATAGGTTACTGAGTGATTTTAAAGTTTTGCAATGTTTGGAATATTTCTTTTTTTTCAAGATATGATATATTAAATTATACAGGAAAATATTTAGTTCTGTGAGACCTGTGGTGTGAGTCATGCCACCAGACTGGGCCTGCAGGTGGCATACACACTTACACGATTTACTGTATATGGAGATGTGGTGTCATTTTTGCAAAACACATAAACTGGAGGCCCATTTTCACGGGTAATGAATTATCTCGCCCTGCAAAGCATAAGTGCAGTTAGCGTTGTCTACAGGGTGGCCTCTGTGTGCTTGTAAGTGGTGGAACCGTGTAAGTGTGTATTGAATATGGTCCTAACAAGTGGTGCCACCTGCAGGAACCTGGAGCAAGTGAACTGCTACCACTAACTGGGTATACTTTGATTCAACTAATACTACATTTTTACAAATTAGAAATAGATATACAAACTAGAACAGAGGAGTGACTGAAGCTACCATCACTCGCCTGCCCTTCAAAAAGATGCTCTGGGTGCCACCAGGGGCGGATCCAGGAATTTTCAAAAAAAAAAAGGGGGGGGGGGGCATGCTATAGTAAAATTGTTGCCCGGGCCCAGCACCCCCCCCCCCCCCCTCTAAATCTGCGCCTGGCCACTCATCTATACATGGGTGGATCCAGGGGGGGGGGGAGGTCCCCCCCCCCCCAAACCATTTTGGTGGGGATTTGAAATTGCCAAAGAGAAAAAAAGTTGCGCATGAGCATATGAATACACGCTATTTTAGTACTTAATCTATATCCAGACCCCACTATTCCTAAATCCTGTACCCGCCCCTACTATATTCTGACATTCTGATCTCAGGTATCTAACATAAGGTTGGAATCCATCTCATATTGTATTCTGATTTTTACCACAACATTGATGATGCCCTAGGGGCCCTCATCACACACAAGGGGGTGGGTGGGCAGGTTGAACTTTGTGACACTGCCTGGAAACGGGCCTTATTTTCTGTTTAAAACAAGAAAATTCAGTCTTACAGGGGAGCGTGGGGGAGGGGGTCCTTATAGTACCCGAAAAAGTGACACCATCTATGAACGGGCCCTTAATGGGGGTCTTGATGGGGGGTCGCTATGTCGTGTGTCAAATTTTAAAAACGTCAATGTTGCTGTTGCTTATTTTTCTCAATGTCACATATCGAAAATTTAAGAAATGTCCATGTTGCACATCACTATAGTTTTAAAGACCCCTGTCATGTCGTTAAGGCCCTATGGCGCATGTTGATTTGGGGCCGTCCATAAATGACGTCATGCTATTTTTGACTATTTTTTACCCCCCCTCTCCCCCTTCGTCATGCTTTTACTATAGAAATGTATAGGGGCCTGGACCCCCCTCCCCTCCCGGGCGCATGACGTCATTTATGGACGGCCCCTTTTATGAGATGGTCATGTCACTGTGTCGGATCTAGTGGTTCAGACACATCTTATTGCTACATGTTTTTCTTGGAAGCAGCGAAGGTCCAGTGGCCCATGGGGTCGGACTGAATGCTCAGGGATGATTAAAGGTTATTCACATGTACACAGCTGTGTAAGGTTATATGGTCCAGATGGATCTAATAATGAGTTGTGTACGTGTTGTTTTGACAGTTGTTGTTCTCAGGTCAACGTTGGGTATTAGACAGAACGTTGCCCCTATTGTGTAACTTGAAGAAATGCCCAGTGCTTATGTACTTATGGCGCCATTCCCAGTAACTCTGACGTGAATGTAGTCCGTGAAAGTATAGCGAGAGGTACTGCTGTCGGAATCCTTACATCAAACTGTGTAGCCTAGTGTATATCTTTAAATTTAATTCCAAACAGCAATTATGTAGGTTGATCAGCGCCAGATATCACCAAGAAATATAAGTAAGCAAAATTAGGGTCGTTTTCACCAACTTGAATACCCCCGACCACCTCCCCCCGCCCCATTGTAATCTGTTCCCGTCGCCCAATTCCGACCAATACGTATTAAAATAGGCCTATCAATTCATCAAATGACAAGAGCAAAATATGTCAAATGCCCTCAACACTTTGTAAAAAGAATCGTTTTCCTATCAACCTTATAAAACTTGCGCTAAGCCAGAATCAATCGGTTTGTTTTTTGCGCCTGAGACTACACACTGAACCATGAATCAGAACAGTGACCTAAAGCTTAGGAACATTGTGAACATCTTATTCTATTAGCCTGTTCCTTATCATAACTGACAAGATGGACTCTACCTTTAGTGTTTGCCCTGAGCAGAGGGTCCAGATAATCTCAATGGGCTGATTTACATTGTAAATACGTTCATTGTTAATGAGAGCCTTCACACAGAGTCCGCATTGTTTGTCAGATATAAGTACTTATAAACTTACGATCACCTTTTTGGCTGCCATAGCTACGTGAGTTTTGTTTTTGCTTACATGAGTTTGGGTTAATTTATGGGAGTTTTGGGTGATTTACGTGAGTTTGGTTATAAAACGACGAGATAAGGGAGTTTGAAACTCTCGTACAGTTTCCGTTAGCACGTTTCACTGAACATGTGTATTGTTCCATAATTGACACTTATCATGCATAAATGTATGCTACCTACATGGAAGTTCATAGTGTATAAATGTGGTTGAAATAAACAAATAAAAATAAATATAACGATGTCCCCTCCCCCATCATGCCCCCCAAATAAGGCCCCCTAACCCCTACAATCCCCGCCCCCCCCCCCCCCAACCACAAAACTCCCCCCTCCCCCGAGCCTCCCCCCACCCACACACACACAAGCCCCCTGTCCCACACCAGCCCCCCTCCCCTCACCAGCCCCGTCCCCCTCCCCCTCCATCCCCGATATCAGGCTCCTATCTGCCTCTGTGTCCTCAGATAACCAACGACCAAAATCCAGAGAGCACGCCAAAGGCCAGAGAACAAGTTGGAGAATTATACAGGCAACGGTAAGCAAATATTCTGCCATAAAACCTAAAACTGTCTAATTCTAATTTGTTTCAGTTTATTCTGATTTGCTTTGGATTCTTTTTGGTCAACAGTGTGTTCTACAATTCTCCCTACCACGGATAGCAGATTTACAGTATTGAGCACCTGCAGGCTTATTTGGACTGATTCTGTCGACAAAACTACTGGAAAACTATAGAAAATGTGCAAATAATTGTTAAATAGCTATCTATAATGAGTGAATTTTCAAATGACTCAGAAATATTAAGTGTTTATAGATACAAATCTTACAAAAAAATGTTTGCAAATTTGTCAACACGTTTATCTACACATAACGATAGGATTTATGAAAATATCTATGCTAAAGCCATGATTGATTCTTGTCTACATATTACCCAGCATGCACCCTGGTCAAGGGTAACCTGCAGGTAAAACTCAAGAGGTTTGCTATCTGTGGTTGGGAGAAATCTTTGTGTGTTTATTAAGACCCAAAGGCTTAACGTTTCTGCGTAGTATAATTCATTTGCAATCAAGTACAACTGACCTCACTACATCCGGCCCGTGGGTACATGGGTACATGAGTCATATCAAATGTTTTAAACTCACTGCTATGCTCGTGATACATGTAAAGCTAAAGGCAGAAAAACCTATTTGAAGTTGGAATATCAGAAGTATTTTCCCAACTGATGGAGATCTGTTAATTAAACCCTACAGGCCCTAGAAAAACAAAAACCTCTTGCTATAATGTAATTAAGTGGTCAGTAACACGTGGACGCACATTGAGGGCTGAAGTTAAATTAAAGGTACTTCCAACCTATCCCATCACTGCCACCTGGTGCATACCTGTGGAACCCTCTATGTGCTATTGTTATACTGCTGGTGCACACAAACAGTGTGTCAGTTATTACTGTAGGGATGAAAGAGAAGTCTATGGTCAAAACGGTAAAACCCTTTGATTTTTGTACAGGATATCAATAAGATCAAGACTTAAAATCTGTAGGAATTTCAAGAAAAAATCACTACAAAATTTTTTCTGGGATTTTTGAAATTTAAAAACTCAGGTATTTCCCATAGAAACCTATGGTAAATACCTAAAATGTTTACAATCGCCTAACTGAAAAACCAAGTGGTAAATCTTGTTTTCCCTGATGTACTAGAGAAAATTCTGAAGAGGTATGGAAAAAATATCACTACAAGTTAAAATCTTGCTGAATAGGTACAAGTACCTTTAAGCATGTCCATAGAGTTATTCAGAAAATTTAAAAATCATTGCATATTTTACAGTAAATTATTTTTGTAGAGAATGTAGAAAGTTCTTCCATTTACATTTTTTGCGACTCTTAAGACAAGGATTACCTTAGCCTTGGGCCTGGGAAATGCTATCTATCTTTACTTTTTTATGTATGACCAAAACTCTTTGTAATGACTTATATTTAAGTTGCAGAGAATATCTTATATAGGCCTATCACACAATTCTATCACTGTTTTGAAGGACCTTGTCCCTCTAGGAGGTCGTGTGTACATACATATTGTAAGTTATATTTATATCATATTCATTAGTGTATTGTAGGACCATACCTCTCTACGAGATTGAATGTACACATACATTATAAAGACTCTATTCTTATTGTCTAAGACCATACCCCTCTACGTGGGTATCATTATGATTATCATTGTTTTGCAAGACCATACCCCTCCATGAGTCAATGTATGTGAATATTGTATGTTACAAAGAATATAGTATATACTACCAAGAGTCCCATTGTTTTGACTAACCAAATCCCAACACATGAGCTGTGGATGTGTTTAAATAACAAAGACTCTGTCATAACTCCGCATTAAGCTGTAGGTACGTATATGTCATAAAGATTCTACCAGGACCATACTCCAAGGTTAGACAATAAGTGTACATATATTATGCAGACTCTGTCATTTTTCCAGAGGACCATACCCCGTTATAAACTATAGATTTGTATACATTATGAAGACTATTTCGTTGTTCTACAGGACCATGTGGATACTCCGCCGCAAGGCTGTTATTGTGTATATATGTTATAAAGCCTCTGTCATTGTTCCACAGGACATACCCCACTATGAGCCTGCTGGTGTTCCCCCTGAGCGCCCTGCTGCTGCTCGGTCTGAGTGAGGGTACAGAGACTGACAGTGTTGGTTGTGTATGTTGTAACGACTCTTCTGTTGTTCTACAGGACCATACCCCACCATGAGGCTGTTGGTATGTATATGTTATAACGACTCTTCTGTTGTTCTACACTATGAGGCTGTTGGTGTGTATGTGTTATAATGAATCTTCTGTTGTTCTACAGGACCATACCCCACCATGAGGCTGTTGGTGTGTATATGTTATAACGACTCTTCTATTGTTCTACAGGATCTTACCCCACCATGAGGCTGTGTTAATATGTATACGTTATAATGACTCTTCTGTTGTTCTACAGGACCATACCCCACTATGAGGCTGCTGGTGTGTATATGTTATAACGACTCTTCTGTTGTTCTACAGGACCATACCCCACTATGAGGCTGTTGGTGTGTATATGTTATAACGACTCTTCTGTTGTTCTACAGGACCATACCCCACTATGAGGCTGTTGGTGTGTATATGTTATAACGACTCTTCTGTTGTTCTACAGGACCATACCCCACTATGAGGCTGTTGGTGTGTATATGTTATAACGACTCTTCTGTTGTTCTACTGGACCATACCCCACCATGAGACTGTTAGTGTGTATATGTTATAACGACTCTTCTGTTGTTCTACAGGACCAAACCCCACTATGAGGCTGCTGGTGTGTATATGTTATAACGACTCTTCTGTTGTTCTACAGGACCATACCCCACTATGAGGCTGCTGGTGTGTATATGTTAAAACGACTCTTCTGTTGTTCTACAGGACTTTATCCCACTATGAGGCTGGGTGCTGTGTAGGTGTGTATATGTTATAACGACTCTTCTGTTGTTCTACAGGACTATACCCCACTATGAGGCTATTGGTGTTCTCCCTGAGCGCCCTGCTCCTGCTCGGTCTTACTGCGGGTACAGAGACCGACAGCGTAGAGGGCTTCTTCTCCCATCTGGCGGGACGCATCCGAACTGCCCTCAGACCCCATGTGGAGGACCTGCGGGAGGTATGTATATATACTCACCTGCCCTTGGGGATATGGGGCACTTCTATTTATTAGTATCTTTTCTTTGTTATACTTATCATGTAACCGTACTTTCTTATCCATGTTCATAGCATTACATTAATACATCACTACTTATTTAGGCAACCATACTTCAGAATGTTTTAGAATAAACGAATCTCATAATAACTTGCAGTCAGTGGACGACTTCCAAACCCAGTTAGAGGAGCATGGTGGCATAGACGGGATCCGCCAGGAGGCAAGTGACACGCTGCACAGCCTCACTCTGAACGGGCAGCGGGCCATAGACCGCTCAGCAAGCATGTTCTCATCACTGCTCGACAACATTGAGAGCAGGATAGGTGAGTTCTGAATGACTGCTGACTGACTACTGATTTTACACCAACTAACTACTAACTTAGGAAAATCCCACTCTAAATGGGCAGCGGGCCATAGACCACTCAGCAAGCATGTTCTCATCACTGCTTGACAACATCGAGAGCAGGATAGGTGAGTACTGAGCACTGAATGATTGCTGATTGTATACTGATTGTACACTGACTAACTACTGACTTATGACAGTTTCACTCTGAATGAGCAGTGGTCAGTGGACCGTGCAGCAAGCATGCTCTCAACACTGCTTGACAAGATCGAGAGCAGGATAGGTGAGTACTGAATGACTGCTGACTGACTACTGATTTTATACTGACCTTACACTAACTTACCACAGCCTAATGCTGAATGGGCAGCGGGCCATAGACCGCTCCGCCAGCATGTTCTCATCACTTGATAACATCGAGAGCAGGATAGGTGATTAATAAACACTGAATGAATGCTGATTGAATAGTGACTGGACACTGACTTACCACTGCTTCACACTGAATGGGCAGTGTTCAGTGGAGCGCGCCGCCAGCATGTTCTCAACACTGCTCTGCAACATCGAGAGCAGGACAGGTGAGTTCTGACCACTGACTGCTTATTGGCCACTGATTATACACTGACTTACTACTGACCTACTACTGCCTCATATTGAATGGGCAGTGGTCTCTCTGAATGGACAGCGGTCTCTCTGAATGGGCAGCGGTCACTCTGAATGGGCAGCGGTCACTCCAAATTGAAGCAGGCCACATACCATGTGGCAAGCATGTACCCTATCACTACTCGACAACTGTATAACTACTGACTTGATGACTGATTTACCACTGATCATATGTTAAATCTACCTCATATGCCTGCATCCTGAATGTTTGGTAACAATTGGCTGAAAGTCCCCTGACTGCCCAGAAACTACATCTGGGGCCCTGCATTGGGGGGGTCTGTATGTCGCGTGTCAAATTTAAGAAACAGCAATGTTGCATGTCTTTGCTGCTTAATTATTTCAATGTCACATGTCGAATTTAAGAAATGGCCCTGTCAGATATCATTATTGAAAAAATAGTCATGTCACATGTCCCTAAATTTCTGTGTCCCATGTCGAATTTAAGAAACGGCCATGTTGCCATGTCAAATTTAGTGGTCAAGACCCATATCCATTAAAAAGCTATACTAACCTTGCATAAATGAATGTATAAGACTTGGACACTAGAACATAAAATTATAAATCCTCTTATCTGACTTACATTCTATCTATCAAATACTGACCCTTAGAATTTACTTACCAACTGTAAGATTATTGAATGGTAAAGCTAATTCAATTGACCCTACGTTTCATATGGAAGGAGTGCATTTCTGTTCCGCTAGGTGTCACTACCTGCGAATAAGTTTTACCTCTCTGCTAGAAGAACTCTACCTGGTGTGCTGGAGGTTAACTAAACACATCAGGGTCTGTTCAAACAGCGTTCGTATTTGTGAATATCTCAAAGATAAAGTAAAAGGAAATACATAAAAGAAGCTCTTGTATGAGAGGTATTTCTATCAGCAAGCACTTTACTTAGGAAGATTTTGATAATGGAGAAAATGTACATCATATCCACAATAAACCTTGCCCAATGTGGCATATTTAATTGGTAGGCCTATCTATTTAACTATATACAAATAGTAAGATGATAGTTTCAACAGTAGACAGGTAGGAGAAACTTTAAAAAAAACAATGTATGTATATATGTATAGTGAATTACAGGATTGGGTAGAAAACGATCCAATTGAGGAGTGGACTAAAAAAGTGAAAAAAAGGTAAAGTTTAAGTATTGACCGATCCCAAACTAGAAGTGTTGTTAATCAGATTCATTTGGTCAGGATTGGAATGTACACAGTTCCTCTAAAGTAGTTTGGCCAATGTTTAAACTATATAATATATGTGCATGGGCGTATTTTTCAAAGCATGAATACCTTATACCTTTAAAGTATCATTCTGATCAATTATCATCGTATCTAGAATATCTTTATTGTCATACCAGTCCTTATACAGAATGGAAGACAACTGCAATTGTAATGAGAGAAAAAAAGAGAAAGGGGGCGGGAGAGAAACGCCATAAGACGTTTCCCCCTAGTTAACTGGAAACCTACCATTTCTCTTTAAAAAGAATCATGTAAAAGCTAATACTAAATGTTATAGTCACCCAATTCTGAAGAGCGGCACATATTGTGTGGCTCAGTTTAACCACCATACTCACGGGCTGTTGTGTGTGAACATATATGACTAGCCTGGTACCCAGGACCACATGGGCTTACAGATTTTACACCTTATACAAAAAAACTGTACTGTAATGAGAAATGTTGTCATTCCTGTTATCATTGCCATTCATATTTTAACATTGTATATTCCAACAGATGATGCAAGTGGTGCAGTCCGTACAGGGCTGACAACTCTAGTTCACGGAGGACGCAGCCTTCTGAAGGAAGTAAGCCACCCCGATGTAACCACCACTGCAGCGCCCATCAATGGTAAGTAACTAAAGCCTACCCCCTGTAACCACCACCGCAGCGCCCGTCAATGGTGAGTAACTAAAGCCTACACCCTGTAACCACCACCACAGCACCCGTCAATGGTGAGAAACTAAAGCCTGTAACCACCACCGCAGCACCCGTCAATGGTAAGAAACTAAAGCCTGTAACCACCACCGCAGCACCCCTCAATGGTAAGTAACTAAAGCCTGTAACCACCACCGCAGCACCCCCCAATGGTAAGTAACTAAAGCCTGTAACCACCACCACAGCACCCGTCAATGGTGAGTAACTAAAGCCTACACCCTGTAACCACCACCACAGCACCCGTTAATGGTGAGTAACTAAAGCCTGTAACCACCACCACAGCACCCCTCAATGGTAAGTAACTAAAGCCTGTAACCACCACCGCAGCGCCTGTCAATGGTGAGTAACTAAAGCCTGTAACCACCATCGCAGCACCTATCGATGGTGAGTAACTTAAGCCTATCCCCCTTTAACCACCACCGCAGCACCTGTCAATGGTGAGTAACTAAAGCCTATCCCCCTGTAACCACCACCACAGCACCCGTCAATGGTGAGTAACTAAAGCCTGTAACCACCATCGCAGCACCTGTCAATGGTGAGTAACTAAAGCCTATCCCCCTGTAACCACCACCACAGCACCCGTCAATGGTGAGTAACTAAAGCCTGTAACCACCACCACAGCACCAACCAATGGTGAGTAATTAAATCTAACACTTGTCAAACTGTCAATATTCCACCTATAAGTGTATAGGTAATGACACACCTCTGACTACAATCCCACAGCCGGTAACTCTAGGAAGTCCCCACAAACAGTTAATGATAAACACAAAGATGGCTATTGATGGAATATAGGCCAACAATTCATGTGTCACAATAAGCATTATTACCCCTTTAGAACTATGTATGCAACTTGGCCATCTCTATTAACAGCTGTTTCATTAACCAGGTGAGATTCATCCCCGGGATTCATCCCCTGGTGATATACATTTGAATCGCTTATGATTTCAGGCAAGTTGATATGTAAAAGGAAGGCTAATTGAATCTATTCAAATATTTTATTCTTATCAAATACAATTAATCAGGGTAACTCCTGACAAAGAGGGTAACAAAGAGGTAATTAATAGTCAGTTCCCTAATTTCACAAAGTAAATCAACTACGTAACCTAACTCCCCTATCTGCCTGCATTATTTCTTTCCTCTGACCGAGAATGCTGTTTATCATTTCAGACAAACCTCTGGTGCGCGTTGCAGGGAGGACAAAGAGAGCAACAAACAATAATAACAACAACAATAACAACAACAACCTAATTAATGCCCTGCGTCCTTACCTGGACAACTACGATGGCTACCTGCGTGACCTGACTTCCCTGCTGCGCGACGTGCACTACGAGGTGAGCGGGATCCGGCGTAACGTGGAGTCAGGCAAGAAAGCCTTCACCGCAACAGACAACGAGAAGACGAAGCTAGCCCGTGAACTGAGCGACATCCTCCTGCCCCGCCAGCGCAAGGCCAGGGAACTACCACAACAGAATCAACAAGTTTCAAAAGTCCAGGCAAGAGCCAACAACAACAACAACAATAACAATAACAACAACAACAACAACGCCCTGTCCCCTGATCTGCGCCGCTACCTGGACAGCTACAAGAAACAGCTGACCGACATGTCCAGCCTGCTGCGGGACATCCGCTACGACTTGTCAGGAATACGCAGACACCTCAACTAGGACTTAATCAGCAGCTGATCACGTTACAAAGATGCCATAATAAGTACTTAGTAGAATACAGAAATGTCTCCTAAACATTCCTGATTGGGTTTAAGACAGATTTTTCCATTTGAGAGGAATATTGAGTAAGACAATAGCATAATCTGAATGTAGAAAATACTTAATTGTTATTATCTGTTTCAGGAAGCCTTCATAAAGAAATCTTGTAAGAATTCAAGATCGTTTGACATGAATTAAACGTGATTTTTGAATCATAAGGACACTTTTTGAGTTTTTTTATATTCACCTTGTTTTTTATAAGGACTCAAACAAAAAAGAAATTGAATGACCATGAATATGTATTGATTGATATAATATTATTGTTAAGCAGGGGATAAGTGATGCACTGTAGTACTTAACATTGCTTTAAAACTCTCTCTACATCAAATCATGCATATTATTTCCTATAGACAGTGTGCAGATAACGTCACAAGTCCCAGAAAGGGCTTGGACTCCACGTTGGTGATCATTTTAAAAATAACATTTTTCACGATTCTAAACTATCTGGAACAAATATTTCTACTGAAACCATCTTACATAATTACACTTAAGGCCGTATTATACTATATGCATTTTTTTAAACGCATTTGGGCCGTTTCAAACGCGTTTTTGCCGACACGAATAGCAAACACGAATCTCAACATCCAACACGAAGTGTAATATAGAAAAAAAGGTTCGCGTTTGCATTCACGTTTGCATTCGCGTTTGCATTCGCGTTTGAATACGCATTTGTATTCGCGTTGGGCACTAGACTTGCAGTTTTTCACGTTCAGCAAAAGAATTACCTTTGTATTTGCATTAATTTTCAAATGTTCTAATTAACGCCACATGATATTTTCTTGGGTTGCGTATTTTATGGTATTAATTTACAAACATGTTTGTAAAATAACGTGTATCAGACGCGTTGGGCGCCCACACCCAACGTGACCATACCCCGACGTATAGTATAATGCAGCCTTTAGTCAAAATAAGCAATTTTCTTTTATCATATTTGATACATCTACTAGCCACGTGGATATGATAAGCACATGGTGATCACCAAAATGTGGTCACGTGATCACGTCTGCACAAGGTCCATATGGTTCTCTTCTATTAACAGTATGTGCAGCATATATATAGCCACATGTAGTTTTGTATGTATTTTGTGATGAACAATAAGTATAAACAATGGTGTTAGTATACTGCTGCACCTTGGCATGCCAGACAAAGCGAACGACTAGTAATCCCAGATCCCATAAGTTACATCAATAAACCAGTCCCTTGGGATAACTCCCAGTATGTACATCAGCCCTGAGGGCCCCGGAGCAGTCGTGACGCCATAAAATGGGCCCCTTCTGTCCCATACAACAACCTTATCATCGAATAGCAAGTGTACTCACAAAAAGAAAAAAGAAACAATTGCTTGTATACACAAAAACAGCCAAAGGCCCCATATATATGGCACTTGGGTCGTAAAACAAACAGGGGAATCCAGTAGAATAACTTCAGTTCGATAAACTGTGATATTCCAGAACAATAGTTACCCAGCCAAGCATGCAACATTAGGCCAAACAAGAAAAATTGTTGTGTTCAGGTATTGCTACCTGCCCTAATTGTTTGCCCTACCCTAACGTTTTTTTAGGAAATTTGTAATTATTTTTTTTTAAATCCAAAAGAGTTGACCTAAAAATACATGGAAAACCATAAAACAACATACAGATACTCAGGGCATGTATTTTAGATCCCAAAAATATTTTTAGGGGATATTTGGATTATTTTTTTATATTTTCAACACTGGCCGGGTCTCTTTTGTAAGTAAAAAAAATCTAAAAAAAAACCCAAAGATTTCGACCTACCTACCCTATTTTTCCAACCTATGTTACCTGAACACAACAATTTTCTTTTTTTGGCCTTATCATAATGTTGCAGCAACACTCTGGGGGGTGTAGATGGGGGGGACCCATGTCGCCCTGTCGAATTTAAGAAAGGATCATGTCGCCCTGTCGAATTTAAGAAATGATCATGTCGCCCTGTCGATTTTAAGAAATGATTATGTCGCCATGTCGAATTTAAGAAATGATCATGTCGTATGTCGATAAGCCCAAAAAAGGCCGTGTCGCCATGTCGAATTTAGGGGTCTACCCCCATACTCTGGTTGGTTCCGTATTTGGTTCTTGTTAGATTCTTTTGATGACTCCCAACAACGTAACTGCGTCATGTAATGTAGCACTGTGACATAATTACAACATTCTGGTTACGTCCTTCAACCCAAACAGAATGTTCTTATAATGTTCTGTTTTGTTTTCATCCTAACCTCAACAAAAAATAATCTTATTATAACATTCTAATTTGGTGAGGTTTCAACCACACCATCAATAATGTAATTGTTACTTGCCATCTTAGTAAGTAACAAACTGACTACAAAAGTATGGTCGCAGAACCTTTCTGTTATGTCGCAAGCTGGTTTGGTACAGTCCAATCAAGTGGAGATAGAGACAGCCCTGGGCCAAGATGGGGGTTCAGTTGCCTAGAAAATACTAGATCCTGCCAAAACAACCCTATTCCAGTAGAACAGCTGCTGTCCAATAGACATATTCCTGTTGAACAGCTAAAGTCCAACAGAACAACCCTATTATTAGAACCCTACTTTAGAAAAGCTACAGTTCAATAGAACAGCTTTATGTCAATAGAACAGCTATGGTCCAATAGAACAGCCCATTCTAGTAGAACATCTGTATTACAGAAGAAGACCCCTATTCCAGTAGAACACAGCCCCAATTCTTAAGAACAAATCCAAGCCCCACAGACCAATACAACAGCATGTATTTTTAATATAACAGTGTCTATATCTTCAGAGAAAGGTCTTCAGCTTCAGACCCATAGATCATTGACTAACTACAGATAACAGTATCTTTAGTTACCAAGCTGCACCGAAAGACATCATGACCTACCCCAAAAACATACCCTACTAAAAGAGCAGCTCACAGCCCCGGAAGAACAGCCTAATAATATAAGATCTGCAGGGGTCATCAGAGGGTGCTTATATGACCCAAAGGGGTTCGTACGACTTCTAAGGGTCTTCTATATCACCCAAGCAAAATACAAAATACTAGTGAAAACTATTAATACAAGCTATGAAAAGGAGCAGTACGTACAGGCAGTCAATACACACTGCCCCTTGTACGCACCGCTCGCCGATCATGCGGGTGATAAAAGGACAGAATGCCTGACCCATTGACATGCCCACATAATCACCCAGACACACCACCATACAATAACAATACAACTTTGTTCTTGGCATGATGTGGCCTTTTATATCGCCCTGGCATTTTACCCCCAGACCAACCAACCGACAACCTTTGCCTTCCCTCCCCAGGAAACAGTAGCCCAGCTAATGGTCATGTGACTACAGCATAAAGTCACGTGACTGCAGCTCCTGGTGACAACCATCAGTTGGCGGCCGTCAAACCCCGGCCGCCGCCCTGTAAGCCGTGAAGTGAGGCTGCCTCTCCGGCCTGCTGAATGGAGCGCTGTGCTGTCACCGAGGCCTGGTGAAAGGAGCGCTGTGCTGTCACATGCTCCGTAAAACACGACATTTGTTTGACCTTGGCTGTCAGGTCTGTCGGCCCCTAACAGCAGCAGTCTTTTAGGGCTCTGGGTGACATGGCAGGTAGGGGTATTATGTCAGCATCCAGCGACAGGGGGATGAAGGTGCTATCAAAGCATGCAATTGTGGGGAAAAACCTAGGAATTGATGATGGGAAGGGAAAAAAGCTTCAACTGTTTGTTTTGCATGGTGTTTGTTAATATTTCCATCACAGGACCACAGCTTGGATTGATAGGTCAAATCAATGTTGGGCGCGGGGTTATGTGGCAATGTTGAATCAACACATCGGGTATCACTAGAAACATGTGGAATTGAAAGGCTGATGGAAAGCATTTTACACAATTGAATAACAGTTTTTATTTTAATCACAAACGTTTTAAGAGGAACCCCAGGCCATTAGATAGAGCTACAATCAGTAATTAAATACTTGCTAACATGCAATCATAGCACTATAAACACCTTCATAGCTTTGTTGTTCTGAAGCTGCAGGCATGTTTTACATGATGGGAACAGTTAGTAAACTGACATCAAATAGCCTAATGGAAAACCCATATCTGGTATGTCACTGTGTGGCACTGCCAGCTGGGCCAATGTCAATTAGCCTGTGGGGGTATTTATAGCTTGGAGATAAAGGAAGGTAGGGTGAGGCTAAGGAGCAGGGTATTGTCTGCTGAAACAACATCTCTAGTGTAAATGATTTATTTCTGCAGGGGAGGAGAGATAGGGGGCCCACTTAGGTATTGTCATTAGACCTCAGGGCCAAAAAGGTCGTCCTGCCTGCCAAAGTAACCAGGAATAATGTGGGAGTGGTATGTCTGGTGTAATAAATGTGGACAAACAATGGGAAACAATGTGGGAGCGACGCATCTGTTCTCGTAAAAGGGGAATTGCAGGAGGAGCATTTTTGTATTTGTAACATGGGAAGGAGAGGAATGTCTGATGTAAAAATGGGGGTAATATGGGAGTGGTGTGTGTGGTAACGGGGGTAATGTGGGAGTGGTGTGTGTGGTAACGGGGGTAATGTGGGAGTGGTGTGTGTGGTAACGGGGGTAATGTGGGAGTGGTGTGTGTGGTAACGGGGGTAATGTGGGAGTGGTGTGTGTGGTAACGGAGGTAATGTGGGAGTGGTGTGTGTGGTCACGGGGGTAATGTGGGAGTGGTGTGTCTGGTAACGGGGGTAATGTTGGAGTGGTGTGTGTGGTAACGGGGGTAATGTGGGAGTGGTGTGTGTGGTAACGGGGGTAATGTGGGAGTGGTGTGTGTGGTAACGGGGGTAATGTGGGAGTGGTGTGTGTGGTAATGGGGGTAATGGGGGAGTGGTGTGTGTGGTAACGGGGGTAATGTGGGAGTGGTGTGTGTGGTAACGGGGGTAATGTGGGAGTGGTGTGTGTGGTAATGGGGGTAATGTGGGAGTGGTGTGTGTGGTAACGGGGGTAATGTTGGAGTGGTGTGTGTGGGTAATGGGGGTAATGGGGGAGTGGTGTGTGTGGTAACGGAGGTAATGTGGGAGTGGTGTGTGTGGTAACGGGGATAGTG
Source organism: Lepidonotus clava (assembly GCA_936440205.1). Classification (NCBI taxonomy): domain Eukaryota; kingdom Metazoa; phylum Annelida; class Polychaeta; order Phyllodocida; family Polynoidae; genus Lepidonotus; species Lepidonotus clava. The sequence continues at coordinate 71,605,091 of OW387134.1, forward strand.
TGGGAGTGGTGTGTGTGGTAACGGGGGTAATGTGGGAGTGGTGTGTGTGGTAATGGGGGTAATGTGGGAGTGGTGTGTGTGGTAATGGGGTAATGTGGGAGTGGTGTGTGTGGTAACGGGGTACTGTGGGAGTGATGTGTGTGGTAATGGGGGTAATGTGGGAGTGGTGTGTGTGGTAACGGGGGTAATGGGGGAGTGGTGTGTGTGGGTAAAGGGGGTAATGTGGGAGTGGTGTGTGTGGTAACGGGGGTAATGTGGGAGTGGTGTGTGTGGTAATGGGGGTAATGTGGGAGTGGTGTGTGTGGTAATGGGGTAATGTGGGAGTGATGTGTGTGGTAACGGGGGTAATGTGGGAGTGGTGTGTGTGGTAACGGGGGTAATGTGGGAGTGATGTGTGTGGTAACGGGGGTAATGTGGGAGTGGTGTGTGTGGTAACGGGGGTAATGTGCGAGTGGTGTGTGTGGGTAATGGGGGTAATGTGGAAATGGTGTGTGTGGTAACGGGGGTACTGTGGGAGTGATGTGTGTGGTAACGGGGGTAATGTGGGAGTGGTGTGTGTGGTAATGGGGGTAATGTGGGAGTGGTGTGTGTGGTAATGGGGTAATGTGGGAGTGATGTGTGTGGTAACGGGGGTAATGTGGGAGTGGTGTGTGTGGTAAAGGGGGTAATGTGGGAGTGGTGTGTGTGGTTATGGGGGTAATGTGGGAGAGGTGTGTGGGGTAACGGGGGTAATGTGGGAGTGGTGTATGTGGTGACGGGGGTAATGTGGGAGTGGTGTGTGTGGTAACGGGGGTAATGTGGGAGTGGTGTGTGTGGTAATGGGGGTAATGTGGGAGTGGTGTGTGTGGTAATGGGGTAATGTGGGAGTGATGTGTGTGGTAACGGGGGTAATATGGGAGAGGTGTGTGTGGTAAAGGGGGTAATGTGGGAGTGGTGTGTGTGGTTATGGGGGTAATGTGGGAGAGGTGTGTGGGGTAACGGGGGTAATGTGGGAGTGGTGTGTGTGGTAAAGGGGGTATTGTGGGAGTGGTGTGTGTGGAAACGGGGGTAATGTGGGACTGGTGTATGTGGTAACGCGGGTAATGTGGGAGTGGTGTGTGTGGTAACGGGGGTAATGTGGGAGTGGTGTGTGTGGTAACGGGGGTAATGTGGGAGTGGTGTGTGTGGTAACGGAGGTAATGTGGGAGTGGTGTGTGTGGTCACGGGGGTAATGTGGGAGTGGTGTGTCTGGTAACGGGGGTAATGTTGGAGTGGTGTGTGTGGTAACGGGGGTAATGTGGGAGTGGTGTGTGTGGTAACGGGGGTAATGTGGGAGTGGTGTGTGTGGTAACGGGGGTAATGTGGGAGTGGTGTGTGTGGTAATGGGGGTAATGGGGGAGTGGTGTGTGTGGTAACGGGGGTAATGTGGGAGTGGTGTGTGTGGTAACGGGGGTAATGTGGGAGTGGTGTGTGTGGTAATGGGGGTAATGTGGGAGTGGTGTGTGTGGTAACGGGGGTAATGTTGGAGTGGTGTGTGTGGGTAATGGGGGTAATGGGGGAGTGGTGTGTGTGGTAACGGAGGTAATGTGGGAGTGGTGTGTGTGGTAACGGGGATAGTGTGGGAGTGGTGTGTGTGGTAACGGGGGTAATGTGGGAGTGGTGTGTGTGGTAATGGGGGTAATGTGGGAGTGGTGTGTGTGGTAATGGGGTAATGTGGGAGTGGTGTGTGTGGTAACGGGGTACTGTGGGAGTGATGTGTGTGGTAATGGGGGTAATGTGGGAGTGGTGTGTGTGGTAACGGGGGTAATGGGGGAGTGGTGTGTGTGGGTAAAGGGGGTAATGTGGGAGTGGTGTGTGTGGTAACGGGGGTAATGTGGGAGTGGTGTGTGTGGTAATGGGGGTAATGTGGGAGTGGTGTGTGTGGTAATGGGGTAATGTGGGAGTGATGTGTGTGGTAACGGGGGTAATGTGGGAGTGGTGTGTGTGGTAACGGGGGTAATGTGGGAGTGATGTGTGTGGTAACGGGGGTAATGTGGGAGTGGTGTGTGTGGTAACGGGGGTAATGTGCGAGTGGTGTGTGTGGGTAATGGGGGTAATGTGGAAATGGTGTGTGTGGTAACGGGGGTACTGTGGGAGTGATGTGTGTGGTAACGGGGGTAATGTGGGAGTGGTGTGTGTGGTAATGGGGGTAATGTGGGAGTGGTGTGTGTGGTAATGGGGTAATGTGGGAGTGATGTGTGTGGTAACGGGGGTAATGTGGGAGTGGTGTGTGTGGTAAAGGGGGTAATGTGGGAGTGGTGTGTGTGGTTATGGGGGTAATGTGGGAGAGGTGTGTGGGGTAACGGGGGTAATGTGGGAGTGGTGTATGTGGTGACGGGGGTAATGTGGGAGTGGTGTGTGTGGTAACGGGGGTAATGTGGGAGTGGTGTGTGTGGTAATGGGGGTAATGTGGGAGTGGTGTGTGTGGTAATGGGGTAATGTGGGAGTGATGTGTGTGGTAACGGGGGTAATATGGGAGAGGTGTGTGTGGTAAAGGGGGTAATGTGGGAGTGGTGTGTGTGGTTATGGGGGTAATGTGGGAGAGGTGTGTGGGGTAACGGGGGTAATGTGGGAGTGGTGTGTGTGGTAAAGGGGGTATTGTGGGAGTGGTGTGTGTGGAAACGGGGGTAATGTGGGACTGGTGTATGTGGTAACGCGGGTAATGTGGGAGTGGTGTGTGTGGTAACGGGGGTAGTGTGGGAGTGGTGTGTGTGGTAACGGGGGTAATGGGGGAGTGGTGTGTGTGGTAACGGGGGTAATGGGGGAGTGGTGTGTGTGGTAACGGGGGTAATGTGGGAGTGGTGTGTGTGGGTAACGGGGGTAGTGTGGGAGTGGTGTGTGTGGTAACGGGGGTAATGTGGGAGTGTTGTGTGTGGTAATGGGGGTAATGTGGGAGTGGTGTGGGTGGTAACGGGGGTAATGTGGGAGTGGTGTGTGTGGTAACGGAGGTAATGTGGGAGTGGTGTGTGTGGTCACGGGGGTAATGTGGTAGTGGTGTGTGTGGTAACGGGGGTAATGTGGGAGTGGTGTGTGTGGTAACGGGGGTAATGTGGGAGTGGTGTTTGTGGTAACGTGGGTAATGTGGGAGTGGTCTGTGTGGTAACTGGGGTAATGTGGGAGCGGTGTGTGGTAACGGGGGTAATGTGGGAGTGGTATGTGTGGTAACGGAGGTAATGTGGGAGTGGTGTGTGTGGTAAGGCGGCTAATGTGGGAGTGGTGTGTGTGGTAACGGGGGTAATGTGGGAGTGGTGTGTGTGGTAACGGGGGTAATGTGGGAGTGGTGTGTGTGGTAAGGGGGTAATGTGGGAGTGGTGTGAGTGGTGTAGTAACGGGGGTAATGTGGGAGAGGTGTGTGTGGTAACGGGGGTAGTGTTGGAGAGGTGTGTGTGGTAACGGGGGAAAATGTGGGAGTGGTGTGTCTGGTGTGGTAACAGGGTTAACATGACAAGGAAGTAATGTTTGATTGTTAAATTTGGTGCAGCTTTCCATGTGCATAAGATGGGTCTAGACCCGTAAATTCAACATGGTAACATCATCAATATTTACCTTAGTGACATGTGACGGGGCTATTCTTAAATTTGACCCTGCGACTTGGCTTTTCTTAAAATTGACAATCTTCATAGCCTTTAATGACAAACTTTTACAAATATGGTGACATGTAACATGTGACATGGCCATTTCTTAAATTGGACAGGTTCCATGGGAACCCCATCTAGACTTATAAAGTCAATGAAATATGTTCAACTCAATTTTGATGAATGATATCTACTTCAATTTACAGAACATTAATTGTAAGATGGCTTTGGTTGATTTAACTGGACTGTCACTATAATTCACCAGGTTCCCCATGAAAAGCAGCCTTACTGGAGTATCAGACTTAGAGAGTTAATGCCAGGTAATGGTCTGGACATCATTACAAGCCCCACCAGCTCTGGGAGGTGGAGGTTAATGCATGGCTGACCTGTGCAATGGGCGGAAGGTCCAGCCATGACTGGGCAGGACTGCGTGATGGGCAGCGCCTTATCAGCTCCCCACACCTGGCCGTATCGAGACCTGCAGACACTGGGCCGCTCTTATCCAATGTCCCTCTCAGGCAGCCACCAGTGGTGGACATGCTCCCCTCACCCTAATGGCTTCCTCTGACCAGAGGCCAGTTCTCACAGCAGCTCTCCATCTCACAGAAGCCATTTTCCAGTTTATACACCATCTATCATTGTAACAGGTTTACATGGCGTGACAAACAGCAATGGAGGGTAACCTTAGCCTTGTCCATAACCATAAGTCTGACCAAAATCCTGAAGCCTAGCTTTAGCCTGACCCTTAAATGTAGCTATAACTTACACCCCCATTGGCTCTACTTTAAATTTGTAGAATAAGGCAAAGGATATTTAGTTGGGAATAGATAGTTGGGAAGTGGCTGTAGGCAGTGGGCATTTGATTAGGAGAAGTAGGTCAGGGTTGGTGTTTGGGTGAAGGGGTTGGGTGATGAGGTGATGTGATTGTTGGTTGGCTGCGGGGGATAGCACTGGGTAGGCCAGTACATAGCAAGCAATCTATATTGGCCACTCTATTACAGGCAGAATATTGTAGACAATGTGAGTTGGTAGTATATAATGGGCACTAAGTTTTGATATTGTATCATCGTTTTGATATTGTATCATCGTTATTATGACATTGTTTGAGGTTTATAGTAGGTCATGGATTTACGTAAGGTAATATGCATGACAGTGAATTATCGTGTGTTTTGAGCCGTTTGTTTGGCATATTTGCTATTACCAGTGGTGTGTTTTAGTAGTGTGTTTGGCAGTGTGCTTTTAGCAGTGGTGTGTTTTTAGTAGTGCGTCTGTCAGTGTGTTATTACCGGTGGTGTGTTCAACATTGTACTCTTAGCAGTAGTATGTTTTTAGTAGTGTGTTTGGCAGTGTGCTATCAGCAGTGGCATGTTTTTAGTAATGTGTTTCGCAGTGCGCTCTCAGCAGTGGCATGTTTTTAGTAGTGTGTTTGGCAGTGTGCTATCAGCAGTGATATATTTTTAGTAGTGTGTTTGGCATTGTACTATCAGCAGTGGCATGTTTTTAGTAGTGTGTTTGGCAGTGTGCTATCAGCAGTGGCATGTTTTTAGTAGTGTGTTTGGCAGTGTGCCATTAGCAGTGGCATGTTTTTAGTAGTGTGTTTGGCATTGTACTATCAGCAGTGGCATGTTTTTAGTAGTGTGTTTGGCATTGTACTATCAGCAGTGGCATGTTTTTAGTAGTGTGTTTGGCAGTGTGCTATCAGCAGTGGCATGTTTTTAGTAGTGTGTTTGGCAGTGTGCTATCAGCAGTGCATGTTTTTAGTAATGTGTTTGGCAGTGCGCTATCAGCAGTGGCATGTTTTTAGTAGTGTGTTTGACATTGTACTATCAGCAGTGGCATGTTTTTAGTAGTGTGTTTGGCAGTGTGCTATCAGCAGTGGCATGTTTTTAGTAATGTGTTTGGCAGTGCGCTCTCAACAGTGGCATGTTTTTAGTAGTGTGTTTGACATTGTACTATCAGCAGTGGTGTGTTTTTAGTTGTGTGTTTGGCAGTGTGCTATTAGCAGTGGTGTACTTTTTTTTAGTAGTGTGTTTGGCAGTGTGCTATTTGCAGTGGTGTGTTTTTAGTAGTGTGTTTGGCAGTGTGCTATCAGCAGTGGCATGTTTTTAGTAGTGTGTTTGGCAGTGTGCTATCAGCAGTGGCATGTTTTTAGTAGTGTGTTTGGCAGTGTGCTATTAGCAGTGGTGTGTTTTTAGTAGTGTGTTTGGAAGTGTGCTATTAGCAGTAGTGTGTTTTTAGAAGTGTGTTTGGCAGTGCACTATTAGATCTTAGTAGTGTTGTTGGCTGAAAGTAGGTCAGGGTTGGATTTTGGGAAAATGAGGTAATGCAATTCTTGGATGTGGAGGATAACTCTGGGTACAGTACATAGCAAACAGTCTATATTGACCATTGTACTATTGACTCTGCATTACAAACAATGTGGGTTGGTAGTACATAATGGGCACTATGTTTTGATAGTGCATCATAGTACATCAGGTATTGTGACTAAGCAGTACATCATGTTTATTGTGTTTCTCATTGTTTAAGGATAATGGTAGATCATTGATTTAGGACTATGTACAGTATTGCACGTAGGAGTGTATTTTGGGTGGTGTGTTTTTAGTAGAGTGTGCTCTTGGCAGGTCACTTTTGGTTGTCTTTTATGGATGGTGCACTTTGTGTACTGTTTCAGTAGGAGCAGTTTGAAAAATGACCCTGGAAGCGCATTCCCTGCGAGCTGACAAATAAATGCAAGACTCATAAATGCAGAAATCAATGTCGGTTTGTCGCAGGGTCTATTAGCGGCGGCCATTAGGCCGGGTATGTCGGATCGGGTTAATGGAACCACTCGCCTCGCGGCCTTTCTCTACGAACACAGCCTACTCTGTCACAGTAAAGCCATTCACGTATCTAAGCCGTGACATGTAACAATGCAGTCATAATGTCAGGCAGTCAGTGTATGCCTCCCTACTCACTTACATTACCTCAATGTTTCTCTTGCTACCTAATTCGTCTCAAATACCCTTTTGCGTCTCATTCTCATTTTCCCTCCTCAATTTTCATAGATAAAAAAAATAATGTTAATATGAAAAAGGTTGATTGTTAAATGTTTATTTGAAAGAAACTTTTCACTTGTACCAAAGAAAAATGAATGATTTGATTATGATAATTGCAAAAGAATTATTCAATTAATTTTTTTTTTATGGATTTAGACGTTGCTTGTGTTCAGTGCATGTGTGGCCCTCATACCATTAAAGTAGACAAGTGAACCTATCATTCACAAGTCTAAATGTCTTTAAAAAAAGTGTATTACTATGATAAGAGATAATGCAAATATTCAAGAGAATACTTGCCATAACTATGACATTACAGAGATGTAAAAGCATTGAGATAAGGTATGGGTGCAGTGCTCTTTATAGCCTTACTGACCAAACCCTGCCCTCCCAGCCCCTAACATCAGAGGTCATTGACCCCACCTTTCACAGGGGCCCAGTCAGTCTGAGAATGAGAGGTCACCTGATACGGCCAACGGCTGATCTACGGGGAAGGTAGCAAAATGTCCTCTAACAACGTGTCTGAACAGCCAGGCTTCCCGCAATAATCTTCTAGTAACCAGGCCCTTAACAACCAGTCACCCCACAACAGTCTCTTAGCAACCAGGCCCTTAACAACTAGTCCCTTGACAACAATCATCAAACAACCAGACCCTCAACAACCAGAACCCTCAAAACAATCATCTAACAACCAGGCCCTTAACAGCCAGTCCCCTCAGAATAATATTCCATCAACCAGGCCCTTAACAACAAGTCCACTCATAACAGTCTCTTAGCAACAAGGCCCTTAACAACCAGTCCCCTCACAACAATCTTCTAGCAACCAAGCCCTAACAACCAGTCCCTTCACAACAGTCTCTTAGCAAGAAGGCTCTTAACAACCAGTTCCCTCACAACAGTCCCTTAGCAACAAGGCTCTTAATAACCAGTCCCCTCACAACAATCTCCTAGCAACCAGCCCCTTAACAACCAGTCCCCTCACAACAATCTTCTAGCAACCAGCCCTTAACAACCAATCCCCTCACAGGACATTGAAATTTCAAATATTCGTCTCCTGTGCTCTAACACCCTTCTCTATTCTCCACTTGTCAATTGTGTGGCTTTAATTATGATTTGGGATTAATTTCCTAAAAGTTGTGTCAAACACAATTTTAATTCAAAAACATCAGTCCCAAGATTCATTACCAAGCCAAAACATGAATTGCAATACAAACTTCATCAATAACACACAAATACATCAGCCGTAATCAAATAAATGATTGAATATGAAGCTCAACCACTCGGATGATGCTCAAAGACATGCATCAGGATAAATACTCCAATAAGGCACAAATACATCAATCATGGCCCGATACAATGAATCATGGCTGTCGTCATATTGATTGAATGCTTCGTCTGGCCGCTGAAACAAAGACCACTTGTCTGTTGGAAATGAAATAGAAATGTCCAGGATGTGTTTAAGGTGAGGCTGCGAGTAAAGATAAATAAGCTTTGTGTGTTCGCAGGTGATTACCATAGGGAAGCCTTTTACCCGTAATGGGTTTTATAGTAACGGGGGGACTTGGCTTAATCAGCTGACAGAGGGATTTATGCAGATCCTAAACAGAAGTGTATGAAAGCCTAACAGAGGTATGTCTGTAGGTCCTCTCAGAGATGTATGTAGCCTTCATAGAGAGATGGATGTAGGCCATATATATAGACCTCACAGATAAAAGAAAAAAGTAAGTCATTAGACTTGATAGAAATATGCATGTATTTTCCTCCATGATTGACCTATGGTAGCTGTAATTGTTCACATATTTATATATATGTATGAGAACCATGCAGGAAACCTTTTACTCATAATGTTTTACAGTAGCAGGGGAACTTGGCTTAATTGGCTGCTAGATAAATGTATGCAGACTCAAACAGAAATATATGAATAGGGCTTGACCACTGAAATAAACGCTTGTCTGTCAGGCATGAAAATAGAAATGTCCAGGATGTGTTTAAAGTGAGGCTGCGAGTCGAGTTAAATAAGCCTTGTGTGCTCGCGGGTGATTATCAAAGGGAAGCCTTTTACCCGTAATAGGTTTTGCAGTAGCTGGGGAACTTGGCTTAATTGGCTGACAGAGGGATGTATGCAGACCCTAAACACAAATGTATGTAAGCCTCAGAGAGAGATGTTTGTGGGTCTTGTAGAGTTGCATTTCGCTTTTAAAGAGAAATAATGTAAGCCTAACAGAAAGGCTGAAATCCTCTCAGAGAGGTATTTCACCTTTACAGAGAGATGGATCTGGGCCACACAGAGGTGTAGAGATGTAGGTCTTTCAGAGAAATCTCAGCAAAAGCATACTGCCATACCATTGGCCAGAGGAGATAGCCTCAACAGGTGCCCCCTCCACAAACTGTGGCGTAGGGACGAGTTAGCCTTTTAGGTATGAATCCCAAATAGGTAAAAGATGATAGGGGGATATATATTTAGTTTGCTGTTACAACTTGATACCCTTTACAACATGATACCCATTACAACTCCCTTTGAGGCTAAAAAAGCCCTAGTGGAGATGGTGCAGTGATGTGAGACTGGAATGTATTAGGCCTCATACAGAGACCTATGTAGACGTACTTGTGTAGGCCATATAGACAGATATATGGAGGCCGCATAGAGAGGTGTATCCAGTCCCTACGTAAAGCAACATCTGTAAGCCTGACAGAAAGGTGTTTGTAGTTTACATTGAAAAACGTATGGAGGTCACAGAGTTGGATGTATTAAGGCCTTCCAGTGAAGTTACGGCGAAACTCGGCGACTTTTACGCACGGAGAACGACCTACCTTCGCCATCTTGCAATCCTCTCAATTCTCACGGTGGGCGTGATCTCGTGAGATTTTGCTGAAAACTCGTGGATTCTCGCGAGAAATGCGAGAGATCATGAGATTTGGTGAGATTGGCTGCCATATTGGATTCAGCCTTTACCTTGTCAACATATAGATTTCAGACATTGCAAAGTATATCTTTTCTTTATTGTTCATCCAAATAATATTAGGGTTACTGAATTCATTATAATATATATTTTAACTGCACACACATGATGACGCTGAAAATCTACAGGATTAGGAGGATGATGCCGGATTCGTGGGGAGAAATGACCAAATCTGATGGTGCATATGGGCCTTTCAACATGGAAATGATACAACACCTGAATCTCTCCTGCTTTGAGGATCCTTACTGGCTAAGTTTAAACTTATCTAACTTTTTCAATTTATATCCTAACTCCATATATAATGTTAAAATAAGTTTTTTACTAATTTTATTACATAAGTTGTTGGTCAAAAAATGTTGTCTCATACATTTTATGTGTATGTACCCAGATGTAAAGTCTAATTCTTTACTTGAGTTTCCTGACAGGAATGCGGGCTGTGACGGGCGTTCATCCAGTATATCTCCGGCCTTTGTTCAACTATGTTTAGTGACAAGTTCACCAGTTATTCACATACTCAACAATTAACCGATATTCAATTTTGAATTTATTCGGTGGCTTTACTCCCAAATTCTCTATCCTCCCTCCCCTTACCTTCTTCCTTAATTCTTCCCTCAGGCTTATTTCGACGGCCATGGAACCTGTTACCCGTACTCTCATCATAGGAGATAGTCATGTCTCCCGTCTTGCCAGCTTCATCAAGTCCCCCCCTACTGATTACGATCATCTAGTTCACCCCGATATGAAGGTGGAAGTGCCGCCGACATTCCACGGCATTGGGGGTCGTACGGTTAAATCCATCACGGCCAATGACCTCCATGATGTCCATGCTATCGGTCCACACATTATTGTTCTTCTTGTGGGGGGCAATGATCTTTGTGCTCCAGAAGCCACGCCCTTAACAGTTGCCAGTGACATTCACGATCTTGCAGCGGTATTGAGCAACACTAAACACTGCTATGCGGTTTTTGTTTGCTCAGTGCCACCACGCACTAACTATCCTTTCCTTACGCCTGAGTACCCAAAGAGGGTTGATGAATGTAATCAAATTTTACATCACTTGTTAGCCGCAGAAGAAGAAATCACGTACACCAAGTTGTTTGGGTTATACCGTCCTGCTTGTAATGTCTTTTCATACGACGGAATACACTTTAACAGCAGAGGTCTATATAAGATATACCGTGCTGTCAGAGGGGCTGTTCTCCAGGGTCTGTCTCTGATGGACAAGCTTCGGGGAGGAAAGCCGCGGATGTAGGATGTAAATGTCAACCTTGTTTCTCTTTGTCATGATTGATATAAATGACTAAAAAATTCATTTTACTGTTGTGTTTCTTTAATTTTATGTGTATTCCCCCTCCAACCCCAAAAATATCCCAATTATATTAACATTTTTAGAGATTAAGGTACATGTTGAGTTATGTGTAATATTATGTTATTTTTGCCTATATGTTAGGCATGTTGGAGGTTTATTAAAAAGCCTGGTTTTGTTGTTTCTGCCTATACGTTAGGCGAACAGAAGATATGGTTTTTGCCTATACGTTAGGCGAACAGAAGATATTGTTTCTGCCTATACGTTAGGCGAACAGAAGATATTGTTTTCGCTTATACGTTAGGCGAGCAAAAGAGTTGATTTGCCTATGCGTTAGGCATAAATTTATTGTCTTTGCGGTTTTGTTTTTGTTCATAGAGATAAATATGTGGGTTCTCAACGTCAGAAAATATCTCTTACATATGTAAAGTTGCGCGTTTTATAGGTCACCATGCCTCCCGTCCGTACATCCGTCATCTCAACTCGTTCGAAAACGGGAGCATTGGCAAGGAGAAGCCATGCGAGACCAGGTCGCGGTCGGGCAGTTCCCCCACCTCGTGCTCAAAGAGGACGAGCGGTTCCACCTCCTGTTAATCCCATCCCCCCGCCGATAAATCCTCAACCGGTTATTCAACAACCTCCTATCTTGCCACAACCAGTCCCACCACCCCAACAACAGCCAATTCATGCTCAACCTATCCTGTTGCAACCTGCCCCGGCACAACCTGTTCCGGCTCAAGTTGTTCCACCCCAACCCACAGCTGGAGGGAATAACGAAGACGTTACTCGGGACATGATTATTGCTGCAGTTGTCCAAGGGATTCAGGTGGGTGTTGGTGGGGTGATAAGGGAGGCGATGCAAGGAATTAGAGAAGATATTCAGGCAAGCCTGTCCACTTTGACTCGGGGGTCAACAAGCGTTGCTCCGGGTCAAGCCAACCAGACTGGTGATGCGGGGCATCCAGTTCAGGTTACACCACTAGTCCCAGTTGCCCAAGCTGATCCTGTACAGCAGCAGAACTCAGCTACCTCTACAACTGTTCCAGCTTTACAGCCCAACCAAACAACACCTGTTCAAATATCTGTGCCACAGCCACAAGCAAGTACTTCATCAGCCCCGGATTCTCATCCCATCATTCTGGCTTCAGCAATCCCTACTCGAATCCCGGGTAAGTCATCTTCAGCCATCACAAGTGCGTCTGACCCTCTAGATACAGCGGTGCCCCAGAAGGTGAGGGATAAAATATGGGCGAGAGAATACGTGGATTTGGCTGCACTCCTGATAGAAGACGAACAGGAGATGGAATTGCGTATATGCAATGACCTGGATAAACCTTCCTTCCGTATGGTGCCAAAACATAAGAAGGATATCACTACATTGGCACAGTGGCAGAAAGCTTTTCGACGTTATGCCACTGTATATCTGAGGAAATTTCCACAGGAGCAGTCCGGGGTTCTTAAACATCTGGATTTTGTTTCGGAGATGGCAGATGAGGGCTACAACTGGGTCTCTTACGACAAGGCGTTTCGTAAACGGCACGCCAATGGATCTGAAGAGTATGGAAATATAAATCTCGGTCTGTACCTGTCATCCTCAAAGAATTCTTTTCGTGCATCCCAACGTGGGGCAGAGAAGGATAAGGATTCCCGCAATGGAACACGAAAGTTTCACCCACCGGGATATTGCTTTGTATTCCACGATGGAAGAAGATGCCGCGGATGCGACTATAAGCACTCATGCTACAAATGTGGTGCCTCCCATTCCGCAAGCAAATGTTCAAATGACAGCAAGAAGCCCCAGAACCGAAGCATTCAGCGAAAGGAAACCAACAACTCCAGTCAAGGCAGCAGAACTCGAGCGTTACCTTGAAGGTTATGATCTGCAGAAGTCTTCATTTTTGGTAGAGGGTTTCACAAATGGGTTTATGCTTGAATCGGAGGGTTTTCAAGAGGAAAGGATTGATGCGCCAAATCCTCGTTTGCCTGCAAACCTTAACAACGAGGTAAAGAAGAAGTTAGACAAGGAAATCGAGGCAGGTCGCATTGTTGGTCCATTTCCAGAAACTCCCTTGGAAAGGTTTAGAGTGTCTCCCATCAAAGTAACAGAGAAAAAAGAACCAGGACAATATCGGTTTATCCATAATTTGTCATACCCATATGATGAAGAGGCTGTCAACACTTCCATACCACGTGAGAAGGTCTCGGTGCACTATAGCACTATTGATGATGCAGTTGGGCACATCAAGTCAGTTGGAAGAGGCGCTTTTCTGGCTAAGACAGATATCAAGTCTGCTTTTCGTATAATCCCTATCCATCCATCCCAATATCATCTTCTGGGAATGAAGTGGGAAGACCAATTCTATTTCGACACAACTCTTCCGATGGGATGTTCCATTTCCTGCAACATTTTTGAAACATTTTCTACAGCTATACAGTGGGTGGCTAATACGAAGCTTGGAATAGAACACATGGTACATGTCTTGGATGATTTTCTCATCATAGCTCCATCTCGTGAGGAGGCAGACGATCAGCTGAAGCGGTTCCTTTCTTTCTGTGAGGAGTGTGGCATACCAATAGCTAATGGGAAGACCGAGGGTCCCCATACTTCAATGGTATTTTTAGGAATCCATCTTGATGTTCCCAATTCCTTGACATCTCTCCCACAGGATAAGCTAGACGCATGTAAACTAAGAGTACATGGAGTTTTGGAGAGGAAAACAATCACTCTTAGAGAACTGCAGTCTGTGTTAGGACACTTGAACTTTGCCTGTAAGGTAACAGTTCCTGGAAGAGCCTTCTTGCGTCGAATTTATGCCATGACACACAAAGTGAAACAACCATATCACCATCTCAAAATCACAAAAGGAGCAAGAGCCGATTTTAAGATGTGGGATGAATTCTTGGAGCACTACAATGGAAGAACATTTTTTCTACTTGATGAGATTAACACCCCCATGGCTATGCGCCTGTACACTGATGCATCAGGAAAAATTGGCTATGGAGCGGTGCTTGGAGATAACTGGTTGCAAGGCACTTGGCCAGCAGAATGGGAAGGATTTGATATCACGTTCCTCGAGCTCTATCCCATAGTCTTGTCTGCTCACCTTTGGGGCACCCATTTCGAGAACAAAACGGTAGAGTTCCATACAGACAACCTAGCGTTGGTTTCCATCATAAATAGTTCCTCTTCAAAAAAGCCCCACATAATGTGTTTGATTAGATCATTAGTACTGGCCATGCTTCAGTTTAATTTTGTTTTCTATGCTATCCACGTTCCTGGGGTTCGAAATGTCTTGGCTGATGCATTGTCTCGTCAGCAGATTGGAAAGTTCAAGTCACTCCACCAGACAGCCAACATCTGGCCGACACATGTACCGGAACACCTCAAGCCCGGTGCCTCATGACTGAAATGAATCTCCTCCTACAACGCTCCTTGGCAACATCAACTTGGACAATATTCCCGTACTTGGGAAAATTATTCAAAGTTTGCGAATGATGTTCTCGGGGAAGAGCCTACACTACCACTGCCAGTTGCTCACATACTACTCTTCCTTACACATCTTCATGGAAAATCTTTAGCAGTAAGCACTATACGTTCGGCAGGGTCAGCCATTTCTTACATCCATAAGATGAAACAACTACCTGACCCTATGGACACTTTCATTGTTAAGAAGCTTATTCAAGGTCTGGCAAACAAAGCTCACACTGTGGATATCCGTTTGCCCATCACTCGGGGTATTCTGGAAAGGATCGCAATTTCAATCCCCAATATGGGGTTCTCCGCTTACAAAACGACAATGTTGCGGGCTTTCTACCTGACACTGTTCCATGGATTTCTACGAATTGGAGAAGCTACTACTGGCAAGGGACATTCCACTCCAATACAGTGTCTCGATGTGACCTTTAACTCTACCTCTGTGTCCATCATCCTAAGGGATTTCAAACATTCAAATGTTCCGCATAGAATTGACATTCAGGCTGAAACTAACATTGATACGTGTCCTTACACTGCTCTTCAAAAGTTTGTAGCAATACGAGGTCCATACCCTGGTCCCCTCTTCACAATACCTGGAGGCGCTCCATATTTGACGGTGTCAGCAAGGTCTGACCTTCAGTCAGTGCTCACCTTCTGTGGATTGGACCAGGGACGGTACAAGTCACATAGCTTCCGTATTGGAGCAGCATCAGATGCGGCGCAACGAGGGTTTTCGGATGCACAAATTCGACTGATGGGACGCTGGCATTCTGATGCCTTTAGACGATACATTAGACTTCCGTATTAGGTGGCTCCACCTCCATTTCTGATGGCGGTTAGTGCCCTTTGTCGCCAAAAAAGTGTATTTCTATATTCATGATTAATGGGAGGATCAAAGATGTTGTGGTAAAAAATCTGTTTTTTATGCATTTAATTGAACATCTGGAAATCATGTACATGTTTAATGTTTGTGGTCATAAAATATTATGTCAATACGTTTAAAGTTACAGAGGAGCAATCAAATGAATATATTCTTGGTGTCAGCGAGGTCTGCCCAAGCCATTGTCACAATAGTATCTTCCTCTTGTAACACCACCAATCCTGATGATTCAACAAGATGAAGAAGTGGGAGAAACATCACAATAACAATACTCTGGTGTCAGCGAGGCTGCCCAGAACAAAGTACCTTCGGGAATCTGGAGACAGCGAGGCTGCCCAGAACATGAACCAACAAGTGGGGTTCAGTAAGACTGCCCCCAATCCAGTAGTAATTTTAAGAAGTCCAATATTAATTTTATAATCCATATATACCGATTGTCTATTATTACCCACTTCTTCATGTGTTCATTACCAAGTTATATATATTTTCTACCAGCCCTAGTCAGGGCCGACAGGTTAATTATAAATAAATAACCTTTACAACTAATCTGGTGTTGAGAGTTCTTTGTGCGTAAATACAATTCATGAATCTACACCTAGATCTACATCTACCCTTACAAGATAATTGGTGTACTAAGTACCATATTCAAGTGACATTTAACAGGATAGTCCCCGGCAGGTCTCTATAATCCCTACCAGGTAATCAGGCACCATAGTAAATGGAGTGGGAGGGCAATTTGAGTGTGCAGAGTATAGAATGTTAACACCAACACTATTTGACAGGTCACGAAAGGCTTATATCGAGCAGGCTTCACCCACCCCGGGTAGTCCTGAGAGGTTCATGTAGGCTCACGGTGGTCTCGATGACAGCCACGACAGCCTGAACACAATCTGAAAACCTGCAGCATAATGCACCATAAGGACCCATTACAATGTAGGATCCAGATTGTTTGAAATGGGCATGGGCCTATTTGTCATACTTAATGGGTTTGGCCAAAGATCTATGTCGCAAGGACGTAATGAGCTGATCTGAGGGTGTTCTAAAAATATCTTTTAAGAGGGTTCAATGCCAATCTGAGGAGGTTCCAAGTAAACATGAGGGGGTTCCAGATGAGGACTTTTACCAAATTTACTTTTCAGTTGAATGGTCTAATTCTTATAAATCTGAGGGGTTTGCCTCGGAACCCCCATTGGTATGGTATTAATTGTAAATGTTTTTTTTTGTAAATAGGAGGTCCACATGCCTCAGAGCTACTATAGACCCATGCAATGAGAAAGGTTAACTTTTTTTTAACCTTTTACAGCCATTTATGAAGCATGTAAAACACATCATAGGAACTCTAAATTTATCTATTGAAGGATGTTAAAGACATTATGGTCTTTCTTTTAAGTGGTCATAGTATGTAATAGGCCAACTTTTCGTGGAGTGATGCTAAAAAGATCTTTCATGTCATGAAATAGCACATTTAATAACCAATCCTATGGTAAATCCCCATAGGGAATCTATGAAAATCATCAATTTTAGCATTTTTGACCATTGTGAAATTTGATAGAGTTAGCCATAAAATCATGATTATCCATAACAACCACTAACATTATACACTATTGTAATCTTAAAGTAAGGACAGATGTGCCTTATATACTCATTTTCACATATCCCATATATCACATTCCTTCTATAGAGCCTCAAATCTGATTATACCACTTTATTGTAATTTTCTTTTCATTTTTTAGTTTTTGGTTCTAAAGAGGGGTCTGTTTTGAAAAGCCAGTCCAGATTGGTTGTTCAATTTATTCTGAATCTTATGATATATGAAGTAGCACTGTATCTCATTTATTCACAAAGTAATGGTTGTTTGAAAAAGTCACCCTTTCTAGTGCTTTAGACATGTGAAACCTCGCATTATCAACGTGGATAAAAACCTCTGCTGAATCATACAGTTGGGGACCTTCCATTAAGTACGTACACAAATTTTCAGTTTTCTGACCTTCTCCACAATCCCCTTGGACATTGGATTTATATAGGAATGTATGAAGACTTTAAAAAATATTCACACCCCTCAAACTCCTTGGTATATATGTATATACTTAATGGAAGCCCCCTTGCCTGTTTGGCTTGTACCTAAGCACAACTGACACAGGTGAAGGGATGTAACCAGAGTACTCTCTGAGTGCACGTGTCCTGACCTATGATAGGCTATAGTTACAAGCCTTAGGCCCTGCACTTCTTTTTTATAGATGAAAGACTCGCGTATATGTGGAAACGTGCCGGCATTTGTTTTCTGAAGCCTTCAGGCAATATGCGAGTGATAGGATCAGATAATAGACTGTAAATAGATCTACCTACACAAAGGACGGTAGGTAGCAAGTAACTATTTGATAAGTCTGTTGACCTGATGTAGAACCTGTTACCAACTGCAGCATCTGATGTATAAGAATAAAATTCATTTAGGCCGAAGGGAGAACAAACATCAGATTAAATTGTGATCTGTTTACACTCAAATGAAGGAACAACATTTGCCTTAGGTCTATAGAGACTGTGTAGGTGCACCCCTATGTGTGTTATGTTACAAACCCTTGGTCACAGAGTCTGGAAGGTTACAGATACTTGCAACCTTTTAGTCCTAGGGTTCAAATGAGTACAAGCCCATGTGTCTATTGTATACAAACCATCGATGTGTCTGGCTCCATGCCAGGAGTGTGTTGATATAAATGCTTGTTCTGAAAGATGTATGGGTGTATGCCACAGAGTGTACGGTTCCAGCATCTTTGTCTGTGAGTCTGTATGGCTACACGCCATATACACTGTAAAGCAACAGGTCTCTGCTTAAAGAGGGATGCGAGACAGATAGGGATGGGGATGAGAGTGGGGGAGGGGCAGGGGGAGAGTGAGAGATACATAGTTAAGACAAAGGGGGCACACAAAAATTCTTATTGCCCTTGATTGAATGCACCGTCAAGGACTTTATTCACAGAAGGGCTTTATTGCAATCTGGGGCAATAACAGATCCTTAGCAGATCGGGACAATATTGAAGGTATGGCGTTTGGAATCCTGATATAGAATAAAAGCAGGTGGATTATCATAAGAAGGAAGACAGGGGATGTCTTAGGATGGCTGTACGATCCACGGGGGATCGTCACATACCGAAGACAAAGCCAGAGGTTTGTGTGATCCCCATAGGTCATACGACTACCTGAGGATGACCCCGAAGGTCCAGCTTTATTTATTACCAAAGCAATAGTCAAAATATGATAAGACTAGTGACAACAAGGAGTCCACAGTGAGCAGTATGTACGGCCTGGCAATACACACTACATCCTCAATACGCACCGCTCATTGGCCATGCAGGTAATAAAGTGAGAGACACAGAGGGTGAGAGTGAGATACAGGCAGGGTGAAAGGGAGGACAGATAGAGTTGGAGAGAGCTAAGAAAAAAGGGGAGAAAAAAGACAGGCACAAGATTGAGATTAAGAAGACTGAGATACAGGGTAAACACATGCTACACGAACCATTCCTCCAGAGATGCTGTGAGTGTGTACAACCAGGCCTTGTCAGTCCAGGCGCTGTGATAAGTCTCTCAAGGCGCGAACACTGGCACCGCCCCCTGCCCCAGCCCCAGCCCTCGCCCCTGTACGACCGCCCTGCCCCCGTCCCCACGTCTCTACCACCAAACCAGGTTAGCGACCGCTTCCCTCATGAATAATTTGAAGCCAATTGCTCATCCTCTTCTTCTCTCCGCCAGCCACCAAAAATCACATCACCCATTACCTCCAGCCATGTCTCGCCTTCCCTTTTCTTTCTGGCCCGTCCCGTTCCGTGCGCATCGCCATTTGTATTTAATGGTGACAAACGGTTCTCCAGCTGTGCCCCCCACTGTACGCCTGTAGCTCTCATTGGGGGCAGCCTGTGAATGGAGCAGTCTGGGAAGCTCCCACAAAAACACCATCCTACCTCACATTCCATCTAATGACATTAGACATGGTAGGATTGGATAGCCTGCTAAACCAATTATGGAAGGAAAGCGTGCCACGCTTTGTCTTCCCCGCTGACAGCGATGACTATTGCTGCTGACATGGGCTCATTGAATCGCTGCCATCCTACAGCGATCGATGTATCCTCCTGCGCCGTGTAAGTGGAGATGTTTTAAGATGACTCTAACTCTGAATATTTAAAGGCACTGTTACCTAATCCCCCTCCGGCGAGTCAAGAATCAGAGAGCTGGAGATTCCTTCTTCTTAACGTGCCTTCCGGTGCCTTTCTTTGTCTTACATATTGATACTTTTTACACACCTTATCTACATTGTTTTTTTTGCTACTTCCACCTCTCTCTATATATGCACAAGTCAGCCTCGAGCTAATATTTTAGTATTTTCCTGATGTATTCACACTGTACAACAAATACAAAATTTACTATTACATAAGTATAGCAATACTATTACATAAGTATAGCAATACAACATGGCTCATCAGCCTTTCAGAATATATGGCTTTAATTATGTTATCATTCAACATAATTGATGGTATTAAGCATAGGTTATTATAACAATTTACATTGTCCTTGAGTAGGATACTTAGTAAATCAAGTGTCTTTTATGTCCCAGTTATCTAGCACTTTCTTTAACCTAATTTAGTGGCAATGGACTTCTAACTAGCATACTTTCTGCACATAACATGAGAAATATTCTGACTTGTCATTAAAGTTACTCCTGGTACAAGTCCCTTTTTGCCTGTACTACTTATATATCACACTTTCATCGTCTCCAGATACTTTTACAGGATGTTTCCTGTTATAGCCAATTTCACGAGTTTTACCTGCAGGTTAACCTAGATCAGAATGCATGCTGGGTAATATAAGGCTTTAGTATAGGAATTTTCATGAATCATTGCCATATTAGAAATTCAGCATGATGTAAAACCAGAAATAATTTTTTTCTTAATTTGTATTTACATAGATTTTATATTTTCAAAGTATTTTGAAATTCATTCATTATAAATAGATATATATTTTTTTATAGCTTTTGAAATGATTTTCTCTACAAAATTCGGCCCTAATTGACCTGAAGGTACCTAAGATACTGTAAATCAGTTATCCGTGGTGGGTTTATAAGTAAGAAAATATTCAGGCACTTGATATAGGCATAGACTGAGCTAAGGTAAGGCTGGCTGTGGAGGTAGGCTTCGGCCACCACATGAGGGATTCCCCCAGGTCCCGAGGGGCTCGGCTAGGGTCGGCTCATATTGTCTTCAAAGTATTGCTCCCGCCCCAGGGTTATTGGGGGTAGGAGCGGGATGGGCAGAGGGGGGCAGCAGGGGGCAGCTGGGGGCAGCAGGGGGCAGGTGGGGGCAGCTGACAGAGTGGGAACAGTGCCCCGCCTGACCCGCGACTGGCGCCGGAGATGCCCGCGGGACCTGGGTTAGATGAGAAAGGAGGGGGACTAGGTGCTGAGGTGTGGGGAGACGTTCTAGGGGAGAAGATCGGCTCTAGACTTGTATTCTTTTAGACCTGTGGAAAGAAAGTAAGACGAGAAGCAGATACATCCATTTGTTAAATATGTTTAATGAGTTATGCGACAGTTTGACCAGCACGCGCAGAAACTTTGATACAAAGTGTTGGTACTGGTAATTGATCATGTTCCTCTGTTTCGAATTTATTGTTATTACTTATAATGTGTGATATTGTTGATCTAGTAACAATTACACTGCTTATTCCTGTGTTGATACTTATACATGTGTACGTCAAGTTCACATTCTTCTGTAGATTTTGACAAAAATGACAGTGTTACCAGTTCGTACCTATACTCACCATAACATATCAGTTCCATGAGTTTTGATTCAAATATTTTTTTAGAGAAATGGACTCCTTATGTTAGCCTGCCTTTTGCCATAATGAGTGTACCCCATATTTTCAAAGAGAGACGTATTAGACGTTCATTTAGTTAATTAAGGAAAATACTTGCAGGGGTTTGTGGTTACAGAGATTCATTACTTGTTTTAATCCATTTCTTTTGTGTTACCCACAATTCTTTGGACGTTTATTTCAGGCCGGTGGCAAATCGAAGTACAGTAATTGAACATAATCTAGTAATATACTGGCAAATCATAATTTCTGTTATATTTTTTTTCCAATTTAGACTATAATTCAGTGCAGCAGGATTAGGGCTGGTGCTTTGGATATCTTGTGGGTGGACGTATGCATCTGTGGTGTGCCCACAGCTATATGGAGATAATGATAAATTGTTTATTCTCCCTATAACGATAGCCGCATTCGGGAGTCCTTGTGGTCAAGTGTGACTTTTCAGCCAATCCCCTTGTTCAACATGGACGCACCCAGTGTGAATCTCCCATATGCGGTATGATAACAGCCTCAGAGCTCAAACTGCCGTTGCCAGGCATGGAAGCTCTCCTTGACAACGACGCTGTGGATGACCCGTGAGTCCTGCATGAGGCTCTCGACCACCCCGTGGGGCGACTGGTCCCGCCAGACGAACGGGTAGTAGGGGTGGAGGCGCCAGCAGCGCACCTTGCGGGGCCGCGCCCTCCGCTCCTGCCGGTGGCTCCACCTGTGGGAGCGGCACCGGAAGCGGCCATATTTGTACCTGAGGAAGGAGCGCGTGTCACGTGGGGCGGGCAGCCACAGGCCCGCCAGGGGGCGTGGGTGTAGGGGGTAGAAGATGGCGCGGGGGACCACCTTCCGGCGTCGGTCCAGCGTCCACACGTGCGTCCGGTTCTCTAGGTAGTACTTGACGTCGATGAAGGGCCACTTCCAGGCGCGTTCCCCCGCGTGCGGCGAGTCCCGGTAGAAGAACTTGAACTTGTGGTAGCGCTGGTGGGACGCGTTGGGCGCCGGGAACTGGAACGACTCGGTGTAGTCGGCGTAGGGCCGGTAGTGGAACATCGGGGGGTCCGCACCCGGGGGGTCGGGACCCCTCGGCTGTTCCGGCTGTTCCGCCTTGTTCTGATCACCCCCCGCAGTCTCAGGGGGCCGAGCGTCACCCTCGTATACGGAAGGGTCGTACTTGTGGTATTGGTCGTCTTTGTGGTAGGGGTCGTCCTTAGGGTAGGGGTCGTCCTTGTTGGCGTACGACCCCTCGGTCAGCAGGCTGTAGTCGTACTCGTTGACGTCGTCATGGTAACCCAGGATCTCGTACTGCCGCCAGACGGAGCTGTTGCTGAAGATGGCCTTGATCTTGTTGATGTCAGCGTACTTGACCATGACGTCCATGTCGTCGTCCCAAGGCAGCATGTCGTGCGACACGTACGACCCCAGCAGCGTCCCGTCACACATGATGAACGTGACGTCATGACGCACGAACAGGTCCGCTAGTACCCGCAGCAAGTCCATGTAACGGGCGTGGTCCGCGCGGGACAGAGCGCGCGGGAAGAATGGCGCCGACGTCCACAAAATGTCGTCTGGTTTCAATTTCTGCTGCGTCATCTCCTTATTGTTAATGTGCATGGCGTAGACCCCCGTGTCGTGGTAATGGGGGTCCCCGTATCTAACACCGGGGTGGTCCGGGCGGAAGTTGCGCGCGAAGTTGAAGATGAGGACGGACAGGACGAGGCCGTAGACCAGCAGGAAGGCGTGGAACCAGCGCTGGTAGGACCGGAAGTACCAGCGGCCGGTCACGTGACACCTGACGTCATGGGCCCACAGCGCCACCTTCAGGCGACGCCAGGCGTGACACACCGACATGGCGACGGGGGGCGGCCTCCAGGGAGGGGGTTAGCTGGAACGAGAAAAACGCCATTGTAAGAAAGTGTTTAAGGTTCAAGTTCAAGTTCAAGTTTAAGTTTAAGACCAGTGGTCACCATCACAAAATATCATCCTAATAATAATATCATGTCATTATAAGAAGGTAAGGAGTAACGTGGGTCACCATCATAATCCATCATATGTTATTGTAACTATAGAAGCTAATATGTCATCCTGAGACAGTAAGGGGACAAAGTATGAGGATAGCACCAGTCATTGTAAGGCAAGTTGCCATCATAATGTTTTGTAACTGGATGCAGCTTGCTATTGCGCCATTGTAAGAAGGTGAGGAGTGCTATCGTCAGGGACCGCATATGACAATACGTTATAGTAAGGCGTAAGAAGAGCAAATCTTCTTGAGTCAGTAAGGATCCAGTAAAACGCTGACATCGTTCGCTATAATTATGTCCATGTTATGCTTTTACTGGGTTATTTGTAAAGTAGCACTGTATGTACAATAGTATTGCATTCGCAGTAAGGTATCGCCAAAAACGGCACTGCATGTATATACGCGACGTCAACCCAATACACATCATCAGGGGTGGAAATGGGATTTAAAAAAAGGGGGGTCCACATAATTATAGGGTAAGTACTAAAATGGCCTGGATTCGCGAGCATGGGCATGACGTTTCTTTCTCTTTGGCAAGATTAAGTCCCCACTAAAAGAGAGGGGGGTCAGTATACCCCCTGCCCCCTCCACCCCTCTGATCCGCCCCTGTACTTGTACATCACGATATGGCATGATTCCACTTGTATGTATACACAACGAGGGACGGGCGTATAAGAAGTATATGAAAATGGGAATTTGGGGCTTTTCACGGATGTAATTCATCTTGTGTATGCGACATCATTTATTGAAGTACTTAAATAAGAACAACGCCATGTATGGGCACTCCCTTTTGGTGCGATGTAACCTGTATTATGATTTACATGACAACATCATATCGTGCACGCGACATGGTAGTAGAACAAGTATATGGGAAATGTGATATTAATTGTCACATATATAGCTAGCTCTGTGCATTGGACAAACAATACACTATTACATATAACAAAATTGCAAGGGGTAGGGCATGGGGGTTAAATACTTCTTAGTAAGTGCGCATATAGTCAATGGACAGTTCCTTGATGAAGGAGACCTAAATGAGGGAGTTGTTAATGGGATTTAAAGATTATCACGCACATAGTATAATGTGAACAAGCGACATATTGCATGTACTAAGACATCAAGAATCAGTTAGTCTTAAGGGTCAATGTAAGAATACACATGCAGTGCTGTTTCACTATATGGAATCAAATGTCCTTCAAATCTAGGTGCCCCATTGCTCTTAAAATGGTAATTTACACTGATATATACGTAAAGCTTGTTTAGACCCATTACATAGAAATCTTGCCCTCCCATTCTAAACAGATAACTTGTTTAAGGATACCTTAAACAGAAGAGTAAAAACCGTGCACTGAGATTCTAGATGGCTTGTTGCAGCCTCCTGTCTTGTCCCCTAATGCCTGGTCCCCACTTGGACGACTAGATTTCCTTGGTCGTCGGGCGACTAAGGTAGTTAGTAGCCCGACGATTAACTCTACACTGGCGCCGTAATGTCTGGCGACTAAACCACTAATCGCCGTGGTTTTCTGGCAAAATATTTGACATGTTTAATATTTCCCCATAGCCACAGACGATGTGTTGGTTGCCGGGCGACTAGAGGACACTTTGGTACATCGTCCAGTGACCAACTAACATTAACTACAAGAGCGTCCCAACGTGGCGATTAGTTGCTTAGTAGCCCGGCAATAAGTTGGTCGCCCGATGACGTTCTAAATTCTTTAATCGTCGGACGACTATCGTCGTTAGTAGCCCAAGTGGGGACACGGCATTATGGGGCCCTTGAATAGAGTGATTCTGCTTGTAGTGCCGTGTGGAGGCAATGCTGAGTTATTAGAAAGGAAAGAGTAGGCAGAGTGTGTAGACCAAGAGACAATGTAGACTAAGCAGTGAGGGTAGAGGGAAGACCAGCAGCAACAAAGTAGGCAGACCAGGCAGACTGGGTAGACCGGGCAGACTGGGCAGACTGGGCAGAACAGATAGACCAGGCAGACCAGGCAGACCAGGCAGACTGGGCAGACTGGGCAGACCAGATAGACCAGGCAGACCAGGCAGACCAGGCAGACAGGGCAGACCGGGCAGACTGGGCAGACCAGACAGACCAGGCAGACTGGGCAGACTGGGCAGACTAAGCAGACTAAGTAGACCAGGCAGACTGGGCAGACTGGGCAGACTGGGCAGACCAGGCAGACCAGGCAGACCAGGCAGACTGGGCAGACCAGACAGACTGGGCAGACTGGGCAGACTGGGCAGACCGGGCAGACTGGGTAGACCAGGCAGACCAGGCAGATTGGGTAGACCGGGCAGACTGGGCAGACTCGGTTGACCAGGCAGACTGGGCAGACCAGACAGACTGTAGACTTGAGCAATAAGGGGAAGGATTGGCTTACTGATTCACCTGCTGCCGAATAAGAGACCCGCTCTCAGAGCAGCAGGGCACGGTGCGCTGTCATTTCCCGTTAATGTTTCGGTTTTTATGTCAGCGGCGTGTGCTGAGTGGATCGGCTGTTGCCATCCCCCGCTGGCTCTGACTCTTAGTGCAGTGCTGACAAGATGTTTGATACGCTACAAAGGACAGACGGGGTTTGCTCCAGCACAGGACAAATGATACAAGCACCTGGGGTCTTTCATTTAGTACTATTAGCACATTTTCACAAATCTCAGACCACCCCCCCAACCCTCCTTGAGAAAAAATACTCATTGGATTTGTATTTAGAATGTATGCACATTTTCAAAAGGAAATTCGAACCACCCTTGATGTGTATGTACTTAATGGAAGGCCCAATGGCTTTAGCTTCTGAAGGTATAGCTGGCTTTTGAAACACCCAAATACTGGCTATAATGTCCCCAACACACCTTAAACATGATACCGCAGGGATAGCTCCCTATAGAAAACCTCAAATGCTGGGAATTTTGAAATCAGCACTGTCTAGTAGTAGACTTCAAACCTGCTTCCGATACTTCTAAAGGAATAGCCCCTCTAAAGATAAACTCTGCTTGACTCATAAATAAATGCAATTTGTCCGGAAAAGGGGAGCGGGGCGCTCCTGTCTCCCTCCATCTAAATCCGCCACTGCGCTGCTTAATGACCTAATTAAGCCTTGGCTTGATAAAGAGGGGGAGGGCAGGGGTTGTCGGGGGTTCAGTCTCATCAGCCGCTAACCCTAGAGAGTAACAGACAGAGAACATGGACAGAACCGGGAGGTGAAGCGTGCTTACTCCTAGACTCAGGCGCTGCACTCGGGGAAAACAGTCCCAGGCAAGCAGCGACGTAACAAGCATGTTCTGCAACCATACTCTTTTGGTTAGTCTGTAACCTGCCCAATTTTCATGTAACAGTTACGTTATTTTAGGTGAAGTTGAGACTTACTAAAAAAGAATGTTATAATAACGTTATCATAACGTGAAAAACCATTACAAAGAATTCACAATGATGTCACAGTGGAACGTCACAATGTTAGGTTCTAAAGATGTTTTTGGGTGCCATCAAAATAACTTAACAAGGACCAAAGCAGAACTAAACATAACGTTATAATAACATTATAATAACGTCATATTCTTGCTTTGGGTCATCAGATTACATATTGTGTAAGATATATCCAAGACTTTATTTTAATCTTCAAGGTGCCCTTCACTTGAATGAACCTCCTCTATCACTAAGATATATTCCTTCTTCCTTTCCCAGCTCCTTGTCTCAAAGGTTGTCGTTTGAATGCCGTAACAGAGAGTGACTGAAAGCTCTGCGGCCTGGAGAGGACCACCTATACCCGTGCACGTACTCCTATGCTCTGACACTGGTCATGCAGAGAAAAGTGTTAGTACATTTAATTACATATTGTGTGATGAATATCTATAGCTCAGTTTCTATATATCGTCAACATATCATTTCACTTGAATAAACCTCCCTGATCACTTGAATATATAAGCTCCTCCTCCTGTCCCAGTTCCCTCCCCCCCTCCTTCCAACCCCAAGACACGCCCATTACAGCAAAAGCCCTCCTCCATTAAACCTTGATCTAAACCACAGCCCCAGCATACCGCAGAGTCAGACTGGTCACTGATGGCGGGATGAGTTTTAATTAAGGACTGGGGGTGAGGCAGGTGGGTGGGCAGCCCTGTATTAGGTTGGGGTTGGGGCAGCTCAGCTACTCAGGTAGGGGTGGGTGGGATGGGGGGTAAGAAGGGGGCAGGAGAGGGTAGGGGACAGGAGGGAAGGAGGGGAGAAGAGGAGTGGCAAGAGGAGGAGGGAGTGGAGGGAAGAGTCTATGGGTGAGAGTGAGTGGTGGCAGGGAATCCTGACTGGTGGCTGTCTGGGGGCAAACTGGCTATCTCACGCCATACATTATTAAAGAGGTCGTAATTGATTGGGTCGTGCATTGTCTCTACATTAATAACCACCAGCTGTGTGACTGGGCCAGGTCAGCCGGTGTGTAGTATTAAACAGACAGTGATAAATGATGGTGATTGAACCCTGTATTATACTAGCCGATGTTACCACTGGTAATTTGGTTATCTATAACTTTTCACAAATAAAATGGCAAACGAATAAGGATCCTACATATCATTTGAAAGAGAAATAAAAGCCCTTTCTTATGGTATATTACATATCTTTAATAAGCCAATGTTCCCAGTTGCGTATTTCCAAAATCGGGAGTAAAATTGGCTAGTGGAATAAAGCCTCCACTGGGGAATGAGCAGGTATAAATGAAGTTGTGTATCACGATGCTTAGTTCGGCCCGTCTGACTCTGCCCACTCACTTACCCGCTGACTTATTACTGTAAATGACGCTGAGTATCACGTCTGTTAGCTCGGCCTGTCTTACTCTGCCCACTCACTCACCCCCTGACTTATTGGTATAAATGACGATGTGTATCATGATGGTTTGCTCGGCCTGCCTGACTCTGCCCACTCACTCACCCACTCACTCATCTGTGGCCTGGAGAGGACCACCTTTACCCCTGCATGTTTACTCCTACGCTCCGACACTGGTCACCCAGAGAAAAGTGTTATTACATTACATATTGTGTAATGATTATCCATAGCTCAGTTTCTATATATCTTCAACATATCATTTCACTTGGATAAACCTCCCCAATCACTTGAATACATCCCCCCCCTTTCCTGTACTGGTTCCTTATGCGAGCCCCACCCCCCTCCTCCCTGGAGCAGAGGTCTTAGCTTGAAATAGAGGGTAATGGCAGGGGTTGTCATCTCAATACGGTAATCACAAAATGTAATGGAAAGATAATTCGGCCGGTAGTAATAACTATCCAAAGCTCAATTTCTATATATCTTAAATAAACAATTCATTTGAACTAACCTACCCGATCACTGAAATATAATATGCACCCCCTCTGGTCGCAGTTCCATACCCCACCTCCCCAACCCGGCCACCCATTAGGCCCACGATGAATCCCCTCTATTAGAATTGGTCCACCTCTCAGCACGAGTACCCAGTAGAGTCAGACTGGTCACTGATGGCGGGATGAGTTTTAATTAAGGACTGGGGGTGGGGCAGGTATGCAAGTAGGTGAGGTAGGGGCAGGGGGAGGGGAGGAGAAGGAAGGAGAAGAGGAGATCCGAAGGAGGAGGAGGAAGAAGGAAGGGTAAAGGAAAGAGGAAAGGGAGGAGGAAGGGTAGTGGGGAGGTGATGGACGGGTGAGAAGAGAGTAGAAGGTGGGAGGGGGAGGACAGGTGAGGGAGGAGGGGAGGAGGAAAAGGGAGGAGAGGGAGGAGGAGAGGAGGAGAGGGAGGTGGGGAGGGAAGGAGGGGGGAGAGGAGGTAGAGAATGGAGAGAGGGAGGACAGGTGAGTGAAGAGTCTATGGTTGAGAGTGAGTGGTGGTTGTTTTGGGGCAAGCCAGCTATCTCCCGCCATACATTATTAAAGAGGTCGTAATGGATTGGGTTGTGAATTGTCTCTACATTAATAACCACCAGCTGTGTGACTGGGCCAGGTCGACCAGTGTATATTATTAAACAGACAGTGATAGATGACGGTGATTAAAGCCTGTATTCCACTAGCCGATTTTGACCACTGGTAATTTGGCTATTCTTATCTTTTCACAAATTATCAGGCAAACGAATATGGATGATACGTAGCATTGGAAAGGAAATGAAAAGTTTTAAGGTATAAATCTGCCAATGTTCACATTCGCGATCTCTGAAATCGGCAGTAAAATTGGGAATAGAATCGGCTAGTGCAATACAGCCTTCTCCTGGGAATGAGCAGGTATAAATGAAGTTCTGCATCATGATGCTTAGCTCGGCCTTTCGGAGTCTGTCCAATCACTCACCCGCTGACTTATTCAAATAAATGACGCTGTGTATCACGTCTGTTAGCTCGGCCTGTCTAACTCTGCCCACTCACTCACCCCCTGACTTATCGGTATAAATGACGCTGTGTATCACGTCTGTTAGCTCGGCCTGTCTAACTCTCCCCAATTACTCACCCCCTGACTTGTTGGTATAAATGACGCTGTGTATCATGTCTGTTAGCTCAGCCTGTCCGACTGCCCACTCACTCACCCCCTGACTTATTGGTGTAAATGACGCTGTGTATCACGTCTGTTAGCTCGGCCTGTCTAACTCTCCCCAATCACTCACCCCCTGACTTGTTGGTATAAATGACGCTGTGTATCATGTCTGTTAGCTTGGCCTGTCCGACTGCCCACTCACTCACCCCCTGACTTATTGGTATAAATGACGCTGTGTATCACGTCTGTTAGCTCAGCCTGTCTAACTCTGCCCACTGACTCACCCCCTGACTTATTGGTATAAATGACGTTGTGTATCACGTCTGTTAGCTCGGCCTGTCCATCTCTGCCTGTCCATCTCTGCCCACTCACTCACCCCCTGACTTATCGGTATAAATGACGATGTGTATCACGTCTGTTAGCTCGGCCTGTCTAACTCTGCACTCTCACTCACCCCCTGACTTATTGGTATAAATGACGCTGTGCATCATGTTGGTAAGTTCGGCCTGTCTCAGTCTGCCCACTCACTCACCCCCTGACTTAAGCCCCATACCCACTAGATGAATTTGACCAAAGTCAGCCCACTCATTGGCACTAAAATCAACTGCGTCTACTCAAAGAGTCAATCAATTTTACTGCCAACTCATATCAAACATGTACATTTATATATTACATACTGACTAATTTAATCGATGCTGAAATTGGTCAATTCTACAATAATTATCTGCCAATTTAGCATCAATCAATTAGCGGATTTTGTCAAATTCACATCGTGTCTATGGGGCTTTATTGGTTGCTGGCTGGCTGGACAAGCACGGGAGGCACAGGGACACATTGGAGCAGGCCTCCGACTCATATCAATAGTCTGAAACTAAATGGTTTTAATGGGACGTTATTTCTGTAGACTAGCAAAATATTGACACACAGAGAGGTGTGTTAGTGCTCCTGGTTGCCATGGCCACCAACCTACACTTTCCCTGCTATTTTCCTGCCTTATTATTTAAATGTCTGCCTCGCAGATGCCTAATTGCTTGATGCCTAATTCCCCCATGTCTAATTGCCTGATGCCTAATACGCCCATCCCACATTGGGTACATACTAGGGTTGGACAAAATTACTGTATATGCCATCCTTGTTTTCAATAATTGGGGTTACTGAAATAAACAAGAATTGTGTTTTTCTATATCCTCAAGGACTGTTTTAACCTTATGATTTCTCAATTTTCATCAGTTGACAGATCTGTAGGTTTGCCAGCCAATCAAAGTGCTGTGTTACAGGGCAAATAGGGTTGGACATTATAGGCTAGACTGACAGGCTTTAACATTGGTTCCATTGGGAAAAATGCCAAAATATAAAGCTGCATTTTACCAAAATTAAGAGGAATCTGTCATCCAAATTGCTTTGGTTAATTTTGTACCTATAACTGTCTTCAGGAAATAAGCATGAAGGCAATGTTGAAGATATTTTACAGTAAACCTTAGTGTTGGTGTAAACTGGGTGGGCTTATTGCCTGCCTGATCTCTCCTAAGCTAATATCTACTTGCCTTATCTCTATTTGCAAGATGCCTACTTTCCCAATTCCTCTGTGCTCGATGCCTACTTACCTGATGCCACCCCTGTGGTGTTTACGTACTCGATGCCTAATTGCCTGATGCATAATTGCCTGCTCTCTGCCTGCCTGATCTCTCCTGACTGCACGCCTACATTCCTGATATCTACTTGACTGATGTCTTACTGTCTACCTTTCTGCTTCCAACTTGCCTACTGCTTATTTTTCTACTTCCTATCTGCCTACTTCCTTCCTGGCTAGTTTACTACTTACTAGCTCCCCAATCTTGCCTTGTGCCTATTTGTCTACTTCGCCTAATTGTTTGCACCAACTAAAAGCCAGGGTATTGTCTGTGAGTTGAGAAGGTTAAGGTCTCCACCCCTTAGCCTAACGACATGGTGGCTGGCGACGTGTTTTGCAATGCTAGAATATAAATCGGCAATGTGATTGGTCACGTCATGAATTTGCCACGGCCACACGGGAGTTACAACATACCAAATTGCGTTTGCCACTGGGACGATACACTGGCTAGCCCCATACCCACTGTTTGTTTGTTCTGAATCAGTGCTTAAATTGGCTAATTCTAGGGGAAGAATCGGCCTATTTTAGCACCCACCCATTGCTCAACTAAGTAAAAGTTGCTCAGCGGGTATGGGGCGTAAGACATTGCGTGATATTTACATAATAGTACCTTCTTGTATCACACCTATCTAACTGGCATCTACTTGAATAGTGCCTATTTGTATGATACCTACTTACATCCTACCTACTTGTATTGTTTGACTACTTGCCTGCTGTAGGTGTGCGTGGTGGTGGAGTGGTTAGTGCGACCGCCTGTTGTGCAGGCAGCCTGGGTTCAATCCTGGGCTGGGGTGGGCTGGCTACTGGACCCCTCTGCATGTCTCCCTGTGCCAAAGACAGGGATACCAAAGACCCCAGGGCCACCGGCTGTTGTTTGTGGGGCCCTGCCTATGGGACCCTGCACATTAAAAAAGTGTGGGGGTATGGTGTCTACCTTCCCATAGATTCGATCATTTCATAGATACGATCATCAAAGAGACAGAATTGTTAAAATTCCCCTGATATATCCATAAATGTTGATAATAACCAACCAACCAACCCCCTCCTCCCTCAATGTCCCCCAGCCCCTGCTGATACCCCAGACCCCCCTCCCGTCACCCAGGCTGATACATCGGGTTCCCCTGTCCCTATCTTTCTGCCCCAGCGGTCAGCTGACCGATTGTAGGCACGTCTTCCCCAACGCCTCCACGTGGGTGTGTGTGGGGGGGGGGGGAGGGGGTGGGGGGCTGTGTGGGGGGGGGTGGGGGGGGGGGGGGTGGAAGAGTGGTAGGGGGGGGGGGGGGCTTTAAGTTGGTTCAGCAGACATGGGAGATTCTGATTCCTTTCAGCAGAGAGCCAGCAGGGCCCAGCAGGCCTGGACGTTTTTACTCTGAGATGATAACCAGTATTTATGCGAATGAGGCTGAAAAAAACCGTCCCCCAGCCTCCTTTTATCTGAGGAACAAAGTTCCCAAAACAGGGAGTAGAATGAACCTTTGTCAACCTATTTTATCTTTAAGGATAATACCAAAAAGCTACCTGGAGGTGAAAACTGTCAAATCCCCCTAGAACATAGGGAAATGTTCTAAAGTTGTATATAAAAGTTGTGTCTAAGAAGTCTTCTTTTGAATCTTAGGCTAACAGTTGATTGACTTAGTAACTTTTCTGAAAGTGCCTCCAAGTGTCATCTCATAACTCTTAAAGCTACAGTATCGTCCATGCGTTTCTAACATTAGGGAATCCACCCCTAGCGACATCATGGCCAGCGATGTGTTTTGTGAACGTAATCCGGTGACCATATTGGCCATGTCACGAATTTGGGGGGGAAGGGATTCCAGCTACAAGATATCAAATTATTATGTCCTAACAGACAATACCCTGGCTTTAAATCAGCACCAGGACCCCCACTTTTCTGTTCATATATTTTCTTCGAACCACCAATGGATAAAACCATTCCTGATTGCAATGAATGTCTATATTTTGTCTGCTAAGCCCTAAAATGACATTAAAGAATGAAGACCCCTCTTGGTGCATTTGTCCTAAGTAAGTAACATATGCTGCTTCGTATAAGACAGGAGGGAAGCGCTCATCTTAATGGTCTCTTTTCATTCCCCGTTTTTTCCCGTCGATATAGCATTCCATTTTCTCCAAAGACACGTTTCACTGTAGATGGGCCAGGTATTTTATATGTCTCTGCACCAGGAACATGCTCCAAGAGATTAGAGATAAAGATCTCTGCACTAGAAACATGGGTCTGAGATGTTAGAGATAAGGTGTGTAGTCCATGGCCTACCTCTCTCCTGCCTCACAGTCAAGACAGGTCCCCACCTCGTTGACCAACCCTGGTGATTAGTGAACTTTATCTGTATGGTAATAACCAATCCAAGAATCCCAGAAAGGACCGTTTCAATGCAGTAGTAAAATGGCATAGTAATTTAGTTATATAATATATGGGCATTACGGTTGCATGCTGTTACTGATATACTGTACTGTAAGGGGTAGGAGGAAAGCACTCATCCTAAAGGTCTTGGGAGAAATTAATCTTCCCGTTCCCAGTTTTTACTGGCACTGTTGCATTCCATTTTCTCTGTAGGCATGATTCACAGTAGACAGACCAGATATTTTATACGTCTCTGCACCAGGAACGTGCTGTGAGATATTAGAGATCAAGATCTCTGCACAAGAAACAACTGTATTATATCAGCATTATGGTTGCTGACCATCCCAAATTTCAATGGATTTCAATGTTTTGTTTGGTTAATGGGAATTATCCTTAAGAATGGAAGCCCTTTTTGGTGCAATTTGTACTTGGTTAGTTATATAGTATATTGGCATAACGGTTGTGTGCTGTTATTGATACACTGTATTTCATGGGGCAGGAGGAAAGCACTCATCCTAATGGTCTTGGGAGAAATTGATCTTCCCATTCCCTGTTTCTTCTGGCTTTATTTTATTCAAAAGACTTTGTTTGTTGGGGTAGTTTAACATCTGGCCAACCCTTATGGATTCTTTCCAGACTGCACAAGGTAATGCTTTTCAGCTTACGGGTGATCGTATCTATGATATGGTTTAGAAGAAACCTGCCACCGGGTGCAATACCCTACTCATTGCAAAGAGTGGTAAGGGGTCTTTCATGTGCAATGTCCCATAGAAAGGACACCACACACCCAGCCTTTGATGACCCTGTTAGGAGCACAGGGTGGCCCCTGGATCCCAGACTCTTGGATCCTTGATTAGATTTTATCTATTAAAGGATCCAAGAGTCTGGGATCCAAAAGACATTTTTCACTGTAGACAGACTCCTATGTTATACAACTCTGCACCGAAACATGCTCCCAGATATTATAGATCGAGATCTCTTATCTTAATGGTCTCGGAAGATATTAATCTTCCCGTTCCCTGATTTTTCTGGCACTATTGCATTCCATTTTCTCCGAAGACACATTTCACTGTAGGCAGACTCCTATTTTATACAACTCTGCACCAGGAACATGCTCTGAGAAATTAGAGATAAATTTCTCTGCACTAGAAACATGGGTCTGAGATATTAGAGATAAGGTGTGGAGTCCGAGCCCCCTTCTTGCCTGCCTCACAGTTAAGAGTCCCCACCTCATCGACCAACCCTGGCAATTAGTGAATCTTATCTATATTATAATAAAACCAATCCAAGAATCCAATAAAGGACCGATTAGATGCAGTGGCATAGTAAGTAAGTTATGTAATATATCAGAATTATCACACACACATATTATATCAGCATTATGGTTGTGTGTTGTTATTTATATGCTGTATCTTATGGGACAGGAGGAAAGCATTTATCAATAGTCTCGAGACACATTAATCTTCCCGTTCCCAGTTTTTTCTGGCACTATTGCATTTCGTTTTCTCCAAGGACACATCTAACTGTAGAAAGGTCAGGTATTTAAAATGTCTTTGCACCAGGAAGGTGCTCGGAGATGTTAGAGATAAAGATCTCTGCACCAGAAACATGGGTCTGAGATATTAGAGATAAGGAGTGGAGGCCTAAGCCTACCTCTCTCCAGCCTCAGAGTTAAGCCGCACTAGTGCACAGGAAAAAAACAAAACGAATATTTTTTGTTTGTTAGCATTGGTGATCGGTGATTTTTATTTTGAATTGTGCATATAATTCTGGTGTAAATCAAGTTCTCTTGTAGCTGTACATTTATATAGATATGTAAATCAAATTCTCACTTATTACTTTAAGAACACGTTTAAAATGTGACATACAGTTTCAGATCAATTAGAATCTTTAAGCTTAGTCAAGTCACTGGCTGGTGTCAGATGTTGACCACATGTATCCTGGATACCGACATTACTCTCTCTCCCACTGCCCCCATCCCTAACCCTAACTTATCAGACCCTGGTCGATAGCTCATTATTCCCTCCCTATTTACTATGCATGGCCAAATCGTCCGACAAACTACTCCTGCCCGGGCCCCGTCATTACGTGCTAGGGGCAGCAGGTTTTTCTTCCTGTTGGTCAGGATTGATCCACGCCCTGCCCAACCCCTTCACACGCCCCTTCACCATTTCACACCCCTTCACACCACTTCACACCCATACATCCTTCACACCTTTCACACTCCTCACACCCCCTCACACTTCTCACACCCTCTCACACTTTACACCCTGTCACACCCTCTTACCCCAGTCACACCTCTCACATCCTTATGTTCACACCCCTTCACATCCCTCACACTCCTCCCAGTCCCTCACAACCACTCACCAAACCGTCACTCCCCCTCATTCCCCCTCACATCCTCCATATCCCCCTCACTCCCATAACAGTTCCTCCCAACCCTCTCACACTCCCCATCACAACCCTTACACCCATCACACACCCTCACAACACCCCTTCCACCCATTCTCATTCTCCTCATAATCTCTCACTCCCTCACACCCTTTCACACACCCTCACAGCATACCTTTCATACCTTTCAACCCCGATTTACAATCAGTCCCTCCCTTTTACACACACTCATATCCCCTCAGCACCCTTCAAACCCTGCCCAGCCCCTCGAACCCCCAACCACACCCCTCCGCCCCCCTCCCCTCACATCCCTGCCCTGAACGACAAACGAGTGGGCGCAGTTTGTAGGCCGGCGGCGACTGCCCCGCTCGACTTTTAATGGTCTGACGGCCGGTAGGGCTATTTGGCCGGGACTGAGCTGACTTGACAATGAAGTGCTGGGTGAGTGAGGACCCTACGCCTGGAGAGTGGAAACTGATCTTTACCCCTGCCACTGGCAGTACAAAGCAGAGAGGTGTGGTCTTGAATATTCTACGATAAAGTGGGCACTGGTCGAGGCTTTTCCGTTAGATTCTTTGCACTATCTGAGGCAATTGTTTCGAAGGACACTGTGAGGAAGCTGTTTGAGGGCAGTGTTTGAGGGCAGTGTGTGAGGGCAGTGTTTGAGGGCAGTGTGTGAGGGCAGTGTGTGAGGGCAGTGTGTGAGGGCAGTGTGTGAGGGCAGTGTGTGAGGGCAGTGTGTGAGGGCACTGTGTGAGGGCACTATTGGAGGGCACTTTGTGAGGGCACTTTGTGAGGGCAGTGTGTCAGGGCAGTGTGTCAGGGCACTTTGTGAGGGCACTATGTGAGGGCACTATGTGAGGGCACTTTGTGAGGGCACTTTGTGAGGGCAGTGTGTAAGGGCAGTGTGTGAGGGCACTGTTTGAGGGCAGTGTGTGAGGGCAGTGTGTGAGGGCAGTGTTTGAGGGCACTATGTGAGGGCACTGTATGAGGGCAGTGTGCAAGGGCAGTGTGTGAGGGCAGTGTGTGAGGGCAGTGTGTGAGGGCAGTGTGTGAGGGCAGTGTGTGAGGGCAGTGTGTGAGGGCAGTGTGTGAGTGCACTGTGTGAGGACACTGTATGAGGGCAGCATGTGAGAGCACTGTATGAAGAAGCTATAAGACACCTTGTGAGAATGCTGCAATACACTCAATACACTGCATGAGGGCACTGTTTGAGGACGCTGGGTAAGGAAGCTCTATAAGGACGCTACGTGAGATATTGCCCTGTATGTTTTGTTGTGAAGTGACTCATACACTGCCCTCCCAGTAGTCTCTTTTCCTGTCTTCCGTCTCACGGCTTCATTCCCCTGCAGGCAGCGCAAGCCGATAACCTACTCTCCTTCTAACCTCTGAGCACACTCTACCTAATTTCCTTGGGGAGTTATTTAGCGGGGGGACCTGATAAGTTCCATAGAGATGGATAAGTCTGGAAGCAGGTGGAGAGGAGAATGCAACAAAGTCAGGCTTGAAGGTAATTTTTTGTTTTACTGTAGGGTCAGATGGTGACCAGTGAGTGTTTACCAGGAGTGTTTAAAGAGAGTAAATATCTGCAGTTAATCAGCAGTTATTTTCAATCAGTTTTCAGTATGAGGTCAGTGGTGATTCAGTGTGTATCTTGTATGTATTGAGTATAGGTCAGTCTAAGGTCAGTGTGTTGTCAGTGTGCGGTAAGCAGGCACTTTGCAGGCTAACCGTGCGGAAACGCCATTCATTGTGTACCCCCGCAGTATTCTCACACCGAGGCCTGCTGCCCCCACCTCCTCCCACTCATACCGCTCAGTGCAGGCTGCGTGAAAACTATGTCACCCGGGGGAATACCCGCCAATGCCAGCCGCCATTTGCAATTCAGATGAAGGCAGGAATGTGGGCACCAGCCGAGGGTGGCCCGGCCCTGACCAACAGGTTGTATAAACGAGCTGGTCAGTGGTTGCCATGGGCAGTAGGTGTGAAAATGATCTGCCCAGTGGTCCATGGGCAGGGGTGTGAAAACGATCTGCCCAATAGTTGCCATGGGCAGTAGATGTGAAAACAAACTGTACATTGGTTGCCATGGGCAGGGGGTGTGAAAATGGTCTGCCAAGTGGTAACAACAGATAGTGGGTGTGAAAATGGACTAAACATTGACAACCCTGTGTTATGGGTGTGAAGAGAGATTGACCACTGGTTGCCATGGGCAGAGGGTGTGAAAATAGATTGACCACTCATTATCATGTGCCGTAGGTGTGAAAATGGACTTCCCACTGGTTACCATGACAGAGGGTGTAAAATTGGGCTGACCACTGGTTGCCATGGGCAGCGGGTGTAAAAATGGGCTGACTACTGGTTACCTTGGGCCGAGGGTGTGAAAATTGATGACTGGTTACTAGGGGCATTGGATGTGAAAACTGACTGCCCATCGTTGACATGGACAGTAGGTGTGGAAACAGATTGACCACTGGTTACCATGGGCAGAGGGTGTGAAAATGTATTGACGACTGGTTACCATGGCAGATTGGATTTGACAATGAGCTGTTCACTAGTTGCCATGGGTAGGGGGCACCTTATTGCAAGGCGATCTCTGCAGTTTTCCCTCATGAAATCAATTCTTTTGTTTTTGAAAAGGGGTCATTTGTCAGTTTTGTGTAACTGCTACAGGCAGAATCATCAATCGGAATGTGATCTTTAAGGTTTTTAATTGTGTTGGCCATTGGACCCTGACAGGTGACTGGCCTAACAGGGTATTATGAATGTAAGGTCCCCTTGCAGAAGACTACCCTTACAGGATATTTTAGGCTATGATGGACCCAGCCAAACAGATGACGTTATCATAACATTGCAGCAATGTTCTGTTTTGGTTCTTGTTACATTATTTTGATGGCTCCTAATAACATTTCTGCAACCTACTGCTGTGACATTGCACCGTAACATTGTTATTCTGGTTTTTGTTCTTCAACCTAGCCAGAATAATCTAACCTCACCAAAGATTAATGTTATAATGTTCTGATTTGGCAAGATTTCTCACCATCTCACCATCAATAATGTAATTATATGCCATCTTAGTAAGTACCAAACTGACTAAAAAAAGTATGGTTGCAGAATGTTTCTGTTATGTCACAAGTTGGCTGGGGAAGACACTGGCCTTAAGGGTCTATTATAGTGAAGGATGTTAAAGCCTTGCTGGGTAGGTATAGGAGGGGCGAGGGGCTGTAAGCTCACAGGGGGAATGTAAAGAGGTCTGGCCACTAAAGCAGTATGTATGTATGCAGTAACAAAGGGACTGTATTGTGGTGCTTTGGTTGTATAACAGGCATGTAGGAAACACCATACAGAGGCAGCCATTACCCGCTCTTACAGCGCGTCTCATCGCGTGTCCTCCTGCCAGTCCCTCCCCACCCCCTGCAGGCAGGGCCCACTTTACTGTTTGCTCTTAGCGGACAAACTCCTCTGGGATTATGGCGTGTTCTCTGCATCAGGCACGAGCAGGCCTGCAGCACAAGCAGGGGGAGGGGATCTCTGCCTGTAATGCTGGGCCACTCAGGGCTGGAGCAGGGATTTAAAAAGAAGAGACATATATGGGCTAAGTGCTAACATCCAGCATTCGTGTACATGCATCTTATTTAAGTCCCCTAAAAGAGAGGTCTGTAATCCCTGGACCAGTTGTTCCTGCCAGTGGCCCTGCTGCCCATCATGGTTGCTGCCTATGCCTGTTGTGTTCATCGCCTACTGCCCATTATGGTCACTGCCTCCATCCCATTATGGTTGCTGTCTCCTTCCCATAATGGTTCCTGCCCACTGTCCATTATAGCTACTAACTCCTAACCTTTCATGGCTGCTGTTTACTGCCTGTTATGGCTGCCTCCTTCTGCCCATTGTAATTGCTGCCTTTAATCTGTTATGGTCACCAACCACTGCATGTTATGGTCACTGCCTACTATGTCACTGCCCATTATGGTTGTGTGTCCTGCCCATCATGATTGCTGCCTACTGCCCATTATGGTCACTGCCTACTGCCCATTGTGATCGCTGCTTACTGGCCTTTATGGTTGCTGCTATCTCTATCACTAAACATTATCTGTTACTACTCTAGCTTTGACAATGTTAAGGCAAACTGCACATTATTGATTGCTTAATTGGTGAGTTGAGAACATGCAATCATACAGACATAACATTGTACAAATAAGATGGAGGCAGAATCTAACAGACATCCAGGCCTTTACAGCTTATTGCAGGCCGCGCCCACTGCCTGCAGGGTGCAATGACCTGCTGTCTCTCAGGACGCGGGTAAACGTCGATTGAGGATATTATGCTCTAAGCCTCAGTCCGCATTTCATTGGTGTAGTACAAACTCAAATAGACAGCTAATATCATTATCAATAGAAGGCTACCTTATATCATGGACAGTGATGAATGGTATAGGACAGTTATCTTATCGTACAGACCAGTTCTTGCACTCCCTCAATACCCGCTCTGCCCTAACAAAGCGGATACAGATCCACCTCTGAGATGATTACCATCTCATCCTCCCCTCATCCCACAGTCAATCCATGTAATACTATCCCGGACCGTCTTGGCTCAGTTGGGCCCTGATTGGCAGCAGGGTCCTCCCGTCCATTAATCACCATCTCGGGGCAGGTTATTTCAGCAGGGCCCGCTGTAGTCTGTCGAGTTCAGACCCGCTGTTTCCCAGAGTGAGTCTGTAAACTGGCAACCATTTTAGGTGGGAATTCATACCCAAATCCCAGCATGCTTTGCAGCCACTGGTTTATGGCAGGTAGGACCATAAACCAGCCAGCACCCAAAGAACCGTCAAATAGGCTCCCCATGCCATATACAGAGGGCCAATAAAAGAAGTCCTTTCAAATTTGATGTGACCAATTAAAGCCATGGACTCTTGAGGGTGCATGGACCCATTACATAAGAAGTTATCTGGGTCAGAACGGACTAGGCCCGCTGCGGCTGCAGACAGAGGCCAGCTGGGGCTGGGCAGTGTAGGCAGGAAACAGCCCGGCTGCCCAGCTAATTACACGGAGAGGGCCTCTGGCTGCGGACCGGCCATTAGACAGACACGGGCCGGAAACCCGATCTGGGCGAGAAGCCACAGGCACAGGGCCACTCACGTGAACCCAGCGGGAAGCCACTCAGAGTATATATAGTAGAGCTACACAAACTTTCGACACAATGAAGCCACATATAGATTCTAAGATTTCACATGAAAAGATATAAGATTTCATATTTCACATTTCACATGAAAAGCCAGAAATCTGGTCTGAGCCAAGAACTACATGAAGATCTCATTTGGAGAAGCCACTCAGGGATTGTTCATAGTAAAGGTGCATCAACATTCCAGATGTTGAAGCCATATGTAGATTCTACACAATGGAGGTGGGACATCCAATCTTGGCCAAAAGCCACATACATGTGCAGGGCCACTCACCTAACCCAGCAGGAAGCCACTCAAAGATTGCAGTTGCTGGAGCTATACAAAGAGTTAGTATGATGAAGCCACAGAAAGATTTCACATGAAAAGCCAGAAAGCAGGTCTAGGCAAGACACCAGAGGCACAGAGGCACTCAAATGAAGCCAGCAGGAAGCCACACCGGGATTGTACATTAAAAAATCACAATAAGATTGTATGTGGAGAAGTCATGCAGAAGGTACATCAACATTCTACATGATGAATTCACATGGAGGTGGGAGACCTGGCCTGCACAATAAGCCACAGGTGTGGGGTCACTGATATTTAGCACTCACACAGAGATTCTACATGACAAGGCAAAGTAAATATTCGACATGATAAAGCCACACGAGGGTTTCTAGATAAGGGGGAGTCTGGATCTGC
This sequence comes from Lepidonotus clava, assembly GCA_936440205.1. Classification (NCBI taxonomy): domain Eukaryota; kingdom Metazoa; phylum Annelida; class Polychaeta; order Phyllodocida; family Polynoidae; genus Lepidonotus; species Lepidonotus clava. The sequence goes on from OW387134.1 coordinate 71,646,907, forward strand.
ACTCTGAATCTATATGAGGAAACAATACCAGAAAGCCCCATAAGGAAGACGCCCGGGAAGCCATATAACAAAGCCACAAAATGAAACTGCACAAGAAAAAAGACAAGGAAACCAGGGACAGGAATCTGCGGCAAAGTTCAACATGTACAATGGCACGTGCGCCCAGGGTACTCTGGATTTATCATTAGCCATCGAAGCCTGGCCTGAATCCCAGGATAGCATTGTTTCGTCGTTATATTGGTTTGATGTTGGATTAGATTATGGCATTATTTTAAACAAATATGGAAATTTGTAAACATTCCCAAATCTCTTATCATCGAAATTGCACCATAGTGTGCCATATATTTAAAAAAAAAAAAGGACAATCCTTGTTTGAATAAGATTATTCTTCTCATAGATTCTGAAATTCTCCGTCAACGATTTGCTTCTGTTTAGTTTTCATCATAATGCTTATTCTCAGGAGACAGAGATAAAGCATTTCTACTGAGTACAGAGGTAAATTGAATTTTAAGCGACCAAGACCAAGACATCCAGGTAACACCTTATTTCTTTAACCTTGAACAGGCAACAGAAAAATCTTTGCCAACGTGAGGTACTAGGGTCCAGCCCTCTGTCTTGCCTTCCTTTCCTGCCACGCTGTCTAACTCTCTGTCTAACCTCCTGTCTTGCCCCTCTACAAATTTCTATCCAACTCTCTGTCCTGCCCCTCTGTCCAACCCTCTGTTTAGCCCCTTTGTCTGTCTGTCTGTCTCCCTGTCCAGTCTCTTTATCAAAACCTCTGTTCAATCCTTCTGTTCAATCCCTCTTTCTAGCCCTTCCCAGCCAAAAATATGATGTTATTATAACATATTCTAACTTTCTGGTTTGGTTTTTGTTATGTTATTTTGATTGCTCCTATAACATTGCTGCAACATTGCGCTGTGATGTTATCATAACATAGTGGTTATGTTCTTCAATCTAAACAGGATGTTCTGTTTTGGTTTGTCCTAACCTCATCAAAAAAATAATGTTATAATATCATTTTGATTTGGTGAGGTTTCAACCTCACCATCAATAACGACGTAATGCCATCTTGGTAAGTAACAAACTGACTAAAGAAGTATGGTTGCAGAACGTTCCTGTTATGTCTCAAGCTATCTGGGTTCTGTTCAACTCTCTGTCCCGCCCTCTGTCCCGCCCTCTGTCCCCACCCCCTGTCCAATCCTCTGTCTGGCCCCCCTGTCTGATTTTATCTTCTCCTTCCACTGGGCGATAATTGGGTACCAGGGGTGTGCCAATGCCTCCCTCAGGTCGTTAGTCGCGCTCTGACGATGCGCTCCCTCCATGCGGGCACAAAGGGGGCTGAGCGCCTCGCCTCACTACCACCGCCTCCTCAACTACTACCCCCCAACTACTCCCCCCTACTACAGCCCCCCTCCCCCCTGCCCCACACCCCCCTCCTCCAGGCCGCTTTGTGAGACTTTTTGTCCTCCAGTAATGGGGACTGCCAGCAGCGCCGCCTGGTGAGACTGGGGGGAAGCTGGTACAGAGAGAAGGGTGGTGTCTGATCGGGACGGGAGGGCACAACATCAAGGCCGGTACTCACCGTTAGGGCAGGGTATTCACCATTAGGCCTAGGGAGGGCACAACATCAGGGTCAGTTCTCACTGTTAGGGCGGGGTATTCACTGTTAGGCCTAGGTATGGCACAACATCAGGGCCGGTACTCACCGTTAGGGCGGGGTATTCACTGTTAGGCCTAGGGAGGGTACAACGTCAGGGCGGGTACTCCCCGTTAGGGCGGGGTATTCACTGTTAGGCCTAGGGAGGGTACAACGTCAGGGCAGGTACTCACCGTTAGGGCGGGGTATTCACTGTTAGGCCTAGGGAGGGTACAACGTCAGGGCGGGTACTCACCGTTAGGGCGGGGTATTCACTGTTAGACCTAGGGAGGGTACAACGTCAGGACAGGTACTCACCGTTAGGGCGGGGTATTCACTGTTAGGCCTAGGGAGGGCACAACATCAGGGCAGGTACTCACCGTTAGGGCGGGGTATTCACTGTTAGACCTAGGGAGGGCACAACGTCAGGACGGGTACTCACCGTTAGGGCGGGGTATTCACTGTCAGGTCTAGGGAGGGCACAACATCAGGGCAGGTTCTCACCGTTAGGGCAGGGTATTCACTGTTAGGCCTAGGAAGGGGAGATCCAGAGCTAGTGCTAAGGGGGACCCCTTATAAAATGGAAATAGGTAACACCGAATTTACACAGATCTTCCAATTTTAAGATGCCAAAAAAATCCACCCATAAAATCACAAACATGCTGAACATTACAGTCGCCCAGGGGCGATGATGACGACAATTCTCCCAGTCACCTGTCGTCACTGAAGTCACTTAGTGGGTGTGGCCCTATAGGAGTGACCCACAGTCATCAAGGCCACAAGATGCAGCCTTAGGACTTACCTACAGCCAATAAGGCCACAAGACAAGACCTTAGGGGGGACCTGTAACCACAAGCTACTGGGGAGTTTCAGATCCCACAACGCATCTCAATACATCAACATATAATATCTCAAATCAAATCAATCAAATATCATACTAAAGGAGCAAAATTTGTTAACCCTAATCAAATGGCCATGTACACTTGAGGCACCTTAAAGTATTTATAGTTAAAAGTTTTTGAAATACAATACTAAAGCTGAAATGAATAATGCGTTATGTTGGCGTTACATCACCCCTTATAGAATCTGAAGCTTCATACTACCTTAGATCTAAACAATAGCCAATGAGGCCACACGACACAATAAATGAGTAATAGTATAGTTCTTAATGGGACCTCGGGCCTTCCATATTAGATTCAATGTAACTGTAGACACGATGAGTTACTCCTCTATAATAGTAGACCTGTGATCTTTTTGTTATTTGGTTTTGTTGTTGTTTTGTTTTTTGGTCAGTATCTATAAAGGAAAAGAGAATTCTAAGTTTTCAAATTAGCGACTCATGTTATTATGGCCCTCATGTAAGCGACTAGGCATGTTTAACTTACGGAAATTTCTGTGACTCCTGGCTATGCCTCCATGTAACTCCTAGATGCCTCTGTGTGCCTCCTGGACCCCCTGTGTGTGACGCCCAGATACCTCCATGTGATTCCTTGATCTCTATATGACCCTAGATACGCGTAGATCCCTCTATGTGATTTCTGGGTCCTTCTGTGTGACTCAAAGATCGTTTTGAGTGACGCTTAGACCCCTGTGTCTGATTGACTCGTGTAGATCTTGGGGTGTGAGTGGACCAGCTGTGGGGTTCAGGCCCCCACGTGAGCGCTGGGGCCTTTATAGTGGTAGCCTCCTTTCACAGATCCTCGTATTACACTGCCACCTTATGGCCTCTTGCCGCCCCTTAAGGCCCTTCAAGGCCTCTCCTAGCCTATGGCGGCCCCTCCTGGCCCCTCCTAGCCCCTCCCCAGTCCTCTAGCAGTCCCTCCACCCCTCCATGTCCATACTGACAGGTGCAGTTCACTGGTCGGTACAGTCCGTGCTGTGGCCGTGTTGTCGGCTGTCACAGCCCGCTCAGCCCGCTCAGCCCGGCCTAGTCAGCCCCGACTCAGGGAACGCTCAGCTGTCGCCACTGCTGTTCCCGCTCGGAGCTGCTCCGAGCTGCTCACTGGTGCTCAGGGCCGCTCGTCTCCTGCTCACTCACTCCTCCCGCGCCGCCCGCCGCTGTCGCTGCCTGTGCCGCGCGCCCCGCCCCCACCACTCCCCCCACCATGATGCCCCCTTTTCCCTGTACTACTACTACTGCCGCCGCGTACTACGGTGGCCCAGAGGTACAGAATAAAATAGATAGCGTCGTCTGACTAATTCAGCTGGGGCATGTGTGTAAAAAAAATAGCGTAATCACAAGTCTGAACAGTAGGGTGTGTGTTTAAAACTTACCCTCATGTCTCATCTGAAGTAGCTCATCAAACAGATCAAGGTATGTTTTAGATACACCCCCTACCTATTGCCAGATAAGGATATACACATATGGCCCGGTGCTCCCCCCCAAAAAACACCACCCCTATAGACCCATGCTCTAAGAGAGGTTGACTTTTTCATCTTTTTACAGCCATTTATGAAGCATGTAAATAACACCACAGGAACCTTAGATTCATTTATTGGATGCCTGAGGATATAGAAAATATTATCGTCTTTCTTTTAAGTGGTTATACAATATTACAGTCCAAATTTTAATGATTTGATGTGCAAAATACCTTTCATATTCCAAATTTTCACATTTACAACCAAATCCTATAGTAAATCCCCATAGGGAATCTCTGAAATCATCAATTTTTGCACTTTTTGGCCATTTTGAATTTTTAAAGATTTAGCTGTAAAATTATAAATATACATAACAGCCACTAAGATTATACATCATTGTAATCTTCAAGTAAAGACAGATATGCCTAATAAGTTTATTTTAACATATCACAAACATTGCATTCTTTCTATAGAGCCTCAAATCAGATCATATGAGTTGATAGTAAAAAGAAATTTCGTTTTTCCGAATTTGGTTCTAAATAGAATGTTTTCATTCTATGATATGTTTTACAAAATAAGTCTGGATGGATTGTCCAATTCATTCTGAATCCTATGGTATGTGAGGTAATAGTATAGCTCATTTACCTAGAAAGTTATGGTTGTGCATGCCGTCGCCCCCCCCCCCCCCCAATTCCCCCAGTCCCCTTTAGGACTGTAGGACTTTAGATATGTGCTTTGTAAAAATTGCTTTGTAAAGAAGTGTATTACAATAAAGCTCATTGAACTTGAACTTGAACGATTGCGTTTTGTACTTCTGGGTCACAGTAGCTTTCGCCATGCACTCCGCACCATGCGCGCCGTGACCTAGTTTGGGCTTAGGGACGACTGGCACCACGCGTCGGGGAGTTTGGACGACTGGCACCGGGTGCGGGGGGTTTGGACGACTGGCACCACATGTGAGGGTTTGGACGATTGGCACAGGCTGTTTAGGCAGGCCCGTGCCCAGGGTTCGCTGCGGGGCGGTGGTGAGATTCATATGGTGGAACTCTTCTATGATTTTGGGGAAATAATATAGACAAAATAGTCTTAATAAGTTCCAATATGAGGGTAAGCAGGGCATGTACCCTTTGCATATGAAATCAAACATTATGCTTCAAGCAATATCTTATTTAAATACAAAAATAGTAGGGCAACCTCTATGGTGTGGCTACCCCTCGAGATAGATGATAGGTAAAGATTTTTTCTCTAGACTATGATATATTCATGAAAATAACTATCCAAGAGTTACATAACTTGTAAATCTTTTTAACATTAATGCCTTATCACCTCTTTCAGTTTTTTAACAAAAATTTTGTATATATATGCTCCTTTTTTTCTCAAGGAAGGAGTGTTTCAATTTTATTTACTTATGTGTAAGTTTTTATTTCATGAGACAAATCAGTAACCTTTTGTATATTTTACAAACATCGTATTCCATTTTTCATAAAAACTTAACTGGAACTTATAGTATACAAAAACAGATCAGTGGCGCTCCAGGAGGGGGGGGGGGCGCACGTGCCCCTCCCTTTTTTCGGAAAATTTTGCAATTTTTTAACGAGAAACTCAACCAAAAAGTAATTAAGGAAAATCTTTTCTAATAGCTCGCCCCCCTTTTCAAAAGCCTGGATCCGCCATTGCAGATGGAACGGAATCTGATATTGGGTGGAACATTGAGGATTCTTGATAAAGAAATTGGTTTGGTGACATGGTGATCTAACATTCCCCCTCCCCTTTAGAACAAGTTTGAAAACCTAACTGTTTCATGGAACAGGTCTTACATTTTAAGGTGACGTTTCAAAGGTTTTTGAAAAGAAAAAGAACAGTAGATAAGTTGTTTCAATGGAATTCCTGGTCTTTTTTGACTATTCGTTTTTAAAGAGTTTTCAGTAGCGAATCCAGGGGAGGACCCTTTTTAATATGTGCAACCCCCCTTTCTCAAATTTCTGGATCCACCCCTGGTTTTGAGGGAATATTCCTACTTGGGTGGAACTAATCATGAGTGATGCTCTGTGGGGGGGTGGCCCACCACCCCCACCTCCCCCCCTGGGTACGGGCCTGTTAGGTTGTGTCATTATCCCAGGGGTCGTCCATTAATTACGTACGTAGAAAGGGGGCGAGGAGGTGGTGTTAAGGGCTTTGGCGTGTTTCTAATGCGTATTACATGCTGAAAGGGGATGGAAGGGTCGTGATTAATAGACTGTCCCCTGAGGCTGGTGACAGGGGACAGAGTGGGGTCAGGACCCACCACCTCCCGTCCCCTCTCATCCCCTCCACCCCCTCCCACCTGTCCTATCCCCCTATCCCCCTCGAGGAATCCCTCATACCCCTCAGCAGGACCCAGGGGGTAGGGAAGTACTGGACCAGAGACCGACTTTAACTTGTGCCCTATTGAATCAAATCAGTGACTTTATCTGGACCAGAGACCTGTTACCACCATTATGCGTGTACCAGTTTGGGTCTGTAGGTACAAAGGGAAGGTCGGTTATTTTGAAGAAGGCATGACGCGTTAATAGGTAGACTGTAGAATATTACATAAACACAAATGATTCATCATTTGCCTCGGCTTAATTCATACTATCTGCATACTTTTATTTAACATAATATTTGTTAACAAAATGACAACTGCTTCTTTGCCAACCCCGTGTTACAGGTACAAATCAAACCCCATTACTTAGGTATACCCCAAATGACCAACGACTCTTAATTAATATCATTTCCATAGAAATTCTTTACTTCAAATTCTTTACTTCCAAAGGCTTAATACAATTTCATGGAGCACCATCTTCACAGATTACATTATAAGGACTTCACTACAGCAGTCCGCCCCGTCTTCTGTCGATCTGCGCTAATGTTCAGGGTCTTAAGCCGGTCTTAAGCCTGCCCCCCTCCCCCCTTCTCGCGAATGGGGGAGAGGAGAGGGCTCTAACCCCGCCCCGCCGTTCATGCCTTTACACCGACTGACCCCACCCAACATGAAGGGCGTATAATGGACAGTTTGCCTCATATAGAAACCCTGATAGATAGACTGGTGCAGACGCACCGACAGGTCGTGACAGGAAAACGGCGTTTCATGGCTAAGATGGGGCTCGTCTCTCTGATTTGCACCAACCAAACAGCTTTTTACAAACAGCTTAGGGCCCGCGTTGATCCAACCAATCAATGAGCAGCTCTAATCGTGCCGCAATGGCCGACGGGAGGTAAAATACAAAGGGTTAACGGGCAGCGATCATCGACCGGCCCCGCCCCGCTGTAGGCCGGGCACCCACCGACAGGCTGACATGGGGACAGGGGGACAGGGGGAAGGGGGTGGGGGACAGGGGGACAGGGGGACAGGGGGATGGGGGTGGGGGACAGGGGGATGGGGGCAACGTCGATGAAACCAGACCCTGACTGTATGCGCAACCTGGTGTGTGCTGCTTTATTGAGGTGTGATGCCAATTGGTTAATGTATTTTGCCTAGAGGTCGGTGAGTGTTGACAGTTGTCAGTTGTTTTTGACATGGCGACACGGCCTATTTTCTGACTAGTGACATGCAACAAGACCTATTCTTAAATTCGACACTGCGACAGGGCTAATTCTTAAATTTGACAGGCAACATACCCTACAGTGACAATCGACGGGGGCTTTTTTTAAATTCGACGCTGTGACATTGCAATTTCTTAAATTCAACATTCGACATCGGGACCCCCATATCCATACCCCCTTGTTTGCTCCATTACCCATTGGTTGGTGTGTGTTGCCCATTGGTCTGTGTGTGTTGCCCATTGGTTCAATGAGCCCAACCTAGCTTATACCAACATTAAAGTTTACCATGAAATATGAAAGACTGCCTCCATACTTATTCCCTGAAGATAGTTGCAAAATACAACATAAACCATAGCAATGTATTTGACAGATAACCCCTACAATTTGTGAAATGCTGCTCCATATTTTGGCCTTTTTCCCATAGGAACCAATGTCAAAAGCTGTCATCGCAGCCTATAATGTCCAACCCTATTTTGCCCTAAAATTCAGCATTTTGATTGGTTGGCTAACCTACAAATCTATGAATTGTTAAAGTCTAAAACATCATGATGTTTTAGCGGTATCTGGGGATATAGAAAAATATCTTTCTTGCTTATTCAAGTAACCCTATCTCTAGGAAATAATGATGGCCTATATAGTCATTTTGTCTGACCCTTGTCCAACCCTGGGATATACCCAATGTGGGATGGCCTTGGTTGGTATGTTCGGCTTATTGGTTTGTGTGTTTTGCCTGTTGATTGGTCCATGCTGTTCAGTGATACAATTTGACCTACCTGTTTCATGGTGCTGCCACCTGGTTGATGTCAGTGGCCAATTGGTCTATATATGTGCTGCCCATTGTGTAAAGGCAGTATTAGTATTACATTTACACTACATGACATGATCTGTGATATGTAATGTCGCAGAGAAAACAAACATATCAGAGATGAGTCTTTATTACACATTATTTTACATGATCCAAATTGCCCATTTTCAACAATTATATGACTCCTGTATGCGAATTTGTCTGTAATTTTATCTTATTGCACCGATATCGTAGCTCAAGCTGTGTAGTCTAATACTGCTTTTAGCTGCAAAACGGTTGACGCATACTAACAATTAGCAGGTGAATGTTGTTTTATGGTAAGTATACATTGCCCATTCTTTTATATGTGTTGCCTATTGATTAATGAATACTACCTTTTAGTTGGTGTCCATTCCCCAATGGTTGGTGAACCCTGCTAATTGATTGCTGTGAGTTCCTCTGGTTGAAGTTTGTCACCTATTGATTGGTGTGTGCTGCCTATTCGCCCAAAACCCTTGCTCTTAATAGGCAAGGTAATGCATTATGATAATTTAAAATTCGGTAGTGTCTCAACAGTACTATACCATTAAAGTATCTTTGTCTCATACTAAATACCCCTCCGCCACCGAAAAGCCCATGAAAATTATTAAAGAGCAATATATTTCGTCAATTCTTCCCAAAACACAATAATATTGTAATTATTAATTGATAGACATGGTGCTCTTAATCAAACTTTATAGATTCTCAGCAATTAGATAATAACTTGTATTCAGGTTGGTGGAAACTCCTTTTGCAAATTTTGAACTACCACAAATATGTATTGTAAACGTTGATTTGAATAGTGTAAACATTGAAATACCAAGATCTAAGTCAAAGTGGTTTGAAGCTATGCACACAGACCCACTCTGAAAACATTAATGCAACGCAAGTGTACAAAATTATTTGGAATGTTTTTAATGACTCTATCAACTCATAAAGTAAGATCATGCGAGTTGAGTATACAAATATAATGTAGCATAAACCCTTATAAGAGTGGTTATTACACAATCTGTGCTTTGTTACCTTAATGGATGGACAGCCGTGGTTGAATAGTAACATAATGTAATGTATTATCACTCGTCTTCCTATGCTTAATTATAGATATTAACTTATTATAAGATAATTATACACCTCGACTTACCAACAAATTCTTCATACAGACTACAATTTGGTCAATCAGAACATCAAAGTGTGTTTACATCTCTGTTCACTCCCAAGAGGAAGCACTACGGAGCTCTCGTCAGCTCCGGCATTTTTCATGCAGTAGTCTTGATTATATAAATGCCATATGATAAGTTTCCTGCTACTGTTTCACATTCAATGGAGAATCATCTAAAGCCAAACTAAACCTGTGTCCTGCACTTGGTCGCCCTGTGGAAACTTTTGCCATGCGTCACCTTAATGCCAAACTCAACGTCTTGTGTCCCCAACAAGCATTGGTTGCTTGAGGTGGAAAGGGTTAATACTGGAAGGCCGCTGACTAGCACGATTTGTCATTTTGTAGAACCCACCTTAAAGCCTGGTCCCCATTGGGCCATCGAGAATGTCTTGGAAAGCAGACGAAGGTGAAAACTTGCTATTGTTAACTAAAAATAATTGTAGGGCCGACTGAACACCCGTCTCCAGGCTGTGTCAGGGCACACTAGACTTTAACAATCACATATTTCCTCAGAGCATGGTGCACTGGTCTCCTCAAAAAATCCTCGCTTATGTCAATCATGGGTACTGAAAGTTTCATCTGCCGCAGCTCAGTTATTGTTTCAGGAAGTGACCTGCCCCCTACTTGGTGACAGGTCGGTAGATGGGGCTGCTGAGGGTTACGGTAGAGGGCGCCTTTCCCCAGCAGGCGGCGTGCGCACACCGTGACGGCCGACTCGTGGCGCCCCCTGCCGACACCAGGTGACACTGCAGGCGGCTGGAGAAGGGCCAGCGCTGGGTGTGACCCGCACTGACCCAGTGAGGGCCCGACACCAGGAACCCGCTACCAGCGGACACTCCCACGGGACCCAGCGACAGCTGCTTCCGGATCCGCCGCTCCCGCTGCCCCTTGGTCTCCTCCTCCACTTCCGGTCTGCTGCTGCTTTCCCTGGTCCCCGTTCTGCTGGCCCCTCTGGTCGGGCTGTGTTTGTTTGTCCTGTTACTTTCAGGAGAACTCCTCCCCTTCATGGTCCCATGACCCTCAGAGAACCTCTGAGAGCTGTAACCCTCAGGCCGGGTGGTGGGCAGGGGTACCATGACCAGCAGCTCTGAGACCAGCGGTCGCCAGGAGGCGCGGCGCGGGGGCGGGAAGTGGGATGCCCTCTGGTTGGAGGCCGGGCAGTCCACTTTGTCGGCCACGGCTGGAATGGTCAGAATGGGCATGGTCAAGTTGTGGTCAGCCAAGTAGGAACTTTTTTTTTTATGAATGTCTTCTAAAACATGCCAAAATGTCAATCACACACACGCACGCACAGACACACACACGCGCGTCTGATAAGTTGTAAATGAATAAAGAACGTGTGTGATGCGTCTTTATATATCTATTTTTCTACATATGAGAAAATGTAGAACGACTGATAGTAGAAAAACGAGACATAGCTCACTGTTTCCTTAACCCATGCAATGTCTAAAATTAATGCATATCTTGGGCAGCATGCGGGATATTCGCACTTAAAAGAAAGTAACATGTTTACGTTAAAGTTTCACTATGTAACGTTTCATACCAAAGATAACAATTATTTTAAATCATTTGGCATAAATAGATATTCAACTTCAAATAATGTTCCACGTGTCCAAAGACTTTGAATAGAATACTCTTGATTGTAATTCATCAACGCCCAATCCAACCAGCGGGAATTACTATCCTTAACGAGAGAAGCCAGTGAATATGAATTCTAACCGTCCCCATTATTCAAGTAAACACCATGCCAAATTGCATTCGATTATTTTTATTAGTTAGAAATTTATACAGTATTTTCTAATTCAAAATAATTGTGCCAGTCTGTAGCTTGCCTCTCCCTTTAAGAATAGTGCGCAAACCTTGTACCTGTTTGTCTCAGGTTGGTACGCGCCACGAACTACATGTCACAAACAGGAGGTGCCATGCGGGTTCTGGAGCGGGGCCAGGATTTTGAAAAAAGAAAAGGGGCGGGGGGGGGGGGGTGCTTCTGCAAAAGTTTCAACCGCGCCCTCGGGAGCAGCAATCTTACATCAAAGAAATGAAATTTGGCCCGAAATAGGCCGCGATGCCCCCCCCCCCCCCCCCCCCCCCGCCTGGGATCAATCTAAATTGGCAAAATATGGACCACAACTTTTGAGCGTGGTTTTAGCTTATAGAGTGTGGAAACATTTAAGAAGTTGCAGAGTGTGCCTCAACCATTATATGGACGCCTTGACAAATGGAAAATTTATATGAACGTGTTTGCTCCCATACCTGCCTGGGGCCCTATTTACTCTCTGAGGTTGGCGGGATCTGTATAGAGTCGTTTAAAAGTAAATAATGTTTGTTTTGAGAAAGAATGAATTGAGTGCGTTGGAATTGAATATTTTTTTATGTTAACCATGCAACTCAGAGTAACTTCAATTCCCTATTTTGTTTGAGGGGTAGTAGCAGGTTTCGGAATCCATTCTGGGATGAAAATCAACCGCTACAATAAATGTCCTCCTGGGTATGTATTACAAGTGTACTTTAACTTACACCACAGAGATTTTCAAATGGAGGGGGGGGGGACTTTTGTACAAATTCCCAGTGGCCCATCTTGGGCCGAGAATTTTACAATAATGATATTGATATTTGGCCATGCGTGCGCCCCCTTTAAACTAGTCCACCTCCTGCTGATTGTCAACCTCCTAATTACCTGTATCGGCCTCCTTGTCCTCCTTGTCCTCTGGGCCCTCCTCCCCCGGGGGGTCCGGGGTCAGGACCTCCCGCTGCCCGTCCGCCTCGGCGACCTCAGGAGACGACATGATGAGGGGTCGTGGTGAAAACTACAATGATATTATCAGAAAAGGGGAGGCGGAGGTTAATTTGTTATATCAGAAAGCTACAATAATATTGTGAGAACAGTTCAATTGATATGTATCAGTATGATCCTTCTGCGTGCTTAGGTCTACATCTGACAATCATATATATGAAAAGTACATTTGTGTAAGACTCATAGTTTTATGATTTTAGTTTTATAATAGAACTTTTGACTAAGGTGGTCGTTTTGTAAAAGACCGCCTCAACCAGCTGCCACTCCTTTTATGCAACCATAATTTTTTATTAGATCTACTTTTATGAACGGCCAATTATTTCGCGCACACATTTATGATTTACGAGGTAGGCCACGCAAGACTGGGAGCACTGTAATCAGATTAAGAAAAAGACAGAAATTATGTCTATACACATTTATATTTATACATTTATGTGTGTACTGGATAGGCCCAAGCACACCATACACCCATATTTATACACACATAGATAGATAGATAGATAGATAGATAGATAGATAGATACATACATACATACATACATACATACACACACACATACATACACACACATACACGCATACATACATACATACATACATACATACATACATACATACATACACACACACACATACACGCATACATACATACATACATACATACATACATACATACATACGTACGTACATACATACATACATACATACATACATACATACATACATACATACATACACACACACACACACACATACATACATACATACATACATACATACATACCTGTAGTCAGTCTATACAGGTGTGTTTACAATCTGTAGTTAGTGTGTAGAGGAGTGTATGTCCTGGGGTCCTGTAGAAGTCCTCCAGTACCTGCAGTGGTCAGATTAGGACTGTGTATGGTCCAGGCCTGGCTGGACGGACCTCAGTTGGTCACTGTAGTCCCTCTGTCCTGACCTTTTACTCCCCAGGCACTTACTATGACTAGTTGGCGGCCAATTCACAGTATTACAGTGCGGCCCGTGCCAGGCCTGCATGTCGGTGACGGTTTGGTCCCTGGCCCCCACTGAGTGGAGCCTTCTCCAGTGTGTAAACTGCTTACAGCTCCAGTAAGGACAGGTTATAGTGGTGGTTTGTACACGTGTGGTAACCTCAGAGCAGGGGGCGAGAGCCAAGAATGGGATGTATGCATTAAGTATGTAGATCAATAAATTACATCGTACGTAAACGATCCGTAATAAGATGGAGGGGGCGTGGGGGGGGGGGGGGGGGCGTCAAGTCTACCTACAATGGATAAATGATTTTCAGCCAAAATTATGGTCTACTTTTTAGTCTCATATTTTGTATGGATTAGGCAATATGATTTACTTCTTGTATTTCTTTGTGTTGTGTTCTTTAAATATGAAAATATAGCTAATATTTGCAAACTTCCCTTTGTCTTTTATTCCCATTTTCTTTCGAAAATTGTGTCTTTTTCAACTTGAAGATGGGGGGAATGTTCAATTTTAGAAACTACTTATCCATTACACAGGATGTATGCCTATTTATCTAACTAATGTGGGTACCATGATAAATTAAGTAACTAAGTTGACATTATTATTTCATGAGCATTATTAGCATGTATGTAAACTATTTTGAACTTTGATGAATTTTATAAGCAAGATAATTGTGTTAAAAATGTTTTTAAAAAAAAGATCAAAAGAAGGTATGGATTTTTACAATGTTCGTTTACAGATTTTTAAAAAAACAATTATGTAGTTCTTAAGGACCTGGATTTCATATGATGAATAAGGTTTGCGAGAATATCGTGTGCAATGCAATTTGGAGAATTCACAGGGACACAAACCATTGGAGCAGGTTACCTACCTTTAAGTCCTGCTAACCATGGAGCTTAATTAAGTCTTGATTAAGTCCATCAAGGCCCACCAGGGGGAAGCAGGCCTCCGGAGACCCCCCTCCCTACCCCACCCCCTCCCCCCTTACCCCTGAGAGGGATTACGACTAGTGACCTGGGACGTTATGCAGGATGCATATATATATATATATATATATATATATATATATATATCAATAGTTTATATCACTTTCACTACAGGGATGATGCCCATGTGTTTTAGATTGGAAATGCTATTTGGAAAAATCGCCAATTGGACACCATAGACTGCAACGAATTGAATTGCAAATCTAAACATTTGAAAAAGGGTTGAAATTTCCATGCAGGTAGCTATTGAAAGAGATAAGTATGGTTCTGGGACAGAGGTCACAAAACACTCACTCACCAATCAACTTATTTTGACATTTGAGCTCTATTCTGATTTAAACCCAGGCCAGTCTGGTAAAAGACCTTCAAACATGTAAAGTGTTAATTCAACATGTGAACAACTTCATTCATGACTAGAAGACAGTTTATGGTACACAGCAATTTGTGGAATTAATGATCAAATTATAATTTGGTAATATTGTTAAGTGGCACTGTAACACTGGGTTCCAAATAAGCCTTTTGTCTGTGCACGGGTAGGGCCAATACTGAGATAGGCCTCTGTGCAGGGGTAGGGCCTCCATGCAGGGGTAGGGTCTCCATGCAGGGGTAGGGCCTCCATGCAGGGGTAGGGCCTATACTGAGGTAGGCCTCCATGCAGGGGTAGGGCCTCCATGCAGGGGTAGGGCCTATACTGAGGTAGGCCTCCATGCTGGGGTAGGGCCTCCATGCAGGGGTAGGGCCTCCATGCAGGGTTAGGGCCTATACTGAGGTAGGCCTCCATGCTGGGGTAGGGCCTCCATGCAGGGGTAGGGCCTCCATGCAGGGGTAGGGTCTCCATGCAGGGGTAGGGTCTCCAGGCAGGGGTAGGGCCTCCATGCAGGGGTAGGGCCTCCATGCAGGGGTAGGGCCAATACTGAGGGAGGCCTCCATGCAGGGGTAGGGCCTCCATGCAGGGGTAGGGCCTCCATGCAGGGGTAGGGTCTCCATGCAGGGGTAGGGCCTATACTGAGGTAGGGTCTCCATGCAGGGGTAGGGCCAATACTGAGGGAGGCCTCCATGCAGGGGTAGGGCCAATACTGAGATAGGCCTCCATGCAGGGGTAGGGCCAATACTGAGATAGGCCTCCATGCAGGGGTAGGGCCAATACTGAGATAGGCCTCTGTGCAGGGGTAGGGCCAATACTGAGATAGGCCTCCATGCAGGGGTAGGGCCAATACTGAGATAGGCCTCTGTGCAGGGGTAGGGCCAATACTGAGATAGGCCTCTGTGCAGGGGTAGGGCCAATACTGAGGCAGGCCTCTGTACAGGGGTAGGGCCTCCAGGCAGGGGTAGGGCCAATACTGAGGCAGGCCTCCATGCAGGGGGAGGGCCTATACTGAGAGAGGCCTCCATGCAGGGGTAGGGCTAATACTGAGGGAGGCCTCCAGGCAGGGATAGGGCCAATACTGAGGGAGGCCTCCATGCAGGTGCAGGTCCAATGTAAGGAAAGCCTTGATGCAGGTGTGGGGCCAATACTAGTAGTAGTAGTAGTGATTTTATTGACAACAAAGACTAGAGTCATACATTTGATCTCACGTGTCCTGCATAGTAAACTGATACTAAGGGCAAAAGATAATTCTCCCAATAATTTTTTCACTGCCAATAAATATTTTTGAATTATCATGATTATCTGAGATTTCTTTCTGACGGGAAAACAATCATCGGCATGAAAAATAATTATCCTAAATTCTTTTTTAAAATTTCTCTCAGCAACCCTCAGCAGGGGGTTGCAGAGAGAAATTTTAAATTATAGTTAAAAACCCATCTACAATGAATGAATTTTCAAACAACTCAGGAAATATTTATTTAATGGCTATAGATACTAATTAAAAAATTAATGATGGCTTTTTTTTTAACAATGTGAATCTACAAATGATGATAAATTCATCAAAATTTATATGCTTAAGCCTTGGGGTTTGTCGATATATTACCCAGCAGGCGCCCTGTTTTAGGCTAACCTGCAGGTAAAGGTCTTGAAAATGGCTATCCGTGGTTAGGAGTATTCTTAGCCCTGGTTCTAGCTCATATGTTGTCATGTGGTGGCTCGTGATCAACAGGTATGGCTTGAGTAAGATGTTGGAAATCGTGCTGCATTATTATAAGGATTGTAAAAAAGGGTTATTCATATTAAAAAAGTTGGACATTATAATATTATTATAGAAATTGTATGTCAAAAATAACTTAAAACACATGTATATTAATCCCCAACTTTATTTTGCTGATGTATTGAAATATACAAAATTGATAATCACAATTTTTATGGAGAGATTGACATATATATACAATACCATCACTGTACAAACAGTACACAAAAAGAAAACAAAAAGTAGATATTTTCGATAGTTAAATCAATACATCAAATTATCAGAATGTTACACAATATTACAAGGGCCGGGGCAACGAACAGAATACCATTAGACTATATTTTAAATAAATATCTAATACAAAATAAAGAATTTTCAAACAGATTTTACAACAAAATTTATGTGTAATATACATTACAGTGAAAACCTGTAACTAGGCAATACAATGGTGTCAACGATGCCATACACAATATATTTTAATTTGCATATCAATATATTTAGTTATTGGGGTAAACACTGTAATATAAAACAAATAACACATTTCTTTCACTTTATTATAAACAGAGATGTCTATATTGGAATGGGTTAAGGCATTGCAGCGTTCAAGAACAGAACTCAAGGTCCCTTGGGAAAGGTAGAAGAATTGAGTATAACTAGGTTGCAAAAACTTACTAGTCTAACCAAATGCCATGGTAGACTTTTTGTTATTTATTTATTTAATTTTGTGTAGTAATCGTATAATATGCTAGTCCAAATTCAGTACATCTCTGTACCTCCTCGTCCACACAGGCCGCGGGCGCGGTCCAGGTGTGGCTGCTGGCGGGAGTCTCCACTGTGTCCCACGGGAGGATGACATTCTGCATTTATAAAGTATTTTTAAAACTTTGCTTATTTCACAGAAAAGTTACAGAGTGGAGCAGCACAGCATGAGTTCAATTTTTGAAAAATATTTGCATTGTGGCCCCGCTCAATTTCCTAGAGTAACTAAGAGGGTACAGCTCTTCAAAATAAAAAGTCGCTTTCGTATTGATAATGCTTAGAAGTATTATTGGAATACCCTCAAATGTGAAAATATTGAATTTAAACGGAAAGTTAAATTGCATTCTCATACTGAGCTCATTTAAAAAAATCTGGAAATCCTCGAAAAGTCAGTGAAATAGCACCATTGATAAGGAAATACAAGGACAGCTTGAACATTATAGGAAAATATAGGGAATATACGAAAGTATCTGCACTGATTAAAAATTGTTGTGTGATATTTTTTGAATAGTTCCTAATGAAAACAATGTTCATCATAATTCTTTTTACAGTGGGTAGTACTTTTATCACCATGTTACTTATTCTGTAAGTTTAAAACAAAGTTTTAATTAGAGCCATGATCAATAGTCATGAACGTTTGCAAAATCAAATTAACGAGTCTTTGTACATACTTCTGCGGTGTTAGTTCCTGCACAACCAAAATATCGGCAGTAGCAGTGTGGCACTCGCTTCCCCTAAAATTGCAAAGTAACCAGAAATAATCCTTATATGAACATCAGAAAAAGATTACGTTTGATATTGATTATGTAAAATGAATGTCGACTTTTATATGATTGATGAAATGCAAAGTAAGTATAGTGTGTTGTCTGGCAAAAACAAAAAGATTAGATTATATGAATAAAATGGAGAATTCTCCTGTTCTGTGCATTACTGCTAACAAAAATGTTAATTTACTTGAATAAAATACAAAACAAGGCCAAGGAAAAACATTTTTTGTGTTAAGGTAACCCGGCCTACCTACCATAAGTTTTTGGCCCTAGCCTAAAATTGGGGATTTTTTAAAAACAAAATTTGTATGCAGAAATTTATTGTTTCCAGATCTTTCACAATATTTTGCTATGCACTTTAAATGCATAGACTAGTACTGAATCAACCAAGATTTATTATTAAATATAAGCTTTAATGGGGATCATGTGTATTTGTAGGCCATACTTAATTTAATTCTGTTTCTCATGGACCAGGCATTTTTTTTATCATCCCATCGAAAATTAAAAAAAAAACACTATATGATAGTAAGACATACCATATGATACAAAAATATTGTGATATAACAAATTAGGCTTAAACATTCGGCACATGCCAGGCATACATCTACGAAAAGTCTAAACGTGGGAGCTTTTCCACACACCTTCAGTGATACAGTGTGTAAGGCTCTTCTATCAAAATATGTACTATTTTTGGTCGCACACTTTAAAAAACATGTACCCAGTGGCACAAATCAGCAACTTTGGTACAATTTGCGATCTATGTTTCAAACATTATGTTTTCCACTTTTAAAGATGACCTATTAGCAATACATCAATTCCATGATCTCAATGTCTGAATTTAAGGAAATGATTTATGAATTGACAGGGGGTATCTTATGTTGTGAGTGGACATATGGAGAAGTAGACTCTGGTTAACGTGACTGTCAATATTAATGGAGAAGTTTATTTCCTTGGATCTTGATAGATGGATCTAGCTGAGAGGTTTATTATGATAAAAGGGGATGGAACCTAATAAGAGTGAGGCTGGGCCCTGAACATGTGTAAACTATACCAATAGGGTATGACCCTGTATAAGGACATGCAGCCTAAGACATTAATCGCCCAAAGTGGCTCCCTAAGTTGCCCTTAAAGGGATAACGGACTGTTTAACCACAATTCTAAATCCATTACAGGTTCACAAAAACAGGAATTTATGTTGGCCCAATGCAAGAAGAACCCATTCAAACAAAAAAATATGTCACCGTGCTTATTGCTGAGAGATGATAAGAAAGATAATATCCTTAACTATAGAAGTCTATGGGGAGAATAAACTTAGTGATATTCAACTGAATGTAGAATATTCAAAATCCATTACAGCCTTACCAAGTCTTAGCAATATGTACCTTAGGTCTATAGCAAAGTTTTAAAGCCCAAAAACATAGGGGTCACCGATGTAACTTAGTCACTAGAGGCTGATAAAACTTGATAAGTGATTAGTTCTGTATAATCCTTTATAAATCTATCTTATATATTCCCCTAAATTTGCTGTTGAAAAAACTAACATTTATTAATCTTATTTCAAAATCAATCCCTTCTCATGTCTAAAGAAAGATTTCTAATTTTTGAGGCATTTCATTTTTGTCACTAGGGGGCGTATGTGTGCCTGGTTCATTTATCATTAATTACCCTTTCAATTATCATACAAATTTTTGGACTTTTTTTTAATATTTCATTTTCACTCAACTGTCATCAATTTATGCTGTGCAATTTTAAGGTTTAAGGATTTTGAAATTTTGCCACTCGAGGGCACAACTGTGAACAGTATGTTATCCAAGGAACACCATGGTCTGTCATCTGTCAGTATCTAGGGTTAGGTACCCTGATGTTAGTTGACATTGTCACTAGGAATGTGTTTTGCTCTTTCAGAACATAATTTATTCAAAAAGGTTATTTAACATATCATAAATTTGGCCAGTTTCAGTAATTGTTGTAAGGATACAAACCTCATCACAGAAGATACTTCTCCTTTAACATAACTAAGATTTCCTATTCTCCCCACCACGGATAATCAATTTCTTGAAGTTTACCTGCAGGTTAGCCTAGATCACGATGATTGCTGGGTAAAATATCGACAAGTCACAAGGCTTTAGCATAGTAATGTAGGTTAACATGATAAAAAATTGGTTTTAAACTGGTTTCCATGTACGCTCAATATTGTCTAAGTTGTTTGAAAAATCATTTTTTATAGACTGACTTATTACAATTAACTGTTTATTTCTTGTAGTTTTCACAGGGATTTTGTCGACAAGATCAGTCCAAATTGGCCTGCAAGTGCTTAAAATTCTGAAAATCAGCAATCCGTGGTAGGGAGAACTGGCCTATATAACTGTTCTAGGCAAAGAAGCATAAGAATCAGAACATTGAATTACACTAACTAAAGTGACTAAGGTTTGATATTGGACAGGCAAATACTTTCCAAAATAAAAAGAAATCCCTACCTACCCTGATTTTTTCAGCCAATGTTACCTGAGCCCAACTACTTTTTTCCTTGACCTTATCTATAATTAGCTCTACAAAAAGCCTTTCACACACTTAAGACAGGTTATGTAACTCAGCCCAGCCTACTCCCCATGCTGGACCATATCTGCCTGTACTAAGCAGAAAAGGCTGACTAAAGTTTGTGATTTGTGAAGAAATGTACACAGTGAACTTTAGATTATCTGATGTGAAAATATAGTAAAGTCATTTCATGATAAATTCAACGAGTTAGAATTTACAGCAAATCTTACTTTTAATTAATATCTTAGGTTGTATTCAAACGTCCCTAAATCACAGGATGATCCGTGGCCAGCATCATGGAAAGTCCTGTCTTCATGGGATGTTCTGAATTCCCATGTTAGCCTGGACCTGATCAACTTTTTGCTGGTATGCTTTCATGGTTAACTATTTAACACTCTGATAACCAAAGTCAGGATCCTATAATAGCTGCGCCTTATAATAAAGTAGTTACTAACTCAATATGTATAAAAAATACCCCTTATGCTTTTACTTACCTCGTTGGTAGTCGGGGAATGCCCACCATTGGGTTTTCTGCCCTTGCAACAATCTTTTTGATTTTGTTCAAGGCGCTGCGATCCATCTCCACTCCTAGTCCCTCAAGGATGCTTTCCTATTTTAAAAAGAGGAAGTAAAAAAACCCAAAAGTGTGCATTATTCAGTGCAGAAGTTTCCATCTATATCATGAGCAGAACATCTGAAATACTGTAAAACCTTTTTTAAACCAAATACAATTTTGTATGTTGATAGCTAAGTTAACCCTTTCCAGACTGCCAATGCAAATTTGGTACATTTATGTACCCTAACTGGTTTTCTTCACCCTACTTTCAATGTTTAATGAATTCTTTCACTTTTTTCTGCCTAAATGATTGCTCATGTGATTGCCTAGGATGAACACATATTATTTTGACCCGTTTGATTTAATTATTATGTTTTTGCATTCTCTAAATATGCATAGGTTCAATGTTTCATTGTCATCATGAAATTATCCTGAATTTTGAAGTTAACTTTTATTCATTTTTATATAGTATTTCAATAAAATATAACATATATCAAAATACTGTTTGTTATAATTAACCAGAAATGATGTTCATTCTACACTTAAATCATATATTGCTAAGCATCACTGATTTTTTGAATCATGATATATAAAATATGGCACAAAAGATAGCATCATTGCTGCATCTTCTCTAGAAAGGTCAAAAGGTCACCAGTAGCCAAGTGGAGGGCTTCACATTTGGTATAGCTACTTATTTTACC
This sequence comes from Lepidonotus clava, assembly GCA_936440205.1. Classification (NCBI taxonomy): domain Eukaryota; kingdom Metazoa; phylum Annelida; class Polychaeta; order Phyllodocida; family Polynoidae; genus Lepidonotus; species Lepidonotus clava. Next base: position 71,668,670 of record OW387134.1, read on the forward strand.
CACATTACTTCTGGATTATTACCTACAAATACTTCAAAACCAGTTTGTAATTAGCTAAAGCCCATCTCTTTCTGAAAATTGAAAATACTTTGCCCATGTTTATTGGCTTTTTTAAAAAACGTTTTATTGCCCTAAATTGCTGAAAATATAGAAATAAGAAGAATATAGAATTGTCTATCTACCCAAATTTTCATGTCAAACATGTATTCTATCATTGACAATTATTTATGATACAGCCTACATGCAGAGAACAATTTGATACATCATTTGCTTCCTTTTACCATGTACTACATTTTCATATTAGTAAACGTGGTTAAAAAAATCAATATTTAACCCTTTTTTGCCTGATTTTTTGAAAAGTTGATCAATTTTTTTCACTTTTCCTAAAATTTGTCAGGTCACATGACCCTGGTCACATGACCATGAAATCATAATTCCATAATAAAATTAACATATTTAGAATCCTGAGGTTATAAGCTGTCCATCAATGTATAACATGCTTTGATATATCTTGGAATAAAAGTTTAAATTAGAATTGTTAAGACACTAAGTCACATAGTGACCCTAAGTCACATAGCACCAGTCTTTGAGACTTAGGGTCACCCTCAAGAACCTATCCCACAAAGGCCTAAAGTGACCCTAAGTCACAAAGTTATGTGACTTAGTGCCCTATGTGACTTAGTGTCCTAACACTAAGACACTAAGTCACAAAGAGACCCTAAGTCACATAGTCCCAGATTTTGTGACTTAGGGTCACCCCCAAGTCACAAAGTTATGTGACTTAGTGCCCTATGTGACTTAGTGTCCTAATATGTTAAGACACTAAGTCACAAAGTGACCCTGAGTCACATAGCACGAGATTTTGTCATAATTATGGTTTAGATAACAATGAACAAAGAATAAAATAAATAGTAAATAAATAAATAATTATTAATGGTAATGAATAAAAAGTAATAAAGATGAAGTGAATAATTACTTAATAGGGGAAATGATGAAAGTAAAATTAATCATTAATAAAATACAAATGATCAATAAAAAAAATGTATTAAGATATGAATCAATAATTGATAGATAATTAATAAAATAAATGCAAATAAATAAATAAATAACATATTCCTCCATGAGGTGGAGTCTTGAAAGGGTTAACCCTTTAGCCCCCAATCCGGCCCTTGCCGCCAGACGGTGTATTCCCCAATCTGGCCATAGCCGCCCGGAAAAATGGAAATTTTTCCATTATTTTTCCAAATTTTTCCAAGTAGAACACTATTATAAGTATCCAATGTACAAAATTGGCCAATATATTGTTTAAAAGCTGATTTAATTTCCCATCCAATGCTACAAACCCCAAGTTTATAACACCTATTGTTAGGGGTTGGTTAGCTTTTGAACTTTCTCAATTAAAAGGAATTTAGGGAATTTCGGAGGGAAATCCATGGAAATCTTGGGGAAATCAAGCAATTCATGAATGCAACCTGTGGGGTCTAAAGGGTTAATAAATATCACATAATTAAATACTGACAAATAATTTTTATTACTTAGAAAAATAATAAAATGAAAAAATGAAAAATAACATACATGAAAATAATCAATAATAGTAATAATTAATTATATAATAACTAATTATATAATGAATAGATAATCAATTAATTTATAAACAAATAATAAACTGAATAAATAAATACACAATATCAACTGAATGAATAACACATAATTTGATGATAAATAATTGAAAATATATATATGAATGATAAATAAATAAATGAATAAACAAATAACGTTAAATACATAAATGATTAAAATTAAGTGATTAATAAATTTATTACCTGAAAAATAATCAATTCATGAAATAAAAAGTAACAAAATTGCCCGAACTCACAAAAGTGACCCTAAGTCACAAAACATGTGATAAAATAGTTTATTGGCCCTAAGTCACCAAGTGGCCCTAAGTCACAAAGACAGTTTGTGACTTAGTGTCTTTACCACTTAGGGTTTTATTTGTGACTTAGGGACTTGAGGTGGCCCTAAGTCACATACAGACCCTAAGTCACAAAACTTTGTGACTTAGTGCCCTATGTGACTTAGTGTCTTAACATCATCATCATTTCTCTTGTCAATGTAAAACAGGTGAAAAGTGGCTTCTCAGTGGTCTGGAAAGGGTTAAGACAAACCCCAAATTTTGGGTTTGTACTTGATGGAATTTCTAAGGTTGTAGGATGAGGGAAACCCTAATTTAGGATGTATCCAACTCTGAGCCTTTGTGGTCTTTTCATAATTGAAATGATCAAAAATGAATTTAAATTCATCAATAATTTCTCAAATTTATCCATATTTCAGAATTTCATCAATTTTTAAAGTAAATCTGCAAAAAAGGGCATATGCATTTTCAAGACATTGATAGTATTCTGAGTCACCAAAAGACTTGGCCCTATATGTGATTGAGTCTTCTGAGGAAAATATAAGTGTTTGGCCTAAATTTCTCTAATGTTTTGTGCATATTTCCTAGATGTCATTTGGCTTATCAGCTGTTAATGCATATCAACAACTTTGCAACAATATGAAGGTAAGATATAATGTATAGTTACCAGAGTCTTAAGCTTTCCTGTGTCCATAAACCTCCTGAAACATAAATTTGTATCATATAAACAACCTTTATAAAGATATAGAGATCTGGCACTTTCATTCATGCAACTGATTCTGAAAGGATACATACTTGGCGGTAATATACAAAATTGGTCAGCAGTCTTGGATTTGGGCTTCAATAAATACTAGGCACCAATAAAGTTTGTGAAAGCCCATAGGTTTTTGCCCCCATAATTTCAAAAGCTACCAATGGCTGCTATGTGATTCAAAAGTATGTCATTGTTGAATTGCTTGCTCATAATTTTGAACTAGGCAGTTAGCCTCTATCTATTTGTTAAACCCAAAGACAGGATCTATGGCAGTTATCAGCTATCATAGACATGGACTTTCAATCTTTTTCAAACACAATCAGTCGTCAAATTTTCACATTATGTTCTCTTAGTACTATTATTAAGGCACTTATTTAAACAGGATAGAGAGAAAAGCTGCACAAGTCTCCAGATAGTTAAATTCAATTTTCTGATTTTCCATTGATGTCCAGATAGTTAAATTCAATTTTCTGATTTTCCATTGATGAGTGGTTAATAGCTTTACTGAATGTGAGCTTACACATGAAATAATTTACCTTTCGATGTTGCTCAAATGTCCGAGACCCTGGTCCTCCAGGGACACAAATGGATTAACTCGTATGTATCTGAAATAGGAAAACTTATATTACTCAGCAGGATGACATCACTTTTAATCTAGTTCATCTATTACATTGACTGCATCAAAGAACTTCTGTTCTGGGAGGTAATTTTCTTATCCATCCATTTCTAAACTATGCCATATTCACTTACTGATTAAAAGGTTCAAATTCTCTAGGTTTACAAGTCACAAATTTATATTCAATATTGATTAACTTTCTCATGGAAAATTTACCTTTTATTTGTTTTTGCTTTTTTATCAATGCAAGTTGTGTCATATACGAGCCACCTGAAACCAAATAATAGGGATTGCTATCATCCATTGCTGTCATGGACAAAATTCAAATTCACTATTATATCTTTATTTATCAACAACTCATTATAAAAAGTCTAACTGCAATACTAGACCATAAGACAAAACTCTAATCTTAACATTGAGTTATTGACAGATTCCAAGAAAACTTGTGGAGAAAGCCTGCTAAATCAACTTAAATTGTTCCTGCTGAAAGGACTGATTTCAAAGATATAATAATTTCAAATCTATAATTCCAAAGGTATCTAAAACCCCATTAAAAGACTGTTTTCCAGACCCTGGCCATCATGGTTCGGTGGTTTGGTGGATTGTTTGTCTGAGTGTTACTATTACGAGATTGACACCAGTTATATAATACTGATAAGCACTGATAATGGATCTCTGATTGGCTAGAAACTTCTATGATTAAAAAATGATTTTAAAATATATGCTATGAATACACATAGATGATACACATATCAGAAAAAAGACAACGATTGGTTCTAATGATACATATGGACAGTATTCTGCAACTGTGTATACGCCAAAAGTAATAGATAGCTTAATATCAGCAATTTACATATGGTCAAAGAGAAAAACCTCCTAGCTTGTCAGACGGGCAGAGTTCCACACTAGGTAGTCCAAAATCTCATTTATTTCTTTAATTGATTTTAGGATGATTGCAAAAAAAAAAGAAGAAAAAATCAACTCTTGTAAAGAGAAAAGGAGACAAATACCCAAGATGGGTCTTTTACCATATCCTCACCTTTCCCAAAAACAAGTGAAACTAGTTATTGATATTAAACAGATAAAAATGGCAAGTTAAATTTTGTGTCTGCTAATAGAAAGAGGCAAAACTGAGTAGGGACTCGCCATTTGCCTACAATATATGTAATGATGTACACTTAGTAAATCCTTTTTAAGCTAATTTCTGATTCACCTTTTACCAGTACTCAAATGCATTCTTTACAACTCATTTTATTAAAAAGTCTTAAAATAATTACCTTTTATCTGGTGCAAAACCATTTTGTCTGAAATTGGAAAAATAAGAAATTGTTTCATCCACACACATACAAAAAGGAGAGGATGAACTCAATAACATCTAAATGAGGATCAAAATACATACATTTTGTGATCATTAACATGCCAAGACATCTTGGTTTAAATTCCTAAAAGTAAATACATTCATAAAAACAACATAAAAATTGAAATCCAGAATTGATAACAATGGCTTTTGATTATTTTCCGATCTTCCAGCTTTGAGGCATGGTTGCTGTATTTCTAGAGGCATTGCTAACAGAATAACTTCAACTGGTACCATAGGAGTTGCTTGTTAATATCCAGGCCCGTAGCCAGCTTTTTTCACAGGGGGGGTCGTTTTTTGAGTGATAGGCTCATAATATATTATTGTGGAAGCTTGTCCCAAGCTTTTAAATGAATATTGAATGAAAACTTACCTTATGCTGCAATTATTTACCTAAATTATAGTAAAAATTGATCAAAAACAATTAGATATGAATCAATAGACAGTGATTGATTTTTCAGTTTATACATAAAAAAGATTTGTCCTAAACTAATAAGATTTGTTTGAATATTAAGGAATTGCTGAGCATTCTCTCTGGTTAATGTTTATAATTGATAAGTTTTGTAAGTATGCTTTTAATATTTGTAAATTAGAAATGTTCATATATCATTGAAGAACTTGTAAAAAGTTTGGATAGTAAAGATTGTTAAATCAGTTGGAAAACAACACCACTCTATTTGCACAAAATTTCTCAAATTTAACAAAAGAGCATGCTTGAACAACCTTAATACTATACATATATATGCAAATGCAATTATTACAAAGGTTTACATAAACTGGGTTGCCACAAAGCAGACACGTCAAAATTCATTATAATTTAATTAAACTGCCTTGAACTACCAAGTATCCTTTTCTCCTATTTGGTATTTTCTTAATTTTTTCTTGGCATATCCTGTACCCAAGGCAATGCTGGATCACAGCAAGGCCCCTTACAATCACAACATGCCTGTTAGGGGGCTGCAATCTACAAATTTAATGTAAATATTCTAACTTTGTTTTATTCTTGGAGCTATGACACGACAGCATGATGAAATAAGCATTACTGCAGCAATATTACCCCTGGATTCACTTTAAGATTAAGATAGTTTAAGATCCTTCCTAAGCTCACTCAAAATCAATCTCAAAAGGGCTGTTTTCTAAAGGAAAACTTGCACATAATCAAAGGATAAACATATTTCAAAGCAAATTCATTGAGCATGTAGACTTCAATTGGACAAGGACAGTAATTGGGGATCCGCAGGTTTCAGAAAAAGGGTATCCCCAATACTCATTTGTGCATATAAAGAAATTTGAGCTCTATCATTGAATATTTACATCAGGCCACCTATAAGCTATAAACACTTGACTCCTGTAGTCACCTAAATTCATTGAATTACCTGAGATTCCCAAATCATTTTGAAAGGGATTTCCCTTTATTGTGACGTAGCAAGGACAGAATTGAAAGTCCAGAAATTTGGGAATTCCCAAATTCTATTGTATTTCCTTTATAATTCACAAATCATTTAACATTTTCCAATTTTCTCATTTGGCATAGTTTAAGCATGCCAAAGAGAAGATAATTAAGTAAAAAATAAGCATTTGAAAATGTATGTGCCTTTAAGGTGAGGTGTATCAAATTACTGAGGGCTTTCCACACATTTCCAGAAGACCCTAGCTGGGTACATATCTTTAAAGATTCATGTTTTTCAAAAGTCTGGGTTTTAAACCAGTTACATATCAATAAAAAAGTAATGGCAATCGTTTTTTCTATTGTTACTTTTGATAACCCAATATACACAGATTTTGAGTGTCAAAGTGGCAGTTATTCACTCATGGATTTGAAAATTTAATTTCTTTCGATTTCTGACATTTTTCAAATTTCCTTTTTCCGGGACTAAATTCTGAATTCCCTGAGTTTTCCCAATGAGTGCTTTAAAGCTGTAAGCCCATTTTTCATCCAAAAAAGGAAATAAAGGATTTCTTTTTTGTAGAAATCTAAGGGAATTTTGCACATTTCTAAGAGAAATATGGGAATTGGCAAAGCCACAAAGTGTTTCCTTTGATCATTCATATAACATATACATTCACAAGTAAAATATGGACAAGGGTATATACAGGACATCTGAAAGTGTGGGGTGAATCTCTGCAGGATGCCCGAGCTTTTTTGAAATCACGACCTTTTAAAACCTATTTAAGATCTAAGTTTGGCAAATGTAAGACCAGGGCCCATGTATTGGTAACCGATCACCTAGAAATTCTGTCTATTGAATAAAATATTGATGTCATTATGAAAACTCATCAAATAAGAGATTTTAGATGCAAATATTTTTTTGTCACAGAAAGTATAGCCATAGACCAAATAAGTAAAGACGGTTCAGTCCACCACTGTGAATATTTGACAGACCAGCTCACCTGTAGCAAAAGCTACTAAAATATTATACTGTGCCGTTTTCATATCCTACGTCACTAGAAAGAGAAGCAAACAAGTACTTAAACTATATAATATATTATAATTATATAAATGAGGGATACTTGAATGTGATAGATATAGGTGGAGCGACTAAAGGTCATATTCCACTATGCGGTGAGGTGGTACTTGTGGTGGGCTAAGCTGCCACCGCAAGCTATATGCAGTGAGGAAACGAACATGTTCGTTTCTGCCATCGCAAGCACTCAAAAGAAAACTCTTTAAAATAATTGTAGAATATAGATGTAAAATAGATGTAAAAATGTAAAAATTTCTTAAATCATATAAAGTGAGTGGGTGTTGGGGGTTTTATGCCATGTTGGCAACAAAGGCCATATTCATCGCGAAAAAATGTTGATATTGTAATTACAGTTGGTGACAGAACATCAAATGAATGAATTTGGAAAGAGACAAGTTATATGGGTTGAACTAAGTGAATATTAAAGAAAGGAGAATCATAGTAGTGCATATAATCCGGCTGATTTTGAGAAGTCGAGTATGATACTTGGTGGTACACTTTGAAAAAGGTTTCGTAGAGTGGTTCCTTGAAAATACCTTTGTCGCTGAACATTAAAGACAACTTATTCTATTAACAAGTGCTTGATAGTAAGGGGTTTGTTGCAAACAATGCAGTCTGGTGGTGGTTCACCTTTCAGAAGGTAGTTGTTTAAATCATCTTGCGGTGCCCTGATTTGCTTGTGGTGGGGCTAAACACCGCTAGTAAAACACCTACCGCAAGGAAAACACCGCAAAGTGGAATATGGCCTTAAAGGTCAAACCAGCTGCGTCTATGCTTACAATTAATTATCTTTAAATTTGATCAGTTAGCTAAGTTTTTGTTTGCAACATACAGCTTTCTTGAATCTGCCTCGATGCGTCTAAAAGGGTATTGACTTAAAGGGAGGGGCCAGTGAATATATTGCAATACATTGCCGTGATCCTATCTGCCCAGAGAGTGTGTATGCCAAGTTTTATGTTCATACCTATTCTAAATCTTAAAAACTGGTTCCTGCCTGCACCTGGAGCACCATAACTGGTCCATATGTCTGTGTGTGACATCACAAACATTTGTTTTAAATCTTAGAAATGCTGAAATTGCACAATCTAATTACCATAATATTTTTTTCTCAATCCCAAAACGTTTTGAATCATAAAGTAAAATGATTATGGCAAGTGTCTTTTAAAAAATTATAATTTCAAATTTGAAAATAACGTCTCTTTTGTGTGATGACACACACAGACCTGTGTGTTTTCTTAGGATCAGAGATGTCAGACGTTTCTTAAAAGTAAATCATGTTTTCTTCATGACGAAGTCAATTACTGGTATAAAAACATGGTGTGATACCAGTAATCAAGAATCAATGAGCTAATCATTGGTTAGTCACAATCTTGGGATTTACTCGAGTTAGTGATACTGCACTTTTCAAATTTGAGCAGATGAACTAATTTGATATCATCGGCAAACAAATAGCTGATAACATATACCTGACCTTATCAATGCAGAATTACAGATACAAGACATTTTGCAGGTGGAAGACATTCCAATTTTTGAACACTGAATCTGTATTTGTGTTGTGGAAAAAAAGACAGGATCTACCTACCTTACTTATTCTGAACTAGGAAATATGAAAATAACTTTTTGACTTTAAATGAAGCTTTGCAATTTTCCCTGTATTGCTTTCAACACACTCAACGTTACCTTTCTGTTGAAGGCATCTCAAAGCTGTCTGTCCCATTGACGATGATCGTCCTGCAATCCAAAGAACATTATTAATTTGTGTACATAAGATAATGAAGGAAACAGATTATTATATTCAAACTGAATTGGATATTGGCTGTAGTAATTGGGCATGGTATGCTTTTTGTGTTTCACCATCATATCTTTGATTTTCCCTGTATTGATTCTGCTATAAACAATTCAAGCTTAAGATTAGAATAGTCATAAGGGATGGACGCCAAAAAGAAAGCCACCAGTAAAATTTAAGTTCAAATGGTAATATTTTTGGCTTGATTCCCTTCATTAAAGTATTGATACATAGACTTGAATACTTACCCATTTTTCTCCAATCTGTCAAAATCTGTCACATCTGCCACCCCGAGGAGGTACACCATGAATTTCTACATGTTAGAAATGAGTACATCTTTCAATTTGACATTTCTAGCAAAAGTTTGATACATATCATAAACACATACAGAATTACATTTTTTAAGAGTTGAAAGTGGGAATAAGATCATACGATTTGTTTTTGCTTGTAGGTATGCTCTTTTTCTTTTGAAAGAGTCAAAATGATATTGCCAATGCCTTTCTTTTTCTATATAAGCTTGGTATTTTTATGGAAAAAGAAATGACATGAAATCTACACTTAAAATTATGTTCAATATTCAATAAGATCTACAATTACCAGATCATTTAATACATCCCGTCTATACAGATCTGGACTAGATCTTGACCTGAAACAGAGAAAAGTATTTAGAATAAGTAGTGCAATTTTTATCTCTATCATGGAAGTCCCTGTAAGATTATACTTAAATTTTGTATATATACTTGGATATTTACATTAATTATATGCTTATTGTTTGTTGTATATGTATTACTCTCAATCAACGATGAGGTTTCTAATGGAAGAACTTGTATCGACAGGAATTAGAAATAATAAGAAAAATTGAAAAAGAAAAAAAAATACTTACAAAGAAGAGAAAATGCCTTAGATTATATATACTAAGGGAGTCAGTGAATGTCAAACAGTACAAGGGGAGTACAGTTCGAGTGGCCCCAACCAATCCAATAATTCTAATAATAATTATTGGAGTAGTTACATTAGGACTCACAGAAATTATACTTGAAGGGAGGAGCCAGTGCCTGTCAATAAGTATACTGTTGTAATCTTCACCATCCAGGGAACACTAAGGCCAAATTGTAAAGTTTTATCTCTAGTAGTTTTTGTTTTATGTGCATTTTTCAAATTGAAAATGAAATAATTAATGTGCCTGCTTGCACCTGATGCAGCCTGCACAGAGCATTTGTCCATGTGTGACAACACAAGCAGAAAAATGATAAATTATAAAACTGAAAAAATAACAATATTGTATTATCCCAAGTGGTTTTTTTAAGTCTATAAAATAGACCTATGCACCAAGAAAAGGTGACTTTAAAAGTTATGGGAAAAGGCATTTTTTTCAAACAACTATAACTTTCTAGGTAAATGAGCTACAGTATTACTTCATATACCATAGGATACAGAATGAATTGGACAATCCATCTAGACTTGTTTTGTACAAGATATAATAGAATGAAAACGTTCTGTTTAGAACCAAATTCAGAAAAACAGAAAAAACTTTTACTGATAACTCATACAATCTGATTTGAGGCTCTATAGAAAGAATGTAATATTGGAGTATAATGTTGTATAACCACTTAAAGGAAAGAAAAAAATGTCTTCTACATTCTCAGGCATCCAATAAATGAATCTAAAATTTCTAGGGTGTGATTTACATGCTTCATAAATGGCTGTAAAAAAGATGAAAAAGTCAGCCTTTCTGAGAAGATGGGTCTAAAGTAGTGTTAAAAAAAAATTTGATTAGTGAGAAATATATATATATATATATATATAACAAAAACATTGATTAATATAGAATTTATTATTTTGAAATTTGGATACAACTGTCTTTTGTGTCACATCACCCTCAGATGTCCTGTATCTGGTGGCCAGGGGATTGTGATCTGATATATAGACAAGGTTCTCTATGCAATCTCAATTTACAGTTATAGAATATATGATATTGTATGTTTATGTGAAACATGGTTAAATGAAAATAATGCGAACTCACTAATAGATTTCCCCGGTTTTAAGATTCATAGACTAGACAGGTGCGAAAATCAGACTCTCGGTAAACGCCGTGGAGGGGGTTTACTAATTTACTCAAAGGATAATATATCAGACTATGTACGTATTATACATGATTGTTCTAAAATTTCAAAGCATTTGGAACAGTTATGGGTAAATATTCAGGTCCCACATCATAGACATCAAGCAATTGGAGTGATATACCGACCTCCAGATGGTCTGGCCAGAATAGCATTAGAGGAACTTTCTCATAGTGTTGACTATATACAAAATAATAGTAATTCTGAATTATCAATTCTAGGAGATTTTAATATTGATTACAATAAACGAAATTCAAATGAATATAAGTTACTAAAAGATTTTGAAAGAGAATTTCAACTTATTCAGTTAATATCAGATTATACTAGAGTAACTCCACTTGTATCCTCGACAATAGATTTAATTTTAACTAATATGCAGTATATCAATGATAGTGGAGTCCTTGACTTACCTATTAGTGACCACCAACCTGTTTTTATACAAAAAAAGAAATCTAGAGTAAAAGCTGAGTTACATTCGATTAGATGTCGGTCTTATAGAGGTTATGATCCAATAGCATTGCAACATTATATTGTAAATAGTGATTGGCAACCGTATTGGGATTTGCCTGCTGATGCTGTAGATAGACAATGGGAATTTATCTTAGGCATCATACAAGAAGGAGCTGATAAGTTATGTCCACTGAATGATATGAAAATCAGGACTGATAACCCTGTTTGGTTTTCAAAGGAGATTATTGAACAAATTTCAGAAAGAAATGTTAGATGGAAAAATTTTCGAAAAAATAAATCTGAAAATAATTGGAAAGATTTCACTGCACAAAAGAAGTTAGTCAAATCCATGATTAAAAATGCAAAAAATGATTATATACAAACAAATATTGATCGAGAAATGGGAAATCCCCGGAAGTTCTGGAGATTGATTAACAAACATTTTGGACTTGGTAAATCCAAAACTAACCAAAAATTTTCGGAAATTTCAGACAGCAATGGAAATCTCTTATCTGGACAATCGGCTGTGGACTATATTAATGATTACTATTGTCATGCTGGTCAGTTGCTAGCGGATAATATTGATAGTGTCTGGGAATCAAATGATTACCTGGAAGGTATTGATACTGTATTTAAGTTTGCCCCTATAACCACAGAAGAAGTTAGCAAATTGGTGCAAAATATCAAAATTTTTAAATCTTCTGCAATTGATGAAATAAGCTCTAAGATTTTTAAAGATGCTTTTGGATGCTTGATAAAGGAACTTACTCAAATATATAATAATTGCCTTAATTATGGGAAATTTCCCATAAAGTGGGGTATCTCGTCTGTTACACCTATACCCAAAGAGGGTGATCCAAGAATTGCAAAAAACTGGCGACCTATAAGCCAAATACCATTACCTGGGAAACTCCTAGAGCGTGTTATACATTCACAGATATCTTCATATATGGAAAACCATAAATATTTGCATAATGAACAACATGGATTTAGGCCTAATCATAGCACTACTACTGCAGTCTTTAATGTTTTTTCAAAATTGTTTGACAACTGGAATAATAGGTTGCTAAGTAGTTGTATCTATGTGGATTATGCCAAAGCTTTTGATACTATTAATCACGAAATTTTGCTAAAAAAACTGAAATTATATGGCTTTGACAATACTTCGCTGGCTTTTTTAAGTTCATACTTTGCCTCAAGAAAACAATTTGTATCTATGGGAAATTTAAAGTCAGATATCAGTGATATTACATGTGGCGTCCCCCAGGGGTCTATTATTGGCCCATTATTGTTCATAATATATACTAATGACTTATTCTCTATTATAAACGATGAGGCTGATACATTTATGTATGCAGATGACACTTTGTTAATTACGACAGATTCCAATGTTACAGATGTCATGGTTAGAAGTGAATATACACTGGGCAAAGTACATCAATGGTGTTGCAAAAACAAATTGTCTATGAATATTGACAAAACTAAACACATGTTAATATCAAATCAAAAGATTGATGAATATGGACATGTTAACCTCGCTGGTAGTAATCTAAACAATATTAGTATATACAAGTACTTAGGTGTAATAATTGATAATAAATTAAATATGGGTTCTCAGCTAGATTCTGTTATTAAAACAATAAATTCCAAATTATATACTTTTGCTATAATAAGGCGATTTTTGAGTGAGAACACGGCCAAACAACTTTTTAAAACTATGATATTACCACATTTTGATTATGTTGATTTTGTAATTGAGAACAAAAACAAGAGAAAATTAATAAATTAAATAGGTTATACTGGCGAGGTATTCGCAAAATAGAATATTCTTGTAATTATGAGAATAGGTCTGATAAGAATATTTTACTGATCAGATATAACTTGACTGAACTTATAGACCGCCGAAAACAACATCTGCTGTCAATTATGTATAGTATAAGTCATGATGAAAAATATCTAGAAGAATACAGACCTAGTATAAATTTACGTAGCTCTTCAAAAGTGAAATTCAAATGTCCTCATACAAGGTTGAGTAAGGTTCAGAAAAGTCCCCTATATAGGGGTATATCTTTATGGAATACATTACCAGAGTCTCTACAACGTGCTACAACTAAATGTAAATTCAAAAGTGAAATCAAGAAATGTCAGTGTTTATAACTGTGATTATATACTATTCTATAATTGCATTCATGAGGAAATTGCGGTGCTTACTGCAATTACTCTTAATAGGTAGTTAATTGAACTCAGAATAGTCACAATAAGTATGACTGCGGTGCTTACTGCGCTCATATGACCATAGAACCATGGAACTTTATTGATAAAATTGACGTTGATATAATATCGTTGTTAATAATGTAGCACTGAAAAATTGAAATTGATAATCATCTCATTGTAAATATCATTGACCATATGTCTCAATGTATATATTCCATTATCATTGTTATATACCCAACTTTGTACCACTGGAAGATCTTATGTATTCGTAGGAAGTGGACAATAAAAAAAAAAAAAAAAAAAAAAAAAAAAAGAATTGTTTTGTATCCATATTTAAGCATCATATCTACTGTATAAGACGAGATTTTACAAAATTGGAATTTCACTGGCCCCTCTCTTTAAAAAAAATCAGGGTAGGGCCAAAACATTAGGGTAGGTTTGGTTACCTGAACACAACAATTTTATTTTTTTAGACCTTAGAAAAGATGATATTCGGGCCTTACCAACACAGTGAGCTGGGCGAGCAGCCCTGAGTCCCCTGGCTGGCCGTAGTCGTCATCCCCGTCCTGCATGTAGACCGGAGGCTCGTAGGACTGGAGGAAGGTGGACGGCTGGAAGTAGAACCGGCTGTACCGCTGGTGGTGGTGAGAGCCACCCTGGAGGAAAAGGAAACAAGAAAGTAATTTAGAGGAAGATTATGATTGTTGTTCGAGTTTAATGTCTGCTCAGAATTTTTTTTTTAGCTATATCAGGACCAACTCAGGGTTATTGGGATTGTGCAATGCACTATGATTGAATCTATGGGGGTGGGAACAATGGCAAGGTAAGGCAGCACCCAGGATCGAACCCAGGCTGGCTGCGTGCAATGCCAAGAAGCCAACCACTAGACCAGCCTGACCCCTTGAAAGTTTTGATATATATATGCTTAGCTTATTTGTTATTTGGCAGAGGGATTGGTTTCACTTTTCTGGTTACTGCAAAGTTCTAGGGTGACCATAAGTTTACTTTGCGACCATAGTGGGTCCTTAGGTGGTTTTATTTCTCTGTTGATGTTCAAAGATATCTCTGCTGCTCCTTGGATTTTGCAGAGGTAGAAAATGATTTGGCCACCTTTTGAGTCACCCTGAATACCCATGTTATTAAATTTTATATAAAGAACAGTGGGAATCAAGAGGTGGGCCATGTGAAAAGTCTCCCAAAAACTGACCAAAATTGCCTAGCTTGACAGGGGCGTATCCAGCCCTAAAGTCCCAGTGGGTTCCCAGTGAATTTAAAAGGGTTCCGACCTACATTTTTGACATTTCTTTTATATTTTGCTTATATCTTGAGAAATCAAAGGGGGTTCCAGACAGCAGGGTACCTACCAAAGTTCCATTTTCAAATTCCCTGTGTTTTCCCTGAGATTTCCCTGTGCCACAGCAATTTTCCCCCGTGTCATATCAGCAAGTTGTTCAATTTTAAAAGCCTCTGCGTGCAGAAAAAAATTGGACAACCCAACAACAAAATCTAATCCCTAATATCTTGAGAATCAGGATTTTCAGAACTGGGCCAAATGAAATTCCCTGTGTTTTCCCTATGTTTTGGCAAAATTTGCAAATTCCCTGTGTTTTCCCTGTCAGGGATTTTTTTGTTGCCATTTTCTCTGTTTTCCCTGTGTGGTTCGTACCCTGAGACAGACAGGAACCCCCCTGGCTATGCCACTGATTGAACAGATGCTTGAATGGGCCTAACTGACTCTACCATCTGTGCACTACAAGCATACTTTGAAGGGTCAATAAATAGTCCATTGCATCATTAGAATTCCCCTATTTTTTGTTTAGATTTATAATTTCTTATTCAGATAGATAATGGTCAAAACTTTTTGCTTAATTTCAAGAGGTCAGTATCAACTACACATGCAGGTTGGTCTATGTTAAACTAAATGTTAGGCATACACAGACTGCATCAATCTGATTGGCTGAGGTGCACTCCACTCCATGTTACTCCTCCCAAATCAGCTAGGTGCCAGCACCAACACTAGGCTTCTGGCTGGCTGATATGCCACTTCCCTCCAGCTATTTTCATGCAGTGTAGAGGAACTGCTGGGAACCAGCAAAAAATGTCTGCACTGTAGCCACCATGCAGACATATGCTGTCCACTAACCACTATGTAGACATATTACTGTGGACTAGGAATCCTCATGAGGATGGATGAGTAAGGTGTGCAGAGGGTTCATTGTGTGATCTGAACAATAGACAAGATTTTCTATGCAATATATCAACTTATAGTTATAGAACTGTTTTGCACTCACATTTAATCATCATATCTACTGTATGAGATGAGAATTTTACGAAATTAAAATTTCACTGGCCCCTCTCTTAAAGAGATTTGAAAGGAAAAGCCAAGTTCTATTTATTACTACTGGATTTTGTCAAATTTGCCGAAGGTACTTATGTCCCTGGAATGAGGTCCTGCGCATAAGGTTACTCTTGTCAGCTTTGACTTTAATTCTATACCAACTTCGTAGCGCCTATACCTTCATCATTGTTCTGCCCCGCTAGCAAAGGTGGAATAACGGATGGAGTTATTGCCCTGCTGGTGAATAATAAAAAACTATTGCCCCAGAGGGCAATAAAGGTGCTTGCCAGCATTGAAACTACATAAATAACCCTCAAACCACGCCAAAATTGTCTTATCTGGTCAAAAAAGAAAGTGAAATTGATTTATTTACCAGCAAATTCTCTGAAAACATTGCTTCCACCACCATATTGGTCTCCACTGATATATTTTCCACATGAAACACCAGACAGCGGGGCAGCGGTACCCTCCAGTCTGAGCTCTGGTATACTTTTGTCTTTAAATTCGCAATAATGTGTTAAAATTTGTAAATAAGACTTTTGCATGTGGGTGAAGGACTTATTTTGTCACATATCTTCAGCGATCACAGGGTTATTGGTATAGAATAAACCAGAATATACCTCGGGAGCACTCAGCCTTGATAATTGCCCCTTGTCTTCAAGCATTGATGCGTCTCGGCTAAAGCCCTCAACGCATCAATGCACCAAGACTCGGGGCAATAATCAAGGCTTCGTGCCCCTCTCGGTCTGTTCTGTGTATTTATTGCATACTGAAGACACAGTTTTTTCAGCTTTAAATGTGTGTAAGGGACATTGGCCTCAGTGTGCAGGCGTTTGGCTGGTGCCGTTCTGAACGTGTCAAGGCATACTTGTATACCTTTATTTTGGGTGCAGTTTAGTCTATCCAAGAAAGATTTGCCAGCTGACTTGTATGTGATACAACCCTAAGCCAGCCATGACTGGATGTACGGTTTTGCAGACGGTCAGTAGAATCTCTAGGACAGCATCTCATTCTGTATTACACACTACTTTAGAAAAATTCATGGCCTTCAGGCATCTTCTCCTCAAGTATTCAATGTGAGGTTTGAAGGATAGGATCTCATCATAGTTTGTTTGGTTCGTAGGGATAGTTTAAGGATAGACAACACCTCAGAGTGGCTTCATTCGGACAAAGAAGATTGTGCACTAACCAGGAAGGCTAAAACAGCATGCTATATATCAAATGAAAGAGCACATTTTTCTCTATATTCTGGAACACATTTTATTATCAACCCTTTAAAATTTGAGGAAATATCTGCCAAAAACTATTTATTTCACTTTTAACATGGATATCTCAGTAACCACTCAATAGATTGTAAAGAAATTTCTGTGGCACATCAATAATGATCCTATGGAGGGAAGCCTGTCTCAGATTTTTTATTTATGGCCTAGATCTCATTTTATGACAAAAAACGGGAAGATTTTGGTTTTTTTTGTCAACAGTATTTTCTACATTTTATAAAACAAAAAGTAAGACCTTTATCAAAATTCTGAGACACTTTTCCCTCTGAACGAATGTTATCTACACGTACTAAAAATTCATGCATTTATATGAAGTAGTTACTGAGATATCCTTGTTCAAAAAATAAAAGTAATAAAAGCACTTTTTCACTTCCTGGCCCAGCTCCAAAGGCTTAGTTCTTCACATCCTAATATAAGTTACACCCTTAGATAGGGTGCTACATTGGCTTTTAGAATATATATAGTATATCCTGATGCAATAAATGGTGAAAAATTAATATTCAAAAGAAAGGGAGCACTACACATTAGACGCTGAGAGGTGTTGTCTATCCTTAACGGAATTAAGGACTGGTTATAGCACCACCTGGTAAGTAAAATGCATAATTTCGAAAACCAATGTAGTGTTTGGGGAGCATAGGATAAACTTACTTTCTGATTAAGACCAAAGTATGTTTGAGAAAATTTATCTGTATAAACCAAACATATAGGAGATTTCAAAAGTACAAAAAGTAGTGCCCCTGTTAAGGCACTAAGTGACAAAAAGGCACTAAATGACAAAATCTGAATTTTTGTCACTTAGTGCCACCCTTAAGGCACTAAGTTTGAAAATTGAAATCTCTTAAAATCTAGAAAGTAGTCTGGGGTAGTAATATATGCTAATTTACAATCACAAGCAAACAATTTCCATTGCCTAGACAGAGAATTAAATCACCCAGGAAGAAAAGACTTATAGCGTAATGTATGAAAACTCCACTCATCAAGGCTACAAATTGCTCCTGTAATTCTATTTCATCGGTGACCCTCACTTTTTTTGCTTTTAAAATTTGAACACAAGGTCCCAGGTGGAGTGTGTGAGGGTTGGGTGTTTTATGCTGCACTGACAACCAGGGTCATTTTCAGGGCGAAAACCAGTTGGGACGAATTCTGTCTTTGGTGAGTGAATCTATGAGATGAAGGTGAACAGCAGGGGTTCAAAACCTGGAAATAAAATTTGCTGTACCTCATCCCCTAGTGAACCACAGCACCAACCTGGAATTGAACCCAAAGAACCACTTGGTCAGTGCTGGGTCCCCCCTATTGTCGCCACTTACGATTAGCAGGGGCTACTGGGGGCCTATTCTTACCCGAACCCCCACGGGGTAGGTCCCAGGTGGATCCTAAAAATTAAGGTTCGGTTTGTAAACCGAAAAACTTTGGCTATTCGCTTTTTTTTAAAGTATTTTCATGATATCGAATTGAGATGATATATGGAGACCATGAAAGGAATTATCAGGTGAGCAAGAAACAAAAAGATTTCTGACCACGTTTGTTTGTTTGTGGGGTTAGTTTAACGTCCAGCCAACCCTTCAGGGTTCTTTTACCAGACTGCACAAGGTAAAGCCTTTCAGCTAGTTTTACTCCACTGGGGCGGTGACCAAATCTGTGAAATGAGGTGCCTATTTGTAGCAGTGGGACCCAATGCCCTCTTTATAGTGCTGCCATACTGAGAGATCATGTCATAGGCTCACACAATACCCCACCCAGTCCCAGTATACTGACACTGGGCTGATCAGTCATGTTTCGTGGTTTTTGTTTTACACCGAGTACCAAGCAAGCAGTGACTACTGCTATCATCAAAGTCTTTAGTGTGACTCAGCCAGGGATAAATCCCAAGACCTCCCAGACTCAAAGCTGGCACTCTACCGATTGAGCTACAGAGTCTGGTCTCCCCATGTTGCCTTCTATGAACAGCAAGAGGCTGCTGGGGACACATTCTTCCCAGAAGGCTCCCGAAGGAAGTGTTAATAATCCATAATGTGTAGTCCATATTGCTTGCCGATACTGATTTAAAGTTCAAGGCATTCAATCGCAGAGGACGGCACCCAGTGTCCCCAGCAGGTCCTTACAGTGGTTTGACAGTGTAAATACGTGCACTGTGCTCTGCCCCAGAAGGGAATGCACATGAAAAATAGTGCAAAGAATATTGTGATTTTCTGGGTTTATATCGATTTATGTCATTAAAACACATCTATTAGCATATGGTCAATAGTTCACTTCCTTATAAGAAAAGCACTGAGTGGTACATAATAATGTTCCTGAAGTCCCAAGGATTCTTCCACTCTTTATTTCATCATTCTAGGGTAATTAGTTTCTTTACGACTGTCTGCACTCTCTAGCCAATTATGTCCAATTCAGGCCTAAATCTGGCAGAAATGCCAAAATCTAGAAATTTATTAGCACCTTTGTTACATCATTATGAAATATATGGACAAAAAGCAATTTTTTAATGTTATTTTGTAGAAAATTTGGAATTACATGAAATTTTGTAGAGATTCTAATGATAGTTATGACAAGACCAATTGTACTTAACTATAGAGTTGGCAGTATTATAGTATTAGATCTATAGTACTATAGTTTGTGCATCAAAGTAAGCTTTGATACCAGTGAGGCGGCAGTTTTAGAGAAAATAAAGTGAATAATTTGTATCAGAGTAAAAAATACTATAGGAAAACTGCATGAGGATGTGGGATGCACCAGAATACGAGCTGGTGGTAAGTAACTTCCCTGCACGAGCCCGAAGGGTGAGTGCAGGGAAGTTACTTACCACCAGCTCGTATTCTGGTGCATCCCACATCCTCATGCAGTTTTCCTTTTATTATATGTCGAATTTGCAGCAAAAATAGCAAAAATAACAAACCCAGACTCTCCTGAGCCAAAATTTCATAGTCAACCGGTATCACAGAATACTAACCGGGCTGCTTGTGCCTTCTCAGCACCGTGCAGTATGAAAAATACTCACTGGGCTGCTTGTTCTGCTGCAGGTCGTAGTAAAAAGTGCAAAATGGTGCATTCATGTGCATTTTTGTGAATCTAGTGTGCATTAGGCATGCTGAAATAATCTTTTTATCATAATTCAAAAAAAAAATTGTCCAAATCCGATGGATAGTGCCAAAGTTAGCAAATAAGCAATCTCCGATGTCCGTCGTAAGCTGCATGTCCTTCACCTTGGTTTTCTTGGTCACGTCGTGCGGGACCATTCTGTCCCGGCTCCCCGTCCATCTCGCGCGTTTTGGGGTGCCTCAGGGAGAATGCCACTTCAGCAGCGTGCGGGACACACTCACATCCCAAATGACGCGTAACACGGGATGATCGCTTAGTACGCTCGCACTGACGTATAATAAAAACTAAACCTTGGTGTGCATCAACTGGATATGGTGGCTCTGTGCATCCTCTTGTTGAGCTCCCAAGTAGGTGGGGAGCAAGGTGATGAACATACAGCCCTGTCATGAGTTCCAACTTTGTTAAAAGCAACCCCCCAAAAAAACTGATTGTTGATTCTGACTCTGGTTTGGAAAATTCTGATTGGCCAATGTTCATCGTATGGACTCCTACTGATCCCGTCTCTTAGTAAATAAGTAGATGGGAAGACAGGCTATGCCAATATTGCTTTCCCAAATAAGAATCAATTTAAAAAAAAAAATTGTCACCATTCACTGTACTGAAGGGAATAAATGCCATTGCAGGTGCTGTCAATGACATAAAGAAACTGGTGTCTGGACAAATTCTGGCTGAATTGGAAGAAGGTCCTTGCCGATAATTTGCTACTTCCACCTAAGCTGGCAAATGTTGACATCAAGGCCCCTCCTCACAGGACTCTCAACACTAGTGCCAGATAACTAATTAATAAGGGATGTTGATGAGGATGAGACTGCTGAAGAACTCTCGCTGCAAGGTGTGACTCGCGTAAGGAGAATATCAATCAAGAAACAAGGGAAAGTGATTCCTGCCATAGTCACCGTCAACAAGCCTACTCCAGCTGCAGGCCTGAAAGTTGGTTATCTGAAGGTCAAGGTAGATGTGTACATTTCAAACCCACTTGTTGCTGTTTCAAGTGCCAGAAATATTACCATGGAAAAGGCACCTGCTCAAGTGGTGTCTCAAGCTTCTGATGTGGCCAGAAAGGGCATGACAATACAAATTGTCAAAATCCAGCAAAATGTGCCAATATGCCCGTCCCAAATGACACCAAATTAAAAGTTTATCATGAAATATTTTCAAAATTGTCTCCATGCTTATTCCATGATTTAAGAAATCATAATGGTTTAACAGGACTTGGGGAAAAAGAAAGATATGAATCTTGCTTATTTCAGTAACCCCAACTCTAGGAGACAAGGATGACTTATACAGTAATTTTGTCAAACACTTGTCAAACCCTGGGATATACCCAATGTTAATTGGGCTTATTGCCAGGTAGCCCATATGGTCATTTTGAAAAAAGGAAAAGCTGAACAAAAAATAAGACAAGGCAGAAAGAAACACCAGCTATCTTAAGGCGTTTGTTGGGTTAGTTTAACTTCTGGCCAACCCTTCTGGGCTCTTTTACCAGACTGCACAAGGTAAAGCCTTTCAGCTAGTTTTACGCCACAATTGCAGAGACTGAAACATTCTTCCCAGGGAGCTCCAACAGGAGCCCCCACCCCGGTTCCCCACGGGGGCCAACTAAAAGTGAAAATGTGTAGATACAATACAGGGCTATAACATTCCAAAGATTTGGAAAATTTCCCTACATTTGTAACACTTGAGGGGGATGGGAAACGTATTCAAAAACAAAAATGATATTGACTTTTTTGAGATTCAACCTTTTATTACCAAGCCAACGATTTAATCTTAACTTTTGTTTTTTCACAAATAAATCCCTTGAACTGTGGTTTTTTAGTGAAAAAACTGTTTCATGCCTTTTAGATACCCAATATATTACGCTTAAATGGCTTATAATTATTCTCTGGAATTTGTATACGGATGCAATGAGAGTATCATGAAATAATCTTATTATCTGAATAATATGTTGTCCTATCTCTGCTAATGATGGAAAAAAAAGAGAGAGAGAAATAGTTAATATTCCAGAAAGCTTTATACGGCCTTTCCATAGTCTTTCCATAGTGGAATTCCTTGAAGTGACCAAATCAGTTACCAAAGATGGCCCAAACCATCATGGTTGTCAATTTTCTAAGGCCAACTGATATTTACATATATTAGGTTTTAATTTGTCTTGCCATTAAGGTAGAGTTTGTAGTTTAAATGTAAATATGCGTGTCTATGCAAGGCAAAAAGAAACTTCAGAGATCAAAGAATAAATATGACTGTGTACTGCTGGCATCTGATATGAGAAAAAGGATATTCTTAAACGTTAAAAAAAAAAACATATCTGTGATTTTTTAAATCAAATGCTGAAAATGTGTGGGTACAACCACAAGAAGTATTTAAGGATAAAGAAAACCTTAAGTCACCATGGAAAATCTGATTCAATTCCTGAAAACAAGGACAAACCGAAGAAAAACTGCTGATTCACCTACAGTTGAGTGTGTTTTTGCAAAACTGATAATTACTATTGTTCTTGTCTATATATGTTGTCTATATCATTACTGTCTCATCATTTACAATTCTGTTTCTAGGTGATGGTGATCCTTCCCAAAATTGACCCAAGTGGCTCACCTATGTACAAATGATTGGCTTCAAACATTGAGTTTTTTTTTAATTTTCCCTGAAGGCCTACGGACACTTACATATTTATTGGATAAACCAGATATTTATTTACATTGAAATTGGAGGTAGATTGCTTTTCCTTTTGGTTATTCTGTTTCTCCATGATATTGATCACGCTTTGAGTCTGTTTCTTACATATTGGTGATAACAAGTTATGTTACACTATAGGCTTCACCCCTTGAAAAAGTTAACCAGCAATTGTGAATCAGACATGGTTAAATATCATCTATGGATGTGTACCAAGAAAACAGTAGGGGTCACTGTTGAAGTAAAAGGGTTACAACCCACAGAAAGAAACCAATTTGGCAGTTCCTGTGTGTAACTATGTAATCAAATTCCCTATAAATCTCTCATTTCTGCATTTTAAGTAAAAAATTCTGTGGTAAAGTGGGTATTTCCTTGGAAATGAAAGAAATTTCTTGTATACGTAGAATTTTAAGCTCCTAAGATGTTCACTTCTCTCTAATCAGGAATTTTAGAGAGGTTGATAGGTTGACAAAATGTGAGGGCAGGTTTTCTGCCTGCAGCGTAGGTTTTACAGTTACATTTATGGCTTATTTTGTTAGCTATTGATATAAATGATGGAATTCTGCTATTATTTAAACTAAAACACCCTGCAGGATTGATGTCAGACCAGAAATAAATAAATTCTATGCATTTACAGGCATTGCAACATTGTCACCTTTGTATTGCAGAGAGGGAAGATAGTAAGGACATGTCAGGCTGAGCGTTGGATTCCCATTATTGTCTCATCATTTCTAATTCTGTTTCTTGATGATAGTGGTCTTGATGATAGTGGTCCTTCTTTGAATTTGCTATATTAAATGCATGTTTGTAAACAAATTTCCTGGAGACCTTCAAATTTTACATATTTATTTGATGATATAAGATATCTATTTACCTTGAATTTGGAGGAAAAGATCTTTTATTGGACCCTTTTTCTCTGAAATATACAAATATTGATAATTTTTAATACCACACTTTTAAAATGGAACATAACAGGGAAAAAGATATATAATTATGTTGTGCAGATAACATGTTTGCAGATGATGGTGATCCAGAAATGGCTCATTTGGCTTATATGGCTTATGTTGTTAGATATTTGTATAATAAATACTTTTTTTTAAAATTCTCCCTACAATACTACGGATATCTACATAACTATTTGATAATATATCTATTTACCTTGCTATTGGATTGTTTGTTTGTTTGTTGGGGTAGTTTAACCTCCGGCCAACCACATAGGGTTCATTCCAGACTGCATGTGGATCTACACTTGTTTTTTGGGGCCTTTTTTCTCTGAAATACACAAATATTGATAATTTTTAATACCACACTTTTTAAATGGAACATATTAGGGAAAAAGATATGTACATTGTGCAGATAATATCTTCGCACATGATGGTGATCCAAAAACTGCTCATTTGGCTTATTTTGTTACATATTGATCATCTCATCATTTCTAATTCTGTTTATTGATTATAGTGGTCCTTCTTTGAATTTGTTATATTGACAACACCTTTCAAACAGAAATGTTTGTCAAGAGACTCTCATCAAAATTCCATAAAGTGGCCAAATCAGTTACAAACAAATGGGGCCTCAAACCAACATGTTTTTTAAAAATTTTCCTAGGAACCTATGGATATTTCCATATTTATTTGATAATATATCCATTTACCTTTCCATTGGCGGTAGACTTGTTGTTTTTTGGGACCCTTTTTCTCTGAAACATACAAACATTGATAATTTTAATACCACACTTTTGAAACGGAACATAATATATAAAAAGATATGTACATTGTGCAAATAACATCTTTGCACATGATGGTGATCCAGAAACTGCTGATTTGGCGTATTTTGTTAGATATTGATATAAATGATGGAATTATGCTATTCTTTGAACTTGTACAGGTTTGATATCGAATGGAAATCAGATAATCCTATGCATTTAGACACATTGCAACATTGTCATCTTTGTAATGCAGAGAGAGTGGACATAGTAAAGACAGGTCGGCTTTGTCTTTAAGGTATAACAACTTATGGTGGTTCTACATGATGAAATTCCTTCAGATAATAACCACTCATTATGAGCACTGGATTCTCTTTGTTGTCTCATTGTTTCTAACTCTGTTTCTTGATGAAAGTGAACCTTTTTTTGAGTTTTCTTTATTGAAAACACCTTTCAAATAGAAGTGTTGACCATGAGACGCTATCAAAATTCCATAAAGTGGCCAAATCAGTAACAAACAAATTGGGCAACAAACCAACATGTTTTTAAAATTTTCCCTACAACACTATGGATATTTACATATCAATTTGATAATGTATTTATTTACCTTGCTATTGGATTGTTTGTTTGTTTGTTGGGGTAGTTTAACCTCCAGCCAACCACATAGGGTTCATTCCAGACTGCACGGTGATCTAGAATTGTTTTTTGGGACCTTTTTTCTCTGAAATACACAAATATTGATAATTTTTAATACCACACTTTTTAAATGGATCATAATAGGGAAAAAGATATATATGTTGTGCAGATAATATCTTTGCAAATGATGGTAATCCAGAAATGGCTCATTTGGCTTATTCTTTGTTAGATATTGATATAAATGATGGAACTATACTTTTATATCATCTTAGACATTCTGCAGGTTTCATATGAGAATGGAAAGCAAAGAATTCTATGCATTTAGAGACAATGCGACATCATCATCTTTGTAATGCAGAGAGGGTGGACATAGTAAAGACAGGCAGGCTTTGTCTTTAAAGTATAACAACTTATGGTGGTTCTACATGATGAAATTTCTTCAGAGATGGAAGGTAGTAGCAGACCTATAATAGCCAATCAGGCTGAGTGCTGGATTCTCATTGTCTCATTATTTCTAATTCTGTTTCTTGATTATAGTGATCCTTCTTTGAGCTTGTTTTATTGACAACACCTTTCAAACAGAAAAGTTCGTCATGAGACTCTCATCAAAATTCCATAAAGTGGCCAAATCAGTTACAAACAAATGGGGCCTCAAACCAACATGTTTTTTAAAAATTTTCCCAGAAGCCTATGGATATTTCCATATTTATTTGATAATACATCTATTTACCTTCCTATTGGTGGTAGACTTGTTGTTTTTTGGGACCCTTTTTCTCTGAAACATACAAATATTGATCATTTTAATACCACACTTTTGAAACGGAACATTATGCAAAAAGATATGTACATTGTGCAAATAACATCCTTGCACAAGATGGTGATCCAGAAACTGCTCATTTAGCATATTTTGTTAGATATTGATATAAATGATGGAATTATGCTATTCTTTGAACATGTACAGGTTTGATATCGAATGGAAATCAGAGAATCCTATGCATTTAGTCACATTGCAACATTGTCATCTTTGTAATGCGGAGAGAGTGGACATAGTAAAGACAGGTCGGCTTTGTCTTTAAGGTATAACAACTTATGGTGGTTCTACATGATGAAATTCCTTCAGAGATGGAAGGTAGCAGGCGACCTATAAAAACCACTCATTATGAGCACTGGATTCTCTTTGTTGCCTCATTGTTTCTAACTCTGTTTCATGATGATAGTGAACCTTTTTTGAGTTTCTTTTATTGACAACACCTTTCAAATAGAAGTGTTGATCATGAGACTCTATCAAAATTCCATAAAGTGGCCAAATCAGTTACAAACAAATTTGGCAACATACCAACATGTTTTAAAAATTTTCCCTACAACACTATGGATATTTACATATCAATTTGATAATGTATTTATTTACCTTGCTATTGGATTGTTTGTTTGTTTGTTGGGGTAGTTTAACCTCCGGCCAACCACATAGGGTTCATTCCAGACTGCACGTGGATCTACACTTGTTTTTTGGGACCTTTTTTCTCTGAAATACACAAATATTGATAATTTTTAATACCACACTTTTTAAATGGATCATAATAGGGAAAAAGATATATATGTTGTGCAGATAATATCTTTGCAAATGATGGTAATCCAGAAATGGCTCATTTGGCTTATTCTTTGTTAGATATTGATATAAATGATGGAACTATGCTTTTATATCATCTTAGACATTCTGCAGGTTTCATATGAGAATGGAAAGCAAAGAATTCTATGCATTTAGAGACAATGCGACATTGTCATCTTTGTAATGCAGAGAGGGTGGACATAGTAAAGACAGGCAGGCTTTGTCTTTAAAGTTTTCCTAGAAGCCTATGGATATTTCCATATTTATTTGATAATACATCTATTTACCTTCCTATTGGCGGTAGACTTGTTGTTTTTTGGGACCCTTTTTCTCTGAAATATACAAATATTGATCATTTTAATACCACACTTTTGAAACGGAACATAATGCAAAAAGATATGTACATTGAACTTGTACAGGATTGATATTTAATGGAAATCAGAGTATTCTATGCATTTAGACACATTGCAACATTGTCATCTTTGTAATGCAGAGAGGGTGGACATAGTAAAGACAGGCAGGCTTTGTCTTTAAGGTATAACATCTTATGGTGGTTCTACATGATGAAATTCCTTCAGAGATGGAAGGTAGTAGGCGACCTATAATAACCACTCATTATGAGCACTGGATTCTCTTTGTTGTCTCATTGTTTCTAACTCTGTTTCATGATGATAGTGAACCTTTTTTGAGTTTCTTTTATTGACAACACCTTTCAAATAGAAGTGTTGATCATAAGACTCTCATCAAAATTCCATAAAGTGGCCAAATCAGTTACAAACAAATTTGGCAACATACCAACATGTTTTTAAAATTTCCCTACAACACTACGGATATTCACATATTAATTTGATAATGTATCTATTTACCTTGCAATTGGAGGGAGAGTTGTATTTTGGGACCCTTTTTCTCTGAAATATACTGTAACAACTATAAACTAAAACCAGTTGTTAAATCTCCCTACCCAACTTTCAGGCATTTGGGTGTATTTTCATGTGTGCTAAAGCGTGGATTTCACACCTAGTTTTCATGCATGGTTTTCACGCATGAAATTCACACGTGGATTTCACATGTGGACTTCACACCCGACTTTCACTCCTGACTTTTCACTTATGCCCAACTACCAAATATGGTCATGTCTTATCTGATGCATTATTGGTAATCAATTTCTTATAAAAGGCCAAACAGATCTGAATACATTGTCTTTTGACCAATAAACCTGGAGCAGTAAACATCATGCCTCTGGTCTTTTTGCCAGCTACTTCATACCAACCACTTCATGTGTAGACTTCATGCGTGGATTTCACGCCTGACTTTCACGCCTGGATTTCATGTCTGACTTTCACACCTGACTTTCACGCCTGGATTTCATGCCTGAATTTCACGGCTGGCTTTCCACCTGAATCTCATGCTATCATAAGCAAATAAGAGTAATGCAATAAAATAACAGCCTACATTCATTAAAGCCTCCGGTTTATTACAATACAAATATTGATAATTTTTTATACCACCTTTATGAGATGGAACATAATATGCAAAGAGATATATATTTTGTGCAGATAACATCTTTGTAGATGACTGCTTCAGAGTAAGTAAGTAAGTGATGGAGGTTTTATGCCGTGCTGACAGCCAGGGTCATTTTCATTGGGAAAACAAGTTTGGACAAATTCTGTCTTTGGTGATCGTATCTATGAGATGAAGGTGACAGGGCGGGTAAACAGCAGGGGTTCAAAACCTGGAAATAATTTTTGCTGTACCTCATACCTTAGCACCAACTGGGAATAAAACCCAATGAACCACTCAGTACTGGGTCCCCCCTATCATCGCCTTATACAATCAGCAGGGGCTACTGAGGGCTTATATTCTTCCCTGGAACCCCCACGAGGTCTGTGATTCAGAAAACCATTAGTCAAATCTATTTGTTGGGTTTATTAGTGAAAAAACATGTAAATATCTTTGTAAATTTCTAGAATGCATTCTTCACACAACTTACTGAAATGTATATAATGGGCATTCTTACTCGGGCTACAATCTCAGAGTCAGATTTGGCTCATAGTTAACTTATTATATGGCCATACTCACTATGCCATTTTACCGTCGCCGGGCAGCAGGCAACCCTGTTTCCCGTTGGGCAATTCCCCGTGGGTATTGTATAATTTCTGGGTGACGGGCGACGTGGCACAAAATCGCCAGTAAAATTGCCAGTAAAATCGCATGAAAATTATCAAACTTGCTTAATATTACCATCACCCAGCGACGACAATGATGATTCACCCTGTCGCCCGTCACCCAGCGAGGGTAAAATCCCGTAGTGGGTATGGGGCTTATGGGAGTCATAAATGTTTGGGAAATTTTCTTAAATGCTCAAATCAGCATAAAAAACCTGTTAAACTTAAATGATTCTTTCCTACCACAAGTCATCAGCTCTTTGTTCAGTTTTTCAGTGTAAAGAAAAAGGGTTAAAATGTAAATTTCTAGAATAATATTATGTTCTATTTTTCATACCTTTTCCTTACATGCACAAAATGGGCATTCTTACTTGGTGCTACAACCTCAGATTGTTAGGTTAGTTTATCAGCTGGGAAACCCTTTAGCGTTCTTTTACCAGACTGCACAAGGAGAAGCTTTGTAGCTAGTTTTACACATGGCTGTGTCCGAATCTATGAGATGAGGTGCCTGTTTGTAGCATTTGAGACCTAATGCCCTCTATATAGTGTTCACACACTGAGATCATGTAATAGTTGATTAATCATGAGGCTCATCATCATAAATATTTCAATTTTGGAAATTTTCTAAAATGTTCAAATCAGCATAAAGATCATATCAAACAATTCTCTCATACCACAAGGTGGTGGTGAGGTGGAGGTGTGCCAGTAGACCCAGCCTCGGGCCGCTGTGGATGCGAAGGTGGTGGTTAGGGGGGAGCGGCCCAGCTAGAAGGACACCTCCATTGGACCAGAGGGCAAAGTGCAGGTGTAGGGGAGGCCAGGACTCAAGTAAAATCACTTCCATGAAAGAGGAAAGGTTAGGGGTGTGGAGTGTTGGCTGGGAAATGAGGCAAATTACTCCCATCAAAGAGGGGAGGCTGGTGAGTAAAATTACTTCTATCACCGAGGAGAGGCTGGGAGCATGAAGTGTAGGCTAGGAAATTTGATTCCCATAAATTCATCAATGTTTTTGGCATCAGATAGGCCTAAATATCATTTGTTCAAGTTTGTGGCAAAATTTGTTTGTTGAGTTTAACAGTGTAAGAAACATGGTAAAAACATGGTAAATTTCTAGAAAATGTGTCACACATTTTCCTGACATGTATTTAATGGACCTTCTTACTTGGGGCCAAATCCTGAGAGTCAGTTTTGACTCAAAGTTAATTCATTATGGGATTCATAAGCATCTTAATTTTGAAAAAAATTCAAAGTGCTGAAATCAGCATAAAGACCCAATTAAACGATTCTTTCTTTATTGAGAGGTGGGAAGGATGAAGTTAGGTACATCAGCCCCTGTTCCCCCCACACCCTTCCCGCCCTCCCATCAAAGAGAGAATTCATGTAAGTCCCCCCTCCCCCCACCTCTGTCACCTCCAAACTGTGACGCGGCCAGGGATAAATCCCAAAACCTCCCAGAGTCAGAGCAGGCACTCTACCAAAGAGCTTCTGAGTCTGGTCTCCCCATTTGTCGCCTTCTATAAACAGCAAGGGCCTGCTGGGGACTTATTCTTCCAAGGAGGCTCCCAAAGGAACCCCCACCACGGATCCCCACAGGGGGGCTGGGTAGGTGTGCCTATACTCGCCCCCAGAGGTGTGTGGTGAGTGAGTGAGTGTTGGATGTTTTACGCCATACCACCAGCCAGGGTCATTTTCAAGGCGAAAACCAGTTGGGACAAATTCTTTCTTCAGTGATCGAATCTATGAGATGAAGGTGACAGGGCGGGAAACAGCAGGGATCAAAACCTGGAAATCGTTTTTGCTGTACCTCATCCCTTAGTGAACCACAGCACTAAGCGGGAATTGAACCCAAAGAACCACTTGGTCATTGCTGGGTCCCCCTATCATCGCCTTCCACCATACACACTTACACAGTTTACCGTATATAGGCATATGACGTCATTTTTGGCGAGTAAATATACTCTCTAAGCGGCGCCCCGACAGCCAAAGTCATTGGTGAGCTAGGTATCAGAATGTCCGCGAGTAAACTCATAATGGCGGAACCGTGTAAGTGTGTATCAGCAGGGGCTAATTGGGGCCTATTCTTAGCCGGAACCCCTCATTAGACTGAGGTGTCACACGGTAAGGGGCCTTCCATTAAGTATGTACGCACATTTTCAAAAAATCTAAGACCCCCCCACCCCCCCTCAGGCAAAAATACGCATTGAATATGTACTAGCATGTACGCACATTTTCAAAAATCTCAGACCCCCCCTCCCCCCCTTGTTGCACATGTACTAAATGGAAGGCCCCTAAGGGAAAAGGAAACTCAACTCTGAACTGTTCCGCCACTCAACTTCTTCACATCAGGTGTTTAAATGCAGTCAAAATCACGGGACCTTAGGACAGGGACGTAAGTGCAAGGGGACCTACGGACATGTTACCGCTAGGATCGGAGCTCGTGGTCTCAGGGAACTAAATGTTTTCCTGTATAGTTTAATGTAACGTGTCATCCAATAAAAAATATTCAGAAAGAGTGTTGCCCAAAAATTCAATTCTAAGACTCTAGACAGACCTTTCATACACAACATATCAAAATTTCAACATAGGTTAACCCTGAAAATCTTGAATGAGGGCCAAAAATGTGTACCTACCCTCATTTTGACAGGTCCGCACTGCCAGAATGCACCTAGAATACACCCTGTCTTAAAGGCATTCTCAAAAATTCTAACAGTCAGATACCAGACTGTATGATATATAAATCAAATCAGGAATAGTTGGGGAGCATCCTGAATTTTTCCTTTATTTTTCACTAGATTTTTCATTCTAATATAGACCAACCAGAGCCCAGCAAAGTATTCACTGCAGTCCAGAAAGGTATATGACAATACAGATGGCGCCACATTTAGTTCTCTGACACCTCGTATCAGCGAGTGCCAACGGGCGATGATAGGCGAATTTAACGTACCGCGACTTTGTCAGTCTGATTTTTTGGGTTAAAACGTACCTCAGTTATCTCCACACATGACTCAAGTCTATCTTATGAACAAAATGACTCTATAATAGTAGTTTTTAGGAAGTGTTCCCCTGAATTTTGATAATCCATGCTTTCAGCTTGTCAGTGAGTGACTCAGAAGTTTAAAGGGACGTTCTCGTCCTTGACTTTTTAGAGATACACCCGCCGACGTTAGCCTGACAACGACGTCACTGGCGACGTGTTTTGCCCTTTAAGAACGTAATAATGCAACATCATTGGTCACGTCGCGAATTTGGCGCCACACTTAGGGAGTTACAACGTAGCAAATTACGTCCGTCTCAGGGACGAGAATGTCCCTTTAATACTGTTGACGCCATGCAGCAGGCAAAGTTTAGCTATGCTCTGGCCCAATGCATCAGTGTGACCCCCCCCCCCCTCCTGCCCCCCGCCCAATGAGCATGCCTCTAGCGCAGTAGGCCAGCCCATTACTGACAACAGGTTTCAGTATCCCCCCGGTCAGCCCAAGCTGTATCTATATTTAGCCTTGGCCTCTATTAAACTTGTGGTCCTTTCTCGGCCTCAGCCTCCACAACCCCAACCCCAGCCTCCCCTACACACCCCTGGCCTCCCCATGGGGCTGGCCATAAGGGGCCGTCCATAAATGATGTCACGCTTTTTTAGGGTATTTTCAGGACCCCCCCACCCCCCTGTCACACTTTGTCACACATTTGGAACCACCCCCCCCAAAAATATGATGTCACACTCTACGAACAACCCCCCCCCCCCCAGCCACTTCCATCTTTTCTTTAGATAATAGGTGTATTAAGGCAAAAGTAAGAACAGCTGCGTTAGGTAACCAGACCTATCCCTTTTTGTTAGGCATATGAGCTGAAATTAGACATACCTTTTGAATATGTTTAATACTGAAAAGCTCTTGTTGCTTTAAATATTAACATTTAACATGTGATGGTGCTTTTAATATGGACATCTGTTCCAGTAATATATATTGAAGGTACCAGTACTTTCATCACCAAAATCAGTGAAAATTCAAAGAAAAATGCACAGATAAGATAATTTCCAAGTATGAAGCCGGTTTACAATAATAATTATGACAATAAGAAAAAGGTCCTTAAGTTGCAGATAAATGATAATGATATGTAGTGAAAATGTGAAGTCCAATGTAATATAAGTCTTATATATATGCATAAATCTTGCAAATATTCTATAGCACATATTACATAACCCATCCTGACACTTTGTGCAAACTCATGAGAAAGAACAAAAGTATGATACGTATTGGTCAGATAGGTTTTAGTATAATGTGACATCTGTTAATGACATCAAATCTGGGTCATCATAAAACACTATTAGAATGCAACATTTATGACAAAAACACAATGTGTTTTCATAATTTTGATAAGATTTCTTTGAATAACTAAAACATATTATGTTGGAATATAAGTCAGGGAATTTGCTGTCTTTAATGTATAAAGCATTCTAATTGAATTCCCTGTAAAATAATTTCCCAATATAAAAATCAAACTATCCATACCAAATTCAATTTTGAATCAAATAACCTGACATTAGCGGTAAATAAATTATTATTTATTATCAATCCTGATAACGTTAGCAACACACTGAAGATAGTCAATTTGCCACTGATTTGATGTCTGGTTAATAAATCCAAGTCAACAACAGACCTTCATTGGGTTTGGTGTAGCTTCAACACTTTTATCATACTCAATAATTGCTTTATCTGCAGGAAGAACTTTCCTATTCATTTAATTGAATTTCCAATCATTCTACCATATGAAAGAAAGAAATACTCAAATGTTGTGTTCTATACATTATTACATAGGTGCAGATATTCTTTACAATATATTCAGAGTTCTTATGCTACAAATAATTGGAAATTGTACGAAATAGATTATGTCTAGAATACTTTTTAGTTCAAAACACCTACAGTCAAGCAACTGGCTCATTTCTTTCTTAAATTCCCTTCCCTTTCTCTACACTTTTTTTTCGTGCTGGTTGCTGGCAATGTCAACCATATTTTAACCAGCAGGATGTTAATACATAGCAAATGTTTTAACATTCATGGGTGGATACGGGATTTCTGAAAGGGGGGGTTAGCATGTACTAAAAAGGTGTGCATTCGCAAGCATGTGTGTGACATTTTCCCCTCTTTTTATAGTTTAGGGGTCTACCAAAAGATGGGGGGTTAGGACCTTGATCCCCACCCGACCCGACCCTGTCATTTCTGGAATTCTAGATACATTTATGTTACTCGTTTACTGAATTTCCAGTGGTTTTAAGTACTCAAATAGGATGATCTAAAAGACCTATTGCTTGGCAAAACATCCACAGCAGAGAAAAACCAATAGCTTGTTTTATTTGTTTGTTTGTGGGGTTAGTTTAACACCCAGCCAACCCTTAAGGGTTCTAATACCAGACTGCACAAAGAAAAGCTTTTCAGCTAGTTTTGCGCCACAGGGGCGGTGACGGAATCTATGAAATGAGGTGCCTATTTGTAGCAGTGGGACCTGTTTCAATATGTAGAGGTTTAGGGAAATCCAAGAAGGAGTCATAAAGTGACTTGGAAACTGGAGTTTTATTAACACTGTGTCTGCGCGGGAAGCGCGTCCGAGAAACTCGGCGTTACAGGGAAAAGTTGGATTCATAGCGGTGCAGCCGAAACGGAACGACGCGTAAAATATGGAATCGCGTTACATCCCCAATGGACTTAGAAAAAGCTTACAATCATACATAGCTTATTACAAGTCAGAGTAATTATTACAAGATAATTACATGATGTAGTTGACACTAAACTTTAGTTTGACAATTACTAGAAAATATGTGTCGGATACATAATACACATAACTAGTCGGTATGTAGTACAAATACAAATATGCAATTCTTAAGTCACATAAGAAGCAAGATGACTAGGGCGTTTGGAGCTTCGCCCAGATCTAGACACATAGGGAGTTGGCTCTACAACTGGAGCCTTTTGAGCTTTAGCAGGAACCTTAGGGACCTTAACTGGAACCTTAGCTGGTGTTGTGGGAACCTCCACAGGCTCTTGTACCGGAATATCTCCAGTTGGAACGGTCAAAGGGTAAGGTTCGATCACTACCGGAGTAGGTGTAGGGTCTTCCTGTGTCGGACGCAGGTGTACTCGGTTACGACGTAGAGTAGTGCCGCTATCGGTTTCGATCTCGTAAGATCTTTCGTCAAGTTTCTTTTTGACGGTTGCCTTCTCCCAGGACTTTTCATTGAGCTGATACGGTTTCGCTCTCACAATATCGCCTTCTTGCAGCGGCTTTAAAGGCTTCGCTGTTTTATCATAATAAAATTTCTGTTTTGTCTGCTGAAATTTCAGCTTGTCGGCGATTTCAGACTTTGATCGGTCGGAGTTCAGTAAACTCGCTGTAGTTGGGAGAAGAGTTTTGGTACGTCGACCCATTAATCGTTGAGCCGGGCTCAAATCGATACCTTGCTGTGGCGTGTTACGCACATTCAAAATCGCTAAATAAGGGTCTTCACCAGTTTTGGCAGTCTTTTTCAGGATTCTCTTTGCGGCTTTTACCGCGGCTTCTGCCTTTCCATTAGACCTAGGATGGTGAGGCGAACTAGTTGTATGTTGAATATCATACTTAATCGTGAAATGACGAAAATACGAAGACGAGAATTGCGGACCATTATCTGTGACTAGTTGTTCTGGAATTCCGTATCGAGAGAAATGAGCCTTCAGCTTCTGGATAACTGTCTTCGACGTGACGTCGTACAGTCTATCGATTTCCCAGAAGTTGGAATAATAATCGACTGTCACGAGATAGTCTTTATCATTTAAAGTAAATAGGTCTGCGCCTACTTTCTGCCATGGACGAGAAGGCAGTTCGTGACTCATGAGAGGTTCTTTCGCTTGTGACTGTTCAAACTCTCGACAGGTCTCGCACTTCTGCGTATATTCACGTACGTCATTTGTCATGCCGGGCCAATAAACCATTTCACGGGCTCTACGGAGCGAGCCTTCAATGCCCGTATGACCCGTGTGTAACTCACTAAGGATACTTTTTCGGTTTCCTTTCGGTATGACCAGACGCTCACCTCTGAATACTAAACCATCGGTGACAGCTAGTTCGTCGCGTTGGGCATAAAATTCACGGATCTGAAGCGGGACTTGGTCTTTCTCGGGCCATCCCTGTTGGATCGTCGTTTTAAGCAAAGACAAAATTGGGTCCTCGTGAGTTTTCGCACGGATGTCCATGATCCTTTCTTCGCGCATCGGCAGGTAACTCACTGCATTTACGGACTCGAACTCGCTCTCTCGATGCTGGTTATTGCTGATAAACGCACGGCTCAGCGTGTCCGCGAGTAGCATTTTCTTGCCTTCAAGGTATTCGACCGTGATGTCGTAGGCAAGTGCGCGAATAAGCATACTTTGAAGCCTTTTCGGGGCTCTGTCTAAAGGCTTTTTGGTTATAGCGTGAAGTGGCTTGTGATCGGAATGTACCGTCACGGGTCGGCCGTATGTGAATTGATGCCACTTTTCGAGCGCGAAAACGATCGCCAGCATTTCTTTTTCAATAATCGCGTAGCGCGACTCTGTGTCGGTCAGAGCACGACTGGCATAGGCAATCGGCTTGCCATTCTGCATAAGAGCAGCGCCTATTCCAAACTGACTAGCGTCGCACTGAATAATCAGTTCGCTCGTTGGGTTGTAATACGCAAGAATGGGGGATTCGGTCAATAGCTTTTTAAGCTTTTTGAACGCTTTGTCTTGTGGTTCACCCCATGACCACTCAACGTCTTTGTGTGTGAGGACTGAGATCGGCCTCATGACTTCAGATAATTTCGGCACGTACCTAGCGAGGTATGTCACAGTGCCTCGAAGACGCTCTACCGCAGCGACGTCGGTCGGCGCTTCCATTTTCACAATCGCTTCAATTTTCGCAGGATCTGCTTTCAGACCAGAGGCAGATACGATATGGCCAAGAAAAGTTATTTCTGGCACGTTGAACTTACATTTATCGGGATTAAGTTTAATACCGTGCTCGTCACAACGAACGAGAAGATTCCGCAGGTTTGCGTCGTGTTCCGCGACATCTTTACCGTACACGATTACGTCAACGGCTACGCATTGAACACCGTCGAGGCCTTCAAGGGCCATACAGAGACGCTTTTGGAAGATTTCCGAACTAACTTTTAGGCCAAAAGGGAGTCGGAGCCATCGATAACGGCCAAAAGGAGTAGCGAAGGTAGTGAGAAAACTTGATTCCTCGTCAAGTTCCACATGATGATATCCCTGCTTTAGGTCGCAAGTGGAAAATACCTTAGCACCAGAGAGTTTTGGAAGAACGTCATCTAGGACAGGTAACATGAAATGTTCACGTTTAAGGACCAGGTTAAGGGGCCTAGGATCAACGCAGATACGAATAGCGCCAGACTTTTTCTTTACGACTGACATTTGATTTACCCAATCAGTAGGGCGATCTACTTTACACAAAGTTTTTTCTGCGATATGTCGATTAAGTTCACTAAGGACAGAATCTTTCAGGGACTCAGGGAGAGTACGAGGAGGTCGTACAACAGGTTCGGCACCCTCCTCCAGGGTGAGGTGCGCAGGACCGCCAGGTAGGGTACCTAGTTTTTCGTCAAAAACATGAGGAAATTCACATTTCATGTCATCAGATTTGACAGAACAAACATCGAAGGCATTATAATTAACAGTGATAAGACCCATGCTTTCAGCTGCTTTACGAGAGAGTAAAGGTACGCAGTTGTTATTTTCTACGACGACATAATCTACATTCCATTTTTTCTCAGTTTTGACATTAGTAACTTTGATTTTAACTTTACCGAGAGCAGTCTCACTGGAACCATTCCACATTTTTAGAGTTACAGGTTCATCGCGAATCGTCCTATTACCAACATGCTTTACAGGTAAAATACATACAGTAGCACCAGGATCAATTTGGTGGACAATTTCAGAGTCGTCGATTTTCATTTTGCAATACAAAGGTCGGGCCTTAGGATCAGAAATAGCAGACACGTCATTTACAACACTTACAGAACCTTCGGTAGAATCGTCACTGGACTCGTCATCATTTACAGCGTGTACTTTTCTTTTAGGATAAAAACTACGCTTGGACGATTTAGAATAACCTTTAGAACTTGAAGAAGTTTTAGGCTTATGATCAGGTTTGGTATCAGATTTACCATTTTGACATGTGTCAGAACCAGGAAAGTGGTTAGGCTGTTGACAAGAATAACATGTTTTACCCCAGGCTGGGCAAGCAGATTTGACCATACGATGAGTCTTAGAACAAAATTTGCAACGCTTATCTTCAGACTTTTTGCTAGGATAGTGAGAAACTTTGCTAACTTCCCCTTCAGATTTGTTCATTACAACTTTCTTGTTTTCGTCGTTAAGCTCCATAGATCTACAGATGTTTAGAGTGGTTTTAAAATCTAGCTTAGCTGAACGAGTTAATTTCTCTTTAACTGTATCACTCTTGTGACCGTCCAGAATACGGTCCATAATACGAGCATCACGACAGGCAGGGGTACAAAAGTTACAAGTACTCGCTAGAAATCTAAGGTCAGAAAGGTATTGTTCGAATGTTTCATGTGGTTGTTGTACTCGTCGCGAGAATTTGAGTCTTTCGATGAAGTCACGCGTTTCACTAAGGAAATACTCGTCATACTTTTTAATCAGTGTTCTAGGATTGTCTTTCGTCTCACCGTCACCAAATACGAACCCTTTGTATATTTTACGAGCTTCAACACCAATCGACTGTAGGAGGATCGCCGCTTGGAAGTTTTCGGGCTGACCATGGGCGCCCGATAGTAGGAGATACCGCTCGTAGGCTTCTTTCCAGTCGAGCCAACGTTCACGTTTACCAGGTGAGTCGACGTCCAGCTCGCCAGGAGGTTGTAGGTTGGGTAGAGTAATTGGCACAGGTGGCACAGGAGCACCACCACCAGCACCGCCACCGGCACCAGCACCGCCAGCGCCAGCACCACCGCCAGCACGGTCGTCGTCAGAGTCGGCCATAGCAGTAGATCAGAGGGGTCGACAGCACTGGACTGCAGACAGGGGTGAGACAGTTCAGGTGAATTAATCAGGTCAGGCAACAGGATGACACTAATAAAATACCAGGTCAGCAGGGTGTCACAATAAAATACCAGGACAGCAGGACGGCGAATTAACACCGTGTAGAGTAGGTTGGTACGTAGTGACAAAGGTTGTGACAGTAGAGGAGGTGTACGGCGCGCACAGCACCACAGGAGTTGACACCACAGGTCTAGGAGAGTAGTCACAGGAGGTTGACAGGAGTCAATGTCAGGTTGACACTAACTGACAGCAGGTACAATTACTATTTCTCAGGTAGTAATGTAAAATTCATGAGTTCTCAGACTAAATGACACAGGCAGGTTGAACTATGGTCCAGTTCAGAGTTACAGGAGCAGTTCATTTCTTCAGATTACTTGAGTAGATTCAGACTCAGAGTTACACAGGCTTGTTGACAGGACCACATGCTGAGGGAGGTGGTTGACAGCAGACTCAACCCAGAGAAATGTCCTCAGAAATGCAGTTTACTCACAGTCTCCATTCCCAAAAGTTGTCCAAAGATGATCACTCCACTGCTAGCCACCATGTTTCAATATGTAGAGGTTTAGGGAAATCCAAGAAGGAGTCATAAAGTGACTTGGAAACTGGAGTTTTATTAACACTGTGTCTGCGCGGGAAGCGCGTCCGAGAAACTCGGCGTTACAGGGAAAAGTTGGATTCATAGCGGTGCAGCCGAAACGGAACG
The DNA here is from genome assembly GCA_936440205.1 of Lepidonotus clava. Taxonomy (NCBI): domain Eukaryota; kingdom Metazoa; phylum Annelida; class Polychaeta; order Phyllodocida; family Polynoidae; genus Lepidonotus; species Lepidonotus clava. Next base: position 71,708,616 of record OW387134.1, read on the forward strand.
ACGCGTAAAATATGGAATCGCGTTACAGGACCCAATGCCCTCTTTATAGTGCTGCCATGCTGAGATATCATGTCATAGGCCAACACAATACCCCACCCAGTCCTATCACACTTTGTAATGAAAAATAGTAACATAATTTAATATTATATTGTTGCTACATAATTTTAATTAGGGGGCCAAATCACCAATTGCTAAAGAAAGTTGAGATTTCACAGCTGTTGCATAGCAACCAAAAGTATGGCAAATTTAAAAACTAAAACTGCCCTGGAACTGAGGAAAATACTCAACTTCATTAGAATAAGGTTTGTATTTCTGAAATCTATGCAAATAATGATTTTTATTATTTTTCTAATCTTAAGATCTACATTTGTAGGATATACACAATCTATCTTTCATTTATGGAAAACAAATTAACATCAGCAAACTGTCACACTTCTCCGGACACCCCCCCTATCAATTCCAGGCAGTGTCACGCTTTTCAAACTACCCACCCACCCCCCTGTGCGTGACATCATTTATGGACGGCCCCTAAAATGACTTCATGCAGAAGGGGTGAGAGGGGTTCATGTTTTCATGACCAGGCATGACAAGGGCCAGGGGGGAGGGGGGTCAAGTGGTGCTTGAAAAAGAGGTCGCATTTTCAAAATTTTCCTGGGGGTGGTCCCCCAGCCCATACCCCCTAAGGCCCCCCTCCCTCCCTTACCCTGAATTCCATACCCGGATAAATTCAAAAAATTAGGGCCCTAATAGGGGGGGGGGGGGAATTTAATTCAATTATTATTACTTAAGTTCACTAAAGTACCTTAGAATGCCTCAAATTGCTTGAATGAGAGGTCATATTTTCACAATTTTCCTGGGGCTGGCCCCCCATACGCCCCCCCGCCAATGGGAGGGGAAACCCCTCCCGGAACCCCTCCCATACCCCCCTCCCCCTGGACGGCTACAAGTTATGCCCGCATATTCTACTAACACATTTTTTCAATTCGTGCCCCCCCCCTCCCCCTTACACATTCTTGGATCCGCCCCTGCTTCTTGTTCTCAGCATTTGTATCTGGTAGTTAAAGTACATCTCATGACACTTAGATTAGAGTACGGGGAGTTGGGGACGGGGCCGCGCGGTCATCCCCACCGGCCGCCCGGCCCGGCAGGGGGCCGTCGGGGAGCGCCACATTATTATTATGCGGCGCCTTCGGGACCCATGAGGTGATAAATGTGCACTGACCTTACGAAACCCCGACCACTGGCCCTCAGACTCGGCAGGCGGTCCATGTTGTCAGTGGAAAACAGCTTTTCACAGAAATTGGCAGATTCTCCGATGATCAAACTCAGCTAGGTTTCCGTGCGTTACTCACTTACTGTTACTGTTGCTTAGTGACAGTCTCTTAGTTACTTAGTTACAGTGCCTAAGTTACTTAGTTACAGTCCCTAAGTTACCGTCGTCCTTGGTAACTGCACGGTTTTCTGTGACGTCATCATTTAGCTGGTTGACAAAACACGGATCCACTTCTTCAATTATTGTAGCCTGGTCGCCGGCCCAACGAAACATTTCATATTATTGAGGCTGTGGGCCCAGGCTACAATTATTGCTATTTCGGGGGTTACAACGGATCAAAATACGTCCGTCACACGGACGAGAAGCCCCTAGGACGTGTGACGGACGTAGACTAACGTTACTGCTGGAGTGGAGTCGAGTATTTTATTCAAGAATTTTAGAGCCAAAATTGCATAATGATGTTTTGAACAATATGGTACTTGTAGCTATCATTATCGTTTGGAGCAACTCTCATTATTTTCTAATAACCATTAGCATATTCACTTTTTAATTTTGGCGCGGATCGAGCTGGACCTCGTCGCAGATTGGGCGTAGACGTAGTGGAGCCTACAATCTGCATCCTTCGCACCTCCGCTCCGGGAATATCGGTAAAAGGTTGTCGATGCGGCAGAGTGGTTTTACACAAACTGTACTCAAGAGCTCCTTTCCGCACCATCTGACTACCGTGAAACTAGGATTTCGTAGCAATCAGATGCTACGGGTAGTGTAAGGTTTAAGTTGCACGGCTCACTCTCCCCGCGGATGTTTCGTCTCATCTTTAGGCCGCAGTGAGGACCCTAACTCCGGGCGGAGAGTGATCACAATGTCAACCATCATGGCGGCGTGCTCGGGGTTTGTCCGCAGATTGGGGCTGAAGACTTCAGGTTTTCTGGGCGCCGTGTCCTCGACAAGTCGGCGATGGACGTCTGTCTACAGGGTCAGTGTTAGGGGGTGTTTTCTGTGTAAAATGGCGGGATTTTGTAACCCAGGAGGGGTGTAAGTGGGTCAGGGGCACCTGTCAAACAGCGTCAGCCCGGCCTCAGCAACAGACCCCAGCCTCCACTCCTGAGAAGTCAAGGGCCACAGGCCAAAGGCAAATTAAAAACTGGGCACTGATGTATCGATTGATATGCGTCTTATAAAATTGAAATGATACGTACGTTCTAGGTCTCATATATTTTGTGTGCTTCTAGTTAAGAGACAGATCTACAGCAAAATCTGACAATTAGATTATTATTTTGTGTATTTCACAACAAATAGTTGAAATAGACATGAAAAATATTTTGGATCTATACCTATCCAGAGTGTAACGTGTTATTTAATAGGCTTTATGTCTTTGCCACTATTGGCCAATTATAAGTGAATAAATCGGATTCATGGAGTATGTTTATTGCATCAAATGTCAATTTACATTAGCTTAGATCTAACAGAATCCTAGATCTTATTTTCTTTTCTTTTTTTTATAATTTTTTTTCTTTGACTCTCTTGCAAAATAGAATTGATAAGTATTTTCTGAAGTCATCATGTAAAACGGTAATGTTGTTTTTGGACGGTAATTTGTAATTAATTGAAGTGTTTTTTTTGGTTTTTTTTTGCTAAAATTGTACATTCTTAAAAGCATAAACATTTAGGAGCCCACTCCCTACACAGACACAAACCAGTTGTAACTTTTCCTTGAACATGGAGATTCACTTTGTTCCTTGGCTTAATTTGTTTTGTTGCCAACGGTTGTGTCCTAACCGTAGAGCCAGCCCCAGGGTATTGAGTCAGGTTCTGTCGGTTGTGTGTCGATTCATACAATGTCTGTGGTCTTCCTTTACCTGTTGCCTTTCCCTCCCCAGCTGTCGGCCTGCCAGTTCTCCACCAGTCAGAGACAGAACCTCAAGTTCTACGACACCGCTGAGGACGCTGTACAGAACATACCGGACGGGGCCAAGCTGCTTGTCGGAGGTGAGCAAACATGAACATTTAAAACAGCAAGCACAAAATGTTAACACAGCAAATATATCACGTTGTGTTTTTGTTAAAAGAAATATACACTTTTTCTAAATAAAAAATAAGTAAACTACCATAAATTTAATAAAAGACACGCAAGAAACTATTTAACGTTGCTACAAAAACGTACGCTGTTGCATTTCAATATGTAGACAACGTTTCAGTGTAGCATGTTGTAAATGATAATGTAAATGACGTTTGGGAACATTGTGGGACACCATAAAATCAAAGTGCAGTTGGTCTAGGTTATCGTACAGGGTTAATACATGTAACAGATTCAGCCAAACATTAGGTGTTTCCAGGGTTGGGCTGTACAGCCTGGGTTGATTCACGTAACCTCCTTAACCAAACCCGTATGTATTTTCAGGGTTCGGGCTGTGCGGTATTCCTGATAATTTGGTCTATAGATTATTGTCCAGGGTTAATACACATAACCTCCTAAACCAAACCCGTATATATCTATTTCGGGGTTCAGGCTGTGCGATATCCCTGATAATTTGGTCTAGGTTATTGTCCAGGGTTGTTTTTATTGTCCTGTATGTATTTTCAGGGTTCGGGCTGTGCGGTATCCCTGATAATTTGGTCTAGGTTATTGTCCAGGGTTGTATTATTGTCCTGTATGTATTTTCAGGTTTCGGGCTGTGCAGTATCCCGATAATTTGGTCTAGTTTATTGTCCAGGGTAAATACATGTAACCTCCTAAACCAAATCCGCATGTATTTCCAGGGTTCGGGCTGTGCGGTATCCCCGAGAACCTGATCGGGGCGCTGCTGAAGCACGGATGTAAGGACCTCACCGTGGTTAGCAACAACGCGGGCGTCGATGACTTCGGCCTCGGGCTGCTGCTGCGCTCCAAACAGGTGTGTCTTCCAGGGAGTACTAAAAGAGTTATATTCAATGTTGGGACCGTATCCAGCCATATCCAGACGAAATTTGCTTTGTTAGTTAACTTTGTAAAATCAACCCATCCTTCCCCAACCCGCATTGATGTTAGAAATTATTTTTTTTATTATTTCTTTATTTATACTGACAAAAGTTAGCGCAAGCACTAGTTTACATCTTCTGCCAGTGTTGATGGGCAGTTATAATTCCAACAAGTCTGTTCAAAAGGCTTACCCTATATTGGGTGTTACAAGACAGTCTTGTAAAAGTATGTTGGTCTCGCAGCTATGCAGGAAGACTTACATTGTAGTATCATATCAGTTTTTTGCCTGAATTACTTTCATTTTGTGATATGCATTTACATCCCTTAGATAAACCTCAATTTCTAGATAATTATTATCTAAAATTCTGTCTTTTTTCACTCTTCAGATAAAGCGTATGATCTCTTCCTATGTTGGTGAGAATGCAGAGTTTGAGCGGCAGTACTTGTCGGGCGAGTTGGAGGTGGAGCTTACACCGCAGGTAGGTATACTGGGGGGGGCGACCTATGACGTCAGGGAGGATTCGGTCTTCTCAATTCAATGATTTAATAAAATGACGTAAAATTAGGCAACTGTTCTTAAAATATTATAAAACAGTGACATCCCGGGCATCGCTCACACAACAACAACTCACACATCTGACAATACATGAAGAAAGCGTTTGGTTTTACATATCAAATATGATCATCCAATGCATACATGAAGGCATCTCTAAATCTAGTTTTGATTAATTTACTCCAAATAATACTTTTTTTCTGTCATCATTGTCAATTTGTGCATCTGGCACTATCATACTCATTCTAACTCTGACCCTTCTTACAGGGCACGTTGGCCGAGCGTATCCGAGCTGGTGGCGCTGGCATTCCAGCCTTTTTCACCCCGACAGCGTACGGCACGTTGGTCCACGAGGGAGGTGCACCCATCAAGTATGGCCCAGACGGCAACATCGAGATCGCCAGCGAGCCACGAGAGGTGAGTGAACAAGGCTTACAACTATCATAACTACCCAGGTATAGAAAGAATGCACGTTTTAAATTCCATTTCTTGATAATGCCTACTGGAGAAGTCAGTCATGAATTTTCTTACTATAATTTACTATCTACAGGACCGAGACTTTGAGGGGAAGTCCTACGTGATGGAGCATGCCATCACCGGAGACTACGCACTCGTCAAAGGGTGGAAGGCTGACCGGGCAGGCAATGTAACATTCAGGTAATGCACAAAAACTATTAGAAAAAGTTTTATATATCCAACAGGAAGACTCGATCTAAATCTGCCTGATCCTATGAATATACATCACGTGCTTATATTGTAGAAAAATCGTGTGGTTGCCTAATCTTGATGATCATGCAGAAAGACCTATCGATAAATCCCATAAATATCCATTTTTATGAGCCTGCACAAGGCCCTTAACTTTACCTTGTCTGTCCCTACAGAATGGTAGGCCGTAACTTTAAATTGTCTGACCCTGTAGCCATTTCATCTGACCATGAAGAGAGACGCCCATAACCTTTACTGGTCTGGCCCCATCGAAAAACAAACCATAACATTATATTTCCCTACACTTCACTTGCCTGACCCTACAGAGAGGTAGCCTGTAACTTTAACTTGTTTGACTCCACAGAAAGACAGCCCGTAACTTCAACCAGCCGATGGCGAAGGCGGGCCGGATGACGTTCGTGGAGGTGGAGGAGATCGTGGACGAGGGGTCCATCCCGGCCGAGGACGTCCACCTTCCCTCGGTCTACGTCCAGGGCGTCATCAAAGGGCCCAAGTACGAGAAGCGGATTGAGGTACACCTATTGGATATACTTATTTAGATTGTATTCTTTCCCTGCTATTTGGGCCGAAGTGGGGTTGCCATACCATGCACGCCATGTAGGTTACAACACCTTCCTTCTATTGAACTATTTATTGAATCTGTGTTCGTCAAAATACTCTTGAGCGAATAGCGTGAATGATGATTTGTTGTCCAGAGTTTCCAGTGAAAATGATACCGCATGCAATGTAGTAAAACAGTCAGGAAGCTAACATTTCAAAATATCTGGAATAGAAACGCGTTTTCATTTTTCCCGCTTTTGAAAATAACGTGATAACCCAATTTAGATAATGAAAACGTTTTTGCATGCAGGAGACGTAGAAAAGTTCTTATATGGAAAAGATTTTCTCCTATGTTACATATAGAAGTTTGCCAAAGTTTGTCCCACCATTACCACTTACAGCTGTCACCTAGCTTCATGTTGTGTTTCAGAGGAAGACGTTACACCGCGGGGAGAATAAGGGCGGTGAGCTGAGCCCAGCCCAGCAGATGAGGAACCGCATCATCAAACGGGCAGCGCTCGAGTTCAAAGACGGCATGTATGGTATCCTTGTCAAGACACAAGTAGTCACGGATATGTATAATACATACTAGACTTAAGCAAAGCCCGGTGGGTTTTAAGATGTGTTCAGGAGATTTATATGGAATAAATGGGCCTGGCCCATTGGGCTAGATATTATCTTTTGATAATTATGTGGTGAGGCATGGAAATTAGATCATTGACAGATTAAAATGAGGAAGTTCTGTGAAATATCTTCCTTTCTTGATTGAAAAATTCATAAGGGTTCGCTTTATCAATTCCTCAATTGTGAATTTTATAAGCTTAGTTTTTGTGGGTTTTGCAAGGGAATCACATTCGATGAAGAATATGCATGTGTCTTCAATTTGGAAAAAATATCAGTCCCTCAATACGTGTTTTACTGTGGAAATTTGAGTGGATTAAAGGAGAGTAAACTGTGAACTATCACCAGAGTCAGTCCTTGACACAGTAAAGCTAACCTGGGGATTGGCATGCCCATGTTGGCGAGTAACTACATCCCGGCCGGCATATCGGTCAACCTGCAGAGTGAGAACGGCGTGCTCGGACTGGTGAGTCGGCTACACCTTGTATCATAATAATTCAGAGATGCCATTTTTCCTTCTTTTTCCGGATTTCCGGATTTTTGCCAGTACATAATAGAAATGAAATTAATATTTGTCTGTACAAAAGTCAACAATTTTGCTTTCTAGCTTATTCTTATACCCTTTCTTAGCGATCTAAACCATAAATTTGCGTTTTCTAGCCAATATTTCCAACCTATTAGTGTCTAAACTAAAAATCCGGAAATGTCCTTCCTACTTTTCCGGATTTTTCATCAATCCTGGGTGGCATCTCTGTAATATGGAGAAATAGTCTGCACAAGCACCATATAGATATAAAAAAAAAACCGTCATAGAGCCAAACTTAGACCAGGCCTTGGTAACTTCAGGCTTTTTTTTACGTTTTTCTTTCCTTTTCATTTCCGTAGTTTTTTTTTTTTTTTTTTTTTTTTTTTTTGGGGGGGGGGGGATTGTTTTGTTTTGTAGGGGGGCTGCTGTTTCATTGTCCTTTTACCACCATGTCTTGTACAATTGTAAAGTATGGTTCATAGTTACTACCCATGACAGAGATATATTTCAAATTTTTCGTCTGATTTCAGACTTTTCTACCTCAACACCTCTAATGATAAGTCTCAGAATAGGAGATTGCTGTATTACTCCCTTGTGGTGACGGTGTATTGACCTATGTGAACCATGTTTCAGGGTAACTACCCGCGGGAGGACGAGGTCGACCCGGACCTGATTAACGCTGGGAAGGAGACTGTGACCGTTACGCCCGGAGCATCCTACTTCTCCTCCGATGAGTCCTTCGCCATGATCCGCGGGTAAGGAAACTTGTCAAATTCACAATACGTCTTTTATAAAGTATTTTAATTAGCAATCTACATCCAAAGAAACATCGTTCTGCCTGTTGTCTAAGTTTAACTTGTATGCATATATTAATGCCTTTTTAAAACAAGACATGTATGGTGTCTCCATTCCTGGATTCATAAACCTTTTCTGGATATGCATTCTACTCACCTACAAAGATCAATAAGATCTTATTATTGTTTAAAAGTTTCTGGTGTTATTTTTTACAGCGGCCACATTCACCTGACGATCCTTGGTGCGATGCAGGTGTCGCGGTACGGGGACCTCGCCAACTGGATGATCCCCGTGAGTACAGTATAATCCCCTTTGGGTCTTATAAATGAAACTAGGATCACAGCAAAAAGCAAGTATAAGGCTTGTAAAAACCTTATAGTTAAATTACTAGTACTGTATTATTCTTCCATATGTAACCCTTGCCCTGTGGTTTTATTACTCTCCAGGGTAAGATGGTGAAGGGGATGGGTGGTGCCATGGACCTGGTGGCCAGCAGTGGGACATTGGTTATAATGTTGTATTATATGTTGATCTGTAAGCTGTATGTAACCCTTGCCCTGTGGTTGTACTCTCCGTATAGGGTAAGATGGTGAAGGGGATGGGCGGTGCCATGGACCTGGTGGCCAGCGGTGGGACTTATAATGTTTTACCCTGCTGTAACCTGTTAATAACCATTGCCCTGTGGTTGTACTCTCCGTATAGGGTAAGATGGTGAAGGGGATGGGCAGTGCTATGGACCTGGTGGCCAGCGGCGGGACTGTTCTAATGTTGTGTATTGATCTGTATTCTGTACATAACCATTGCCCTGTGGTTGTACTCTCCGTATAGGGTAAGATGGTGAAGGGGATGGGCGGTGCTATGGACCTGGTGGCCAGCGGCGGGACTGTTCTAATGTTGTGTTTTGATCTGTATTCTGTACATAACCATTGCCCTGTGGTTGTACTCTCCGTACAGGGTAAGATGGTGAAGGGGATGGGCGGTGCCATGGACCTGGTGGCCAGCGGCGGCAGCAAGGTGGTCGTCACAATGGAACACACGGCCAAGGTAAGGTCACCTAAGAGTATAGGTCAGATCTGAAGTTCACATTTAAACCTGACGAAAAATAAACTGTTCGTAACATAGAATTCTGAATGAAGGCTAGGGAAAGGTTAGATGAGACGTGCAGATTGATTTGAATTGAAATTTAGTGTAATGGTTTGTTTTAGGAGAAAACTCCAATCTTGGCAACCTTTTATCACTCAGGCTTGCCAAGGAAAATGATTAATGTCATTCATTAGTAAATATTCATAGAAAATAATTTGAAGTAAATTAGTTATTAGCACACATCAATATCAAGTTTAATTTGTTAGGAAATGATTAAAACAAAGTAATAAGCTATAAGCAAATAAATTTCCCCATATATTGACTAATTTGCTATGTCTAATCCTTTAGGGAGGCAAACACAAGATTCTCAATAACTGTGAACTGCCACTGACGGGGAAGCGGTGCGTAGACATGATCATCACAGAAAAGGTAAGTGATTGCTTTTGTTTTCTCATCTTTACCCTGGCACTTGGTATGAAGTTAGAACAATGAAACATAACTGGTCGGCCCGCTGTCAGTATAACGTGACTGAGTGGGATATCATTTAGGCCTATGACATGATATCTCAGTGAGGCAGCACTATGAAGAGGGCATTGGGTCCCACAGCTACAATTAGGCACCTCATCTCATGAATTTGGTCTCTGCCCATGTGGCATAAAACTACCTGAAAAACATTAGCTTGTGCAGTCAGGAAAGAACCCTGAAGGTTTGGCCGGACGTTAAACTACCCCAACAAACAAGTCTCATCTTTACTCACTAGGTGTTTGATTGGATGTTGTCTAACAATGCTCTTGCAAATCTAGAAAAATGCATCATTCCTATCTTTATATTGAGGGCGCTCACAAGGCTGGGCTGGTCTAACCTCATGTACCTTGTTGCTTTCAGGGCGTGTTTAACGTAGACCACGAGGCAGGCCTGACACTGGTGGAGTTGGCAGATGGTGTCAGTGTCCAGGAGGTGGTCGAGGCCACCGAGTGTGAGTTTGAGGTAGGTGGTCAACATACTCTTTAGATAAAAATTAATAAGCCCATCCAACATTAGGTACATCCCAGTCTTAGCGAGGGTTGGACAAAATTACTAAGCCATCTTTGTCTCCTAGAGTTGAAGTTACTGAAATAACTATGAATCATATTTGTCTATCCTAAGCATTGACAAAACATTATGAGTTCTTAAATCTTAACGACCGTCAGATTTGCAGGTTTGCCAGTCAATCAAAATGTTGCATTTCAGGGCAAAATGAGGTTGGACATTATAGGTTTGGTAGATTGGTTTTAATGTTGGTTTCTATGGAAAAATGGCCAAAATATGTACCTTGATTTTACCAAATTTATAAGCAATTTCATCAACCGAAATGGTTTGGTTCATTTGTACTATGCAACTGTATTCATGGAATAAGCACAGAGGCAGTTTTGAAAGTATTTCATCATAAACTTTAATGTTGTAAACTAGGATGGGCTTATCAAGTTCCTTAAATTTCCTCATTTGAAAAAAAAGGTTTCTCTTGAGAAATAGCATTTTTCAAATTCCATAATGGGGCACATTGTCCGTGGTTCCAATGGCCGGCGATTCTGTATCAGGGCCAACAAATCAGCCCAGTTTGCCAACCAGTTTTTCAGATTTAAACATGAATATAAGGCCTGTCAGCCCTGATGGCTGACACCCTTGAAAGTTAGTCTTGCTCACTGATTGTACTGTATAGTCTTCCCTATGCCCCTTCAAGTACATTCTCCTGTGTAACCTTACCTATGCCCCTTCCAGTACATTGTCCTGTATAACCTAACCTATGCCCCTTCCAGTACATTGTCCTGTATAACCTAACCTTTGTTCCTTCCAGTACATTGTCCTGTATACCCTAACCTATGCCCCTTCCAGTACATTGTCCTCTACCTACCCTATGCCCCTTCAAGTACATTGTCCTCTATAACCTAACCTATGCCCCTTCCACTACATTCTCCCGTATAGCCTACCTTCCAGTATATTGTCCCATATAACCTAACCCACGCCCATTCCAGTACATTGTCCTGTATAACCTAACCTAAGCCCCATCCAGTACATTGTCCTGTATAACCTAACCTATGCCCCTTCCAGTATATTGTCCTATATAACCTAACCTATGCCCCTTCCAGTACATTCTTCTGTGTAACCCAGTTTGGAAAGAACCCTGTGTGGTTGGCTGGACATTAAACTACCCCAACAAACAAACAATCCTGTATTACCTAACTTATGTCCCTTCCACCTGGTCTGATTTGCTGACCTCTCGCTCCCTGAACAGGTTGCAGAGGATCTCAAACCCATGCAGCAGGTCAATGCCTGATGTGACAAAGTGGACATGTGACGTCATACAGCGAGACGATGTCAGAAGCATTTTAATGACATCATACAACTCAACTTAAGAAGAAAGACACTTCAAATTATCATCGGAAAGAAGTGACATCATGCCGTGACTATTTCTCCTGTATGCTCATATCTTCTGACATTCAGCTTTCGTACGACAGCTTTACAAAATCTGTGAGGTCACAGTTTAGGAATTTTGAGTGACACACATAATCATGACGAGTGTGCTTATTAACCAAGGTCAGTATTTCTCTATATGAGGAACAAAAAATTTGAGGTGATTCAGGGGTGGAAATAGCACAGGCCCGGGGGACTGAGGCTCCTAGAAAATCTATTGTGCCACCAAATTTTTTAGTTAAGGGCCCGACGGGCCCCAAAAAATCCACAACTTTGAGAGAAAAGTATCAAAAGTGCCACTGAAACTTGCTTCGGGTCCTCATGCTTTAATATAAAGGCGCCCGACTGGCTCCTGAGTACTTGTACCTTATTTCGACCCCTGTAATTCAGTGGCCAGCTTATGTACCCAAGGTGATGGGATCCTTTGAGAGTTATGGAACCACTGCTTGTTCACCTGGAGATTATCTCAAGTATTAGAATAAAACAGTGGGAAGAGAGAGAGTTCTCAGTCTTCTCCACTCTGTCATTGTTAAGGAGATCTCAGGTGAAAGGCCTAGAAAAGGTCCTCAATCAAAATCAAGTGCTTCTGCTTTGTACCAAATTCTCTAATCATGAAAAAAAAATCAAGCTCTTGCCTGAGTAATTTGTTTTGAATGTAACATCATTTTTCTTACATGAGTCTCACATTTATTAAGTATAACCCTATTTTGTCTTACAAAGATTGTAATTGTTACTGTGGGAGTGGGTACCTAGTCCCACAGCTTGCTATGAAGTTTATTTAGCGATCACTTGACATAGAGTTCAGAGGTGTGTATATAGTATAGCCTGTAATATTTGTACAATAAAGACAGTGTACCAAAAGAATATCCTGTTTTCTGTCGTTAAACATAATTGTGTAGATTGCTGTCTATGCTGTAGGATTCTAGAGACTCAGTTGTTATAGGTCGGCTTGATCACTCTGTCGATGAAATCATATAGAGTCTGACTTTAAAGTCTTTAAAGCTTTAAATCAAAGCCGACCTATTCTCTTCTTTGGTAAGTTCTGAGATCGGTGACGGTAAAATGCCGCGTTATGCCTGTAACGCGTCAATTCTGCCAATGCTATTTCAATGGTGACCGTGTCCCATCGCGCGGCTGCTTCGCGTTATGCCTGTAACGCTGCAAAATGACGATGTCCCAAATCGATTCTGAGCTAAAATACCCACATTCTTGGGCTTATTTGAGCATACATCGCAGAGATTTGGATATATAGAATACAAATAAATCGTTTAAATCGTCCGAAATCGTTATATGACCAAATAAAACCAGAAATCCGTGCAGCGTTACCGGGCGTGAGGCGCGTCAAATGCCGCGTTATGTTTGTAACGCGGCAGCCGCTTTCCATCGGTGACAGGGAATCTGGGTCAAAGGTCATCAACTATGCAGGCCTATTTCACCATGAACTCAGTCGATCTAACTTTAGTTATTGGTATACACAGATAGATTTCGACCCATAGCTAAGCCTCCCACTGTCCCAGAATCGAAAATAATGCGAAATAACGCGTCTAAACGCGTAAATGCATCGCGCTGTTTTCTTGCAATCCTTCGCCTCCCCCGGTCACAGAGCCCAGACCGCCCCGCGCTGCCGGCGGGGACGGTTGGTTGTTACCGGGGGCTGCGCCTTCTCCGCCTGTTTACCTGGATTACCCTTTATCTGATTGATTCAATATATATATTTTGACGTCTGGACCTCCTTAAACGCATACAACGCATTGAAAACTCATGCGTGATCCATGCGTTCTTATCGAAGGGAAAAAATTGGATCAATCGGACACTGTCACTGCTGTCAGACCGCCCCGAGCTGGCGGCGGGGACGGTTGGTTGTTACGGGGGGGCTGCGCCTTCTCCGCCTGTTTACCCGGATTACCGCCTTATCTGATCGATTCAATATATATATTTGGACGTCTGGATACCCTTAAACGCATACAACGCATTGACAATTCATGCGGGAACCATGCGTTCGTATCGAAGGGAAAACATTGGATCGATCGGACACGTGGAGGCTTGACGCTGTCAGACCCATTCATGGCGCCGTCAACCCTTCGCCGGATTCTCTCCCCATCACGCCTGCATCGATATATATTGAACTCAGGAAACCAGGATGACATTAAACGCATCAATTGTGGAGGATATACGCTTTGAAACGCATTGAGGACTCCAGCACAGGCCTTAAAGGTGGGTTCATATATTTTTTCCAGCATTTGAAATAATACCGTTGAAATCTAGGCCTAACGCACATTGGTCGGACACTTGCAATCTGAAAAATAATTATTTTAGGCCTTATTACCCCTACCAAAATGAAAGTGATGTAGATATCTATGTTCCCATATATCTCAGGGTCCTATAAATGATAATATAGATTGATATTTTAGGCCTGGAAACGCTTGCAATAATATTTTACAGATGGTGCAGTCTTAGGCCTAGGGGCTTGCTGTTCAAAATGATTCAAAAATTAAATTATTTGTGAAATTGTCACTATAGTGTCATTTTTTTCTGACCTACCACCAAAATATTCAATCTGAACTTAAATATGTCTAGGCCTGAGTCACTGTCAGTGTCTGAATCATTCCCATTCAATGTTAAAACATAGGCGTCACACTGTCAATAAGTTGTTTGATTATTTTAGGCCTAAAGATTAAAATGGGCCGACCTATCACTATCAAATACTTTTGATAGTAACTTTGGTCATTATGTCGTTTGGTCTTGTTTGACTGTTCCTCCTTCTGCTGAGGACCCCTTTTACACACTCTACTAACAAGTCCCAATAATTTGCTTTCAAGTCCTATGCCCTGCCCCATCTGTCAAGTGTACCCCATGCTGTCATCACCTTTGCTTAACCCCATGCTGTCAAATTACCCCTGCTGTACCCCAGCTGTAGATTCCTCCTACTCTACCCCCAGCTGTCAAGTCCCACTGATCCACTCCCAGCTGTCAAGTCCCACTGATCCACTCCCAGCTGTCAAGTCCCACTGATCCAATCCCAGCTGTCAAGTCCCACTGATCCAATCCCAGCTGTCAAGTCCCACTGATCCAATCCCAGCTGTCAAGTCCCACTGATCCAATCCCAGCTGTCAAGTCCCACTGATCCAATCCCAGCTGTCAAGTCCCACTGATCCACTTCCAGCTGTCAAGTCCCACTGATCCACTCCCAGCTGTCAAGTCCCACTGATCCACTCCCAGCTGTCAAGTCCCACTGATCCACTCCCAGCTGTCAAGTCCTACTGATCCAATCCCAGCTGTCAAGTCCCACTGATCCACTCCCAGCTGTCAAGTCCCACTGATCCAATCCCAGCTGTCAAGTCCCACTGATCCAATCTCAGCTGTCAAGTCCCCCTGATCCAATCCCAGCTGTCAAGTCCCACTGATCCACTCCCAGCTGTCAAGTCCCACTGATCCACTCCCAGCTGTCAAGTCCCACTGATCCAATCCCAGCTGTCAAGTCCCACTGATCCACTCCCAGCTGTCAAGTCCCACTGATCCACTCCCAGCTGTCAAGTCCCACTGATCCACTCCCAGCTGTCAAGTCCCACTGATCCACTCCCAGCTGTCAAGTCCCCATGCTCCACTGCAAGCTGTCAAGTCTCCCTGATCCACTCCCAGCTGTCAAGTCACCCTGCTCCACTCCCAGCTGTCAAGTCCCCCTGCTCCACTCCCAGCTGTCAAGTCCCACTCCCAGCTGTCAAGTTCCCCTGCTCCACTCCCAGCTGTCAAGTCCCCCTGCTCCACTCCCAGCTGTCAAGTCACCCTGCTCCACTCCCAGCTGTCAAGTCACCCTGCTCCACTTCCAGCTGTCAAGTCACCCTGCTCCACTCCCAGCTGTCAAGTCATCCTGCTCCACTCCCAGCTGTCAAGTCTCCCTGCTCTACCCCCAGCTGTCAAGTCTCCCTGCTCCACTCCCAGCTGTCAAGTCCCCCTGCTCCACTCCCAGCTGTCAAGTCCCCCTGCTCCACTCCCAGCTGTCAAGTCCCCCTGCTCCACTCCCAGCTTTCAAGTCCCCCTGATCCAATCCCAGCTGTCAAGTCTCCCTGATCCACTCCCAGCTGTCAAGTCCCCCTTTCAACTCCCAGCTGTCAAGTCCCCATGCTCCACTCCCAGCTGTCAAGTCCCCCTGCTCCACTCCCAGCTGTCAAGTTCCCCTGCTCCACTCCCAGCTGTCAAGTCCCCCTGCTCTACTCCCAGCTGTCAAGTCACCCTGCTCCACTCCCAGCTGTCAAGTCCCACTCCCAGCTGTCAAGTCCCCCTGCTCCACTCCCAGCTGTCAAGTCCCCCTGCTCCACTCCCAGCTGTCAAGTCCCCCTGCTCTACTCCCAGCTGTCAAGTCCCCCTGCTCTACTCCCAGCTGTCAAGTCACCCTGCTCCACTCCCAGCTGTCAAGTCACCCTGCTCCACTCCCAGCTGTCAAGTCCCCCTGCTCCACTCCCAGCTGTCAAGTCCCACTGCTCCACTCCCAGCTGTCAAGCTGTCATTTGTATTGTGACGAAAATATTATTTTCTAAAAGAATGTAATAATTGATTTATTAGTCATTCGTATTTTGATGTTTTTACAAGAATGGTTACATACTTTCTGGACTAGAATATAAAAATGTCCCCAGTGACCATCCAATTTACTACAATTTTTCTGTTGTAAAAATGTCTTTCAAGTTGCATAATTTAAATAGAATATTAAGGTTAGATCTTTGATAGCGCGATTGCCTTTTAAAGGAACACTTTTAAAGAAATAACCAAGATTAATAGGTGAACATTCATTTCTTTTACGATACGTTTTGTTTGAAAAAATGTATCGCATGTTATATGTTTATTGGAATACCTTTTATGTAACCAAAAATGAATCAATTTGACAAATGAGTGCTTATGCAGTTGGAAGACGGGATTTACAAACATTTTATTAAATCGGATATGAAATATTGCGTACTCTAATTCAGCGTTAAATCCGGTCGACAAGTTGGGGCTGGGCCCTCAATCGGCTCTGGTTAAGACTGTCCATAAGACGCTGTGACATCACAGGTGGGTCTTTAGGCGTGTAGGCCTATTATAGGCTTAGCGCCGGCCTCCTCCCCCGGCCGCCCGCCCTGGTTAGGCCTCCTCCTTAGGCCTATTAAGGAGCTGGCGCGCCTAAGGCCGGCCTATTGAGTGAATATTAATACTAATGAAGCTCTCGGGGAGCGGGCGGTATGAAGCCCTCCGTACGGCCCCCTTATGATAAAGTCCCGGTGAGTAAAGTGCCGGCCGTATTCACCGGGACGTTCTGATTGGCTTCTGACTTGACGTCGGCACGTATCCAACACACGCACCACAAACAGTACAGCTGACATGGTCAGCGGCTCTAGGGTTTACTGTAAACCACAGACATACATAACATGTTATGTATGTCTATGTGTAAACGCATTAATTTTCACGCTGTCCATATTTTCGCCCATTTCGCGCACCACTGTAAATGTGTGAAAATATGATGTGAGTGAAATTTATCAGTATTATAGAACAAATTAAAATAACTATCAAATACACGAAATATTCAAATCATTGCTTGGTGCACGAAATTTAGCATGGCGAAAATATATATCACAGTATTAAAATACACAGGTGCGACTTGGGTTAAATATACAGATACTGTACCGGCCTTCTGGGGGAACTTTGCTTAAACGTTAACTGACATAAACACTGGTATGAGAAGCCTTAAACTACATTTCGTCGATGAGACGACTGACTAGATACATCTTAAAACAAATTATATTCTGTAGAGAATGTAATAAAACAGTGACTAGACTAAATAAATACTTTTGTTATTTACTTAACAAAGATTAGGGCTAAAACCCCGATGTACAAATGCATATATATATATAGGCCTAATAAAATTATAAACATGTGTGTATGCCATATATATTCGTACATGGGATATACATGTATATATTAATCCTCGCTGGGGAAGGGTCAATCTCATGAATGACATCATTACGTCGTGTTCACTGCAACATCCGGTAAACGTTCTGCATAGGAACATTGTCCCACTGGGAGGACTCAAAGATGTTTTGATAGATAAAAAAACAACCTCTCTTTGTGTGTGCAACATACGCACTAGAAGCATAGTCTTTGTCCAAAGCTTCTTATCATCTAAACTAAACCCCTTTAACCGGAGCTTAGGCTAACTTAAAAGGGGCATATTTTAACTTTTGTGTGTGAGACCAGAGGTAGACGGAGAGTCACGACCCTGAGAAGGTGGCCTCAGCTGGCGGCCTTGACCTTCATGGCCATGAGGGGTTCACACAGCGCCCCCAGGCGGGCCTTGCCCTTCTTCCCGCCGCCCGCCGACGACGACGACGACCCCTCCGACACGTCGTCCTTCCGGCGGCGCCCGCCCCCCGACCCAGAAGTGGTGGTGGACGACGTGTCGGAGCTCCCGGCGTCCGAATCCCCGCGGAGTGTGAGGAGGGCAGCGAGTTGCCGCTTCTTGAAGGCGGCCCCCGCCCCGCGCCGCGACTTGCCGTCGGCGCCCGGCCCCCCCGCGCCCAGCGCCGACGACCGCCGACCTCCGGCCACCGACCGCCGGGAGCACACGGACGCCACGTCGGACACCGACCCCGACAGACTCTCCGACGCCAGCGCGCTCGACGGCCGCAGCGACGACGTGTCTTCTGAACTGGGTTCCGGTTCCGGCGGAAGTGGTTTGACCCCGGCGACGAAGGAGGGCGTGAACTGGAACTGGAAGGCCCCGTAGAGCTTCTTCATCTGGTACCTCCAGGAGGCGGGGGAGGGGGGCGGCGGGGGGCGGGCGGCGGGCCGGACCCGCCGGATGTGGGGGTGGTGGGCCGTGCCCGCCCGGACACACTCCACCGGGTCCACGTTAAACACCAGCTCCGGCCTGTTCCGTAACTCGGACACGCTGGCCGCCCGGTACAAGCTGCAGTCGGCGTTCAGTAGTTCTGTTTCCGGGTCCACCTCCTCCTCCGCCTCCCGCCGCCGCCGCGCAGACCGACGACCGGATATGGGCCGCTGACCGGATACGGGTCGCTGACTGGAAGAGGGTCGCTGACCGGAAGTAGTGGGCCGCGCGGAGGTGACGACGACGCGGACGCGCGCGCCGACGGAGAAGCGGGCGGGGGACGGGGGCGGGGTGATGGCGGCGGCCTTGACCTTGGCGGCCTGCTCCAGTTGGGCGAGACGTTTTGTCCGCTGCTCCATGGCGGTGAGACGGGTGAGGCCCTGGGGGAAGCCCTGACCCTGGGGGAAAACCTGGGCCTGGGGGAGGCCCTGACTGACCGGGCTGGGAGGGGCGGGGCTGGCGGGGGGCCCGCTGCTGAGGCTATCGTCCAGGTGAAGTTCTGTGGTGACGGTCTCTATGGTCTTGTCCTCTGCCCCGTCCGCCGGGCCCGGCACCCTGGTACCCTCTGCTTGTTCCGCCCCTTCTACTACCCCAGTACTCTGGGCCCTGACCGCCCCCTCTGGTGGCCCAGTACTCTGGGCCCTCACCGCCCCCACGATGATCCCGGCGCAGTCCCCGTGCCCCGCCCTCAGCGCCTGCTGGACAGGCGTCACCCCGCGCTTGTTCCTCACGTCCAGCGGTAACTTGTACCTGTTCAGGGCGGTGACCAGTGCACCCACCACCTTGGGGTTCCCCCTGGCGGCGGCGTAGTGCAGCGCCGTGTTGCCGAGTCGGTCGGGCAGGTTCAGGTCGTAGTCGGCGGCCCCCAGGAGGACGTGGACCAGGGGCCCCCGCCCGGCCAGCACCGCGTGGTGCAGCGCGCTCAGCCCCGCCCGGTCACGTGACCCGGCCTGGGCCCCCGCCTCCAGCAGGAGGCGCGCCAGGCCGACCCCCCACGGAGCGGGCGTCACCCGCGCGCACAGTGTCAGTGGCGTCCGGCCCTCCGCGTCACGCTCGTTCACGTCAGCCCCGAACTGCGCCAGGAAGCGCACCTGGCGGAACAAACCCGAACTGATGGCCGCGTTCACCCCCGGCGCCACCAGCGTGAAGAACGAACGGCCGCTTCCGGTTCCGGTCTGCGGCCCGTCGCCACTTCCGGTGGTGGCCAGCCGGGAAGGGGTGCGGTACGAGGAGAGGGTGGTCGCCATGGTTACACCTACAGGGTCACAGCGTACAATTCACAGCTAACACGTCACAGCTATCACGCCACACACGTTATTTCCAATACATCCAGGGTGTCACAACATATGCCGCCATCTTAGTTCAGTTCCGGTTTGCGGACGGTAACTTCCGGTTTTGCCTGAGGTTCCAACCACTCACTGATAGTCGCAGGGATGAGTCCAGCAGGTGACGGCTGTGGGGCCGGGCATTATCTCACATTGAGGGATGATCCGAGGGCTTTATCTCATAACACGACCATCACGGTACCTTATCACCTGACACGCGACGATTATCTCTATGAGAAATAGATCCTGGTGAAATATCACAGTTTGTATTCAATAGCCCAACGGTAATGGTCTCCCCGACTGGTGGTGCTGAGAGCCCGCCGAGGGAATGGTCACTCTGTAATGGACTGATATAGTGGTCACTTAAGTAGTGGTCAGTAGGTTACTAGGCATTGGTCACTCAGGACTGAGGTAGTTGTCAGGCAGGCAGTGGTCACTGCATGGGTAGCAATCTGTAGACTGGTGTGTAAACGAAAGGTCCTCTCCTTAAATGGCTTAAATCCGTAGACTGGTGGTCGCTGAGGCGCCAGAGCCCAGCCAGGGAATGGTCTCCGAGGGGGTGGTCACTTATGAAACAGTAAAGTAGTGATCACTGGGTACCATCCCAGAGAAGCAGTAGGGTTCTGGTCAGTGTGAAAGTGGTCAGTGAGGAGGTGATCCTAATGTAGTGATCTCTGGTATTGGTCCCTGGTACAGCAGACAGGCAGTGTAACTGTTCACTGTGTACCGTGGTCAGCCTGTGATCTGCCGTCAGTTTACCTGGTCAGTCCCCTGTAGTGGTCAGTCCCCTGTAGTGGTCAGTCCCCTGTGGAGGACAATCGGTCGCTCCACGCGGGGGGTCCCCACCCCCGGCCGCTCCTGTTTACGGGTCAACTGACCACACACCCCGTGTCCACACCACCCCTCTCCTCCACACCACCCCTCCTCCTCCGGCCTCTCCTCCTGAGTCCAATGTCCACACTCAGGTCTTTGTCCACCCGGCTGTATGGCCCTTTGGTTAACACACCTTCCTTAGGTTTCCTCCAGTGGTCAGTTTGTCCGGTCCTCCAGGCGGGTTTGTTCACACACCTCTCGCCGCTCCCGGTCAGTGAAGGCACACACTCGGCCGTCGTCTAAACACCAAACACGGCTCCCGGACGTCTGACGGGGGCCTCCTGTGGGCCTCCTGTGCGGCGGTGTAGGGGGGAGGGGGAGGTGGTGGGGGTCTAGCGGGGGCGCAGGTGAGATATGGTTAAAGCGGGCGTCGGGCGGGGCGGGGGAGGGAGGTGCATGGGGGGGGGGGGGGGCACTTGGGTCTCAAAAAAGGTACTCAGTGGGCGCCCAGTCACTTTATTCCAATTTGGAGGGAAGGGGGTTGAACTGCTTCTATAGAACAATAGTGAGGCAGTAATGATTATTGTCTAACTATTCCATGATATTGAGACCCATTCAGGAGCGGTCAGTCACAAATAGTAGGGGCGCTAGTTTGGCAGAGGGCACCTTCTCCCAAACTGCCCGCGGGCCGTGCGGTAAGCCGGCCGTCAGGTGTAGGCGCGGCCCTCTCCAGGCCGGACCGTGTTGTTTAAAGGTAAGGCGGATTACGAAGGTTCCCTAACAGCCCCCTCCCACTCCATGCACTCCAAAGTTAAGGCCCGGCCAAACTTACCAACTCAACTTGACTAGACTGGCGTTACCAGTGACGGATGGGGACATTTTGATAAAAACAAATAAGGGGGGGGGGGGGGGGGGGGGGGCTTTTCCCCAGAATTTTATATTAAAAAATCTAAATTTGGCCAGAAAAAAAGGGGCCGCGAGCCCCCACATCCCTTTTCCCTCTAAATCCGCCACTGGTGACAGCAACTGGCGTCAGGATCCGCGACGGTCTAGTTTTAATTGTTATTCCCTGCATCGCTATGGGATGGGGCCTGACAGTCGTCGCCCTCACAGGAAATTGTAAAAAGTTAATCTAATGCACCGAAGATCCTGTCACGGATTTTTTTGTGGGGCACCTCATATTTTTCTAATAAGACCGCCTTTTAAAATCTCTGGATCCATGTCTGCCAGCCGTACATGTTCAATACATCAATATCTACAACCTTACGGATCTGTTCTAGGAAATGCCCTCAACTCCAGTCGTAATCTGTCACACTGAGGACTGAGTTAAACTTAACTCGATCGTCGATTTCAGTCGGTAAGTGTGGTCGGGGCTTTACTCCACAGACTTTCAGTCAATCTCCAAACCTTTATTAGTCCACGTATTTCTATATGTGTCTTAGCGAACCTGTCTTTTATTTGGGCTCGTTGTGTAATCAACATTTCACATTTGGACGCGACTTTTCAACGTTAAACCTACGGCGTCACCGCGTCCACCAAATTTCAACTTTTAATTTAATAAATATTGTTTGTCTTTGTAAGTTTGTTGAGTATGTACTGAATATTATGATTTTGTAGTCTTAGGAAAATAGGTAAAAAAAAAAAAAATTATTCTTAGGCACGGGGCGAAGTCATAACGTTCCTCCCCCCAATAACGTGGTACGAGGTGGGTCGGTAGGCCTAGGTCGGTCTGTTGTAAGTTTGTTATGGGTTTGTCTCAGTTTTGGTGCTTTGTTATTTCGTCAAAGTGGTTTGTTTGACGTTTGGTCTCTTTATTTGCCACCAGGGGGAGTTAGGTAACACTGTGAATAGCGGCCGGTGGTGAGAAACACCTGAGAACCACCCCCCCACCCCCCCCCCCCCCCCCGACGCCTGGCGGCCAATGCGGACACTACCCGTGTCGGCGGAAATCCCTCGGTGAGGTCTTTAATTGGAGATTACGGCCGGGGTCTGGCCGGATTAAAGCCCTTAGATTACCGCAGGCTTAAGGCCCTTAATCCCGACTTAATCCCCCCACTGGGGGCCCCCCCAGGTGACCAGGTAGAAGTCACCTGTTTGTGGAGGTCAGGATTCAGACTCTAATTAACGCCGACTCACAGAGCTCACATAAAGCC
Source organism: Lepidonotus clava (assembly GCA_936440205.1). Lineage (NCBI taxonomy): Eukaryota > Metazoa > Annelida > Polychaeta > Phyllodocida > Polynoidae > Lepidonotus > Lepidonotus clava. Next base: position 71,731,290 of record OW387134.1, read on the forward strand.
AGGACAAATGGGTGGATTCCCAGAGAGATGCCACAAATGTGGCGCGCGCCGCGATACTTACCTGCTTACCCCGCCCCCCCCCCTCCCTACGCGGCGTTCACACTCCTGTGTAGGCCCGGCTAGTTTTTCTTTTAACTTTACCTTTGGTCTGGAGAGGTAATTGGCTTAACGTTAACGGGTTTAACTATTAAGATAGCATTAAACTGAATTTTTACAAAATTCTTTGTTCTTAATAAGAAGATTAAGCAATTGCACTACCTCTAGTAGATGCGTGGGTGATCTTTTATCTTATATTCTAAATGTCCTTTAAAGAGTAATACTTTTTATGGAATAATCACCGAACTAATGATGTTTAACTAAACATTTTTCAACTTTCTCGGCAGACGGTAGCGACCAGGCTACCCGTTGAGAAACCTAGTATACTTGGGTGCTGGCTGTGGGCTGTAATAATTACTATGAATCAATTTCGTCGGAAGAGTTTCCAACAACTGTTGCACAATGAACAGTTCTAAAGAAGAAGTCGACAAGTGTTTAAAAAGTTCAAGATTTATTCATTGAATCCGACCTGTGACTAAGAATGCGTCGCTTCTACCGGTCTCCGAGCTCCCGGAAGATGTGGGCGTGTAGAAAACTGCATAATTTTGTCTCTTCTCTCTGAAAAAAAGCCCTCACAGAACAAGGGACGCTGGACCGTGCATCCCTTACAACAAATAAAACTCGTCATTTCATAACATTTCATAATTCTATTGTTGTACAATGAAAAATAGAGGTCCCTCTATGCGATGGCCGAATGTGTCCCTTTTGTTGATTCGGATATAAATTAAAGTGCGCGGATGTGGGATGAGGAGATGAAGGAAGCGATGAGCGTTCCGTATAAAACTGCTTGAAGACCCCTGTTCCCCCTCAGTGTGACTGAATCATAAATACGCAGTAAAATAAGCCGGGCGGGCGGGGGAGGGGCGGCCCCCGCCCCCAGTCAACCTTTAACAAGAGGCTCAGGCACAACATCTAACCACCGCTTGGGGGGCAGTGAAATATCCTCGTGTAGAATTCAAACTTCATGGCGTAATAATGAGAACTAGAATTTGTACCCTTGTAGTATACAAACGGTTGGCGGGCAAAGATCTGCTCAACACATTACAGAATAGACTATCATCAGAATTTACATATAAATATTCACACGTATGAACAACAAAGTCAAGTTCCACGTTTTGGGTGTGGGCCGGTGCCCGCATTACCTAATTGCTGGAGTCCATAATAAGGCGTTCTCAGTTTATTGCACGCCCCTGTGCGGAGGCCGCTGGCGGGCGGTCGGGTACAGGGCGTGGTGCCACCCTGGTCCTCACCCCTCACACAATACTTTGGCTGTCTCCTCCCATCCTCCGTGGGGGTCTGTGTAGTAGAAGCTGGTACAGACCTCGCTGTGCGCCCCGCGGGGACCGGCCACCAGCCCCAGCCCGCGGGGTGCCACCACGGGGTGGTCATCGGGGCGGCCTCCTCTCCACAACTCAGACTGTACAAGGTGGGTGGGGCCTGCTGCAGGGGCGGGTGGGGCCTGGGCTCAGGCTGCTGGGTCGGTCGGGGGGCGGTGGGCACCCCGCCACGACCCTCTGTGTGTATGTGTCCTATGGGGCCGCCCGCCCCTTACCCCGTGAAGTCCGGGTCGCTGTCACTGTCGTCGTCGTCTTCTTCACTGTTGCTGTAGCGCCTCCTTTTCTTCTTCTTTTTCTTGTGTTTGTGAGACTTGTGGTGGTGTCGGTGCTTGGAGGCGGAGGAGGCGCCCGAGGTTCTGCTGCGGCGTCGGTCGGAGCTGTGGTGGTGGGAGTGGCGGGACCGCGGGCTCTGCAAACGGGGAAGGGCGCATTAATGATGGAATCAGGTTAGAGAAAGGGATATCAAAGTCACTGCTGCACTACAGCGTGTAGGTATGGTCTCTACACAAACTCACAGAGTCTAACCTAGAGGTGACTCATTGCTTTAGGATAGGACCTACTATTACCTCTCAGACATTTCATGAGCTGTCCTTACAATCTATCACCACAATTTTAACAAACAATATTTTACCACAACTTCCTCAGAATAAATCAAATTAATATCAAAGGTCAATGAAGCCCCGAACTGGGAACAGTGTCAACGGGGGTGTCGTACCTTCCGCGCTTTTTGGTCTTCTTCAGGGTCAGAGGGGCACGTTATTAGTACAGGGTTACAGAAGCGCGCAGTAAAAACAGAACTTATCTTTGGGAATTCTTAGCGCAAATTATCTATGTGCTTATATTCTTGATTTATCACGCTTGTTAGCATTGCTAAAATTGGTTATTTTTTCTCTTGCTTTTCCACACAAAGCCAATTATAACTCTCTTTTCAGTATTCTCCCCCGTCCCACCCCAGTAGTTATCCCATACAGATAAGTCTACATACCCTGTCCCCACATACAGATAAGACTACGTACCCTGTCCCGCGCGGGGGTGGCCTTGGGCGTACTGAGCAGACTGCTGTCCCCGGCAGCCATGTTCTTATTACCGCTCTATGTTCAGTGTTCTCCCCCGTCCCACCCCAGTAGTTATCCCATACAGTTAAGACCACGTACCCTGTCCCGCGCGGGGGTGGCCTTGGGCGTACTGAGCAGACTGCTGTCCCCACAGCCATGCTCTTATAACCGTTCTATGTTCAGTATTCTTCCCTGTCCGACCCCAGAAGTTGTCCCACACAGATAAGTCTACGTACCCTGTCCCCACATACAGATAAGTCTATGTACCCTGTCCGCACATACAGTTAAGACTACGTACCCTGTCCCGCGCGGGGGTGGCCTTGGGTGTACTGAGCAGGCTGCTGTCCCCGGCAGCCATGCTCTCGGTGGAGGTATTTGCGGCCCCCGTCTCGCCTCCCTCAGGGCGGGCGGCGGCCGGGCTGCTGGCCCCGTCACCCTGACCCCCCGGGCCCCCGGGAGTTGTAGGGGGCGGGGCCGACCGGGCCGCCGCTCGCGCTGCCACATCCTCCTCATCCTCGTCGTCGTCTGGGTCGATGGACAGCATCAGGTCCTTGAACTGAAACACAGGGGGACAAAGTTTGAACCTCCATACGATGGAACGTTTAGGGACAGGGCAACGCTGTTGTTTGTAACACGAATTTCAATACCCATATGAAATGTGGAGCTGTTCACATTGGGAACATTTAATATGGTTTTAATTAAAGTACATCGAGTTGTCGTACAGCTACCCTCGGATGTCCCCTGCAGTGGTTCTTTTAAGCCTGACATGGTATAAATGTCTATGTCAGGGAAAGTCTACATCCCTGAAATAGTGTCAAGCAATATTTACTAATAGGGTTATCAAAGTTATCACGACGGTCATCAAAGTACGCTTTTGCTGGGTCTTGGGAGAGGACAAGACTCACCTCTAAGTACTTCTCGACCAGTTCTCGCTTGCCGTCCTCGTCCAGCTGGGCTGGGTACGGCTCCCGTTTAAGCAGTTCTAGCACCTTGACCGGGTTAAAGCGCACGTTGGGCCGCCGGTTCACCGGCTTGTCCCACGTCTTACCCGTGTCGGTTGAACTGTAACGGTGGATTTTCCTAAGAACAAAGGGTCAGAATTATAATCGGTTCATCGTGATACACATAGTAGAAACTACCCATCACTATCACAAAATGATCAAGTAATATGACTTTGAGTTACCACAATTTACATGAGTTTGCCGATGCACCTTCTCTTCCAGTCCTTCCAACTATTTTTACCTGGGCCTACAGGAAGACATTTTCCAATACATTTTCCTGCTTATTAGTTACAATAGTAGGGCGAAACGCTTTGACGAGAAAAGCTATATGGTATATCAAATATTGATATGGTATATCACTGAAGCACTCAGAAACTGGAGACGGTAGATTGTCCTGATAACATCAGTTTCCTGAACGTCTTAAGTTTATACTGCTGTGTCAAGGCAGCATGCGTCAATAGTGAAGAAGTTAATGACTTACGCGTCGGTGAAGCCATACATGTCTTTCAAGTGTTGTTTGAGGACGAGCAACAGGGCGCAGGCCTGGGTGGCCTGGTCCAGCTGTAGTAGGCTCGACGCATCGTCAGGGACGCGCCCTGTGGGGGAGAGAGGACATGGGTTAACAGTGAAACAATATGTTCTGGGGGGAGGGACGGGCAGCAGCAGCTGTAGTAGGCTTGACAGAGAACATCGGTTAAGAAAGTGAGACAATACATTCTGGGGGTGGGTAGGCACGCGCTCTGTGGGGGAGAAAGCATTGGTTTACCACGGCGGGTTCGGAAAAATTAAGACAAGTCTATATTTTGGCAAAATTTCAAAAAACATTGTGTGATTTAAGACAGAAGTAAGCATACTTCTTTGAAAGAGGGATTTGGAATTTCCTGGTTACTTCATTTTTACTTCAGAAAAAAAAAAATCAATTTAAGAGCTTTAGCCACCAAACTGTCAAACGTAAGATCTTCTCAATGCCTTAAATACGAGGAAATCAATACACAACCTTCTATGACCTACGAGGGAACCCTGAGGGAAACTACTCTTTTCTAAGGCTACTAATTAGTTGCAAAATAAGACAAGTCCTGTTTTCTGTTGTTCTTTTAAGATGTTCAACCTCTATGTCACGGGTTCCTCATATCTGTAATTCCCAAAAGCCACAGAGAAGGAGGTGTCCCAACTACTCACCTGCTAACGTGTCCACGTCCTCATCTTCGTCGTCGTCGAACTTCTTCTTGCCCTCCTCTGTCGTGCTCCCGGGGTAGAAGAACTACAACAGGAAATATCGTAGCTATAAGCCACTGTACAACTAAAGCGGGCGTCTAAATGACTTATTCTCAAATTCTTAATTGTTCTCATTTGTATTACCTAACTAATCTCATAACGTTGTCCAACAGCACTCATATCTCATTAATATTAGGGATAATACATACAGACTAGATAACAGATGAATTATACCAGACTTAACAAAAAACATGAACCACAGATAGTTCAGGTGGAAACCTACCTCTTGGAATGACTGGAGCACATTGGAGCCGGACACAGACACGAGGATGTCTATTTGGTGAATGATGTACAGAGGTTCGTCTTGGAGTTGGTATGGGAAACAGGCCAGGTTATCGGCCATGTAGAGTAACTCAGCCAACGGGGTGCGCTGTAAGGGGAGAATAATGTCTTTTAAGATTGTCTTTATTTTCAAAGGAATCTACAATATCTTTGAAGACTTTGTTTGGCAATATGAATGATATACACGAGTATCTATTTCAACTATTCCATCATCCCAAAACCTGTGACCCTCAATTGTCAGAAGGACTGCTGTGACCCTCAATTGTCAGAAGGAGCAGACTGAATAGTTACTCTTTTTCTGCCCTGCCCTAAGCTTGTGAATACTCACCGCTGTCTCGTCAAACATGTTGAGTAGAGGGCCTAGCAGCGCCCGTCGGTTGTTGCGGTTATTTCTGATGAGGGAGTAGATGAAGTTGTTCATGCTGCTGGGGGTGTCCTGGTCGGTGCGGATGCCCCGCACAGGCTCCCCCGTGGTGTGCTGCAGCAGGCACTGCAGCCGGTACGACATCTTGATGCCCGGCAACGCCTTCATCTGAACACATAAAATGAGCCGAGGTGTTAACAATTGTCATCTAATTGAGGAATCTGTACTCCAAGAGAACACTACAGCAGCCCATTAAGAAAGTACGCATTTTGACATACTTTCTAGACTCCCCCCCAACATCCCCCTTTAGCATGTCAAGTAATATGCATAAGAAATGAACTAAAGAACTTGATGCCCATATCCTCCTTTGGTACATACATAATTAATAATCCACCCCTACAGTGAGTGAGTGATGGATGTTTTATGCAGTACCGACAGCCTAGGTAATTTTACACAGCAAAAACAGTTAGGATGAATCCAGACTTTTCAGACACATGTTTTGACTTGGTCAGTCTTTGGTGATCCTATCTATGAGATGAAGGTGACGGGGTGGGCAAACAGCAGGGGATCAAAACCGGGAAAACAATTTTTGCATTACCTCATCCCTTAGTGAACCCAGACACCAACTGGGAATTGAACCCAATGAACCTGGAATCAAACCCAATGATCGACCCCTATATGTCTGTACTGTTAGCTAAATTCATAGCATACTATTTTAGGCCCTAACAAACATACCAGGTGAGTCAAGCATAATGACGGAGGCAGGGACCGTTCTGGTCCCCCAACCAGCAGGCTCCTCTTATCAAAAATGGCGGGTCCCAGTTCCCCGCTTGTTCCCAGGCCTTATTCCTTGTACACAGGTATCGCTGGTTGGCGGCCCAAAACATTCTCCTGCCTCCCTCATTAGCTTGAAACGGAGAAACTCTTACCTGGATGAAGCCGGGGTATTTCTTCTCGATGTCCTGGAGTTGTGTATCGGCCTTGATCCTGATTTGGTTATCACAGTCAGAACCCATACAGATCAGGTAGGGCACACACTGAACTGGATGGACAAGTCCCTGTCCCAGGATGAGCGTGATCACACCCAGCGCCGCCATGCGCACCTGGGAGTGGGCGTGGAAGAAGGACTCGAGCACCTGCTTCAGGTACATCTGGATCACCGTACTCGCCATTCTGTAAGTATATCGGGGTAAATGGTTAATAACAGGACATAACATACAGTATGGCTGGATCACCGTACTTGCCATTCTGTAAGTATATCGGGGTAAACAGTTATTAAAGGGACATAACATATGGTATGGCTTGATTCTGTAAGTATATCGGGTAAATTGAAAATAACTTCAAGTACGCCTTGATGACAAAACTTCAATATTTCACATTGGTTTAAATGGCTTCATACGCATGAAGTGTACTTTACATGTTCTGCATGTAACCACACATTGATTTCACATCAACATTGCACCATGACACTTCACGTAATGCACACTTACCCGGACTGAATGTCGCCCATCTCCTTCAGGTCCTCCTTGTCGTGTGTCTTCTTCCCTGTAACAATCAAATCATATTTATGACATTGGTCGTCAAAAATACTCTTCACACCGACCCAACACTGCTCCTCTTCACTAAAAGTTACTAAGAATACGATACAAAGAGAAACAGATGGTAAGGATGGAGGTAATTTCTTTAAAATACAAATACGAAGTAAATGATCTTATTCTCTGACACCATGCTAGGATAATCTGGCAGGAGGACCAGACTGATTGTGGTTTGATTGAGTAGTTTAACGTCCGGCCAACCCTTTAGGGTTTCCCAGACTCCACAAGGTACTCCTTTTCAGCTAGTTTTATGCGACATGGGCGATGTATTGTAAGTGTCGGGCAGAAATGAGGTTTACTCACACTCGGCGTCGGCCACCATCATCTTGTGCTCCTCTTCTAGTAAGTAGTTCTGCAGGTTACGAAGCAACTGCAAGGCAACGCGGGAAGAACTTAATACACCTCTGTCACAGTTGACCACAAACTGCGCATGAGCATCGGGCACTTGATGAATTCAAACTTAGGCCAAACTTAAACCATATTCGATTTATGATAATAAGCTATCGAAATTGGGCAGGTGAATTTTAGGGTTGGGCAGGTATTATTTAGCCTTCACCTGCCCTATGGACAGCCAAGTAAAAACCCTTAACATTGAACCCTGCATTCAGTATTTACCTATAACGGTGGTTGGTTATTTATTTACATGTAACCTGGTATTTACCTGACACTTCATGCGGAGTGAGGACACCGTGGACGACTCCCAGCTGACCTGCTCGTGGGAGTTCTGCTGCAGACTGTGGTCCCGGTCGAGCAGCAGGTCGTGGTATATGTCCCGTAACCGCTTGTCTAACATGTAGTCATAGTGACGCGTGCAGAAGAAACCTACTCGGGGGAAAGCAACATGGAAATGTACTATGGAAATATTTTTCCATAAGTAGAAATGTGTACCATTATATTGTTTTATAGCGCCATTTTTGAAATAGGGAGAAGAAATGTATTCAACATTTTTTTGTAACAAGCAAAGAGTTTGTTATGTTTTCAATGTATCTTTAGTAGCCATATTTCAATTCTTGTTGTTGTAAATATGAAGTTCTTTAGAATTCACACTATGACTGCTAAAATACAAGTCTCAGGAAACCAAACCGCCCAGAGACTAAGCTGGTTGTTACGTACCCATGCCCGTGAGAGCCTTGTGCCGGACGTCCTCGTCCTCGTGACTCATGAAGTACATGATGACCTCGAAGACCCGGTCCTTGATGGACACCTGCAAACAAGTAACGCGTTAGCCCGTGTGTCAACGCGCAACTAGTCATGCAGCGACATGCGGGGAGCTATGCAGCGCTACAGACGGCAAAAGGCACGACCCATCAACACAAAAAAGACGAGTGGTTGGCACAACAAGGTGTGTAGAGTATCACCGCACCTTCAACTGGTATTTAAGGAGAAATTTGGAAATTTGGTTTTTGTACGTTACAAGTGAAGTTATAAAGAATGTTGTGCCAGCCTGGACAGTTAACAGAAGCGATACAGACTACTGCCTTCGGGGAACTACGTGGGAGTGGAGCGAGGCATCCGCCATACTAAAACACATACATCACTGAAATAGGCCAAATAACCAAAGGCGCCAAAAGTAAAGTTTAATTAATCAAGTCAGCAAATAAAGAAGACAACATAATTCACCTGAGCCTGATTGCTGTCACAAACCTTCTTTTCACCAAAGTTCTCTGAGTCAAAGTCGAAGTTTTTGCATAGGAGCCCGACAGTAAAGAGAGACCGCAGTTGCGTAGGTTTACTGTTTTGTAGAGCAGGGCTCTTCGGGTCTCGCTTATGTTCTGCTAGCAACTTCGATAAGACACCTGCAAATAAAAAACATGTATTTGATTAATTTTTCTCTGAATGTGAGCTACCTTGCCCCGTCTCTCCCCACAAAGAACATGTATTGGCCTTTACTGTCTTATTCTCGCTTCTTTGGAGCATATTTCATTCAACAACATTATTTAACTTTAATTACTACTCTCTTGTTAGAACGGGAAAGCAGGTTCTCTATCTAAGAGGAAAAACTTGGTAACCTCAAGTGAGCTAAGGGTACTTTCACTTATACACGTTCAGTTGTCTTCCCAACTATTGAACACTCACCAAAGAACTTTTGGAAGCAGTCCCGGACGAGTTTGTAGTTGTGTGTGACTATGTTGACGACAGCACCGAGACAGCTCACACAACTTTGTACGATCTGAAGAAAAAACAACCATTTCCATTTTCGTTAGAATCTTCTAAAGAAACACATTAAGGTGTCAGCTCTGATTTGTGTTAGGGTTCCCCTTAACCTTCCCGTGACTGTGTATCAAACCACCAAACGATTTATCAGCTGACAGAATCGTTTGTCTAGTATTGTATTTCTATACACCCTCGTGTTGCTTGGTACGAGGCTAAACTGTTAGTGGTGGTGCTGTCACCTGACGTAGGTGCCTGATGCAACATCTGTATTACCGGTAGTCCTTTTTGTAATTTTTGATACATCGAAAATAAACTTTTACCGTAAAACCTGTTATTATAAACAGAACCCGTTTGCAGGCCTCACCAGACTTGGTAAGTGTTTGACATATCCTAACTTTTGATAACGATAAGACTGGTCAGAACATGACATGGGTCATGGGTCAGTGTTTAGGGGGTGCCTACCATCATGCCGTGCTTGAGGATGAGTTTCATCATGTCCTCTTCGAGCTGAGCGAGGAAGCTCTCGCTCGGGTGTTCCATGAGGGGCACGGACAGCTCCAGTATCCGCGTCACGCTGTGTAAGACCTGGATGTCGCTCTGAGACTGCAACCGCACGAGAAGAAAACAATCAATACCTGGGACTTATTATACACAAAGTAACGCTGGACAGTCTCAGTCTTGAAAAAATAAACATTTTGCGTTATGTACTAGATACAGGTTTTATCAACGTCGTGTGGCATGGTGATAGTTCTAGTACTGACGTTTAAAGTTCAGGTTAAAGTACTTGCGTTGCAGCGAATGTTGAGGTAGGGCACGATGGTCATGGTGTGAGCGATCAGTAAACTTGGCAATAGTTCTAGTACTAACGTCAAAAGTTCATGCTAAGGTACTTACGTTGCAGCGAATGTTGAGGTAGGGCTGGATGGTCATGGTGTGGGCGATTAGTAAACTGGGCTTGACTTTACAGAAGAGGAAGAGCGTGGAGAAACAGGCCAAGATCCGGCTGTTGGCCGTCGTCTTCCCGCCCGTCAGGTCTGGGAAAGGAACGAGAGGTCTCAGTGGTAACGTGCATGGAGGTTTTCACTCACAATACTCTGATATAGATCTTAAAACACGGTTTGAAACACATTGTAAATCTGATCAATGTAACCCGAATAACCCCAGAAAGAATAATACTATTTGTCATTCAAAGATCTCTGAGTCTAATGAGCCTTTTAACCCAGATTACGTTTTAAGTGAAGAAAGAAAAGAAAACTAGTTCAGTTCTTACCTCCTGCCCCACTTTGCTCCTCTAGACTAAGCACATTCTCGACGAGACAGTCGACGAGCTGCACGCAGGCCCGGGCCACGGGCTGGTCTTTGTCGTCCAGCTCCTTCTTTAACAACTGGAAACAGGAGGTACATTATAGCAGGCCTTGTAATAACATATTAACGAGGAACACTGGCATAATCACCTTATATTTAGATGCTCTGTGGCAAGAACAGAAGTGAGAAATTATTTATTTTACGACTACATCTATTTTCTACTTACTAACTTTTCCAAGAGCGAACACAGGACAGAGAATGTTAGTCACTAGGAATACATATCAAGGAAACCCATAATAGATTACTATTCGGTACATTAACTGAAACCACCCATGACTATTCAAGCAAACATTTACAAAGATCACAAAGTTCAACTCACGTTTTCGAGCAGCTGTTCGAGCCACTCGTAGCCCGAGTCCTTACAGGCACTGACCACGTCGGTGATGTTCACCACGCGCTGGATTAACCGCTTCTTGGCGTCCTCCCGCGTCTCTCGGTGTGGTGTGAACCACATCTGTTGGAATGTCTCGTTCACCAGTTTCTGCAAGAAAAATCAGCATCATTTATTCTCTTGTACTACAGTTATACCTTATAATTTCCGTGATTTTTTTGGTTTTAAGTTTTCTTTTATTTAATATGCAAAATGTCTGAGGTCTTCCAGTAAGTAGTAAAGCAGGTTTCCCTGACATTAAACCCCTCCAGGTAAATATTACGATCTGGTTTTAAACAGGGACGTATGGATTTTCATCAGCCACCCCACTTGGTCCGTATGTACTTGCTGGAAGGCCAATCAGACATAACTCTTGACTAGCCTTAAAAGCTTATGACAGGTGTGTGGTGACAGGGACCCAGAAATTCCCAAACAATAAATTCTGTATGGCAGATCCACTATCTGCCACTTAGAATGCCTTGCAAAAAATATCAAATCAAAAAGCTACCGACAGTCTTGTTACCACATCAATGAGTGATACTCTGTAAAATGTTGACTGTTGGATAGATGTCTAAAACCGAACTGACCTTGATGCCCTCCTCGTCGTTGACGCGGCGGATCATGCGCACACACATCTCGGGGATCTTGTCAAAGTCCGGCTGCTCCAGACAGATGTCCCTGAAGATCTTGATGACGCGCTTCCGTACGCTGATTCCTGTGTCCTGAAAACAGAGCCGTGTGTGTCAATGCCTGAAGTAACTCGTCAAACTTTCATCATTTTTTCTGTTTGGGTTAGCGGCAGAAGTAAGGCCAATTTAAAACTCGCCTGAAGCTTGACTTATGGGACACAAGAAACAACCCAAAAGCCTGAACATTTTCTGTCACCTCCTCCTAGTTTGTCTTTTCCTGTGTTCTCGTAAATTCACCAAAATATAACTCTAATGGCACAAGTGTAATGACTAAATGTGTCCTATTAATGTAAAAACAAACTAAATTACTTGATAAAATGGCAGGAGAATCTGACTGGACTGGACGTTGTGTACTTACCAGTATTCGTTCTGAGAGCATGTCGTAGTATTGTGACGTGAGCTCGGGCCGTATCAAGATGAACTTTCCGACTAACTCTACGGCCGCCTCTCGTACCGACGTGGCCTGGTCCAGGAAACGGCCGTGCACGCCCTTCTGCATGTCCGTCTGGATACAGAGAGAAATGACCTTTACTATAGAGTTTTGAACTAAATGTTGAAATACTATTAAACCAACGCGAAGAGTTGAGTACTTGGTAGGTGAAAGGTGTTAAAAACTTTTATTAACCGACACATTTCGCCCTATGACAGGCTTCCTCAGGGTTATAATTACTTAAACTATGTGCAGAGTCCTTTTTGTTGTTGCAACGAAATGGTTCTTCTAAGCAGCAACACAACGTGAATTGACAGCCCATGTTAATTATAATGCGACTTCAGGAAGACTGTTCAACCAAATTGACTATGCTGAGCTACATAAACTAATATCCTTCAAGCTAAGGCGTTGGTAACGTTTATTTGGTGACTTTCTTTCTTACCCGCGCGAGTATACTGGGGTCGGCCTCGACCACGGCCGTCAGACATTTCATGGCTTTCGTCCTCACGGCGGTGGCCGTCTCACAAAGCACCTTTAGGATCTGTAAGGTAAAGGCGGGGCTTAGGACGAGGCTAAGACCACATTCACAATGCAAGACTAGGTAACAAGAGATGCAGCTCCCAAACAGTTGGACAAGTAAGAAACACTTTCCTTTTTAAATATAAAAAGTCAACAGGGGAGGAAAATGCCTGAAGTACAGAGTCCCGACCTCAAATAGGTACATGTACTGCTTAAAACCTGAACACGCTAAAATGGAATCCTAGAGTAACGAAGAAATTTAAATTCCTTCAAACGTAGATAAATAACATGTCTAAGGAACTGTCTTGAAATGGACATGAACAAGTTTAACAATGAAACAACATACATATTTCTCATGATAGTGACATTGTTTCTAATTTCGAGTTAACTTGTGTGTCTTACATTGTAACTAACAGGGGAGGACTTACCTGAGTCAAGTATATATCAAAACTCTGAGAAAATGGCCGCGTAGAAGCTAGGTAACGGGCTACCAGACAACTGTTTTCGTAGTCTAGTTTGCTAGGAGAAGGTCTGAAAACAGAAATGACGATGATTAGGGACAGTTCTTTTATGAATGAAACAACATGAGCGAACGTGAATTTTAAATACAAATACATATTAGTCATTTACATCTTGGCCATAAAGTCGAACAAATGTACAGACATGGGCCTGTTTTTCTTAGGTTGATCGTACTTTAAGAGCATAAAAAGAATTAGACATATGAAAATACACCCATAACAGTCATGCTGACAAGGCTCCTACACTACGTTTCAGGCTAACCATACTCGTACTTACTTGTAGGAGGAGAAGGCACGTATCTTCCGGGTGTTGATATGGTGAAACAGCGCCTGTTTCCGTCTCTCGGCCTTCTCGGTGGCATCCTGGATGCGCTCGAGCTCCTCGGCCAGCTCCTCGGGGTCCTTGGACGTCTTCGGGGCCTGCTGCTGCTTGGCCAGCTTCTCCACCTCCACATTGGCATCTCGGTACCACTGCGCGACGTAGAACTGCCGGGCAAACTGTGGTCAGAGAGCGGGAGGTCAGTAACAGTACGTAAAGGGAAAACTCTACCAGCAATTAAGCACTTCAACACTAGCTCGAGACATAACATTTCTAGACTCTCCCCACAAAATCCCCCGCTAGAACCAGAATTTTTTGGCTACTGTGGTTTACCCTGAAGTCATTCAGATTTGTTGCGGGGAAATGAAGGTTAGAAAACAGCATTCGGTGTTGTTGGGATTTTGATTTCACAGGTACAACGTCTCATGGCCCAGGCAGAGTAATGCTAACAGCTGTTCACCTGCCATCACGTAAGGCGATACCCTAAGGCCTACTTACCACTAGCGCGGGGTCGTTCTGTGAATGGTACTCCAGGTACTCTAACAACGCTTTCTGCAGGTTCTGCGTTTTGTCCGCCTCGGGCTCGGGGAGCGTTTCTTCTGTGCCAGACTGAAAACAGCACAGATCATTGTCACATAATGTTTAACACAGTGTTTAGATGTGGACAACGACGAGGTCACACAAAGTACAGGATTCAGGACGGTCTGGGATATACCAAACACTTTTAACAGCATCTTGGCCCCACCTTAGAAACTGTTTATTTTAGACGTGGTACTTTAAGAAACGTTTCTTGTAGTACTTTACTGTATATTATTTTCTCACTTCCTCGACAACCTAGTGGTCGGGGATCGAGGTGAACTTACCCCTCTTCTCTTTGATTTTCGTTGCGTTATGGCCTCCTCCTCGTCACTGTCAATCTGAAACAAGAATGAACATGGGGAATAACTGACCAGGAACTTGACTAATCATGGATGTAGCAGGTAGAAAACTACTTCGTATTGATATTACGATGAAGTCTCTCATTAGGCACATGGGTCAGTCCTTGAGTTTTCAACACCAATTAACTTGATATTATTTTCTGAGCATGACGTAAATTAACTATCTATTGTTCTACAGGATCGGCATATACAGGCTAGTTTGATCTTATAACACTTTTCTTATGTTGTCCAATCATACGGCTGCCCTGTAGTACTGACCTGTTGGATGATCTCCTGTATTGTGTCCTCGTTGAGTTGGCTGGTCACAGCGTCTTTCCGTAGCCGTGCTGCCACAATACCCAAGTAGTCGAGGGACGCTATCCGCAAGGACATGTCGACCGACTTGTTACTGAACTGTGCTACCTGCAGACAGAGAAAAATCACGAGTCATAATTTATTGTGAAAGGGCCAAACGAACACCTCAATTATGCTCTTACTATGTATAGAGCAATCGATCACTTTGGGATAAATAAATCAAACCGGTTATCACTAAATATTGTAGAGTCCAAACATCTGTTGAATATTACCAATAAAAAGAGCAACAAAACTGAAAGTAGAAGTTATAACCCAACAATGAAACATACTGTAGAATGTGCCCCGCCGGCCGTATTAAAAATACTTATAACAACGGTCACTTTACACAATTTTGGCTCAATTCCTCTGTGATACTTTTTTAACTTGAGAAAGACAATGCACCAGCATAATCTAATCGGCACATTGTATGTTTTGTTGTTCATATTAGAGAGGCCACTGACCAGAAGTCTTCCCAGCAGACTGAGCAGCAGTTCGGCAGCGGGCCACTCGGGTTTGTTGACCGTGGCCAGCATGTCATACACAAAGTGCTCAAAGAGCGGCCGGTAGTCCTCGTCTCCCTTTGTTGAACACCTGTAGAGGATACAGAGGGTTACTTTCTGGGGATACCTAAATACGAGCAGTAGTTTCATCCAAACATTTGTTTTAAGTTGAAGTTCAACCTTATGGTTTAAGTTATGAATGCGCTTTTTTTAAAACATTGAATCCTTCACACCTAGTCCAACTAAGGAGAGGCAAAAGCAGTATGGCTTGGGTGCTTTCGTTTACACGTGGGCCTGTGAATGGGGAATTTACCTGCTACTTGTCAGATAATTTGCTAAATGGTTATATAACACAAAGTCTTACTTTTTCAGGAAGACGGCTAAGAAGTTGTGGGCAGTCCTCATGGAAGTCTCGTAGGAGGTCATGATGATCACCTCCTTGTCCACCTACAGAAAGAACACACAGCGTCAACACTCACATTGTTCGGGTTCATTGTATACAGTTTAAATGGACATGGTTTACCATTATGCTGCCTTCTTAATCTGATCTGCTGCTTGGCAAACTTGGCACTTCACTTTTGATGTTATTCTAAACACTAGGTTGTTTCATATCATATACACAAAAAGTAAGGGTTTTTCAATATTTACTTTTCTGTAATGCATCACACGTACTTCAATTATACAACTAATATCAAGTTTATGATCATATGGAATGGTTCTTTTGAAAACCTTCAATATAATGCACGTCATGATCCTTTAAACTAGGCCGCATACACTGTGTGACTCACCCGGTCGTCCTTCTTGTTGGCCTTGCCCTCGTCCTTCTCCCCAGGGTGTTCGTCCTCGGGCGGGGCCGGCAGACGCACCACACACTGAATGAGCTCCAGCGCCAGCGCTGTCACCATCTGAATGTTCTCTTCCGCGTTTAACCTGAAAAGGGAGGAGATAGGTCAGTTCTGAGTCAAAAAAGACAAAAGAATTTTTTATATTCAACCTACAATCAGCGATTTATAGATATGGTAACTACCGGTAGGTTTCTTTTTCAATCTAAACTATGCCAATAAATCGTCCAAAACGTGCCATGTTTATAAGAAGTTCTCAGGGTAGCCAGCCCTAAAGTTAAAGTGGGTTCCACGTAAACCTAAGGGGGATTCGACTTAGGTTTTTGGTAAAATTTCTTATATTTTACTTATATTTTGGGAAATTTAAGGGGGTCCAGAAACATAGGAACACTCCGGCTACGCCGCCGTAGCAAATGCTGAAGTGCCAGGTGAATCTATGACGCGACGACCCCTACCACCAGCCCTACTCACCGGTAACTGCGGAGGTTCTTCTTACTGGAGGGGAGGCGGGCCAGTGAGGACAGGATGTCCTCCATGATGAGTTGTCGATGTTTCTCATAGCGGGAAAATACCTAAAGAACCGAACAAGCTCTGTTATAGTCTGTATCATAGACATATATATTATGTATCTCTATGTCTGCATGAAACAGCACCAGTAAAAAACTTGTGCTGACGATTCAGCAAATATATACAAGGAATAAATGCAGGATAGGTCAGAACTGCGATTAAGGATTGTCACAAATTCTACCTTCAACCCGATGAAAAGAGGCTTGAAAGATACTTACACATGTGACTAACTTTAACGAGTTCAGCTGCAATTCGCTGATGTTTTCTACAAAGAACGGCGTTACTGCAAGAGTCGAAAGCTGAAAAAGAAGAAGACACATTTTATCTAAAATTGAGGACAACGTCTATCATTACAGACGGATGGAAAATGACAGTTTCAAGAATTTATGACTTTTATTTGCAGTATAGTACACACTATCAATTTATTCACAAGTACGAGTAGAAAATGTCAAGTTAATGGATTACATTCGTTTTAATTTTTTGTTGTTTACAATATTTTGGTACTAAGAGTTTTCCTTCTAGCTAAATTCAGATGGGTTGCCAAATAGGCGTTCCTACCTGTAAGATGATAGTGTCTGTTAATTCCTGTATATCGACTAACTCGGCGATCAGTGCTATAAGTTCTGTAAGTTTATTGTACAAGTTTAACGCCTCTCGGTGCTTGGTGCTACTGGCTCGTGCCCTTTTCCCCTTCATATTCCCTTGGTAACCTGCAAAACAGTGATAAAGATTTCAAGTTTTTTATTTCCTAAAGCATCAAGTAAAGTATTATAAATTTACTTTTCTTTATTTCATTGCCACTATTTTCGCTATGTTTGTCATGAAAACAGTATGCATACTCATTTTATTCCGTAAAGGGACTTTCATTTATGTTTTAATGTTTATCTTTGGACTTATGAATACCTAACATTTTAAATTATGGGTGAATCTCC
Organism: Lepidonotus clava; assembly: GCA_936440205.1. Taxonomy (NCBI): domain Eukaryota; kingdom Metazoa; phylum Annelida; class Polychaeta; order Phyllodocida; family Polynoidae; genus Lepidonotus; species Lepidonotus clava. Next base: position 71,748,771 of record OW387134.1, read on the forward strand.
ACAAAGAAGTCTTTACCTTTGCTGGGGTCTATGCGGTAGACCGGGTCGAACTCAGGGTAGATGGTGTTCTGTAGTTGTACTTTGGCCATCATGACGAGTCGCTCGATGACGTCCTCGATAAATACCTCTTTAGGCATGTTCTTGGACGTCATGATGTAGAGCGCTACCATGGCCGCGTCCACGGCGGTCGTTACCCGCTCTAGGGTAATCTCCCGCATCAACACCTCGTCCTCGTGGTCCTCGTCCTGTAGGGTCAGAGGTTTTATCATTTTACATACTGCGGCCAATTATTACATGTAGACTCACACAGCAGCATGTGTGCTTTAACACCTGGCATAGGAAGATCCGACTTGCACCACCCATATGGAAAACTGTAAAATACTTTTTCTGCAAATGCTTATGGACAATAATTTTGTCAAGGGTTGACATATACTGAAACTCAGAAAATCTACCAGGCCTGTGGGATCTATTTATTTGAGGCCCTACTCGGAAACAAGCACTATGTAGTTTTGCTTAGTTGTGAAAATAAGGCCCCAGACAAACCTTTTACTCATGGGCCAAGTACTGCTTGCATATATATGTACTTGGTAGTAATTTATTGCTAATAAACCATTTTATCCCGGCTGTTCCTTACCCCGTGGGAGAAGGGCAGCGCGCGTGACCCGTCCTTGATGCTCAGCTGTAGAATGGCCAGCACTTTGACCAGCTTCTCCGTCGGCACCTGCAGCACAAAACTAACGTGTCACATACAACGCTGGTTTATAAGCCTTTCTTTTGTTTTCAGATAAAAAGAAAAACTTTATAAATTGATCACGCTGCATTAATATTTTGCTTTCAGGTAGCATAGATACAAGGCATGTTTACTACTGATGATGTTCCTAGAAAAGGCGGCACCCACCTGGTTGGTGACGCCCATCGACTTGAGTTTGGCCGACTCGTTACACAGTCCCTCCAGTTGGTGCCGCGTGATGGCGCTGTCGGACCCACCCATCCCCGCCACCTCGTCCTCCTCGGCTGTAGAGACAAGGACAACATGGGTAAAACACTGTGCAATCCGTATAGGCTACTTGGTTCAGCACACATCCTGTATTTCTTCTATCTTTTCCAAAATCGAATTTTTTTTTCACAGTTCAAATAACTCCATTTTACTAAACAGGGCTTAAAGAGTATCATACATTTAGGAAAATTATGGACCAGCTCAAAAAAAAAGTCTTTCCACTCACCGTTCAAGGCGCCCAGGTCCAGGTCCTCGGCGTTCTCCAGGATGTTGTCCATGATGGAGTAGAACTTCTTAAAGGTGGCCGTCTCCATCAGCTCGTCTGTCGACAAGTTGTCATCAACTAACCGCTTGTGTTTGTGCTTCTCTTTTCTCCGTTGTCGCGATACTAAAGAAAACAATCATTTCAGTGAGTTTAGATCCATACAAGACGCACTGAATAAAGACTAAGGATTGCGAGGGACACCCATATGATGATTAAAAGGGACTGAAAAGATGACACGAGACAACTTACATTCAACAGCAGAGGACTTCTTTGGTTCTACAAATTCCTGGTCCAAGTCGTCTTGTCGGCCATTTTCGTCATCGGAGTCTTCGATATAGTTGGTTGTGTGTCGTCTCCTCTTTCCCCTGTCACCCCCTGAGTAGGAACTATCATCGTAACCATCCCGCGATCGATGCCGCTTGGACCCTGCAAGTGGCAAACACTCATTGACACTGGTGAAACCCACAAGGAGCCAAGCTCAGAAAACACCTCCGATGACTTAATACCCAATACATGAAAATATCTGGTTCTTATGTATATACGTCAAAGGATAAAAAATTCCAAATGTTAGTTATTCACCTTAACTGAATAAATAAATACACTAAAATTTTCAAGTTACCTCTACGATCATCTCGATGTCCACGGTCATCGTGCCGAGACCTGGAACTCTTGTGTCGGTCGTCATGATGTTTCTTGAAGTCTCCTGGCATCATTTCTAGGCGGGTCACTGCAATTTAACCAAATGATCAACGTCAGTTTCCAGTTCACTGTCAAATTCAAACTTACGATAATTTATCCAAATCAGATTTAATCTTAAGACATTTTAAAGGCCTTCCATTTAATCAAACCAAATTAAGTCCTTTGAAGACTTATGTAGGTAGCCTAAATACGTAACGATACTTACATTTAACAGTCGGAGACATGGCCAACGCCTGGAACGACAAACATCACAATCAGACTTAGAACAATACTGGGTGGGTTGGACGCCTGACTTTATATTCTACACCAATAACCCTTTCTTCAATGACAGACGTCCACTTACTATGACGAGTAAATTCAGTAGTTAATCATATTTACTTTATTAATACATGGATCCTCGATTAATGTAGACTGCTCTGAATATATTAGATCGTTACACACAGAAGATCGTTACTTGATGCTATATCAATCCATATTAGGTCACTCCAAACATGCCTGGCTAATTCTACGACCAAAAAAAGATGAAGCCTAAGTACCTTTTAAAGTTAATTAAAACGATGTTAATAAATCTAAACTATACAAAAAGCGGTTGCTATTGCTATCTTTAGCCTACTGCTATCATTAACTGTTACTTGAAACCAATATTGTGCACAGGCTACTGGGATGAAAGCTGTTCTGTGTTAACGTTCATCCAGCAGTTTTACTATTAAGTAGGACAACCTTTTCCACTTTGAATCATGAACTACAAACGATTCATTGTGAATGGAAATGACCAAGGCGTTGACCAAGGGACCTAAGCATTCAACATTTGAGGTTAATTTCCTAGAGTCAGTCTTCCAGCCATAACCTCAATGCTTGGCGTTTGGGGTTTGTCAAATTGTCCGCAATCCCTAGAACCGTCATTAATTGTCAGCCCGGGTCTAACAGGTAAGTCGCTTACACTGTACTGTAAATGAATATTGGAATGGAAAGAGGGATAACCATAACTGCCTTAAACTTAATCAAAAAATCTGTATTTTTGTAATATTTTACGTTTTTCCATTCAAACATTCATTTGCAAAAACCAATGAAAAGCCAATTTTTTCACAAGCAAACACTTCATGCAACGATAAGCAACTGTCTATGCGTATTGAGCTTTGTGCTCGGGGAGTGAATGGTCTTACCGCCCCATCGAGAGGCTCAAGGAGCACCACGGGCTCAGCTTTGGACGAGGATTTACGCCGCGGGGCGGACCGTACCTCAATCTGATTCCCTGGGTGGTGGTAGGAGGCCGACTCAGCCGGAGGCGGGGCCGCCTGCGCCGGTGACGACACTGAAACATAATGCGTAACAAGTTAGCTGAGAAACCATGTTTACATTACCATCCCAACGTTTACAAATAGTTTTCTTTGTGGAAAGTATATTGTGTTACATATTGTTTTGTTTAACAAGGAGAAACAAAGTTATGGAAGAAAGTTGATCAATTTGTAATAGATGATTGTTTACCTGTGGCTGGTTTGGAGTGGCGACTGCTGCGAAGGGGCTGTCCGTGTGGTGGGGTGAGGGCTCCGTGTGAGCTGGGGCTCCCAGACACTCCGCCGTTCACGGTGGGCCCGTCTGAAGACAACAAGACTCGGTCAGTGTTTGCACTTTAAACCATTTGTATATGACAAACCAGAAATATAAAAGGGGCTTCCCTTGTTGAAGATATCGGTTAGTATATGGTAAACGAGCCCACGTTTCACCAAAACCAAGCACACCTATAGTTTATGCAACAACTGTAGAAACAATCAATCGTCCTACTTTTTAAGGTGCAAGAACAATTTATAATTTTTGCCTTTTAAGGCCATTGTGACTCACCATTTGAAGCAGCGAAGTTGAGGAACTGTTGGTGGAAGGAGGAGGCGCTGCCCGCGGCGTGGGACGAGGAGTGAAAGCCGCCCCCGACCGGCGCGTAGGGCGTGGTCTGTCCCGCGTACGGACTGCTCCCCGGGTGAGGAGGTAACCTAGAAAAACCATTGACAGAACTACACTCTCAGTGATGACGTCTGTAAGTAGGGGAGTCGGGGCAGGCGGCAACAGGGGGTACGTTGCACATGCACATGCACGCAACTCTACTGCAGTAACTGTAATGATAGCACTCTGGATGCATTTATGTACTTTAACAAGTTCAGTGTTTGTGAAAATATGTTTTACTTGAAAATATTTCTGCGTGACTTATGTATGTAAAACTAATTGGAACAGGAAATAAATTCGCATGAACTTGGCTTCTGGGTAGTCAAAATATACCTTAATGGTGTGTAAAAGTAGTGAACAAGTGAAAAACGAAGGGTCCTCTCTCCTTGGACTGGTAAATGCTCAACATTTGTTATATTGTACCTGAGGTCAGAATGAGAGAACGAGCACTAAGTATGTACAGTGACAATGAAAAGGACGAGTTCTTACCCGGAAAAATGTCTGTTTCCATATCTATTATCTAATTCAAATGTATGATGATAACAATTACAAATCTCTTTCTTGTAGCAGAGGCATTAAATTGCAGCATGCTTGGGAAAAAGTCCATTCCGGACACTAACTGCCATAAAAGGCCATTGACATTTTGAACCATCCTTGGATTTGTGACTAGTGCCGTCTCATGTGGTGGCTCTACATCTAAAACCACAAGTTGAACATACACAGTCAGAGCTCTTGTTTGGAACATGGAAAATGCATTACCTTGCGGGGCTGCCGGGAGGACAGGGTGAGATCTGGCCGGCCTGGTAGGGGCTGGGCTGCTGGGGGTGGGGCGGGTACGGCTGACAGCCGCCCATCATCTGACGACCGCCTGAACGGAAAACAACGCAGCATACATCACTATTTGCCTGTATCTAGGTCTCTGCTCAAAAACACTTATGACAGTTGTCAACAACTGTTTACATCTGTTGTTAATGCCGTTTACTATTTCTATCCATTGTTCGAAATTAAGGGTGCACCCAGTGCGTATGATATGATTTGGCCACTTTCCTTTTAAAGCTTTGCGCCTTATCAGTCCATAAAATGCCTATACACATGTATTTCTATGGCAAATGAACAGTATTACTACATTGTGACAGAAATGCATTTAGTTCGAAAGCCTGTGGAGTGGCTTCTCTGGGGTACCTACCTGTGTGGTCGGTGTAGGGCGGGGGCAGGCCTCCCTTGAACACGGTCGGGTCCTTGGCAAGTATGGCTTTCAACAACTCCGGCACCTCACCCTCGATTGTATCGTTGGCCATGTTGTCCTTCAACTCTCTGCAGGAAAATCAAAACATGTTCACATTTCAAACTGTACATAACTCAAATCCTATTACAAAGTGGTTTAACACCTGCATGCGTATTGTGCCAATCTTTTAATGTTACACTTGCAACCTAAATACGGCTGGAAATAACCCCTCCATATCCTACAAGCTTAGTGTTGGATCCGTTTTGGGGATGCCTAGGGTACCCTCTCGCTGACCAAAGATTAATCACCCTCAAAACGGGATACAGGGCAACAGATCACACCCTGGTCATATTCTTAGTTTGTGAACGGTGATGAGTTTCCAGTACGTGGACTTACATGTGTTCGGAGCTGGTGTGTTTGAGGGACTTGACGAGCTGCGCCACGAGCACGTCGTCCTGACTGGCCAGCAGGCGGCGCGCGTCGTCGGCCACCTTGGGGTGGTAGAGCAGGCTCTTGTTGTTCATCGTGTGGGGCAGCGGGGTCGGCAGGGGCAGCTCAGTCAACACTAACAAGCACAATGCACAAAGTATTATTCACGAGGAACTTTAAAAACAGAAGGACATTCCGTATTTATTTCTGAGAACATTATTAAACTTTCTATTTTAGTAAAGAAATTCAGGACCTTAAACTTTCTATTTTAGTTAAGAAATTCAGGACCTTCAAGAGCTTGCATTAAAATATTATGGTTCATTTTCTCTAGGGCCCTGGCCAGTGACCAATGACGCTACCAGGACACAAGGCAGTGTCCGAAATTAAGGTTTAAATCTATGCACACGCTGGGTGCATAGCTTTGAAAAGTATGCACCCAGAAGCCATTCAGTGCACCCTCAGTGATGTAAGGCTATTCATTCAATCAAAAATATGTGCATCTGCAGGGTGCACACTTTCAAAAAGCATGCACCCTGCTGCAAAAGCATGCACCTCGGGTGCAGGGTGCACCCTTAATTTCGGACACTGTAAGGGTATGACCGTATCCACTAGACCCTTTCATTTGGCTGTTAGGCTCTCCATGGTATACCAGCAAAAGTTACACGGCCACAATTTCTTTTCTGGGTATGGTCTGGACACAAGTATCAATGATCTAATTTGTGGTATCCACTCCAGGTTAGTGAGTGACAGGTGAGTATACTTACGATCTGTTAGACTGCACACCCCTGCCAAGGTGGTGATGGGCACGCTGGGGATTTCACCGTTCATGATTGGTTCTTTCCAAGACCTGAAAGGGAACATGGCGTGTGAATGAAAAACTGACAGCAACACTCTGCATGAGAAGAACCTTGAGCCAGTAAATAACTCTTACAGTTACTTTTGAAACAATTTAAAAGATTAACCTAGGACATGCAGCTGAAATATGCTTCACGAACCAGCTTTGGAAGCACATTGAACCAGTGCATTCAACAATTGCATTACTTATTCCAATACACCGCCAAATCTATTTTGTTACATCTAATAATTTTTTACATTCACATTTAATTCTGAACATACATCAACATCATATCACTGGATCTTTAACGCCGTATCATTACCTCTGGTAATTCCGAGGTGAGGTTTGAGAGCAAGGTAATTTCACTATTTTTTTAATCTACGGACCAGCCACCGGGATCACTATCCTCCTCATTTTGAAGGGTGGCAAGGGTCTTTTATGCACGATGTCTCATTGACAGAGCCCATGCCTTTAGTTTGATGTCCCTGTTTGGGACACAGCGGAGACACGAGTGAACGCATATTCCACCAGGACTCAATCCAACAATGTTCAGGTTTTGAAGTGAATAGGATACTTCTGCTCCACTGTGCTTCCCTACTATAAATTGTTTAAGCATGGATATTTTACTGGATATCTAAATACATTTAAAATTTGGCATGCCACCCAGTAAGCCTCAAATGTGCTTTTCTGATGAAAAGTGTCACAGATTTTCTTTTAAGGTCCTAGTTACTATCTTATCGCAAAACAGGCGAAACAACAGATTTTCTGAAATGCCGGCTCTAAATTTCATAAAACAAAACATAACACCTAAATCTGAGACACGGTCACTTCTGGAAGACTGAGTGTGAATTTATGACGAGTATATGTGAAAAGTTTTTTGAAATGTTGGAAATTGTGTCTGATGTTCGCCATCTTTTCACTGGACATTTGCCTGTATCCTGTCAGACAGTATAAACATCATTAACCATGTTTCTCATCCCCCCCCCCCCCCCGGACATTTTGTCTGACGTTTAAAGCCAGTGTGTTGGACATTATGCTCAAAACGTTGGACATGTCGTCGGGCTGCCCAACGGGTTTTCAAATGCACTGAATGATGCACACCTGTTCAAAATTGTAATTCACTACATACGGAACTCTAAGATATTGATGTTCAAAAACATGTACTAAAAAGTCGATTTTTCTAATTCCAGGGACACAAATGTCTGAGACATTGGCTTTCGGACCAACTCAACACTATTTTTCTCAATTTTTATTGGCCATTATTCAATATTCAAAATTGTTGGCCATTGGCCGACGGGCCGGCGTTAGTCTCAAACACTGCCTAGCCTTTTAGATTTTAATTATTTAGTCGCCAAAAAAGAAGCCACTATGAATTTCAGATTCTAGTCAGAATTTTTATTACTATGCTACAAGTGCTATTGTCAAAAGGAATAGCCATCTCATGATTTGAGTCGCCATATGAAGAAAACTGCAGCTATTGGCGATTTGGTTCCTTTATAGAGTGACCCCTGCTAACATTTTCATCGGGCCCAGTTGTCAACCATGATAAGCAACATTCTGATAGTATCTAGGATAAGTTTTGGCCACGTTCTCAAAAATGCCCCATGATTGGTCCCAATTCTGGATGAGTTTTTCAAACTTTGTATTCATTTTTGGACACCCAGGCTGTGACTTCAAGTTTACTGTATGTAAAACCGGAGGTCCAAAAGGCAGGGATCTTCCTAGTAATCCTAGGCATGCGGGATTCCCACATCACAAATTTAATTCCTGCACTAGGATGACTTGAAGGTGGCCATTCCCGCATTAAAATTATAGAAATGTGTTTACGATGTAGAGAAATTAACCCACTATTTTCAAAAATGCCCCCCTAAGGATAAGGAAAACGGGACTTTTGATACTCGAAATCTTTTTCTAGGAAGAACCCTGAATAGTTAAGCCTTGATAGTGGGGATGTCCTGTGGACACCCAGAGGGTCCTGTCTGGGGCCTTTAGGGGGTGGACAAGACACCCAGGACGCTGGATTTGGTGAGACTTGTTAATGAATTAGGATCTCCTCTTTATTATACAACGATCTTCCTAGCATGCGGGATGGGCCATTTCTGCACCAGGAATTTAATTCCTGCACCAGGGGTGGATATAACCACGGGCCCGAGGACCTTAAAAAGCAAGTCAGGCCCCTGGATTTTCTGGCCTAAGGGGCCCGGCTGGCCCCTAGAAAATCTTGGATAACAATTACAGATTTCTATATATTTTTTCCAATAAATCAGTCTTTTTAAAGACAATCTGACTATATATGTGAGGGCTGGGCCCCCTAGATTCGGAAAGCTGGTGGCCCGACTGGCCCCTGGATTTTTAGACTTATGTCCACCCCTGCTGCACTGAATGAAATTTTTAGGGGCAGTGTTCGAAATTAAGGGTGCACCCTGCACCCGGTGTGCATAATCTGGCTGCAGAGTACACCGATTTTGCAACATGTGCACCCCGTGTATGCACAGTCTTTCTGAACTTTAAATACCTTTTAAAGTTTATATAAGCGTGAACCCATGAACAAATTGCCGGGTGCAAGATTTTGACCATCTTTGCACCGGGCGTGTGCATCAAATAAATCCTTAATTTTGAACACCGAGGGGCCATACCTGCACTAAGACTTTTAAAAGTCATTGGACAGTGCTAAAGTCTATATGACATCAGGGCTCACGAAATTTTAAAATGACAGGGTGTCCACAGGATGTCCTGTGCATAAAACTAAGGTGTTTAATAGCCTGAGCCTTGATATCTGAGGGTATACTATGAGTTCTAGGGTGTCCACCCAGAGGGTCCTGTCAGGGTGTCCAGTGACTTTAGGGGGTGGACAGGACACCTAGGACGGTGGATTTGATGAGGCCTGGACATATACCAAGACATTCGCTCATTTCAAATATTGGTATCAGGTATGCAATATCCCTTAAAGGAAAGCTTGCACATAAAATCCCAAAGTCCAATTTTTTGTGTAAATAGGTTAATTTAAGTATTCTAAAAATATTTCAAAAGAAAAAACTTGAAAATGTCTAGGTCTTAGAGAATTATTCAGGAATGGAATTTAATTTTGGGAATTCCCTGAATGCTGGGCTGCTATGTACTCCCCTTGCTACATCACAGCTATGGGAATTCCATTTAAACTTATTTTGGGATTCCCTGATTAATGAATGGTTGTAGATGCCATGGATACATATTTCAATTTATCATGAGATACATTATGTCAAATATTTGTACTTTGTATTAGAGAGCATAATTCTTATTACAAATTCTACAGGGATGGGGAATCCCTTCTAAGGCCAGATGGGATTCCCCAAGAACTCCCCTTGTTACATCACAAATTGGGGGATTTCCCTTAAAAAATGACATAAAATGCAAGATTTTTAATGTCCCATAATCGTATGTAAACTAAATATTTTCCCACCATTTTGCATACATTGATATTACAAGGTTTGAATAACATGCTGAATCGAATTCATTGAAAAATAACTATTATTAACTAGCCTGCAGTTATGTGCAAGCTTTCCTTTAATATTTGCAAACTAAAGGTATACATAGACGAGTAGATATTTGCTACTGGTCGTCCTCAGACTAGAATTCTTGCCAAATATTTCTAGTCTGCATTTAGGAAAACGCCTTAACGGTGACCCTAACAAAGTACTAGTAACATTAACAATAATATAAGTTGCTGTATGTACCTGACACAGTGACAGTAAGCAAAAAATTGAATAAGTCTCAGTTAGCACAAAATATCATTAGTAATAGTATAGGTATTTGTCCTTCCAAAAATACCGTATTCCACATACCGTACACACTTCTCAAAAAGGTTGCCTCTGACAGTCAAATTATGTACGTCGGTTCCAGGTGTAAAGCTGATTTGTATCACATACACTAGGGCCTGCCGATATTTCGCTGGCACTTACACTAGACAATAGTCAGTGTACAAAATAAACATAAGGCCAAACAAAAAAAATTGTTGTGTTCAGGTAACCCTACCTAGCCTAAATTTTTGGCCCTACCGTAACATTTTTTTTTAGGAAATTTTTAATTTTTCTTTTTCAGAATCCAAAGAATTGACCTAAAGTACCATGGAAAACCATAAAACAGCACATGGATACTCAGGGCATGTATTTTAGATGCTAAAAATGCTTTTTGAGAATATTTGGAATTTTTTTTTTTATTTCGAACACACTGGCCGAGTCTCTTTGGCATGTGAAAAAAAAAAGCAAAAAAAAAAAAAGTTTTTTCGACCTACCTACCCTATTTTTTTCGACCTATGTTATCTGAACACAACAATTTTTTTTGTTTGGCCTAATTTTATTCCTGTGCCTATCAGGTGCAACAATGTTAAAAGTGTGCAACTGGTAACTTGAAGATTTAAGGCTTACATAAGTACTGTCATTTTTGAAGATTCACAATTTTCTACCCTCAGCATCCATTTTTAACATACAAATCTCGATCAAATGGATGCATTTCCTATTCGCTGAGTCATTTTTATTGGATTTTATATATTCAGATGTAATTTTCAAAAGAAATTATGGTAGGGCCAAATATTACTGGGGTAGGTTGGGTAATCTGGACACAACATTCCATTTTTAGGCCTTTTAAATGGCAAAACCGAAATAAAAGCTTTTAAAGGTACTTGTACCTATCTGGCTGGATTTGAAATTCCAGTGATATTTTTTCTATATCGGGTCCAAATATTCTTCAATAAGTCAATAATCAACAGCCAAAAGGAAATTACAATTTACCATTTGGTTTTTCACCTGGAGGATTAGAAACAATAGAGACTTTACTATAGTATAGGTTCCTATGGGAAATACCTATCTATTCTGACCACAAAATTCATGGAAATAAATTATTCAGTGTTTTTTTTCCACAAAATTGATACAGATGTCAAGTATTAATATGGACATCATACTAAAAGTACGTTATTGAATTTTACCGTTTTAAACAGGATGCTCCTATAGCATCTCTTTCATAAACCCTCTGCACAGCAGTATGTAAATAACATGTCACATTATATAGTCAGTCATTGAAAAAGACCAGGTGGCAGTGCTGGGAATTAGTAGTTACAACTACAAGTATCTTTAAGGCCTACTTAGGCACCCTGGCCTGTACTTGCAAACCCTTGCAACCATAACGGTTATGGCTAACCAGGCATGGATCTACAAGAATAGATTATTTAGCCTGGCCCTAAAACATTGTCATTGACTATTCATATGTTACTTTATAATTTTATTCCTTCTCGGTTTAGGCTTTGACAAGTAGCGACTGGGATGTCAACTAGACACTCACATGTACCTGTTAAGGTGTCAAGGGTGGTGTACAGGGGTATCTGTACAGGACATCTTAATGATCTTTGAAGCTGAATAGTGAGCCGTTCTGCTGAGGAGAGTTGCTTCCTTCACTCCCTCTCCGACACTACCCGATCAGCTGACGGCATGAAGGCACCGTTAGGACCCGTGAGGAAACCACTCTCACTGTCCCAGTATCACTAAACCTTCACGAGAATCGGTACCAGCTACATATTATTACCAGGAAGTACCAGGAACTCTATTAGACTGCGTCCTGTTGGCGATAAGACTCATTCTAGGGGAAAACCAGGCTGGAGACAGTGAGTAGGTCGTCCTGGTTCTGACCTGTCAGCCTCATCCATTCTCTAACGTTTGTGGTTTGGGGAATTATCGTCTGCCCAGAAATCGCCCCGCCTTCTCCCCCGGGCTTACAGGCCATCTAAAACTAAAATCAGAACATTTCCTGTGCTAAACTATTGTGTGTGGTTATATGTTATGACCTCATCTTTCCGGACAATACGGATGTGTCCGACATCGGTGCAAAATTGCCAGAAAACGATGGCCTTCACAGACGTAAACAATCGGCGGCGTCGGCCATCGGCCATCATCGGCCGGCCCTTACTGAGGCAGTAACCGACTTAAAACAACGTCCTTAGGACAAAATATATAAAATTCCTTTATTGGGACAGCAACAGAGGTTTAACAGACCATCGTGATGGTATTTATGTAGAAATGTAGACGCTAAAATAATTAGGACTCAGCGGCTTCTCCCCCATTTGCCAAACGAAAATTGATTTTCAATCCAAGGTTGATGGCTGCTGTTGACACTCACCTTTCTCGGCTGCTTTAATCCAAAATCATGGTCCCATCTTTGACGTAGTATTAGTCCAGATATACTATAGACCGAAGTCTAAATCCGTGTGAATTTGTACGTCCTCAATATCATGAAAATTGTGAAATTTTCGACAACCACATGAGAACCATAACAATAAACGCGCCAAAAACCGCCCCGACTATTTACTCAGCCGCACCACGCTGTACTTCCCAGTCGGAATTTTGAATTTAGGGATCAACAAGAACACGATCCCAACCTAAGGGGTTTTCCTCAAATAATTCAGGCTATTTCGACCGTTGTAAACCCCTCAAATGGTTCAAAATATGTTGTGAATATTATAGGAAAAATGTAAATTAGCGCGTAGTGATACAGACTCAGGTGATGAGTCCTGGCGAAAGTAGGCCACATCCGGGACTTTCAGAACGGACCAAGATGGCGGCGCCCTGCAGAGTTTTCGTTATCGGAGTGGGAATGACCAAGGTAAAGTGCCCTATTTTAACGGAAACAATGATCCTACCGCGCTGAATAAGTAGTCAACCGTAGGTATAGACTCAGGCTCCATGACAGTATCTCATTTTGTCGTGACATTTAGCTGAAGCGCCGGTTTGTTAGGTCTGGCCGCTCTGATCGGGCAGTGCTCGGGGCGGGCCCCGGGGGAGGCGGGGCAGAGTCCACGGACTACGGGCTGAGCGGGGTGCGCCAGTGTCCAGTTAGATAGGGCCGGGGGCAAGGCTGTAAAGCATAGGGCCGGGCCTAGTTTTCCATGGATTTCTTTGTTTGCTCCTCTTATATTTATCGGTATGAAATGGAAATAAAAGAACTAAGGAATATATTTTTTCTGATTTACTAAGGCTAAGTTGGTCACTAAATATGTCTATGGGTAGCTGTGCTTCAGGCAATCTTTCCACCCATGTGCAAACCTTGTTTTATGTTTATACATGTTTTTATGTCTATGGGTAGCTGTGCTTCAGGCAATCTTTCCACCCATGTGCAAACCTTGTTTTATGTTTATATCTCTCCTCCCACTGAAACGTTGGAAATCAATTCAAGGTTTCTTTTTATTATGACAGGTGCTATATCATGTTAAATCTGAGTTTAATGTTAACCCGGAAATGTTAAGCATTGAACATTCAAAAACATCTTGTAGAAGATGCAAATGGTGCTAATTAATGTTCATATTATACCTGAAAAACGTCCAGACCAAGCAGCCTTCCTTGGTGCTATTTCAGCTGTACTCTGAAGCAAGATCTGACATTCTAGAAGCACTTGGCCGAAATCTATTAACATCTATTTGTACCTAAAGGTAGTCCATATCTATCCAGTAACCATCCAAATATGTGACATGTATTAGTGTTAGTCTTTGTATTACCCTTTGATTTTAGTGCTTATGTACTAGCATTTGTTGTAGAGTATATATGTAGATACATGATCTGAATAATTGACATATAAGTCAGATGTGACTTCTTGTTTCTTGATGTCAATAAAAGTTACTACTACTACTACTACTACTAAACTTTGAATTTTGAGCAGACTATTGAATATAGGTTAACATAAGATTATAGAGTAACTTGGGTCATAACTTTATGCGCAGTAGCAAAAATATGATTGATATGGATTGTTTTTGTCATGTTTGTTATCTAATTAGTCTGGGTACTTGTGTTTAAAATACCTCTGTATTAGATCGCCTATTCTATTTCTAATCATACAGTGGTGGACATAAGTCTAAAAATCCAGAGGCCAGTTGGGCCCCTAGCTTTCCAAATCTAGGGGCCCTCACCAAAATCTAGAGGCCCTCACACACATATATAAAGATCTAGTCAGACTCTTTAAAAACATTGTTTTATCGCAAAATTGATAGAAATCTGTAATTGTTTTCCTTGATTTTCTAGGGGCCAGTTGGGCCCCTAGGCCAGAAGATCTAGGGGCCCGTGGTAATGTCCACCCCTGTTATATCTAGCCAAACCAGTCACAACCCTCTCTGAAATACATCTTTGGACTAGAGATAAATGTGTGCAAAGTATCCCCTTAGAGTCTATGTTTACATAAAACACCTCATTTTTCAACCTTCTTAAATTGTAATGTAACTGTAAAAACTGAAATATTGCAGTTATTGTAAATAAATTACGATATTACTTCAGTTCTCTGTAAATAAAATGCACTGCAGTGTTATTGTAATACTATTAGATCTACTATTGCAAATCGAAGATGAAGTTTGGTAGTGATGTGAATAAGGGCATGCCATGCTTCCGGAAATAGATAGGTTGCTGCTGTAATTAGAAAAGGAAAAAGATTTACTTTGGATGGATGGGATTTGAGTGGCATGAAGAAACGAATTAAGAGATTAAGGGGTCATAAAAATCGCGGGTTATAAGCATCACAAAATGTACACATGCCTGTGACAATAAAGAATAAAATATACATGTAGTTATTTTCACTCTTCCAGTTTGAAAAACCTGGTCGCCGCGAAGACTTCGACTACCCAGACATGGCACTAGAAGCAGGTACTCTACTCGCGTCATTTACACAATATGATCTTAAGTTATCAGCACGGTTATCAGAAAGGTTTTCAGAACGAGGATAGAGCCATATACCAACCATTTGGGTTCTATTACTCATTCATACCTTACCCTGACTAAGTTCATGGATTCAGTTCTATACTTTCCAGAGAATATCTCATAGGAAGTTGAATAGTGTGTTTGTCCGAGTATCACAATGACTGAGTGTCAGGCTGTCGGGGTCCACTCATGTAATGCTGATAAGGACTGATCAGTGTTCTCTGTTTGGCGAGGAACTATTATTATTGAAGACAAAAAAAAAATACCTACCCTGAATACGCACACGTATAGGCAAAATTCTTTGTATCCATCACAGGTTATAGTTCTAGGGTTAAGTCCTATACCAGGTGACATGGTCTAGAATCTCATTTATTTGAATCAATGACATTATATAAGCAAATCGAAATCTACGTTTTGAGAGAGCATTTTCTTGTGATAAGGTTAGATTTAGATTCTGATTGTTCCCTGAAGTATTTTGTGTTTCTGTACAAGGGACGAAGGCGCTGAAGTCAGCGGGGATCTCCTACGACAAGGTCGAACAGGCGGCCGTGTCTTATGTGTATGGTGAGTATATGGTGCTATTGTCATAATGCCGTGTGTATTAAACTACCAGATTAAATGCGGGCAGAGTGGTACGGCCTTGGATTTAGTGTCAGTTATTCAAAGTTAGTCTACTTCACGGTTGCCGTCAGAGGAGTAAGCATCATACGTATTCAACATTTCAAAGTTAGTCTAAGGATAATATATTTGCTTAAATGCCGTGTAAGTGATTGTTTATAAACAGAAATCATATTGATTGAGATATTGAACGACATAATATAAGTGGCACTACAGGTACACTTTAGTGCCATCGATGCTAAGCTGTATAGAACATTTTGAAACAGTAGTTTTTGTTTTTGACGAGAATAAGGAGAAGTATATATGACTGCGAAAAAGTCTCTCTTTTTTTTAAAAATTGGATCCCTTCACTCTTGTACTTACCGTTTCAGGAGACTCGACGTGCGGTCAGAGAGCCTTGTACCAGCTCGGTATGACCGGGATACCCGTGTACAACGTGAGTCACAGCCCTCTACCCCTGATAAAACACCTCGGACTGCATAAAAATATCGATGAAAATAAACATTTAATCATTCTGTCAGCCAGATAAACCTTCCGCGGGGAAAACGGGGAATCAGGCTCATTGCCTGCTTTTACACTGAACGAAAAAAGACCTTTTAAGACCTTTAAGTTTCTGTAAATGGAGACATTGAGGTGTGCTAAAGGTAATGGAAAGGTCACCTTTACAAGACCTTTCCAAAACTTTTTCAGGTGACCTTTAATAATTCATCAAAGATCTTGCAAAGGTAATGGAAAGGTGACATTTCCTATGCCTTTAATGAACCTCAATGGCTCCATTTACAAAATTAAAGGTCACTAAAGGTATCATTTCGCGCAGTGTTAGTAAACACATAATTTCTATTCCTTTTGAAATATACATTGACTTTATGTTAATCAGCAATGTAAATTTGGTATTTACAATCGGAACACATGATACTCCGGTATCTTCGTGTACTTTTTAAAATGAGACCGTTTCTTGTTGTTTGCTTCAGGTCAACAACAACTGTTCGTCCGGGTCCACGGGTCTGATGATGGCTCGTCAGTTCATCCAAGGAGGTCAGAGTTCGGGGATAAATCACTTAGACGTCTGGAGACTTTAAAAACAATTGAAAGTGTCTCAGTCAGAAGTTATATAATAATTTATTTCAAAGGCAACGTAACTCTGGATACTATAGAGAAAAAACGTTTTACTTATTGAGAGCATAGACATACATAACATAGATAGGAAACTAGTGTTGTTTCTAGATTTTCCTTGTCTCGGATAGCTCTCCAGGATAGGCAAAAGAGACATGGTTGATACACCTCTGCTTGGAGAGTGTGAGGTGTGAGACTGGGTCTTCACACCTTTTTTGGCCTAGTACCCATAATGGTCTTCAAAATTTATATCACTACAATCAAAATGTACTCAATAGGAATGAATAGAAAACAAAATTATGATTCCAAAGATATCAGATATTACATGTTTATGTCAATTAGAAATAAAGATATTGATTAATGAAAATTGAAGAAAATTGAGAAAAATAACAAATTTGTCAAAGTTTGGGAATTAATTTTGAGCAAACCACAAGTTAGATATCCATTTAAGCTATTGTTTCTACCATGAGTAGTTATACTCTATGTGAAATAATTGGTTTTATTTGTAGGAAAAATTTTTAAAGGCCAAAATCTGACTTTGAAGAAATGTCAGAATTAAATTGTATATTCTTGGGAAAAGTGACTTGTAGTCACTTTAGAACCCCAAATACCATTTTATGCCCCCCACATAATTTAATTAGGTTATAATGGGATAGGAAACTGTCTCATCAATCACACTGGTGAATATCAGAGCCCTAAGTGGCATATAAATGGGTTTTTGGGATTATCACTTGACCCATTCGAGCCAATGTCAGAATCCAACGAGTTTGATGTGATAGAAAATTGACAAAGTTCGGGAGTTAATTTTAGGCAAACCACAAGTTGGATATCCAATTAAGCTTTTATGCTACCAAGAAAAGTTACACTCTATGTGAAATAATTGGTTTTATTTGTAGGAAAAAATTTTAAAAGGCCAAAATCTGACTTTGAAGAAATGTCGGAATTAAATTGTATATTCTCGGGAAAAGTGACATGTAGTCACTTTAGAACCCCAAATACCATTTTATGCCCCCCACAGAATCTAATTAGGTTATAATGGGATAGGAAACTGTCTCATCAATCACACTGGTGAATATCAGAGCCCTAAGTGGCATATAAATGGGTTTTTGGGATTATCACTTGACCCATTTGAGCCAATGTCAGAATCCAACGAGTTTGATGTGATAGAAAATTGACAAAGTTCGGGAGTTAATTTTAGGCAAACCACAAGTTGGATATCCAATTAAGCTTTTATACTACCAAGAAAAGTTACACTCTATGTGAAATAATTGGTTTTATTTGTAGGAAAAAATTTTAAAAGGCCAAAATCTGACTTTGAAGAAATGTCAGAATTAAATTGTATATTCTCGGGAAAAGTGACATGTAGTCACTTTAGAACCCCAAATACCATTTTATGCCCCCCACAGAATCTAATTAGGTTATAATGGGATAGGAAACTGTCTCATCAATCACACTGGTGAATATCAGAGCCCTGAGTGGCATATAAATGGGTTTTTGGGATTATCACTTGACCCATTTGAGCCAATGTCAGAATCCAACGAGTTTGATGTGATAGAAAATTGACAAAGTTCGGGAGTTAATTTTAGGCAAACCACAAGTTGGATATCCAATTAAGCTTTTATACTACCAAGAAAAGTTACACTCTATGTGAAATAATTGGTTTTATTTGTAGGAAAAAATTTTAAAAGGCCAAAATCTGACTTTGAAGAAATGTCAGAATTAAATTGTATATTCTCGGGAAAAGTGACATGTAGTCACTTTAGAACCCCAAATACCATTTTATGCCCCCCACAGAATCTAATTAGGTTATAATGGGATAGGAAACTGTCTCATCAATCACACTGGTGAATATCAGAGCCCTGAGTGGCATATAAATGGGTTTTTGGGATTATCACTTGACCCATTCGAGCCAATGTCAGAATCCAACGAGTATACAATTTAATTACGACATTTCTTCAAAGTCACATTTAGGCCTTTTGAAAATTTTCCCTACAAGTAAAACCAATTATTCCACATAGAGTGTAACTACTTATGGTAGAAACAATAGCTTAATTGGATATCCAACTTGTGGTTTGCCTATTATTAACTCCCAAACTTTGTAAATTTTCCATCACATCAAACTCGTTGGATTCTGACATTGGCTCAAATGGGTCAAGTGATAATCCCAAAAACCCATTTATATGCCACTTATGGCTCTAATATTCACCAGTGTAATTAATGAGACAGTTTCCTATCCCATTATAACCTAATTAGATTCTTTGGGGGGCATAACATGGTATTTGGGGTTCTACAGTGGCTACATGTCACTTTTCCCGAGAATATACAATTCAATTACGATGAACTATTGTTAATGTTAGATTTAAGACTGCGTAAGATTCGTGTATATCCAAGTCTTCGTAAGTTGCTTTCCAGAATGTCTGAGTAATTCAGACCGCGTTTAAAGTTTGTCCATTCACTTCCCAATAGTTCAAAAGAAATGAACGATGAGGGAGCTTCTTAATATGAAAGGGTTTTTATTCAATAAACATCTCATCCCGAGTCAAAGCCACCATGTATAAGTCTTCATCAGTCCACCTCCCATCTCCTATCAGCAATCAACCACATTTAGAACACGAGTTGCTCCAACGCCTTCTAGACCATTCTAGCATTCAGCTCTAACACAATCCTATGTCCGAGGTAGTGGATATTCGTAAACTCCAGTCTGTTACATGGAGTCGATGTACTTACTCCAGGTATAACTCCTTGGTTAAACATGTTTCTTCTAACCAACTAACTCACTAACTGCTCGCTCCCTACCTTGCAGCGCCTTTTATACTGGTTAACAGGTGGCGCTAGGAGCGTAAGATATTTCTCCTAGGAGTAGACTAGAAGTAGACTTGCTAAGCCTGATCCTTGTTGGATTATATATTATGACAATGTATTAAAAGTACTAAGCCATTAGTACATTCGACGGCGGTCAGGTGTTTGAGTTTAAGGAGGTGGACGACATAGCTCAAACCAAATGAATATAATGAACTCCCAATTTCGATGATTGGATATATTTGTTAAACCATGGTGGGGTGGCCTTGACTCTCGTGGTACATTCAACACAGTATCAATGGATTTGTAGATCCAGTTTCAACACAAATTCACAGTGAAATTATTCATTGAGTTGATTTCCACACTTTGAAGCTCAAGGTTAGCAGAACTCGTTCATAAAATGACAAGGCAAGTGTTAAAATTGATAACATGATTATTTGGATAACAACGTAGATGATGACATAATCATGGTTACAAAATGACAAAGTCAACTTTTAGAGGATGAAGTATTCGTCATCTTTAGGTATTCACTTAGTACGTGCCTTGTACATTAAAGTCAGTTCTCAGCATCGTTAGCTGATTTTAAGATTCAAAGATTGCGACACCCGTGCATAAGGTGACAAATTCAGTTTTGACTTAGTACGCGCATGTACAGTTTCTGATATTTATGATTTGTAACACAAGTCAACAGAACTCAACATATATACAGTGTAGGGTTGTCTTAAACTTCTAAGAGTAACAAGTGTACATCAAATCCAATTTCAGAACAAATTAACACAACATAAGTCAATTCAGAGAATTCGGACATTTTGAACGAACGACTTTCATGATACAATGCGTGTCGAATTTCAATCAAATTTCAACCAGAACAACATTATTTACAATAAATACAAGGTCTCTGTATCAGGTTTAGTAATACCGAGCAGTTGGAACCAGAAAATACCACCATTCCCGTCACGCGTCCGCCAGCTATACTTAGTACACGTGTACTTAGCGGGACGCTTGACTGGAGTTCCCCCCCAAGGTTTGACCTCGATTTGGATCCTTCGGGTGCGAAGCGCCCGGATGGCAAATTTCTGCTTCGATCAAACTTTCAAGTTTGATTGTTCGACCTGATATTTTGGGCCGATGTGAATTAATTCTGGCGCTTGATTATGTTGGTTGGGGACCTAAACTTTAGTTTAGCACAGGTTTTGTAAAAATTTATGCGATGGATTGATCATGTTAGCCGATTTCAGAATTTGGATCTTTTGGATCAAAAAGGGGTTTTCCAAATTAGCCTCGTTTTGACGTCATTTTAATCAGTGCCGACGGTTGTTTTATCGCGTGTGGACGTACTTTTACAAGCTTAGCCCTTTTTTTATTATTTCGCCGACTTCCACCATGGTTCGCATAGCAATCTTTTGCTCAGACCGAGAGGGTGGAATTCAAGAGTACCCCGATCTTCTTCTTTCGGGTGGTGAGCACACCTGTGCGGTGTTTTCCTGCCGAGACGCCTCGACGGCTGAACTATCTGGATATGCGTTTGCGCATCACGTTATGTGGCCAGACGATATTCTGGTAGTCATGTGTAATTTGCTGGACGTTCTTACATGGGACGAGGAGTTAGACCTGTATATTCCACTCTATACTAGCTCCGATGCCGCAGCAAAGTTCTACGCTGAGACCATCAACCGTGCCTTCTTGAATGTCAAGTCGCACCCGGCCCCGTCGACCTTCGTGATCACGACCCCCTCTGGATTTGATGTTCAGCGCTGGGCTTTTACTGACAGTGACGGTTCACTCCAGAAATGGGTGAACCGTCTCATACCCAAAGTTAGCCGGGAGGTGCGCCGGGCCAACGATTGGTTTGGCGTGCCTACCGCGGACACGGGGCGGGTGCTCCACGCCATACGGACAGTCGTCGACGGCAACATTACAGTGAATGATTTCCGTGAGCTGGAGGACGGCTACCGACCTTCAGACAGGATCATCAGACGCTGGGCGCGGGTGTTGGGGCGGTTGATCGCCCGTTTGCCCGTCGTGGCGCGCTAAACCGTCGGCACTCGGTTTCTTGTATATACTAATTCTTATTGATTTTAAACAAGTGATTTTATGATCCAATTCCCGGCCTGTGATTGGAACACTTAATTCTGGATCGTTTTCACCGAGTGATTCTGGTGATTTAATTCCCGATCAGTACCTAGTCCACTTAAGTTCATATATCCAAGAGGCTTCGGCCAGATCGTTCTTACGGGAGCTCCGGACTGTTAACATGGGAGGACTCAGATGTTTCACCGCTCTTGCTCGTCGTTGGACACCGCCCTTCTCGTAGAGACGGCCCCTCGCCCAGCCCGCTCCGAGACTTGGTGAGTACAGCCTTCTTCCTATTGTTCTTTGCATGTTAGGCTGGCTACTAATCGTAGATTTTAAGGAGATTGTTGGCCAAATTCTTCTTGGTGGTTCTCGGCTCGCCCTCACGTGGTTGTATTCCGGAAGCTGATGTCACTCCCGGAACCAGAAACTGTGTTTCGCTGGTAATTTTAGTAACGGGTAGCGTGGGTGGCCACCTAGTGTTTACTTTTGGTTCCAAGATGGTGGGCGCGGGCCGAGAGTCAGGATCTTTCGTACTAAACTTATTATCTTTTCCAGGTCCTGCGGTATGTTAGGGTGATGTAAATGAAGCAATGTGACACGGTTGGCACTGAAAAGCGTCAGGCTATATAATTTTAGTGGGCGGATTGTTTAGGCTAACATGATCAAGTATTTTACCTCGCGCGTGGTTGGGCGATATTAGGGGGTTTTCTGACTAGCGGTTTGTTGACATTACCGATCTAAGTAGGTTTTCTGGAGTGTGGGTAATTCGTATCGTATTGTTATTTTTTTTGATACTATTAACTGTTGGCGACTGACACTGCACATGATAATCAGGCATGGGTGGCCAGAGATTCCGGTCTGAGTTGTACAACACAAGATTTGCTGTAACAGGATTCTTTGTTTAGTCGTTATACGTACAGGGCGTTAGTGTAAATGTCTTCATTGGAAACAATTCACATGGGGTGCCCTAGGTAACAAGCGCTTCCCAGGGTGTTCACCCTGGTAAGTTTAAGTGACAGTAGGTGACCAAGTATTTTGGTCCAGACTTCCCAGCATTAGATTGGCTGTGACAGAATTCTTTGATGAGTTGTCCCCCTTACAGAGTACTGGAAAGATTGACGTGTCGGCCACGTAAGGCGACACCACAGGTGGAGCCGTCCAACGAGCTGTTGGCGACTCCAAGGTAAGTTTGAGATGTAGTGGCGAAGGCCACAGATACCCATCCCATGTTTTAGTCTAACAGCAAGACTTCGTCAGTGTCATTGTGTTAGAATAAGTGTTAGAGTGAGTATTATTGTCCAGAGTCGTCTCGAAGAGGAAAAAATACTACTGTGAGGAGACCGAGATGAAGTCTCTAAGACACTGAATGAACTCCCAGATGAAGATTCTGTATGAATATAATGAAAGAAGGAATGGTATCCTCATTAAGAGCTGGAAAGGCACCAACACCACAAAGATTATCAAGCGTCCCAAGCAGAGATACATGTGTGTGCACCGTGGGAGTTCGTACATTCATAGATCAGGCCTTAGTAGGCGCCGTTCCATTGAACGCAGAAGCCACGCTTATCAGTGCCCGAGATTGCCAAACATCTCAGACAGTGATATCCTTGTGATGAATGAGTGGGAGCCTATGCTCACAGGTCGGGACTGAGCCGTTACAAGAACATCCACCTACAAAGGTTTCATGAGTGCCCGAGAGTTGATGCAAAACTGTCCCGCTCAGATTCCCTAACCGACCTCATGGGGAGATAAGAATAATGATAGGAATTGGATCCCTGGTGATTTACCTTAAGGGGTCACAAGGGTCAATACTCTTGATAACACTCTTTCTGTACAGTGTGTTAGAATAATTACCCAATACACTCCAAAGATTTATACGCAAACAAGTTAACACCCCCTTCAAGGGTGACAACTGTTCTAACATATTTGACTCCATTTTATGAAGCATTCGCTTTAAAACCCCAGTTTTGTTCTTATTGAATGATTTTGTTACGACAAAATCCCTTCTTTCCCTGCTAGTTACAGGTGGTAGCTCGGCGTTCACCCCCTACATTCAGCCTGGGGTTTGAAGACCGAGTTCCACTTTATATTGGGTAGTGGCGCCCTTTTGAATGCAAACGGGTGCGCCACTAACTCCAAACGGTTCACTGAATAGATATTATACCTATGTTAACAGTGACATTTCACTGTCTACCCTATACTCTACATCACATGGGAAAAACCAACATGGCAAGCGGTTGGGGTAGCGTTTTCATTCCGTGAGGTATAAATGTCATTAAAGGACATTAAGTAGTAACTGTACAAAGGAGGCTGAGATTATTCGTTCCTTATTTGTTATCACTAGAGGATCGGGTCTCAGATTCAGGTTCACTTCTGATCGGATTCCCGGTCCTCATTAGTTACATGTGGTTTGTCGGTACCCTCCCATTCATAGGACCAGAATGGGCAGCACCGAGTTTCCATTGTTATAATTGGGAGCAGACTGCATATATATTTTTTTTAATAATATGCAGCCTACACCCCCTTTAAATTATAGAGATGTGTAAATGCATCTCCTTAGATCACTTACTTCCAGACAGCACCTAGTAAGTCGGGCCTTTACCGAAGTACAGTACAAGGTTAAACCCGTTTTCTTGTTCAGGTCTATGCCCGTTTCTCTTGTGGAGAGTCAAGACTACTCCTGAAAAGACTCCGCCCCCAGCTTATCCTAACTATGCGCATGCCGGGCAGGGATAGGTAGTGCTAAAGACAGAGTTAGAATTTTTTATCTCCTTTCTAATAGATCGGGTAAACTTATCAGCTCTGGGTGTCAACCAAGTTTATTGTAGCTTGTTCATCAGGGAATCAGTAGTCCATGTCCCCCCTCTTCAGCTCAACTGTTGAGCGGAGACCTGGATACTTTTAGCGCCACGACGGCGGTCAAGACTAATTTTCATTCATTTATTTTATTTTCTTTTCCTCGACGGCGGTCAGCTCTGAAGCCGCTCATTTTCTTTATTAATTTTAATTATTTCTAATTTTTTACCCGGGTCGAAACTTGACTTCTTGCCGTTTTGTCTCTGTCCCGATTAAAACTGGTCTAAAAGTGGTCTAAATAATTTAGTCTTGAATTATGGGCAGTTGTTCATATACTAGTTGTCGTTGGATCCTGACTTTTATGTTAAAGTCAGGATCCTTTGACCTAAGACATACGGTGATCCAGTGGCCATTTACACATAACCAAGACGACGGGGCTATTAATAAGGACAGCACCTCGCTCCACCGCCTTGTGAGTTTTCGCTACAGCTTCTCCCCCCCCAGGGATGGCTTATCCCGTCTGAGGGAGTCGCAATATAGTGAGAGAGAGCCGAGCACCCTGTGAATGTCACCAATTCGCCATTGTCCCGTAACCACATTTCCTTGTGACCTCCGTTATAGCTCCCAAATAGAGCACGCCTTGTCAGGATTTGCACATATCCTTGCCGCTGCAGCGTGTCTATGCCAGGAGCAAACGAGCCACGTATAAGGTACTCTCGTGTGCTGTCACAGAGCGTCCCCCCTGAGAATGTTACTAATTATTCTGCGTTCTTATTATATTTTGCCCAAAATTCCCTGAGGAAGAGCTCTTAGTTACACAAATATTGGTTTGCTTTATATATTAGTTTTTAGGTAAATTTCTTTCTACTCGTCGATTTTTTTTTGTGATGAAGGGACCGCTTGTCAGGAGCCAATCCACCCGGGGCATAGTGACTGCCATGGTCGGGCGTCCACCCCAGTGCCCTTCGCAGCGTCGGTGACGCGTAACCCCAACGTCCTGCCTCCTGTCAGGCACCACTGACACCAGGCCTGTGGGCAGGCTCCTGCTGCTTGTGCAACCCCCTCATCTTGGAGAAGAGTATATATGTAAGCATGCTAAAGAATAGACAGTGGCGTTCCCCAAGTGGCTCCTGTACTGCAGCCCGATCCTAGCGGTAACAACAGCACAGGGGCCAGGTGTAGATGGTACTTGCTTGGGGAAGTTCACTTCGCTCGTTGGGAGCATTGGTCCCGTTGAGCGCTCTTAGGTTTTATACAGAATTTTGAGTTTTTCTTTTAAAATGCTGAAATTTCGCGACACTAGGATCGGTTCCAAATGGTTCCCTACTTTAGAAGAGTTGCCAAATCAATAACAATTAGAGTGTTGAGCTAGGCTACCGGGCATGGGACACTCGACTTGAGCGAAATTTAGATAACCCATGGGTCCATAGAGAGACGGTTGGACCAGCCTACCCGAACTAAGTTTTTCCTGACTGGTGAATCCTTATTGCTCAGGCTAGTCAACAGAACCCTACCTACCCAAACAGGTATCGCCCAGCGAACTTCCTGTAACATTTTAGTTTTAGTTTTCGTACCTCTGTGTTATTAATTCACCAATTTTACCTGTACAGTACTAGGTCAGGTTTTACCACTCGTTACATTGTCATATGATAACTTCATAAACCGTTCCTGGATTTATTTCGGATGTCCCTGGCCTTATTGTCTTTCGTGCAGATCCTGTTCCGGTCGCTGTTGAGGTGGGCGTGGTCGATCTAGGAGGAGCGTTAGGCATTGTTCCTTGTCCCAACACCGGTTGAGGCCAGTCCGCTCCGACATCGGACCACCCTGCGTCGATGAGGCGAGGTACTCCCATGGGTACAGGAGTGGCTAGCCCCGAGGAATATCTCAGTAGTCTGGCCCTGGTATTGTATTTTAAGTTACTCATCATCAGACGGGCGAGTTTTTTAGATACCCTCAGGGTGTCGGGTAGTGGCACCTTAGATGGGTGCTGTCCAGGTCTAGTTGCTGCTCCCATCAGCTGCGCCCCCCAGGTTACCGTCAGAGTATACTTCAGACACAGCTGGGTCACCAGTAGATCCCTAATGAGCACATAGCCTTCAGTATAAGTGTGGTCTGAAGGCATAGCCAGTTCGCCTAGGAAGATTGTTTCTATCATATGTGGATTGGCAAACTGTACGTACAACCCATCCACAGTTTTTCCTCTAATATTTCTCCACTTTCGCCACACGAGGACCACTATGGCGATGACGAGTACTGCCAGTAATATAGCAAGTACTGCCACCGCAGTGGGGTTAGCGGTCGTGTCCGGGCATCCAGTTAGTTCCTTTTCACTGCGCAGCAGCTCCTCCGGGTCCGCCGCCTCCAAGGCCATGGCCCGAGGTAAAGTCATGGTTAGTCCGGCCAGGGCAGCCTTGCCTTGGTGGTTCCGCCAGCACTTCCAGAGAACACATCCAATAATTGTCACAGCTACCACTATGCAAAAGATGGTGAGGAGACCAAAACCGCCTCCGAAGTTGCCTATAGAGAACCACGGGGCGTGTTTCTCTACCTCATAACGGTCAGTCGCTTTCTTGATACCCTTGGCCAAGTCTTTACGGTGTTTTTGTATTCGTTTGGCCAGGGAGGTTACAGGTATTTTGGCCTTCAGGCTTTCCTCGATTTCCAGCAGGTCTTTCCTAATTGTTTCAGGGATAGGGTCTGATTCTAACATAGTGGGTTCGTTTTTGGACGTCGTGAAATTCATGTCCCACCCCTTCACACGACTTGCTGCTTCCAACAGGTCATTATGTGGGTACACAACCGTGGTGATCCTGGTGTGCTTGTCACAATTTCGCAAGCTATACGGTATCCATGCTCCTTGTGTTTGGAATGCACAGTCGCATTCCACCTGAACCCTTGCATAATTTTCTATGTTCACACCGACCGCAGGCTGGTTTCTGCAAATCATTTGGCCTCGGGTGTCGGCGCTGACCACTAGCATATCTCCGTCGTCTAGATACACTGCCATCTCTCCGAAGTCTGCTTCCAGTAGATAGTCCAGTTCACATTTTTCTTGGATCGCTAGGTCGTCGCGCCTCAGTAGCGCAGCAGTGCAGGTGTTGTCTGTAATCTTTTTCATATAAGGTAGGTCCTTACAGAGCGTGATGGTCTGTCCATAACAACCTGACCAACTGCCACTAGCCAATGGTACGTAATACTGGCGGGACATGGACATGGCGACACTTTTGGGTAGATTAACAATTTGGAGAGCGTCCTTCTTAAGTCGTCCCCTAACCGTCACTGGCACAGGAAAAGTTAGTACTTCGTAGACCCGGAACAAATGTTCATCAGCCACCACAGGCACCCTTACATACACTATAAATTCCTGAGTGGTTTCATTGAATTTGAACGAAGGTTGACTGTTCTCGTAATAGAAGGAAGGATCTGTGAACGCGACATGGAACCTGGGGTGGATCCCCTTCAGATATCTGTTCACTTCCTGGATCGCTCCGACCATATATTGGCGGGGTACCAAGTCCATAGTCAGCTGGCCCCGCGTCAGGCGCTGTACACCTTTCCTGAACACGCGAGTCTGCTCTACCATTAGTTGAAGATACACCATCTCTCCTAACTTGTCTTCCAGAGCGACCGGTATCATATTCAGGTACAGTTCCATCCAATCCACCTTATGTTGCACGAGTTTCAACCTTCGGCGAGTCGTGTTGTGTGCCTTATTTAGTGATCTTAGATTGTCCAGTAGGCCTATCACGACATGGTTAACCTTTTCGACAGCCTCGTCATGTTTTTCATTCATCAGAGCCAAGTCTTCGATCATTTGGCTCGAAGACTCCTGCAATACTCTAATCAATTCTCTGTTATATTTGACATCAGCCGCCAGTCCTTGATTCCAAGAGGTTGGAAGCGGAAAGGTCGGCCATCCTGGATCGTCCAGCATTGTGGGCAACTTCTTCATTCTCTTAACCCTTCCACCTGGATTTAATTCCGACTCTTGATTTTGAAGGTCTTGTTGAGTGTTCTTTATTAGGGAACTTAAGGTTTCATTAAGAACTTCTCGGTACCGACCCTTAAGTGCCTGTGACGTCTGATCCATCCAACTGACCAGCGACCTGATATGGTAGCAGGCCCGATCAAGGGCGTCTCCTCCTTGTAGATATCGGTGACAGACCTGGCCAAAGGTAGCCTTGTTGAAGGAGCGTCTCCTTGGGATAGTGATTAGGAAGCCTTGTCGGACGTGTGTTATATCCGCGGTGGACATTAACTTTCCTGGTTTTAACACTACTCCATATTGTTCTAAAGCTATCACTTCAGCGTTAGGGGCTAGCCCTTCAGGTGGGCTGGAGTCGTTATGCACTCCCCTAATGCCCCCTATTATAGCTAATACGAACAGCACTAGCCACTTCATTGTCTTTGTTTTGGCCTTAGCGATAGTTTGAGAAAGTTAATTTTGCAGTTTATCTAAAACATGTTCACAGCAAAGTTACCTTATTTTTCTGCGCACTACTATCATCCATGCGCCGAAAAATGCTCTCCTCTCGGGCTTCCTGGTCTGTTTAGTTTGGGACATGCTCGTAGAGGTTTTGCCCGTTGTCATTTACCACTCGCCTGATGATCCCGCTCTCGTCCTTGGTGACCGTGATCCTCAAGCCTCTCATACGTTCGCAGGACGAGGGGCGCATTGCTCTGAGGGGTCTTGGCCTAGTAGGTTCCAGTCCGAAACGGCCCCCGTTGGATCGTACGACGGTTGGCTCGAGGGGTATGGGTTCGGTACCTGTGGTTGGTTTGTCGCTGGGAGTGGACTCGGCCACAGTGGGCCCCCCGGCTGGTTGGTTGGCGTCCACTGCTGCTGGTTCCATAGCAGTGGTGAGGGATTGGCGTTGCAGCTCGTTGTCAAGCTGCTCAAGTCTAAACAAGCGGGGTCCGCAGGCTGCAAGTGGTGGAGGAGGGGAGCTCCCGCTGGCCCGTTCCCCACCGGTGGGGTTGGCGCGTGTTGAACGGGTGCTACCTCCACTTTTAGTCCTGGAGCGGCGACGGTTAGCTGTTCCCCTCCCGATCGCCTTTCCAGAGTGGGCAGAGGTCGGCCGCCTCGTGTTGTTTGTAGGCTGGTACTTTCCTTGACGCATTTAGAGTTTTGTGTGGTCCTTTGAATGAAAGGAGCTATCTGAGTTTTAATCTCAGCTAACTGTTTGTTTGATTTTGGCACATCCAGTCCTACTGTTCTCCTAATTTCGTCAACAGTCTCGAATAGTTGGAACAGTGGTTGCGTAAGGTCCCAGAACCAGCCGGCCTGTATCTGCACTGGTTGGTTGACCGCTTCCTCCTTCTGAACCGGCTTGGCCAACGCCGTTAGCCTTGGCTCGGGCTCCGAGTCACTCACCTCAGATAAATTGTAGAAGTCTTTATCTGCGGTCTTCTTTTTGGCTGGAGCCGATTTAGCGGACCTCTTGGCTCCGCCTGTGGTCGTTCTGGTGGGCCGCCGGGCTGGTGTCCTTGGCTTCTTCCGGGCAATCCCGGCGTCGGTCGAGTCCGGACGGACACCGCCCCGGCCCGGCCAACTCCACCGCCTAAGGGTCTGAGCCGGTTGTTTCTTAGCACTCTCCTTCTCGACTGCCTTTTCTTTCATTTGGTAAAATCCTAAAAGAATGGCCCAACGAACCTTCCCTTGGTAGGCAGCGCCCTCAGGGTGGGCCGGCTAATCCGTTTCCTTCTCAGGGGGACGATAATCCTTCCCTCCGTGTCCGCAGGGAAAGTAGTGGTTCCCTTTGGATTGCTATGTGGCCGGAGGGCTAGACAGTTCCCCATGAGTCGGTGGATCAGTGTCCCAGCTAAGTTCTCTTTCTGCTCCTTCCAGGAGAAGTCGGAGGTTGAACAACTTTCTATCTCCAACTTCTGTTCAGAGATAGAATCAATTTCTATCCCCGCCTCCTCCCAAGCTGGGTTGCGCGTACAATCACCTGCAGCAGAGGTGACCGTCTAGGAGCAGAGTTGCGGACCGACTGGTGGATCGGCGCGGATCCCACGAAATTATAACCGATCCGCTTGTCCATGCCGTCTCCATATTTGGAGCTGTATCTTGTTTCAGGTGGGGGGGAACGCTTGCATCCGGTCCCAAGAGATGACGCCCAACCACTGGCATCTCTCTTGGCGTGCGCACCCTCCCTTTCTGCCACGCCCCCTGGGCGCGGCAAGGTGGCCGTGAGGTAGACCACCTGTTCCATTAGCGCTGATGCTAACGGTGCCGCTCCGCCGAATCTTTATTTTCACAGGGCGGCTAAATTTCCTGCATTAATCATCCATGTCGTCGCTCTCTCCGCCGTTGGACAGAGCGACGTAGTTAGGGCGGCGGTTCCGACGTAGGTTATAGCCACCTTTCGTCGGGACATGGTCCTTTACTGTTTTTCCTGGGCTCTGTTCCGACGTATCCAAGATCGGCACATCATCGCAGGGTAATTTTATGGGCTTGTTGTTGCCTGGAGGGGTTCTCCCCTCCAACGGCTGGCTTTTGCCCCTTCGTTTAGCTCGTTTGCGTTTCCTCTGTCCATTTGCGCCAGCTGTTCCCCGTTCACAGGCGGCTTTATTAGGAACAAAGGATAAGTTTGTGGACAGCGCGGTGTCCGCACTGGTGCCCTGACCATCAGTGATTTGCCCATCCGTTTCTGCTAAATCAGTGGGACTTGGGCCAGGTTTTTGTGTAGGTACCTTCCTGGTCATAGGAACTGCATCATGCTCACGGGGACCGGTCGTTCCTGTTGAGTTTTCAGTCTCAGCACCCCTTATTTCGCCATCTTCCTCAGCGATTTCACCCGTCGGAGTGTGATGCAATTCAGGGTTTCGGTCAGGATCTGCCCCTTTTGAGTTAGTGATTTTCGCTTCTCTCACCAGTTTGGGAATATTATGAGGGACAGCGGGAGACCAGGGCCCACGTGCAGGTTTGAGTTTTGAAATGTTTACTAGATGTGGGACCTGTTTTCCAGTTTTTAAAGACACTAGTCTAACAAGGTGGTCTCCTTTTGTTTCAATTACCCTGAATGGCCCCGTATACCTGTTTGAGAACTTAGACGCTTTATTTTCACTAGCTAAAGGGTCGTACATGTATACCATATCACCTTCGTACATCTGAGTGGGCCGCGCCCGCTCGTCAATTCGCAGCCTCAGATCTTTTTCGTAGTTTTGAACTACTCTTTCAGCCATATTCCTAAACATAGCAATATTATCCTTGGTTTGCATGAAAAACTCGCAGTCGTTCAGCGTTTCAGGAATTGTTCCTTGCTCAGGCATTCCCATACTGATTGGATCTCTGCCAAACAGCAGGGTGTGCGGGCTGTATCCCGACCGTACACTGATTGTGGATCTAACTGTCCATAATGCAATGGGAAGTAGATCGACCCAGTTACAGTGATCGTCAGGGATATAATAAGCAATCAGGTTTTCAATGGTTTTATGTAGTCTCTCTACTCGAGCGTTGCCAGTCGGCATTCGCCCGGTAGTGAACGTTTGCTTGCACGCTAGTCGTGTGGTGATTTCCCTGAATAGCCCTGAGAGGAAGGCCGCCCCCCGGTCTGTGTGCAGGCGGTTTACCCGCCCATACCGACACACTATTCCGGTTAGGAAACAGTTAGCCGCGGTCTGCGCGGTGGAGTCTTTAGTGGTGAAAGCCTCCGGCCAACCTGTTAGTAGGTCTATGAAGGTCATGATATATTTTGATCCATCCCTAGCCTTCTTTAGCGGCCCGATGAAATCACACTGTACTACCTCAAAGGGTCGGGTTGGTCTCTCCCAAGACTTAGCTAAGGCCTTGAAATGTGGGGCCCGTCTCCTTAGAGAACAGGTCTCACAAGCTTTTACATAGTCTACGATGTCGGCGTTCATGTTCCGCCAGTAGAATTTATCAGAGATTTTGGTAGTGAGGTTACTGATCCCTACATGTCCCCCAGCTAAGATGTCATTATGTAACAGTCTCAGGACTTTGGGAATTAACCTACCTGGAACTATCATTCTGGGTTTTAGTCTGACCAGTTGGTCTTGGTGCTTGTTATACCTTTTGATGTTGAACCTACATAGTACTCCCGGTGCCACCATTCCCACAAAATCGGCTTGGTCCATTATTCGCCTAGCTTCAATGGGATCTGTCGGTAGGTCTCCGTCCTGCAAGTAGTCTATCAATTGCGCGCACTCTGCATCTTGGAGTTGCGCGTTTAATACCGTAGCCACAGAAAGCTCTTCCTCCTGAACTTCGGCCTCAAATAACTCACATCCCACAGCGGGTTCATATTCCTCACCTGGGACATGCTCATGATAGACTCTAGACAAATAGTCCGGTAGAAAATGAGTCGCTCCTGGCTCATATATGATTTCAAAATCAAAATCTGATAACGCTAAAGCCCACCGTCTCAGCCGGGCTGACGGGGCTTTGTAGGCACTCTGTAGCAGGGGAATCAACGGTTTGTGATCAGTCACTATTGTGATTTTAGCTCCCTGCAACATGTCCTCATAGTTCTTAATGCCTTTAATTACTGCCAGAGCCTCCTTTTCTGTTACCGAATAATTTAATTCGGCGTCCCGGAGAGTACATCCCCAGAAAGCAACCGGACGATAGATTTCATCTAGTTTGTGACAAACCGCTGCACCGCACGCGGCGTCTGATGCGTCAGTTAGTAGATAGAAATGCCCTCCTATATCTGGATGAATTAGTAAGGGTGGCGAGGTCAGCAATTTCTTTAACTGTTGAAACGCTTCCTCGCAGGCCTCTGTCCACTCAAAATAGACTTCTTTCTTTAGCAGCCGGTTTAAAGGCTTTGCTAGATCAGCGAAATTAGGGACAAACGATCGGTAGTAGTTACACAGTCCCAGAAATGATTTAATGGTTTTCACATTATGTGGACGGTTAAAGGCTGTGATCTTTTCTGTGGTTACCCTTTGTGTAGCCACACCTTCCGCGTTTACTACGTGGCCGAGGAAATTGATTTCACTACGGCACCACTCACACTTTGACGGTTTCAGTTTGAGATTAGCTCTCGCCAAAGCTTGGAGAACCACCTCAACGCTCGCCAGGTGTTCTTCAAATGTAGTGTCGTAGACAATTACGTCGTCTAAATATGCTAAGCATGTTCTAGGAATCAATCCCTTTAGCGCTATGGCCATTACCTTGGTAAACTGCCAAGGTGCGCCAACTAAGCCAAATGGTACACGCTTATACTGATACACACCCATCGGGGTTTCAAAAGCGGTATATTTTCTACTGTCTTCTTCGATTACGCACTGATGATAGCCGCTCAACAGATCTAAAGCTGTCCACATAGTGGGTTTCTTGTAAGCCATATATAGGAAAAGCGAGCGAGCCGTGGGCATGGGGAATTTATCTTTAAAAGTGACTTGATTAAGCATGCGAAAGTCTGTACAGAGCCTAGGTTTGCCATCTTTCTTCTGCACTACCACCAGCGGGCTTCGCCAAGCCGATTCGCTGGGCTCTATTACACCTATATCTATGAGTTGCCTAACCTGTTCATCGATGATATCCATTTTCTGTGGAGAGTATCGGTATGGTCTAGAGCTTATTACTCCCTGCGACTCATCCACAATGATTCTCATCGGCGCTATTTCACAGTGACCTAACTCTTCCATTGAGAACGCTAGTGCATTTCTATTGTTATTTAGCATTTGCCTAAACCTTACCTGTTGTTCTTCGTTTAAGCACGACTCGGTCAGATCTATTTTACTTACATTCTCATCCATTTTACCTCGGGATTTCTCCTCAGAGGTTTGGCTTTCCATTTGCACTGCGTCTTTCATTACTTCTACAGAAATCCTACAGATGGACATTGGGGTCTCTGTTTTAGTTAGATAACACAAGTCTAGGAACTCCTCTATCTGATTTTGGTTTACCTCAGGCACTGCGCATTCTTCCGCAAAAGCTAATACTTCCTGGGGAGTGATTTCTTGCATTTCATCTAGCGGATTCATGACTTTGATCCACCACTGGCTTCCCACCGTGTTCACGCACCCCTCCACTAGGACTGGTGCGGTTACCGCCGGTGCGCAGTAAGCTACCGGTGAGTCTAATCCCAGCGGCTCTCGAGTGGTTACCGGTATGATGCATTCATTTCCCGGCGGGATTTTCACTGTTTCTTTGCTAACTATAGGGTTTCCACAAAACACTTCTATCTTTGCGCCTGGTAGAGATAAATCTGATCGAAGCACTGTTAATAAGTTTCTTCCGATTACTATTAGGTGACATAGATCGTCCACTATGTTGAAATCATAGCAGACCACCGATCCCTGGATTGAAAACTTACATCTAATTTGTTCTAGTATTACTTGAGACGAGTTGTCTGCCAAACTGATGTTTCCCTTCGATACCTTCCATTCATCTAAAATGCATTGTTTAGGGATCTGTCGTTTACAATGGGTGGACATGAAGCAATCGCTCGCTCCTGTGTCTACTAAAGATCTAACCTCCTTCTGATCATCAAATCTTAACGTTAAGAAAAATGCTTCGTCTCCTATCTCTCTCCTAGCCGGTCCGTCCACTGCGCCTAATTCTATCGTGGGATGAACGGACCCTTCCTCTAGTTTCCCTGATTCTTTTGTTCGGTACCACTGGCTTTGCTATCTTTGTAGATCCGCGGGGGTTTTTCCCTCAACCTATTCTTTAACCACAAGCACGCTTCTGTAGAGTGACCATGTTGTTGATGAATGATACAAAACTTACTTTCATCAAAAGGCAACCTGGGTCTCTCTACTTTCTGTTGAGTTGGCAGATTCTTTCCCTTATCTGCCTCTCTGTTCGGGGCGATATTGGATTTAGGCTTCTGATCTGAATTTCTTTCACTTTTCTGGTTTTCGTACCTATCTTTTCTCTCATAACCTTGCTGTTTAAAGTTACCACCACTCTGGGGAGTCCCGCTTTGCCCTGGCTTTGGTTTCTGAAACCATGGAGCGGCCTCCAGTCGGGCCAGCACCACTCCAAACCGTTCTGAGATGGAGTTTAGGGCCGCGGTCTCCTCTGATTCTTGGCTTCCAGCCAGTTCGCTCACTGCATTAGATATTTTAGTTCCCCCTTTGCCTTTGTCCAACGATTCTAACCTCGTTGCACAATCCACCGCTTCGGTGAAAGACTTAGGGTCCAGTATGGCTACTTGTCTGGCTACGCCCTGTTTTAATCCTTCTAAAAACACAGCTAACATCATGCTTTCACTCGCCTCTGCTTTCACTTGCTTTTGTTTCAGAACACCTGCAAATTCGATCACGCTCTGGTCTTTTCCTTGTTTAAGGCCACAGAACTCTGCGTGTTTCTGCCACTTAGCCCTTCGATCACCGAAGATCTTGGTCATTTGGGCTTCTAGCTTCTCAAATGAGTCTTTCTCACTTTCAGCTAACGCTCCTGCCCAGTCGTCGGCCCTTCCTTTTAGGCCTAACAGCGCCATATTCAGGAGATGGGCGTCCGACCAGTCATAGATAGCTTTCAGTCGTTTTAATTCCCTGAAATACTTTTCTATTTGCTCGTCTTCTTTTCCACTAAACCACGGTAACCTAATGTTTGGTCCCCTTTGGTGACCACTGTGAGTCGTTTCACGCACTGGCGCTGGTGTTTGCCCCAGTGCCTGGCTCAACTGTGGTAGAATTTCCCAAATATTTGGTTGATTCGGTGGGTTTGGAGGGTTGTTCTGACCTGGTGGGCCCGGCGGACCTGGTGGTCCGGGCGGCGGAGGGTTCGGTGGGTTTGGGGGGTTGTTGAGTTGGTTAAGGAAAGGATTGTTGTTCTGGTTCGGGGGAGGGTTATTGGGTCCTGGTGGATTTACTTGATTATTCTGGCCTGCTGGGGCTTGCTGACCCTGCTGATTATCCGCTCTTCCTCGGCCTGCGTTAAGATTGGCAGCGAGTGCCATCGCCTGCAATAGGTGAGGGAGCAGGTTTTGATCGACCCCACCCCCTGCTGGTACGGCCCGGCCAGGCTGTTGGCCCGGTTGGCCTCCCCCATCATTTTGTTGCAGTCCCCCAAGGTTTACCCCAGGATTAGGCTGCTGTATTCCCGGATTCACACCACCATTTCCCCCTGCACCGGGTTGCTGGAGTCCCCCAGGGTTTATCCCCAGATTGGGCTGATTCGGAGGGAGATTATTAATAAGGTTTTGGGGAGGGTTGTTGAGAAGGTTTTGAGGAGGGTTGTTGAGAAGGTTTTGAGGAGGGTTGTTGAGAAGGTTTTGAGGAGGGTTGTTGAGAAGGTTTTGAGGAGGGTTGTTGAGAAGGTTTTGAGGAGGGTTAGGCCCTTGTGGGTTGGCCTGATTATCCTGGCCTCCCTGGACCTGCTGATTAAGAGGAGGAATAAGTCCTTGAGGATTGGCCTGATCGTTCTGGCCCCCTTGAACTTGTTGATTAAGGGGAGGATTGGCCTGATTACCTTGGCCTCCTTGGGCCTGTTGATTAAGAGGAGGAATAAGTCCTGCCTGCACACCTTGGTCCGGCTGCTGGATTAGGATCTGGCCATTCCCATTGTTTTGTTGAGGTCCCCCAGGGTCCATCCCACGGTTAGGATTCCATGCCCCCAGATCTACACCCCCAGCTCCCCCTTCATCGGGTTGCTGGCGTTGATCTCTATCCTCTCTTTCTTCTACTAGATCCATCAAAGGAACGCCTCCTTCCGCCATATTATTTTCGTGGAGGTTTTGTATATCGTGATCGTCCCACTGTTCTTTCACAGGTATTTCCTCTACACTAATTTCGTCCTCACTTTCTAGTTTAGCTTTCTTACCTGTGTCTAAAACATCCTCGGTAATAATTTCGTATGAAGACGAGGTTGATTTATCTTCTCTAGCTAATTTTCTATCAGGACCACCCCCTCTGACATCTGCGGCTGCTTGTTCTGTCTCGCTATTTTCTTCCTCGTACTCGTCCTCGTATTCTCCATACAATTCATGAGTTAGAGTGTTAAAATCTTGTGCTTTAAGCGTTACATTTTCTTCACTATCCTGATCGCTTAGCCTCTCTAAATCTATGCGCTTTTCGGGGCTTGAGTCTGCCCACTGCTTTAATATTTCGGCTGGATCAAAGGCCTGAGCTTCCGCTCCCCTACCAGCCTGGTCTAAGTTCGTTTCTACACCGTAAGTTAATCGATAGGGTTGTAAATTGCCTACTTTCTCGCTGTTTCCCTCTGCTTCCCTTCCCACTCCCCTATCCCTTCCCACTGTTTTTCCTTTAGCTACAGTGGAATAAGGAATGGACGCCCCCGGGTTGGGGTGAGTTGGTGTTACCAGTGGGTGACTGATAAACTCAAGTCGTTGGGGTAATGGATAGGTGAGAGAGCTCCCATCAGGTAGGATTACCGGATTTTCGGGGCGTTTTCCCCCTGATGGGCTGGAGTTATCCGCGGTGTTTTGTCGTTGTTTTACATTTCCTGAAGAAAATAGGTTATCTCCATTGGAAACTTCCTGTTCGCCTTCACCTCCCGCTGCGGGCAGTAAACGATAAGGAACACTTTGGTTACACCACGGATTGTTCACATCAGATTCACAGGTGGAGCGAGAGCTAGTACCAGTTTCGTGGTCCGTAGGTGGTACGTACCCTGGGTTCCAATATTGCTGATATTCCGTGAGACGGTTCTTCCCTTCAACTCGTCCCGAGTGTGTTAGGGTTTCAAGTCCTTCGTCAAGAACCGGCCTATCTTTGGACCCTAGGTGCCAGGGAAATGGTTTACCTTTGCCACGGGTTTGGTAATTTTGTGCACCTTCGGGGCAGAGCTGCTTGGGTCTGGCTGCGACCTCCTGTCTCTGTGCCTCCCCGTCTAAGGGATTACCTACCAGGTGGCGGTTTTCCACATTCCCTGTATATGATGTTGACACATCGTGTCCTGCGGGCCGCAAAGATTGAGGCTTGGGGTTAGAGGAAGCCTCAAAGTCACCGGTGGCTGACATCAAGGATGAGCAAAACGGCACAAGTCATGTTTCGGGTATCTCCACCAAATGAACTATTGTTAATGTTAGATTTAAGACTGCGTAAGATTCGTGTATATCCAAGTCTTCGTAAGTTGCTTTCCAGAATGTCTGAGTAATTCAGACCGCGTTTAAAGTTTGTCCATTCACTTCCCAATAGTTCAAAAGAAATGAACGATGAGGGAGCTTCTTAATATGAAAGGGTTTTTATTCAATAAACATCTCATCCCGAGTCAAAGCCACCATGTATAAGTCTTCATCAGTCCACCTCCCATCTCCTATCAGCAATCAACCACATTTAGAACACGAGTTGCTCCAACGCCTTCTAGACCATTCTAGCATTCAGCTCTAACACAATCCTATGTCCGAGGTAGTGGATATTCGTAAACTCCAGTCTGTTACATGGAGTCGATGTACTTACTCCAGGTATAACTCCTTGGTTAAACATGTTTCTTCTAACCAACTAACTCACTAACTGCTCGCTCCCTACCTTGCAGCGCCTTTTATACTGGTTAACAGGTGGCGCTAGGAGCGTAAGATATTTCTCCTAGGAGTAGACTAGAAGTAGACTTGCTAAGCCTGATCCTTGTTGGATTATATATTATGACAATGTATTAAAAGTACTAAGCCATTAGTACAACGACATTTCTTCAAAGTCAGATTTCGGCCTTTTAAAAAATTTTCTTACAAATAAAACCAATTATTTCACATAGAGTGTAACTATCCATGGTAGTATAAAAGCTTAATTGGATATCCAACTTGTGGTTTGCCTAAAATTAACTCCCAAACTTTGTAAATTTTCCGTCACAACAAACTCGTTGGATTCTGACATTGGCTCGAATGGGTCAAGTGATAATCCCAAAAACCCATTTATATGCTATTTATGGCTCTAATGTTCACCAGTGTGATTGATGAGACAATGTCCCATCCCATTATAAACTAATTAGGTTCTGTGGGGGGCATAAAATGGTATTTGGGGTTCTAAAGTGGCTACATGTCACTTTTCCCAAGAATATACAATTTAATTCTGACATTTCTTCAAAGTCAGATTTTGGCCATTTAAAAATTTTTCTTACAAATAAAACCAATTATTTCACATAGAGTGTAACTATCCATGGTAGTATAAAAGCTTAATTCGATATCCAACGTGTGGTTTGCCTAAAATTAACTCCCAAACTTTGTCAATTTTCCATCACAACAAACTCGTTGGATTCTGACATTGGCTCGAATGGGTCAAGTGATAATCCCAAAAACCCATTTATATGCTATTTATGGCTCTAATGTTCACCAGTGTGATTGATGAGACAATGTCCCATCCCATTATAACCTAATTAGGTTCTGTGGGGGGCATAAAATGGTATTTGGGGTTCTAAAGTGGCTACATGTCACTTTTCCCAAGAATATACAATTTAATTCTGACATTTCTTCAAAGTCAGATTTTGGCCTTTTAAAAATTTTTCTTACAAATAAAACCAATTATTTCACATAGAGTGTAACTATCCATGGTAGTATAAAAGCTTAATTCGATATCCAACGTGTGGTTTGCCAAAAATTAACTCCCAAACTTTGTCAATTTTCCATCACAACAAACTCGTTGGATTCTGACATTGGCTCAAATGGGTCAAGTGATAATCCCAAAAACCCATTTATATGCTATTGATGGCTCTAATGTTCACCAGTGTGATTGATGAGACAATGTCCCATCCCATTATAACCTAATTAGGTTCTGTGGGGGGCATAAAATGGTATTTGGGGTTCTAAAGTGGCTACATGTCACTTTTCCCAAGAATATACAATTTAATTCTGACATTTCTTCAAAGTCAGATTTTGGCCGTTTAAAAATTTTTCTTACAAATAAAACCAATTATTTCACATAGAGTGTAACTATCCATGGTAGTATAAAAGCTTAATTCGATATCCAACGTGTGGTTTGCCTAAAATTAACTCCCAAACTTTGTCAATTTTCCATCACAACAAACTCGTTGGATTCTGACATTGGCTCGAATGGGTCAAGTGATAATCCCAAAAACCCATTTATATGCTATTTATGGCTCTAATGTTCACCAGTGTGATTGATGAGACAATGTCCTATCCCATTATAACCTAATTAGGTTCTGTGGGGGGCATAAATGGTATTTGGGGTTCTAAAGTGGCTACATGTCACTTTTCCCAAGAATATACAATTTAATTCTGACATTTCTTCAAAGTCAGATTTTGGCCTTTTAAAAATTTTTCTTACAAATAAAACCAATTATTTCACATAGAGTGTAACTATCCATGGTAGTATAAAAGCTTAATTCGATATCCAACGTGTGGTTTGCCTAAAATTAACTCCCAAACTTTGACAAATTTGTGATTTTTCTTAATTTTCTCCAATTTTCATTAGTCAATATCTTTATGTCTAATTGACATAAATATGTCATTTTTGGTATCTTCTTAATCATAATTTTGTTTTCTATTCATTCCTATTGAGTACATTTTGATTGTAGTGATATAAATTTTGAAGATCATTTGGGTACTAGGCCAAAAAAGGTGTGAAACTGCAGTCTCACACCTCACACTCTCCAAGCAGGTGTAGCCCAACCTATACCAGGCCTTATCAGGTGCTAATTTGCATATCAATACCGAGACAGACATGCACCAGTCAGCTCAGGCCTTGTTTCCTCTCTATCTTATGTATCTCTATGTTGAGAGCTAACGCGATTCTTTATGCATACCTTTAAAGATTTGAACGAACAATTAGGTAGATCAGGGAATTTAAATCCCTGTGTATATCATAGAATAAATTGGATCTATAGAGGGAAGGCATTGGACCCATGATCCATGTAGACATAAACCTAACAGAGACTTTTCGCTGTCAGGTTTGGCCGACTGCACGATGGCCCT
This sequence comes from Lepidonotus clava, assembly GCA_936440205.1. Classification (NCBI taxonomy): domain Eukaryota; kingdom Metazoa; phylum Annelida; class Polychaeta; order Phyllodocida; family Polynoidae; genus Lepidonotus; species Lepidonotus clava. The sequence continues at coordinate 71,790,068 of OW387134.1, forward strand.
CGGCTTTGAGAAGATGGAGAGAGGTTCACTTTCCAGCAAGGTAAGGCTAGTTGATTACGGATAACCTTTTAATTTCATATTCAAAGATATTGATTAATTATTTTCTTCCCAAGACCATGGTCAGATTTCCCATGCTAGAGTATAATATACTTGCTAGCCCTTTTCACTAGAGGTTGATACATGCATATTTACCAACATCTGCATCTATGTTCTATACCGCATTCGGGAGTCTACGTTCGCGCATGCGCACATCTTTGGCGCCACTTCCTGTGGGTGGACAAGCGCACCTTTTCAGCCTATCAGGAGTCTCAATTGTACAACATGGCGCCGCCCACTGGGCTTCTCCCGTATCCAGTATATCCGGGCGGGAGACACACTGTCATTTTAAGCAAACATTGTGATTTTCTCTTTCTCAGGGATATCTGTTGTAAAATGAGATAATCCAATTGAATATTGTCACTGTTTACTCACAGTTCCTGGACCGGACGAACCCCCTCGACAAGCACGTGGAGGTGATGGCTGGGCAGTACGACATCACCGCGTCCCCGATGGCCGCCCAGATGTTTGGGAACGCGGGGCGCGATCACATGAAGAAATACGGTAAGGGTAACATATAGTCCAGGGACAAGGGAAAGGTCCCAGGGATGGAAAAGAGGTTCTTAAAATAAGGTCATTTTCTCCAAGTTATGTATCAGAATTGATCATACGTTAAACCTCTTTAACTTTGTGTTCATTTCTCCATACAGAGATCATGCTTGATATTGCTGTTTGAGACATGATTGAATTAAAATGAATTCATTTTTCAGGAACAAAACCTGAGCATTTTGCGAAGATCGCCTACAAGAACCATTTACACTCAGTTAACAACCCGTAAGTTGTGAACACTTCTTGGGAAAGCTTACTAATTACAAAGTAAAAATAAACGGCACTTTGTATAAAGTAAATCAGTATAAGTATACACTCTCTAAACTCAGAAACCATTATATTCTAATCAAACACATGACCTATATGCTTCAGAAAATACATTGTTTGGGTCAGAATTTATTATGCCCGAACTTTCAAAGTAACTTTTGAATGAGCTCTATACTTTCATATGACTCTGTCAGCAGTGATCTCTGACTGACCTCTGTATATATATCTCCCATCTCCGTCACTCTAATGGTGACTTCTGACTGACCGCTGCATACACCTACATGCCCTCTGTATAAATGGTACCCTCTGACTGAGACCCGGTCCTTGTTTCAGGTACTCCCAGTTCCAGACTAAGTACAGTCTGGAGCAGATTAAGAGTGCGCCCACGGTCTACGAACCCCTCACCAAACTCCAGTGTTGGTATGTACTCACACTATGCTTCTCCCCTCAAACTGACTCGTAGGTCAAAAGTATTTTTCCTAATGATTAAATGTACATTCAAGTTTATTTTATTGTAGATGTCATATGTAATTTTAAGATAAAAACTGCGTTGAATTAACTCCTGAACAGAGAAAATTTAGCTAGTACAGAAACCTGTTGTTCTTGCATATCCTCGTCAGTAAATGTTAAGTGTACTGTATATCGATGCACCTTATCCCTCCCTGTTCCAGTCCCACCTCGGACGGGGCGGCGTGTGCCATCCTTGCGAGTGAGTCCTTCGTGCGGCGTCACGGGCTGGAGGCGCAGGCAGTGGAGATCGTGGGTCAGTCCATGGCCACCGACCTGCCCAGTGCCTTCAACGACAACAGCTGCCTCAAAATGGTGAGTCGTAGTGTAGAAATAAAGTGGTGGCAGTTGAATCAAAGCTGACGCTCAGCCATCTCAGAACTATTAGATGAGATATTCTAGTCAACTTTGAATAAATTTTTATATTATCTACAAAGTTGTGCTAGACAAGGAAAACAACTTGTATGATTGGTATTCGAGAGTGAAAACAGAAGAATATATTTTGATTGGAATTTTTAGAAATAACAAATATCTTAATTCATGTCAACTGTCAACAATATAAATGTGACGTGTCCTCCTAGTCACACCCAACCCTTAAGAACAACTGACAAAAGTGTACTAGCTCTTTAACCAAGTGGTCTTCTGTTTAGGTCGGCTATGATATGTCAAAGAAGGCGGCGCGAGAGGCGTTCAAACAGGCTGGTAAGTTCCTGACCCTTCATCAGGCAACCATCTGCTTAAGTCATTTCACTATAGATAAACGAAATGATGGGAAAAAATCGAACTTAAATCTTTAAGAATTGTTGTAATCGTTATGGAATAACTCCATATGTTGTATGTAAGACATGAAAGTGAATACTTTTCATAATTGATAGATTTTAACGAACCTGTGAATAAGGTCTCATTGCAGTGTGATAGTTGCTCTGCTGAGTTTAGAAACGTGTGTGAATTTGATTGTTGTCTTTCCCTCCAGGTCTGACCCCAGACGATGTGCAGGTGGTGGAACTCCACGACTGTTTTGCCACCAATGAGTTGCTGACGTACGAGGCCCTGGGACTGTGCCCTGAAGGTACGTAGACAATGAGTTACTGATGTACGAGGCCCTGGGACTGTGCCCCGAAGGAATGTAGACAATGAGGTACTGCTGTACGAGGCCCTGGGACTGTGGCCTGAAGGTATGTAGACAATGAGTTACTGATGTACATGGCCCTGGGACTGTGCCCCGAAGGTACGTAGACAATGAGTTACTGACGTACGAGGCCCTGGGACTGTGCCTTGAAGGTACGTAGACAATGAGTTACTGATGTACGAGGCCCTGGGACTGTGCCCCGAAGGTACGTAGACAATGAGTTACTGATGTACGAGGCCCTGGGACTGTGCCCCGAAGGTATGTAGACAATGAGTTACTGATGTACGAGGCCCTGGGACTGTGCCCTAAAGGAATGTAGACAATGAGTTACTGATGTACGTGGCCCTGGGACTGTGCCCCGAATGAATGTAGACAATGAGTTACTGATGTACGAGGTCCTGGGACTGTGCCCTGAAGGTATGTAGACAATGAGTTACTGACGTACGAGGCCCTGGGACTGTGCCCCGAAGGTACGTAGTCAACATAGCCAATATGCAGCCTATATTACTGAACTACTATAGCGTAATGTCTGCTGTAAAGGTATTAAAACTACTACATATTTAGGTATTAAAACTACCTAAAAGATTTACCACCAACCTAAAAGATAGACACCAATTACTGTAGAATCTGTCCCAATGTCCCAAAGATAAGTTAAGCAGACCTCTTATTAAACACGAACAGTCATCGGGCCCGTCCCTCAATGCTAGTCCTCAGTAATAATTTTGTCTAAAGGTCTGTAAACAAGTCTCTCATTTTCTCAAATAAATCATATTAAAATAGATTTGGTCAATCTTAGGTAAGATTCTAAAATTGGTCCAGAAAATGCGATACGATGATGTTATAAGCAGTACTTTACAACCCTAAAAATTAAGATGTAGTGTAATACCGAACTCAACGAGATCATATGGTGGACAACAGTGTGGTTTTTGATGAATAAAGGACATTAATAGTCTCGGCAGGATCAACATATTTTGACTCGTTGCAGTCTTCGTCAGGATGAATGAACATTCGTATTGTTATATACTGTGTCAACACTGTAGAGTTAACGGGGCGGATAACAGTGTGGAAATTTATGTAACCCTAAAGTATGTAAACCTTATTTACTGACCCCTTCCACCTCCCCCATTTCATCCCCAGGTAAGGCCGGAGAGATGGTGGACCGCGGAGACAACACGTATGGCGGCAAGTACGTGGTCAACCCCAGCGGAGGGCTCATCTCCAAGGGCCACCCCCTCGGGGCCACCGGTCAGTAGCACTCTGTGGTTTATTATCAAAGGCCACTCAGGTCGAATTCAATAGGAGAAGCCACTATAGATTTGATTTACAATTTTATCGACAGACAGATTTTATCGACAAAGAAAACAGATGTCAAGATCTGAATTTAATTTGTTTTGCAATGTAGCTATGAACAATACTATGAACCCCAAAACCCTGTTAACTACCAGTGTAAGTTATTATACGGTTTTCGTTCATGGCAGGTCTGGCGCAGTGCGCGGAGATGTACTGGCAGGTGCGGGGTCAGGCTGACAAGCGTCAGGTGCAAGGAGTAAAGGTGGGGCTGTCCCACAACATCGGGCTGGGCGGGGCGGCCGTCGTCACCCTCTACAGGCATGGCTTCCCCCACCAGAACAGCAGGTAACACTTACAACACTACTGATATGGTGGTGGGGGGTAGGCGTCAGGTACCGGGGTTTAAGGTGGGGTTGTCCCACAACATCGGGCTGGGCGGGGCAGCCGTCGTCACCCTCTACAGGCACGGCTTCCCCCACCAGAACAACAGGTAACATTTACAACACTACTGATATGGTGGTGGGGGCGGGGGGCGGGGTGTAAGGTGGGGTTGTCCCACATCGGGCTGGGCGGGGCGGCCGTCGTCACCCTCTACAGGCACGGCTTCCCCAACCAGAACAACAGGTAACACTTACAACACTACTGATATGGTGGTGGGGGCGGGGGGCGGGGTGTAAGGTGGGGTTGTCCCACATCGGGCTGGGCGGGGCGGCCGTCGTCACCCTCTACAGGCACGGCTTCCCCAACCAGAACAACAGGTAACACTTACAACACTACTGATATGGTGGTGGGGGCGGGGGGCGGGGTGTAAGGTGGGGTTGTCCCACAACATCGGGCTGGGCGGGGCGGCCGTCGTCACCCTCTACAGGCACGGCTTCCCAGACCAGAACAACAGGTCAGTCCTATGTGACATGTCATCTTTTGCTCAGATCGAACGTCTCATAACATCGGCAGCAACGTACCCTGGGATTAGATTAACACTGGGGGTCTCTACCCTAAGGTATGCCAAAGATTATGTACATAAACTGAGTGTTATTCAGTGACTACTGGAATAGGTAGTTGAGAGCCCCAAACCTTGTATCACAATTCTATAACAACCAAGTGGTCAACCAGCCTTAGGTAATACACATGGGAATCAATGGATCTGACATAGAACTGAGGTCAGGCTCAAACAATAACAACCCTACTGATATGTTTAACAATGTACCATTTTACATGTATAAGCGGTGGTAGATAACGTTGAGATATGTTTCTCTTTTGTAGCACAGTGTCGTTGTTTATTATAATGCATTTAAAGAATGTTTGTAAATAGTAAATCACACAATTCACTCTTCCACTGAAAAGTGTCTATTTGATATTTTAAGTAGCCACAATGGATCACAATTTTAATATATTTTTAATTTGAACGTATTTCTAACAAATCGTTGAGTTAAAAGCCATGTACCCGTTCACATTGTCAAACCCCCCCGCATAGCTCCCGCCGCCTTGTGTCAGAGTCCAGAACTACCCCTGTCGGCGGCGTCCCGCACTACCCCAGCAGTAGGTGAAGGTGAAGGTCGGCGTCCCCCCGACCCTTATCAGAGTCAGTAATCAGGACTTTGGTCGTCGATCAGAGAGGTGTACCGTGGTCAGAGCTCGCCGTCAGTCTCCACTCCCTGCCCCTGTACCCACCATGGCGTTAACCCTGACCTCTCCCTGCTCCAGGTCCCTCCAGGCCGCCCCCACCTCCGCCTCCGCTGACGGCGCCGACTTTAAGGTGGCCTCCGTGTTCAGCGGCATCGAGGACGAGCTCAAGAAGGTGAGTGTCGGGTGAAGGTAGTGTTAGATCTACATAGTGTCGGGAGAGGGTTGGTCACACACCGTTAGTTATAGATCTACATAGTGTCGGGGGAGGCAGGGGCGGACCCAGGAATTTGTAGAGGGGGGGGCCCAAAAACATGAATGTATGGGGGGGTGGGCCCCCCATCAAACATGATTTAACAGGGGAGGGGGGGGGGGCCAAGGCCCGTCCGGCCCCCCCCCCTGGATCCGCCCCTGGGAGGGATGGGTACACACTGTAAGATATCTACAGAGTGTGGGATCAGGGCTGGTCACATACTGTTAGATAGGGCCGGGGGGTCTCCTGGTAGAACTGGTAAAGACTGGTAGGTCTGGTGGCTTAACATACTCACGATACTGACACTGATGTAGCACAGCAACACATGACTGGGCAGGCACAGTGTTAGGGTGAATACACGTTTGTTTTAAAGTGGAGAGTTCTTCATAGTCGTTGGCATGTAGGACATGTTCAAGATTTAAATGTGAAAGCAGGCTAATTAACTATATTCTGTCCCCGCCTCCTTTGTGGTCCTGTAAAACTAGGCGGACTAATAAATGATAATGTGAAAGCCGGGGGTAAATGCCTTTGTTTGAAGTAAGGTCCTAGATTAAACTAGTATAGACATGTCAGTGGGGTTCGCTTATGTCTATATCAATGTAATTAGTATATTATAGAAATGGATTTACATAAACACAGGGATGTAAGTTTTCAGATTTTAATCTAGTTTCAGATTTTTTCACATCATCACCTCAAATAATGATTTTCAAACCTAATTCCTTACATGACATTTTACGGCATTTTAAAGTTTTTTCTAATTTTTTTCTGGGGTTTCAGATTGTTCCATTAACCCTGACTTACATCCCTGTCAACATATCAAGTAATTCTTATTAACTTGTCTGAATAAATAGATTTATCTAGAACATGTACGGTACTAGATTCTTAGATTATGCAGATGTAATAGACCTACAGCTGACAATTACAGAATTGATCCTCGTGTTTTTATGCTGCCTGTGACAAAGATTATAATCTTCGTTTACAACCCACAGAACGGAAGTGCCTACGTGAAGAAGGTGAAGGGCATCTTCTGCTTCAAGGTCAAGGACGGCCCTAACGGCCAGCAGGGCGTCTGGGTCGTCGACGTCAAGAACGGCAACGGCTCAGTCAAATTCGACCCCAAAGGTAACTTAGCCGAGTAGTTCAAGACTCAGCCCCCATTTATACCCAAAGAGCAAGAATAATAATTCTATAAAAATGTAGAAGTATTAGGTTCTGCCTATAACACAAAGAGGTTCAGTTTGACGCCAAATATAGACTAATATTGAGTCATTTACCGTTATCCAAAGACCCCGACAATCTAAACTTTAGAAATGGAAAGAGTTTTTGGGAAAAGCAATATCAATAAGTGTGAATGAACAGTTATGGTGTTGAAATAATCATATTCATGAACAAGATACAAAGGTCTTTTTCTTTTTTCATTGTTGCACTGTTTGTAATTATGTTGTCTTCCCCTCCGCCCACCAGGTAAAGGGGACGTGACTATCGCCATGACGGATGACAACCTCCTCAAACTGATGATGGGCAAACTCAACCCGCAGCAGGTGGGTACTGACCTCTGACCCCACTGACCCTGACCTCTGACCCCACTGACCCTGACCTCTGACCCCCCGACCCTGACCTCTGACGACCCTGTCCTCTGACCCTGACCTCTGACCCCACTGACTCTGACCCCACTGACCCTGACCTCTGACCCCACTGACCCTGACCTCTGACCCCACTGACCCTGACCTCTGACCACACTGACCCTGACCTCTGACCACACTGACCCTGACCTCTCACCCCACTGACCCTGACCTCTCACCCCACTGACCCTGACCTCTCACCCCACTCCTCCAATCCTGTTGACCCCTTCTAATATAATCAGGATGGTTCTAAACGTCTAGCTGTAAGCTTCTACCCTTTTTGTTGGGAATCTCTATGGAATACTAGCAGGGCTCAACATTAAGCATCGCCCGCCTGCCTTGGGCAGGTAAAACGAGGTGGGGCAGGTAAAGGTGGACATTCACATTCCCAGGAAATTATAACAATCTTGTAGAACTGGGCAGGTAAATTTGAGAGTCGGGCAAGTAAAATTGCTTCCCCATCTGACTGACGGGCAGCCAAGCCAGAAACCTTACTGCTGAGCCCTGACTAGGTTCATTCTAGGTGTAGGACTAGGAGGCAGCTGGTCAGAGGCCAGCAGGTTGATGTGTTGCTGGGATGTGTATCGGGCGGCCGATCAGTCAGAGGCCAGTAGGTTGTCGTATAGATGGCCATGTGTATCGGGCGGCCGATCAGTCAGAGGCCAGTAGGTTGTCGTATAGATGGCCATGTGTATCGGGCGGCCGATCAGTCAGAGGCCAGTAGGTTAATGTGTGGCTGGGATGTGTATCGGGCGACCGATCAGTTAGAGGCCAGTAGGTTGATGTGTAGCTGGGATGTGTATCGGGCGGCCTATCAGTTAGAGGCCAGTAGGTTGATGTGTAGCTGGGATGTGTATCGGGCGGCCTATCAGTTAGGTCTCATTGTGTACGGGAGTAGTGCACTGTCTGATAAGGGACAGGAGTCAGATAGGGACCAGATAACCACAGAAAGGTGGAGAGGCTCTTGGCTGAACGAGGGCAAGAACTGGGTGCATGTACCTACACATCATTCAGTCATCTTCCGACGTATAGCTTTTTCACAACTGTCTACAGTCTAAACCGTTGATGAGGGCCCCTAAATCTCAGAGCTGTGACATCGAGAGGCATCATTCAATTTTACTGATTTATTGCGTAAAATGGAGCTCCATGTTCAGACCTATACCCGACAAGCTGGTGCCACCATTTTGTTCCTTAATCTTGTATTTTCCACGTGAGGTTTGTTCAGAATAGGAAAATAAATCCAACCTTTTAGATAATCTTAAAGGTTTATATAAAAAATTATCATATTTTTGTCTCAAAATCTCTAGAATAGATTCCCTTCTTGACCCAGTTAAGCCCAAACGACTGAATATTGATGCTTTCTATGATCTTAAAGTTACAGTAAGGGTATTTAAAAAACAAGCAGTCATACATTTGACCTCGTGTCACTTAACAAAATTACTTACATAGCAGTAACAGGACATTTGTATTGAAGCACCTTGGCACGAAGAGTGACTGATATTTGTTTTTCTTTTCCTCCAGGCCTTTTTCCAGGGCAAGTTGAAGATCACCGGCAACATGGGCCTCGCCATGAAACTGAAGGAACTCCAGCCCAAGAACAAGGCCAAGTTGTAGGGCCAAGGTCACGGACAGGTCAAGGTCACCTGAGGGGCGGTCAGAGGTCAAGGTCAGATGACCAGGCCTGACTTTGATCAAACTTCACGGTGAACACACATGACCCCTGCGTACAGTGACTGAAAAATGATGTAAAGAATGGCCTCTTTGGGTGAAAGTTGACTTCTAATAGAGAACAAAAACTTCTGTGATAATTGACCGAAAGTTGATTTAGAAAATATGTACATAATATGAGAATGGGTGTGATTTGGGTGTGGGGCGGGTAATTTCTAAGCCTGATGTGACTTTGCAGTGAATAACTCACACAGTGTTGTACGATGTAGTTCGTACGTCTTGTTTTGTATACCGACGGCACACCACTCAAAGGTAGCATTTCCCTGCACGGAGCAGGTCGTACTTGGGGTGGGTACAGGTGAATAATCTGTTTTTATGTACACTACATGGTAACCATGGTAACTTAGTAACATTGTAGACCTAGGTTTGTAAAACGCTTTGTGAATCGCCGACATTCCTGTAAGGTCTTCCCTGTGTTCTGATTGGTCAGTGAAAACACGTGACCAACATTCCTTCATCCAATAGACATCATCAATCTTCATCTCCAATAAATGTTTCAATGATTATTGACGTCTTACTTGTACTTTTTGTGTCAGATCATTTAGAAACAACTATATAGAAACCTTTTGTTCTCTGAAACTGTGTGATTGTCGTTCAGGGCAACTTGACCGGGAATACCAAAGTATACTAGGCGACTGAATGGTCTTCTTTGCCGGGCTGTCATCCACTAAACTCTACTTCTGTTGTGACATTCCAACAACAATTTGGTTCTGGGAATTTCTTTGAATAAATAGCTTTTTCCAGGGGATTGGATTTTCCCAGTATTCCAGGCAGCCATAACTTAGTCTACTGAATTGATTTTAATCTTGAAAAATGTATATATGCAAGTTTTCATTGTACATGAGCATCGAGACACATCATTGTAATATCAGTATCGTGATTGTATATGTGATTTGAGGAATTATACTATGTGGTGATTGGAGGAACAAAACGAGAACGTGCCCCCCTCCCACCCCCTCCCCGCCTGCAGCAGGCGCCCGTCCCTGTCTCCTGTCCACAGTGGTCAGTACCCTGTGACAACCCTGTAATGTGTAAGAATGTTCACGCCATAGGCCGAGTCAAATCAACGCGACTAGTTTTGATACTAGCGATAAACAAATAGAAAAGTCTGACCTGAAGTTCCTTGAGATGTACGTCATGGTAAGTCCTGGTTGTGTAGGCCCACAACACGCCGGTAACCAGTGAGAGAGACAATGTACAAATGTCGTCTGCTGCGTCCCGGCGTCTCCCCCCGTGTGACGTCACACACCGCGTCACGACCCACCGACTTTGAGACGCGCTGCACAATGACATACACAGTTTTATTGATGTAAATTGAATCAAAGAAATACTCTGAATAGAAAACATTTAAGACCCTCTCATCTTCTTTGAAGCGGCCTCTTGCGGCGACATAATGAATTATTCAGGGGGACGCCGACCCAGTGACCGTCCCAAAAAACACCCAAAGGAGACAAATAAATGTAAATTAGGGGCGGATGGGGGGAGGGGTGGGGCTTTAGTGTGGGTAGGGTGGGGAGAGGTACGCTTATTGGTAGGGGGTGGGGGTGGGGGGTTGACGAGGCCAGGCCGGTATACGGGGATGGGGAATGGGGGGCACTTTGATGAGGGATCTTTTTCTTTAACGTTTCTTCTGTCTACGAAAATCCAATGTAAAAACCCTTGAAAGTAGAAAATACAAAAAAAGTGGCACTTTTTACCACACGCCACCCCCATTTTTTTAGTTCAAATTATAAGCAAAAACTAAATTTTGGAAACTTCGCCCCCCCCCCCCCCCCAGCTAAATCTGTATACAGGCCAGTGAGGGGTGTGTGTGTGGTGGGGGGGGGGGGGGGTGCAGTGGGCTTATGGGGGCGGTATACGGGCCTTATGGGGGCGGTCAAAGGAGTGCCGATCACGGGCATTGAGTATTCACAGTTTACTGCCCAGTAATTCAGGTCGGTGGGATATGGGGAGGAGGGGAAGGTTAGAGACCTGTCACTGAGTCAGGGCTACCCTACGGTCAGAACCAACGGTGAGATAGATACAATTAGTAGTAAACGCTATATGTTTCACAGACCTCTCATAAGGATACGTCAATACATCTTTATTAACCATTATCAAAAATAATTAGTTTCAGAAACTGAAATGCATCGCTTTATGTGAACGTCAGGTATCTCTCATCTCAGCTTTCTTTTTGTTTTTTCCAAAACATGATTTCATGAGAAGTGAACGTGTGTGCATACATCATTAATGACCACATGCATAGGTTTCAAACATTTGGCCATGCAGTTTTTTAATATGACGGGAACGATTTGAGACACGTTTACTTACTTCTCCTGATGCGTTATGGATTCTGAAACTTCCCAATAAATAAAGGAAACAGCAATATTTCTTACAGTTTTAGAATAACGTTTAAATTTAATTTTAGCCTTCCCGTTTATCTATAGGGGGCCTACAATTAGGGCAGGATCTCTCATTTTTACTAATATTAGACCAATCAAAGGTAGACCCCTGCCGTGAGAAGTTAAATGTCCATTCCTAAAACCCATGAAATGAAATTTCCCTGAACCTGAGGTGAAGCCGTGGACACCCCCCCCCCCCTCCTCTCCCACACACCACACACACTTACACCCCACAGTGGGTGTATAGGCCTACAGGCGGCAGGAAGAGGGGGCAGGGGGTGGGGGAAGTGGCGGTTTACCATTAACCCTCTACTGTGGTCAAATTGAATTCTATAGCCTGTAATTTAACCGTATAATTATACAGGACGGCCCAGGGGTGGCTACCTCTGGTTAGACTTATCACCATACAGAGATGTCAACAGTCATATATATACCCAGGCACTTTTGGGGGGATGAGAGAGATACAAAGAGCACAATACTCATACTGTACACCACATCACTCGCTAGTGTCTGGAGACGTTTGGGTCTGTTGTTATACATCCATTGAGTCTACTGAGGGACGGATCCAAAGATTTCAGAAAGGGGGATATAAGTGTACTCTTAAAAGATATTAAGGATAGAGCACGGTGATTAGCTCCCGATTTAGGAAATCCGTGATATCTCTGGTAATAATGTTTGGATTCAAACAAGTAATATATCAAATGAAAGTTTTTTGTTTATTCTATCAGATGACATAGGTTGATATGATATTAAATTTGATAATAAAGAGAGGTAAATTAAAAACATATTTTTTCACTTTTATTTTTTTAACCAAGGTTTCTCGCTTAATATTTTATGTATACATTTGAGAGTTTATGGGTATGTCAATAACATTTATATTAAGGGAATCGTGTCTCAGAATTCTTATTAAGGCCTTAGTTTAGATTTTATTTTAAAAAATGGGAAGTTTTTCAGATTTTTTGTATTGCCAATTTTTGAGATTTCATAAAACAAAAACCAGCACCCATATCAAAATTCTGAGACACGGTCCCCCCCCCCCCATATATATGTGAGCTGCTAACATTTAAAATTTCAAGTCTTTCTGTCAGATATTAAGTGAGCTCACCTGTACAGTGTGACCTCCCCTGTACAGTGTGACCTCCCCTGTACAGTGTGACCTCCCCTGTACAGTGTGACCTCACCTGTACAGTGTGACCTCCCTTGTACAGTGTGACCTCACCTGTACAGTGTGACCTCACATGTACAGTGTGACCTCACCTGTACAGTGTGACCTCATCTGTACAGTGTGACCTCACCTGTACAGTGTGACCTCACCTGTACAGTGTGACCTCACCTGTACAGTGTGACCTCACCTGTACAGTGTGACCTCCCCTGTACAGTGTGATCCCACCTGTACAGTGGGACCTCACCTGTATAGCATGACCTCACCTGCACAGTGTGCCCTCACCTGTGCAGTGTGACCTCACCTAGAAAGTATCACCTTATCTGTAAAGTGTGACCTTACCTGTACAGAATGTTTGTGCCTGTGAGTTGCAGCCTGATATGTGCAATCGATGTGAAACCCTGACATAAGCACACTGGACTTCTATAGGTTCACGTCAAAAGAAGTCTCAGGTTATGTAATATAATGTAGAGATATGGTTGGGTTTGGGGTAATCCAGGTTGTGGTGTTGGTGAGTCGATGACCTTATGATTGAGCCATGTCTGCTGTTACTAAATACATCATGGCATCTGGGAGTGGGGATAGTCAAAAGTTGTTATATACATTTTTATTGGCACTATATCCCTGGTTACTATATTTGACCCACTCCTATTTTTACCTCATTGAAATGTTTCATAGGTAAGTACACTGTTTGGTTGGTTAGTGTGGACGATGGATTCTGGGAGGACGTTTATCATGATACATTTACATTTACTGTAAACATCTTGAATGTTAGAGTTTGGTGAGCAGTGACCCATTCATACAAAGATATTGGTGCCATTAAGGCATCTGAGACATCATATAAAAACTACTATCTTTCCAACTCAATTGATAATAAATCAAGTCAGGATAAGGTTTGGAATAAAGTAATAATGACTTTTTTAAAACCATTTTGGGATTGTTATTGCACAGTTTTGAGACTTTCGTTGTAATGCCAATAACATTTATTATGACCTAAGTATAAGAACTCAGACATGTATGAAAGTCGGCACAATACCTCCTTTTTGGGTGTCAACTACATGAATACAAAGCAGAATTGCTTTCCCTTCATTATCATTACAGATATTCCATTTGAAACAATGTTGACTAAAAGTGAGAAAACACATTTCCATATTCTCAGTTTATGCACACCATTAAATTTTTTGTAATTTCCATTCTTTAATAATCACATACCAGAGGGTTCTATGGGCTATATAGTGTTATATCCTACACACTAGGATAGATGACTACATAAGAATTGGAAGCATTTTTGTGAGTGCTGCAAAATAGCCCTGGATTGTAGCGGCCTATACTTAATCAGCTAAAGCAAAAACTCTTTTAAAGGTTTGGCTTTTTTTCTGAAAATATGGCTCTAAAAAAGCAGGATTATTAATTGGTGGGCTAAAGTAAAGGATTAGTCCTTTCATATCTGGCTTTATAAAACCAATAGCCACTTGTCTCTGGAAACGTAGGTTTGTTTCATGATGGGGTTCTTAATAAGTAAGGTTGTTTCTCTGTAGGTCCTAAAAAGGTTGGGTTGTAGTTGTGGATGTAGATTTCAGAAATACCAGGAATGCCCAACCACAGGACAGAATGTTTGAATGATCCCCTGACCCCCCTACCTTCTCTGGGGGCAGAAAAATTGCTGGCAAGATAAAACATGTACAAGAGAATACTGTAGAGGAATTATATACTTGCTGATTGTCAGGTCCATATATATATATATATATATGTGTGTGTGTGTGTGTGTGTGTGTTTGTGTGTGTGTTTAGGGTGGTCCATATTAACATCCACATTTTCAAAAATCATATATCAATACAAAGACATAGGGTCCCAAGATTTTGATGGGACCTACCGATGATTCCTATGATCCCTCAAGCTTCAAGAGTTGCCTCAGCTCTTTGGTTGGCTGAAGGTTTGATCATTACCTGGGACACATCTTGTATGTTACTTGGTTAGTGCCATACACCCGTGAGAAGGAAGTCTGTAGAGATCTGCGACCAGATGGAACTTTATATATTGTTACATTAGTCACTTTTATGTAAGTCTACTCACTGGGAAAGTAATGTATTTAGCGGAACTAGGAACATGTTCAAGAATTTTGGACAATGATAAGTTTCCATCTGAGTAAGAAATGAGGTAGGTAGCATGATGACTTAAGTTCTGATAAATTCATCACACAAAAATACGCATTAGATTTGGACTAAAATGTACGCACATTTTCAAAAATGCCAGACCCCCTTCCCCCCCTTGATACGTGCATACTAAATGGAAGGCCCCCATCGATAATCCACTATTTTCCCAGTATGGAATATAGTCCACCCTGTATCCGGATTAGGGGCCATTAGTGATAGTGATATGGTCCAGGAACCAAGTCAGTTAGTTCTAAGTGCCTTGGCCACTATGCAAGTGTAAGCGAGCATAGTACCCTTGATACTAAAATAGAAGACATATTGGGTTTCCTGAACAAGTTGTTTGGCCTTGTTCATGGATGTTCATGGCACTATGCCCTAATTGTTTTCATATTTTTCTTTTAATATTGACACCATTTACTTATTTCTGCTTAAACAATTCAACCTAGATCTAATCTAATAATTATTAAGGGTTGTGATAATAAGTAGGTTGGGAAAGTTTTGCAAGTTGCACAAGTCGCCTCAGTGATGACTCAGTGTTACACCAGAGGGCAGCACCCAAACAGTCCTGAGGCCCTCAATGCGTCCCCTTCAGTTTAATTAGGTGATTTTGATAAGTGATGATACCTCAAGCCATTTCTATGTTGGTCTTGAAGTGATTTTAGCACAATTAAATTTTGACAAATGCCATACATCAACATCATCCACATCATTGTTGTTACATTTTTCAAAGCTGCCTAGCAAGCATGTGATATTGTTAATTTGCAGCAACGTTCCGTTTGGTTCTGTATTGGATCTTTATAGGTTATTTTGATGGCTCCCAATAACGTTGTCGCAACACACTGCATAGTTGTTGCATTGCGACGTTATTATACCTCAACAAAAAATAACATGATAATAACATTATGATTTTGTGAGGTTTCAACCTCACCATCAATAATGTAATTGTCACGTGCCATCTTAGTAAGTAACAGACTGACTAAAAAAAGTATGGTTGCAGAATGTTTCTGTTACTGCTTTTATGTAATATCATTCCCACAACTGTATTTTACAAGAACCCACTGATATATATGTAGAAAAACACTCAGGAAGCAGTTGTATAAAATGGTCTTTTATTGGTAGAACTAGTGGTCGGAATGTGTCAACCAACATGTACAGTGATGTGTAGACAGAAGGCTGGATAAAAAAAACTAGGACCAATCATTCTAGACAAAATGTCTCTGAACCGACTACGTTTAACTCCTATCGACCTCATGCTTTAACTGATAGTTGCCTGCCCCTACCGTTAAAACACACAGAGTATGTAGACCTGTACAAGATTCAGCTGTTGAGATCACTCTTTTATTGTTACCTGTTAAGAACAGTAACGATTATAAACAACAAAATAATACACATATTTCTACTATTGATCGATAAAGGTTAATTAACAACTTGATCCATTATGTTTGTTTTATGTTGGAATATTCTATGAAAATCTCAATTTTTTGATTTGTACACATAAGGAGAATTATATTATACAGTACTGACACAGATAAAGCAAATTTCCACATTATTGATGAACTAATACATAATATGTACACTTTATAGATATCTTAAAGGGCCTTTTAGGTGGTATTTGATAGCACTGACTTCTTTACTAAACAATGAATAGTTTGGTGTATGTCTTATAAGAGAGTGAAGAATAACAAGATCTAACAAGTTCATACTATGTACCAAGTTTGTATCTGAACCTTTATACTCATAATGAATGGAATTATATATTCTCAGTTACATACATAAATTATAACCATCTCTTCAGCCTGTACAACATGGAACTTCAGGTGGCCCAGAATACAAATACAGATAACAAGATCAACGTGATCTCTTACCATTATCCCTGGGGTATTTACCTTATTTGCAAGAGGGCTGCGTCTACCAGGTTGATACTAATCTCATCTGTACAATGTGACCTCACATAAACACGGTGACCTTAAACAGTGTGACCTCACCTGTACAGTGTCACTTTACATGTAGGCTGTGACCTTAGATGTACAACTGATGTGAAACCTTGGCATATGTACACTGGGCTTCTACAGATACATATCAAAAGAAGTCTCGGGTTATGTGATATGACATAGAGATATGGTTGGGATCTGGGTAATATGGGTTGTGGTGTTGGTGAGTCGATGACCTTATGATCGATCCGTATCTGCTGTTAATAAATATGGCATCTGGGGAGTGGAGAATCATTAACAGTTCTTTATATATATCTTTATTGGCACTATCTTTCTGATCACTATATTTGACCCACTCTTAGTTTTATTTCATTTTTAAATGTTTCATACTATTTTTCTGGGGAGTTGGTGTAGGGAGGTGGAGGGCTTACATTAAAATCAATGTATCTAACCGGGTTACTTGTCAAACAGGGAGCTCTTACCCTACTGGGGTACCCTATTACAACATTATGTTCCAATTAGGAGCTTTCATAAAACTCTGTACAAGTACATACATAAGTACCTTTGGCCAACTACAACCTACCATGTAACACCTTACACACCTAAACTTTAGTGTTCTAACACTGCAGCCCTCCACTACATTGGGCAGTAGTTACTGTTTGGTCGGTCAGTGTGGACGATGGATTCTGGGAGGACGTTTATCATGATACATGTACATTACTATAAACATCTTGAATCTAGTTTGCTTTAATGTTAGAGTTCAGTGAGGAGCAACCAACTTCATCCGAGGCTATTGGTGCCATTAAGCCATGTGATATATCATAAAAAATCTTTCCAAATCAATTGATCTAAATCAGGTCAGGATAAGATTTGGATTGGAGTAATAATGAATTAAAATTTGAGTTTGAGACTAGTTGTAATGTGAATATCATTCATTACGAGAAAACCTAAGTGTAAGAACTGAGACATGAATAAAAGTCTGGCACAACACTCCCTTTTTGGATGTCAACTACATGCATACAAAGTAGAATTCATTATCATTACAGATATTCCATTTGAAACAATTTGAATTAAAAGCGAGAAAACACATTTCTGTATTCTCAGTGAACGGACAGCACAAACCACCTCCACATTTTGACATATTCTCAGTTAATGTACAGCTTATTATAATGCACATTCTTTTAGTTCACATCATAGGCCAGAGGTTTCAATGTTGTGGTATATCATGTTATATCATATGCAGCATGATAATTTGAAACATATTTGTGAGTGCTGCGAAGTGGCCCTGGATTCCACCAGCCTATACTTAATCAACTAGAGCAAAAACTGAAAAAGTAGGATTTTTGTTGTTGAAATAAGGTCTTTTTAATGTTTTATAATGGGCATCTTAACAGGTAAGGTGTCTGTAGGTCCTGAATAGGTTGGGTTTTAGCTGGGGATATACATTTCAGAAATACCAGGAATGCTCAGTCTAAAGACAGAGGTTTTTGAATCCTCCTTCCTCTGCTTATAGCTGGGCAGTTTGTCCCATGGATGGGAGTAGTTGCCGCTTGAGAGAGTACAGACGCGCATCATTCCTACATGGATGGGAGCAGAGACCAAGGCTGGCAAGATGATACAAGAGAATAATGTACAGGAATTATATACATGCTGATTGTCAGGTCCATCCTTTATATGTATCAAATCAGTGTCCTGGCCATATAATTTTTTGGGGCCTCTATATCACCTGCCATATTTTCTAAAATCATATATATCAAGCAAAATCCATAGGGTTCCAAGATTTTAATGGGGCCTATTGACGATTCCTTTTATCCTTCAAGCTTCAAGAACTGGCTACACCCTTTAGTTGGCTGAGGGATTGATCTCTTTTATCATGGGTAAACGTTACCTGGGACACATCTCGTATGTTACTTGTATGTTACTTGGATAGTGCCATATGCCCAGCGAATTGTGTAGAGAGGTCTGTAGAGGTCTGTGAACAGATGGAGCCTCTGTGTATTGTTGCATCAATCTATTTATTGTAAACCGACCCTTGCTGGGAAAATTATGTACTTAACCTAACTAGGAACATGTTCAAGAATTTGGCCACTAGTTTCCTTCTGAGCCAGAAATGAGGTACGTAGCATGATGAGTTTAGGCCTGATGAAGTTATCACACGATGGGTTTGTTTTTTTCCCTATCTGAGAGGTTATGGTAATCAAATCAGACTGAAGAGTGAAGTCTTGGCAGTATTTTCCCAGTCCTTGGTAAATGCTGTCTTGAGATGTAGGTTTTGACTCATGTTGTGGTAAACACAGTGTTGTATTGGAATGCTGTGTGGCCACTACTTTCCTGTCATATGTCTTATTTGTCCATATTGGTTCATGGCGTGCCCAATCTGACCAATCAGAGGCCAGGAAAAGAGTGGTTTAGAGTCCATGGATAATCCACTTTTTCCACTATGGAATATAGTCCACCCTTTCTCCTGATAAGGGTCCCTTAATGACAGTCATAAAGGCCAGGAACCAAGTCAGTAAGTTTATAGTGCCTTGGCCACTATGCAAGTGAGCATAATACCCTTGGTACCATAAATTAACTCATACATAAGACGTGTAGGAGTTGGTTCCCTGACCAGGTTGTTCGCTCCTCATGGATGTTCATGGCACTATGCCCTCATCGTCGTCGTTGTCCATGTCGGGGAAAGGCTCATTCTCCTGCCGCCTGCAACCAGAAGAAAATGTTCATTAACACAAAGTATCAGCACCAAATTATTGTATAAACATATTATATGGAAGAATTCAGGTCACTCTGCTTCACCAGCCTGCAGTCATCCTATGCCACTGTCAGCTGTTCATGTCAGAGCCTGATATCAGTTTTAAGTCAAGGCCTCCATTCTCCAAAACAGCCTGCAGTCACTCCCCTGTGACAGCCTGCAGTCACCCTCCTGTCACAGTCTGCAGTCACTCCCCTGTCACAGCCTGCAGTCACTCCCTTCTCACAGCCTGCAGTCGCTCCCCTCTCACAGCCTGCAGTCACTCCCCTGTCACAGCCTGCAGTTACTCCCCTGTCACAGCCTGCAGTCGCTCCCCTGTCACGAACTACAGTCACTCCCCTGTCACAGCCTGCAGTCACTGCCCTGTCACAGCCTGCAGTCACTGCCCTGTCACAGCCTGCAGTCACTGCCCTGTCACAGCCTGCAGTCACTGCCCTGTCACAGCCTGCAGTCACTGCCCTGTCACAGCCTGCAGTCGCTCCCCTGTCACAGCCTGCAGTCGCTCCCCTGTCACAGCCTGCAGTCACTGCCCTGTCACAGCCTGCAGTCACTGCCCTGCCACAGCCTGCAGTCACTGCCCTGTCACAGCCTGCAGTCACTGCCCTGTCACAGCCTGCAGTCACTGCCCTGTCACAGCCTGCAGTTGCTCCCCTCTCACAGCCTGCAGTTACTCCCCTGTCACAGCCTGCTATCTCCCCCCTGCTGTACCCTGCAGTCTCCTGTGACAAGCTGCATTAAATTAAAGTAACCTTCTCCTTATGTTCTTGGATTAAACATTTGACAAAAATAAAAGTATTGAATAAAAGATAGCACAAACTCAAATACAAAAAAAAGTCAGTGATAAGGCCTTGAATGCTGACTATGTCTTAGATGGTCAAGGACACAGCTGCCCTCTGGTGGCAGGAGACAGAATTAATCGGCTCAGCCCCCGGCCCGGCATCTGGGGCCTGAATCAATGTGACACAGTCCTGGTGCCCGGGGCGTGGATTAGGGCGCAGTCTTCTTACAGCCCCACCTTACCCTGTAACCTGCTCCCTCTCCATCATCTTCCATCTTCTCCCAGTGGCTCAAGATGTCCCTTTTTTGTGTTTTAACACATATATCTCTCCTGGTTTAGCATTAGTTGCACCATCTTTCATTGCCAAGCCAGCAGCAATTTCTGAGATTTTCACATTATTTGAATTTAAAACTGAGCTATTAAATTTAAAACTGAGCTACAGTGATAAGGTAGATTTAAATTTAACATTATAGGTACATGTCTCCAAAATAAAAATAGGGCTTCCTTTTGAATGACCTTGAATTATTTTCGAATTCTTTCATTTTATTGTTATGCCTTATATCTACCATTATATTTTCACAACAATAGCACAATTATGCACATTTAGGCCACTTTTTAAGTCCATTCCAGTGGCCAGCATCCAAACATTATCTGACCACATCTGCATCGATAACTCTGTGTATTCCTGGAAATTTATGGACCACATTGATAGCTGTTTGTGTGTATCCAGGCCCCATATTATTATGTTCACAACTAATTAGGTTAATCTGTGTCCTTATATACCTTAGGGTGATACACGTTTAGTAGTTAAGAGTTTAATGCATGCTGTATCAAACCTAGGTGACAACCAGCCTTGTATACAGAATATTTTATTTTTCAATAATTTCAAAAAAAGAAATCATTAAATAATAAAAAATCTAGGAAATACATTATCTGCACAATGATTTTAGCTACATTTCACTTGCTTACTATTTGCGGATTTGATGGATAGCAACAAAATTATATGAAGAAATGTAAAAACATGTGCAGCATCACAGCCCACCATCACTGATTGCTGTGCATCCTTCCTTGGGAGCTTTGATCTAACAGAAAAGATATAATCAATTCATATCCAACCTCGAATGGGGTCCTTGGCAAGTCAGCACCCCATGGCTGGACCCCAATATCAGCCTGTAGGCTGATATGATGGTCCAGCCTCGGGGCGCTAACCCCTAACCTACCCCCTTCTCAGTTGGTCATATGTATTTATTACCGACACTGCCAAGGAGTGGTGCGTACAAGGGGTAGCACATATTGAGAGACTGTACATACCGCTCCTCATTCTCATATTTTGCAACATTATTTCAGATTTAGTTTGGGTGATAAAATAAAGAAGAGCCTTTGG
Source organism: Lepidonotus clava (assembly GCA_936440205.1). Classification (NCBI taxonomy): domain Eukaryota; kingdom Metazoa; phylum Annelida; class Polychaeta; order Phyllodocida; family Polynoidae; genus Lepidonotus; species Lepidonotus clava. The sequence goes on from OW387134.1 coordinate 71,811,673, forward strand.
GTCATCCTCAGGTGCCTGTACCACCCATTAGGATTGTACATACCCCAGGATTCATCCTCGGTATGTGACAATCTCCTATGGGTCTTACATGCACTCTCTGACAACACCCGCGGTTCATCTTATATTTTTATGACCAGTGTTTTTGCAAAATCACCACTACTGTTTGTGATTGAGGGAAACACACACCATGAGGCACAAATGACACACTTAAGAACACGAAGACACTAATAGTAATACATTTAGTTAGAATAATCAATTAAGGTGGGACCCCAATGTGGAAACATGTCAATTGTTTGTATGGTCACATAATTACTCTTAAGATAATGATATGGCCTAATGCCTCAATTTGCTTATTAACATTCAACACCCGGAAGATCATGTATTCCCAACTGAAGGTGTTAAACCGATCTAAAATATTAGAGGGTATATCATCATGTTAAGACCGACGCCAAACTAGCTGAGGCCCCGCTCTGTAGCCCTACAAAAAGACAGTCCCAACATAAATGCAGTGTTACCTGCCCCTAAAACCACTTTTCCAGCAGTAACTCCCAGGCCCAAGGTCATTGGGTGTTTTCTATCCTCTATCAGGCCGTTTACCTTGTGGCCAGAACCTAAATATCCACCCGTGTGAGCTTCCCTATGGTAGACCCTGATTTAGGGCCCAGGCTGCCCTCATCTCCTGCCCGGCCCATAACGTTACAGAGACTGCATTACGGCCCCAGGTGGGGCCCTATAGACTGGGACAGGTCGGCCCATGATAACCCGGCCCTCATCTCATGCCACATCAAAGGGCCGGTCGCTGGGTCTCATCTCCCAAGGTCAACCAAGGTCAAGCCAAGGGCAAAGGGAGGGAACAGATCACTCTCCAAAAACCTTGGAGGTGAACACTGCCAAATGTCACTCACATTTATGATTGATAGTTTGACGAGGTGTTGGCAGGTAACTAGACAGCTTTAACCCATAACATGTTTCTTATTTATAGTACATGTACAATCACATCTCCAGTCTCCAAATGAACATATGCTGATGAAACCATTGTATATCTGTTAATCCCTGCCTACACAATGTCTTTCTGAATTCCTTCATTTCCTTGTTGTACCCTATATTTCCCCTAGCACTATCAGGTCCTATATTTTGAGGCTGTCCCAGTCGCTGGTGTGCAAACATTACCTGATGACATTTGCATTGACAACTTTCTGTATTTCTGGAATTGCATGGGCCACATTGATAGTAATTTGTGTGTATCCAGCCCCCATTTGTTAACGACTGATTAGGGTAATCTGTGCATTTATTGTACCCTTGGCCGATACAGGTTCAGACTTTAGCACATCAAGGATACAGGTAGAGTGATACAAGAAGGGTGATACAGGAAAGTAGTTCTGGCAGTAGAACTATTAGTTCCACTTGTTCAGTTAGCTGCTTTAAGATTTCACTTTAAAATATTTCAAATGTATGATAAATCTATAACCAACCAGGGAGGAGGTCCTTGGTGGATTATCAACCCTCAGTATGTCAGGTATATCAGCCCTCAGAGAACCATACGGGCCCTACCCTCTGGCTGATATCCTTTGTACACCTTGGGTTGATAACCCATCTTGTACCTCCTCCCTGGTTGGTTATACTTATTTATGACCAGTGTTTTTCCAAAGTCATTAGTACTGTTAGTGACTGACAGGAACACTAACTATGAGGTACAAACATAACACTTAATCATAACTAACGTAATTAGAATATTAAGACACTAATAATAACACACTCAATTAGAATAATTAGTCAGGGCAGAGACCAACTGAGAAAACTAGTCAATTTTTTTTATTGTCACATAATTACTCTAAAGATAATGACAT